>CM065391.1:38615000-39257500 GCA_033060915.1 Euryodendron excelsum | reverse complement strand
TCACTGATACTATGCTTTGCCTTCAGTCAATGGTAATCTTGTTAGCAATTCAAACAATACTGCTTAATGCTCATTTTTTTTCCTTTTCCTGTCAGGAAACTTTGGGTTATGTGGATATAAACCTTTCTGATGTTGTTAGCAACAAGAGAATCAACGAGAGGTACCACCTCATTGACTCAAAGAATGGTCGGGTTCAGATAGAACTGCAGTGGAGAACTTCATCTTGATGACATCGAATTTCACACAGTTCGGATATTAGCAGTTATGTCGTGGAAAGCATTCGATTCCAGTTTTCTAGTTCTATAGTTCCTTGTGTTTGTATTAACATTAGCTCTAATGTATGCTCTCATAACTGGTTTACTGTAATTAACCTAGAAAAGCAAATAAACAGCTTTTCTTGTAAATCTAAGCTTTTGCATAGGCTAGACTTTCTTGTTTGCAATTTCAGCACTTGACTTTTGGTTTACCCTGAGTGATACTTTATAAAATCTGCATTTCTTTCTTTTTCTTTTACTTGGTAGGTAAAAGAACGACAGCTGAGCCCATTGATCCCTGTCTTTATTCTTAAATAATTGAAGTTGGATATATGCTTGAGCATTTTTAGATCTTGAACCAGCCCATTTATTGTGTGAGAACCTGCGCCCTCTGGATTCGATATGTATATACATATAGATTTCTATTCAAAGTTTGACTAGAGGTCTTCACTGTAAATTTATATTTTGGTGGTCTAAAAATGGAAATTAGTATTGAAGCTTCATTGTGCATGCATTATCTAATGGACTGATGTGTTTAATTTCATAACATAGTTGATTTTAATTTAAATTCAGCTTGAACAGATCAAATTTCACAATGATTATATTAAAATTATGTCTACTGCTGCTGCTGCCACCATTACTGCCGTGCTGGTTGATTAGGTCAGAAAGAGACCGCTGAACCAATCTGTAGGATAGTAATAACCTAACCTGACTGTGACACCCAAAATTTAGTGCAACTCCTGCATTGCTGATCCAATCCAAACCTACTCTTTGATATTAATAATGTAACAAGTGCTGGTTAGGTATGGGCGTGGCATTGCTATTCCGGGTGCCTGATTGGTTTGACCCATGTCCAAACAGCCCTTGTGAAAAAATTAGAATGGTTTTTTGGATTATTTGAAATTGATATGCAGATAGATTACTTCACACATCTGTCAGATGAGCATTACCTCTTAACACCACGTAGGGATGCTGAAGGGTAAATTTAGCTTAACTGAGCGACTTTAAAGACTTAAACTAAGTATTGAGCGAAAAAATCAAGAAGTATTACTAGAGGAGAAATATTATAAAGACTAATGCAAATTTGATGATGTCTAGGCGTCTAGGCCTGCAGTATCAGGTGGAAAAGGCAGGTGGAAAGAGACGATCGAAACCAGTTGAAAAAAATTAGGCAAGGGCGTGAGGTTTTGCTTGTAGAAGGAAGTGGGTAAAAAACAGGTAGACATTCTTTGGATTACACCTCTTTCCTTGTCCTTACCTTATATGTCCCACTATTAGTCCATTGACCACTCTGATTCAGTTCTTTTCTTGAGAGAGAGAGAGAGAGAGAGAGAGAGAGAGAGAGAGAGAGAGGTTTTTCATGCATGTGTGGTAGTGATGAGCAAGAGAAAGATTGACAAATGGGTTAAGAGAGAAACAACAAAAGAAAGGTGAACCAATTAAACCCAACCCCCACCTTTCTTTACCCCACCAAGCATCAGGCCTGGGCTCTTCCCATAATCCCATCCATATAGTTGCACCACAGAGGTTTTTTAACCTTAAAAAAGAAAAAAACAAAATGAATAGCGGGAGGGAACTAAAGCCTCACCCAACCTCAACCACATCCGTTGCTTTCCTACTTTATATTCTCCAACTCTTCCTATATGTGAGTGTATTGTAACACTGTTGCAAAAGAGCAAAAACTAGCTTTGAGGGGTCATTTTTACTGCGCTTGCTATGGCAAAGCTGTCCTAGTCGCTGGTAGGAGTGTGAGCTTGACCAGTCTTCAATAGCCTTAGCCAAAGGTTATGTGACCTCTGTCAAGAATTAATCAATTAATAAATCTCATTTCCACTTGGCTTATTTATTTTGAAATTATTTGACAGGGCACTTTTAAGCTCTCCTCCCGATATTCCAATAAAAGTCTTTCCTCAGTTAGATAAGATGGTTTGGTCCTAATCAAATTATTGATTCTCAGTCATTAGATGACAAAAGCAGGAATAATGCCTTGTTTGGCTATACATTTTATACCAAGGGTAAGGTTTGCTGGTAGCTGGCTCTCCTGTCTTTTCCTCTAATGCTCATTTTTATATCATCCCGACCCCAGGTATATTATCCCATCCAGTCCTCCATACCTTCCTCACCAACCCATATCTAGAAGCATTAAGGGTCACATAACCCTCTCTCTCTCTCTCTCTCTCTCTCTCTCCACACGCACACTCACATATATATATATATATATATATGTATAACTCCTTCTCAAATCTTCTCAAGGACTAACCTCACTGCACCAAACTCCACTGCGACGACTTACAACAAAAGCAAGGAACTGTGCTTGCAGTGTTACTACATGGGGAGATCTCCTTGCTGTGAAAAAGCTCACACGAACAAAGGAGCATGGAGCAAAGAAGAAGATGATCGACTTATCTCCTATATCCGAGCTCATGGAGAGGGTCACTGGCGAGCCCTTCCAAAAGCCGCCGGCCTCCTAAGATGTGGCAAAAGTTGCAGGCTCAGATGGATTAACTATCTCCGGCCGGACCTCAAGCGAGGTAATTTCACAGAAGAAGAAGATGAACTCATTATCAAGCTCCACAGCCTCCTTGGTAACAAGTAAGAAACCTAACTTAATTCACTTACAAAAACATCTTCCTTTAGAACCCTAATGGTTGTCACTTCATCTACTGATATATATATATATATATATAGGTGGTCTCTCATAGCTGGAAGGTTACCAGGTAGAACTGATAATGAAATCAAGAATTACTGGAACACCCATATAAGGAGAAAGCTTCTAAGTGGAGGGATTGATCCGGTGACTCATCGGCCGATGGATGAGCCAATTTCTAAAAGGAAAGAGAAGGAATATAGTGGTTTTAGCATAAGCGAAGAACAATGTCCGGATCTGAATCTTGAACTTCAGATTAGCCTGACTTCGAAGCATCCACCAGAGCCATCAAAGAGGACAGGGAGGAATCTTTGTTTCAATTGCAGCTTGGGTTTAATGAAGAGTAAGGAGTGCAGTTGTAGTTCTAGTAACGTTTGTAGCAGCAGAAATGATTTGTTCGGCTTAAAGATTGGTGTTGTAGATAAAAGAAGCATAGAATGAAATAAATTCAAGGTGAACTCAGGTTTGCTAAGGTATATTAGATACTTCTTCTTTTTCTGCCCCACCAACAGTTACTTGTTTATGATAATTGTTCGTAGAACTTATGTGGAGAAGGATCAGTGTTGTAAATGACACAATAATATAATCTGAAAAATTGCTGTTCTTCCCGATTTTTTTTTTTTTTTTACAGAATCTTATGTCACAATAATGTGACAGTGATAATTTTGTAATTAAAAATTTTATAATATGTGTTTTATTTTGAAGTAAACGGCACTCATTCACATATTATACTGAATGAAAATTTTATATAAAATTTATGCTATAATATATTATGTCTCTCTCCATATGTAGTTAAATGTAATTACCACTTCCACTGCCAATTTGCAAAATTAGATAAGGCAGAGAGAGAGAGAGAGAGGATGGTGTCAAGTTGTGATGGAGAGGGTGTTCTTAAGATGGAGACTTAACATGAATTATAATTATTGTTTTACCTTAAGAACTTGACAAGGGAGAAATCAGAAATGGTCCAAATTGGATAAGCAATGGAAGGAACAGAAGCCATGATGAAGAGGCAAAGGTTAGGTAAACTATCAATTCCCATGCCCATAATAGAACCTACCATGTCATTCTCTACCAACCAGAAATTGGTTAACTTTATAGTTATATTAGCAGAAGCAACAAACAGGAGGTGAGGGTAGGACCAAGTACCAACCATCCTTAGCGGGAAATAACTCATAACATTTCTCCACCAACCGAATAATAACAATAATGGCTGACAATAAGGACTCAAATATACACAGCACTGTAAAATCTCTGAGATATATATATATATATATATAAATTTTGGGTAAGTCCTATCTTAGGTGTTTTAATTTCTTTTGTATTGCGATTTACAAGTAAGGCAGCTCATTTTGTGTGGAAGGTTGGTGCAGTTGCCGTCATACCATTATTTTCGTCTTTTTTTATGCATGAAATCTTTAGGTAGAATTATGTAAATTTGTTTGTGCGCTTTGTATGTGATTATGTTTTCTTTATTTTTCTACTCGAATTATCAGACATATGTGGTTATGTTAGTATTTATGAACTTAACTATGCACCACTTCAAACTCTTTCTCACTCTCTCTCTCTCTCTCAATTGACCTGGTCTAGGAAATGGTCAATGTAAGTTGCCACAGTGCTACTTTACTGAGCAATGCATCGCATTTCTGTCTCTCTCACACACAATTGACCTGTTCTTGGAAATGGTCAGTGTAAGTTGCCACAGTGCTACTTTACTGAGCAATGCATTGCATTTCTCTCTCTCTCTCTCTCTCTCTCTCTCTCTCTCTCTCTCTCTCAAGTTGCCACAGTGCTACTATACTGAGCAATGCATCACATTTTCTCTTTGAACTTTTCATTACGATGAAAATTTGGCCAGTGTTTTGAAGATATATGGAGGTTAAAGGCTGCAGCGATTGTCCCTATTGTGTCCGTTCAATTGATTTGGTCAACGACTTTGCCGCCATGAGACTTGTGAAAAACCTTGTCAACCGTATTCAAAATGTAAGATCTATATTGTAATTAGCACAATTATGTAATCAAAAATAATATATTTATGTGTCGTGTTTGTTCAAACCAATGTTAAAGACGGTTTGGATATCGATTCGAGGACAAAGGCGCTTAAATCTGGAGGTCATAGCAGTTTTCGCTGTTTTCTCGCTAAGGTCTTGCCCCAACGAGTATTGAAAAAATTAGACAGTGGCCGTCGCAAAGGTCTCATCTCCTTCTTGCCCCAACAGGATCGTGAAGCACCTTCTCACTCCCCTTCTCACTCCCTTCTCGCGACTGCGAAATTCTGGACGTATTTTTTAGGTTTGTTTCCAAAGATATTTTAATGCTTATATATACTTGAAGGATGGGTCTTCTACAGTTTGAACACTCATAAGAAATATATTGAGAGCTTATAAAGAAAAAAAAATCGTAGAATCTTCTTAGCAAGTTGAAGAACTTCAAATCTTCATTGATCTCAAAGTGTCTTGGTGGTGCATCAAGGCAAGGATTCACAGCGTGATGTTCATTGTGGTTCAAGCACCGGAGAACAGTGAGTTGCAAGGTATGCAAGCAAGGTTTGACTTCAACTTAGATTTGTAGGTTTCGGATTGGTACAGTTATAAGTGTTCTTGTAAACTGTTAAATCGTTGATAATGCTTGGAACTTGGGCTGGACTAAGTTCAGTGATTTTTTCCCAATTAGGGTTTCCACGCTAAAATCGTCTGTCTACAGTGTGATTGCTTTACGTTTCATATATAAGATTCTATTAGTGTGTGATTGATTAGGTAGCTTAATCAAGAGTAACCAAGCGCGCTTTCAAGTGATTGTAAATCCAAGTAGATCGAAAATTTCACAAAAGAATACTACCCTAGATTCATCAAATAAAAAAAAAAAACTGAAGGTGGCTTGATCGGCCTTTGTACTTAGCATGAAGTTTTAAATTCGATCCTTTCTAACCTATATGTGACTAACTGTCATTCATGCAATGCATAATATGTACATGATTCATGTGGACAGTGATTTTGTATGAGCTCAAGGAAATAGCCGAAAGTTTAATTTTTCATGCTGTGAGAGTCCGTTTGGTATAACTTGTTTTAGATTTTTCATTTTACTTTTTTGACTTAAAAGTAAAAAAAAAAAGTAAAATTTTATAACTTTTTTTACTTTTATAAGCTAAGATCGATAAGCAGAAAAGCACAAAAAAAACAACTGAAACATTTAGTTTTTTTTTTTGCTTATAAACAAAAGAAATCAGCTCAAAAAATTTAAAAAAATTATACCAAACAAACCCTCAGTCTTACCAGAGTTCTGTGTCGTGCTGTTGTATTTCTCTTTTTGTTGTACGCTACCTTCAAACTCTTACTCTCCCTATTCTAATAATGCAATATCATGGAGTTCTCTCTTTCTGGCCCCAAAAAAAGGAGTAAATTCCCAAGTCAAAGAGCCCACATGCAGTGTAGGAAAAAGGCCAACCCAAGCATGGCTAAAACTAAGCAGAATGATTTTCTGGTGAGCTTGTCCCCGCTTTTAAATTCACCAATAATCGATACCTAACTTAGGCCTCATTTTGTATGTCGTGCATTTAAGTTTAAAATAGTTATGTAAGCATTCAAACTACTTTGTGATGATTAGCTGCATCTTTAAATGTTTTGGGAAGACAAAACATCTTGCCAAAACATTTTTAACTCCAATGATCGGGGTGCTTACAAATGAGGTCTGTACACAGTACTTCGCTGGACAGGTAAGCAGCTCAGATGGGTTTTAGGAACCTCCTTATCAACACCAATTACAGCCCAGCAGCCCTGTAGGTAATCCAAGAAGCATACAAACACGTGGGAAAATACTGGGCTTTTGCTGTAAGCCCATACTTAATCTAACTTCGCTCACTTACTTTTATTTTATTTTATTTATTTATTATTATTATTTTTTTGATGACACGAAAGAATCGACCCAAAATAAGGCCTTGCAAATTTATCTCCGGTGGGTAAACTCTCTTAGAGGTAGTCAAACACTCACAATTTATTAGTCTTAGCTAAGATACGAATTGTTCAGACAAATAACTGCTCTCAGAGTGATTTATATCAATGTAAAATATTTTACTACTTCACGCTCCTTCTCAACTAAGAAAATTGGGTGAGATTTTACATACTTATCTAAATTCAAGAATTAATCATTTTAACCGTTTGTATATTGCTTGTGTGGATCCTTAAATCTTCTAAATGAAGAATAAGAGCTCTAACTAACTTGGCTAGAGTATTTGCTTTAGAAAGTATTTGGATTGTAACTTAAAAAAGTTACAAGTTAAAAACTTAAGTTAGTTTTAAAATATTACTTTCTTAAATGAGTTTTCAAAGTTTAAGTTAGTTTTAAAAGTAACTGTTTTTAAGAAAGAGTCGAACACAGCTTAAAAAAAATCATAAACTTAAGCCATAAATTACTAAAAACACTACATTCAAACACTCCTTTAATCTAACTTTTTTGTTTTACCATGTTAAGGGGGTGGTTGAACATGCAACTTAAAAGTTATAAATCATATGCTATAAGCTATTTTTAATAGTGATTTTTTATAAAATTGTGTAAAGTTATAAGTGACTTAAGTTTGGTAAACAGTTTTTTTTAAGTGGTTTTTTTAAGATAAGTCAAACAACTTTTAAAAAATAAGCTATAAATTTAAGTCATAAGCTAGTAAAGTAAAAAATTTCAAGAAATTGGCTTGATGGTTAAAACTTGGGGCTTGAGGGTCTGCTCTTTTCAAGATATCATGTTCAAAAATCTCTTAGGTACTTTAGGATCACTCCTAAAGTTTTTAACCTAATAATTACTTAATTTATATGAAACGAAGATTGCACCAACTTCAAAATTAGTAAAGTGTACGCAAACTAGCTCAAATATCCGATTCATTAGCAACATAAAAAAAAGCCAGCAAAACAAGCTTTTGCCCAAACACTCCCTAAAGCTGCCCAACATAAAGTTTAGATGTGACCTTTGCTCACCCTACTGCCCAAATTCCGTCCGCCGAACCCTCTAAAAAAAACTTTTAGAAGTGAAGAAATATTCCTGAGGTTCTCGATGTTTTCACTTTGTCTTTCTGGCAGAATTTGGAAGAAAAATTCTATCCTAGCGATGGCGTATCGTTGAAGATTTAGAGAAAGGCTATTTAAACAATGCCATTACAGTCTCCAATGGATTGTCCACTTGTCACTAGATATGGTCAGTCATCCAAATTGGAGGTTTTTATTACAGAAGGCAAATTATCTTTATTCTCTGTATCACTACTCACTTAGATTCTAATGCCAAATTCTTCCCTCACACTAATGCCCTTTTAAAAGAAACAAGAATATGAATTAGTTCTTCCTCTTGGTGGTGCATAGGGAATAAATACTTACAATTTGTGTACGTGGCTTTCGTATTCTACTTAATAGTCTACTTGAGGAAGTGTTTGTGCCCATTAATACTACATTTATTCTTTCCAAAAAGATGCCTGTAAAGCTACTTTGTTAAAAGAGTTCGAGAATGGATATAGCAAAGTTTGGAAGTCCACGGTTGGACTCGTTGAGCTACAAGAGTGGGTGGAAGGTCTTTGGAAAGGGAAGGTTCGAAGTTCATCCCTTTTTTAAGAATATGATCAAAACTTGCGAATCCTAAGGGTTTTTTTTTTTAGCTGAGCAAAAAGATAGGAATCCTAAGGTTGAAATGAGAGACGAAGTCAACATTTTGATTCGGGAGGCCAACAGCTAAGCACAAGTACAATAAATAAATAAAAAATTCGTATAACAATAAAAGTTAGATTTGATATATTAAAATAAAAATTAATATCATTTGATCTTTAACTAAGATACCATAGTAACATACCAAATAATAAATATGAGAAATAATAAACATATTTTACACAAAAATAATTATTTTGTTATGTATATATTTTTTGGGTCATGATCTATCTAACTAGGTAACACTATATACAATTTTATTTCTTAATATTTTTTCTCACTTCTTGACACAAAACTGTAGGACCTACATTAATAAATTTATATGAGACCCATATACTTGTGTCTAATAGTGAGAAAAGGAATTTAGAACATAAATTGCATATAACGTTTTCATCCAACATATAATGAATTGTTTGAACATAGAGGACCAATTTTCTAAGTAAAATTTTATGAATCTTAATTTTCATTATATCTAATGAGATTTTTTTAAAACATTTTTTTTTTTGGGAGGGGGGGCGCATAGCCTCCCTTGGCCCGATACTCTCTTCATCTTTGGTTGAAATCTCATATTAAGGCTAATGCTATAGAAATAAAATTTTTGTACAAAATTTCATTAAGCATCATTTGGATGTTTATGATTATTTTTCTCTCAAATAAAGATTCACACTATTTTGACTAGTAATTTAAAAAATAGTAATATCACACAAACAGAGTTTTTATACAAAATGTAGTTATGTTTTATTATTTTTGTTTTATTTTAAAGCATCCATCATTTTGATTCATAAATTTAAAAATATCTGGTGTCAAAGTGTTTTTTTATAATCTTTACATTAAAAATTAAAAATTTTCATTTAAAATTACCACGGACCCATCGTCGAGTTTTCGATAAAAAAAAAAAATTATGTTACATGTAGAACTTTCCTATGCTACCCTATCTGGAACTGCAAAAATCTTGTGACAAATGATCACAAGGTAGATGCAAACAAGGACGTAGGGTGCCACCAAAACCCATTGGCAGTGGGCCACTGATATTGGGACGAACCAGACTGGTGGAAGAGTAGACTTTTCGCTCACTGGCAAATCGAAATGTATCAGTTTGGGAAAAGGCACAGACAGCCTTTGCACTGGGCCCCAACTTCGCTTCAAAGCCCAATTCGCCTATCACTTCTCCAAAAGGACAAGATCCACATTGATATATGAAGGCCCAAAAGCAACAAGCATAGAGAAAATGGGGAAAGCATATAAGATTTTTTTTTATTAAAAATTATTTTAAGGTTCTTTTGTTTATTCATTTCAAGTTTGATACTGAGAGACTGTACGATTCTTTTACAGCTTCTCCTTATTGCAAATTACTTCTCCTACTCCCCGCCTGACACAGCCTCCACTGTAAATTTTATCCTTCATTTAAATTATCTTTATATCTCTCTTTTTTTTCTTTAAAATAACCAATTATTTAAATTCCTTCACTTGTATTTTTTTTTTAATTTTATTTAATTTTTATTTTTTTTTTATTAGTTTTTTTTTATTTTTTTAATCAGTTTTGTTTATTATGTTATCATCAAATTTTTTTTATTTTTTTATTTTATATAATTTTTAACATAAGTAAGAATCTCTTCCTTCCTTTAAATTGCTTTCCTAACTCGACACCTCACTTTTTTATATATTTTCGTGTATCTTTTTTTTTTCAGTTTTGTTTAATTTTTATTTAGTTTTGTTTTTTTTATTAGTTTTGTTTCTTTTTTTTAATAAGTTTTGTTTGTTGTTTTTTTCATCAGTTTTTTATTTTATTTTATTTTATTTAATTTTTGACACATGTCAAAACCTCTGATCCTTTTAAATTATCTCTCTTTAAACCCTTGACAACTCCTGACATATGTTAGAACTTCTCTCTCTCTTTAAATTTTTACAAATAATGACTCCTAAAATCTACAACTAAAAAATAAACAAAAAATTACAAACATATACTAAAAAAAAATTTTATTCAAAAAAAAAATAAAACTGATAAAAAAATAAAATTAATAAAAAATAAAAGAAACTAGTTAAAAAAAAACAAAACCAATGAAAAAAAAAAAAACAAAAGTGAAAAAAAAAAAAAAACACACAAAAGTAATCAAATAAATCTGGAGTAGAACTAACGAAGAAGAAGGAGAGTGTGCAAAAGGTATAAGAATAAAGGTAATTGAAATTTGAAGTGTAGCCGGGGAGGGGGAAATGCACCTCTCCTACTTATTTGAGCTGCTCAAGGCTTTTATGCACGTCTCTCGTCTCTGAAATAAGGGAACAGTACTGAAAAAGCACAGAAGGGATGAGTTATCCTCTTCTTCTCCAGAGTTTTTCTATTTTCCTCTTGTTTTCAGTCTCTTCTGGTGTTTCCTCAGATCTTGAAGTGCTGTTGAAGCTCAAGTCCTCCATGATCGGACCTACAGGCTCGGGTCTGGAGGACTGGGAGGACTCGTCGTCACCTCCCTTGCATTGTTATTTCTCTGGAGTTACTTGTGATGAGGACTCGCGAGTCACCTCTCTCAACGTTTCCTCTGTGCCTCTGTTTGGAAATATTCCCCCGCAGATTGGCCTTTTGAACAGGCTTGTTAGTCTCACTCTTGTCTCCGACAATCTCACCGGTCCGCTTCCCGTGGAGATGTCGAACCTCACGGCTATCAGGTTCATTAACCTCTCCGCCAACGCCTTTGGCGGCGACTTCCCCGGAAATATGGTGGTGACAATGACGGAGCTTGAGGTTTTCGACGTTTACAACAACAACTTCACCGGAAAGCTTCCTGAGGAGTTTGTTCAGCTGAAGCGACTGAAAACTCTTCATCTAGGCGGAAACTACTTTAACGGCGAGATTCCGGAGGCTTACACCGAGATTCAGGGCTTGGAGAGCTTAGGTTTGCAAGGCAACGCACTCACCGGAAAGATTCCGGCGAGTTTGGCTCGGTTGGCGAACCTTCAAAAGCTGTGGCTTGGTTACTACAATACGTACGAAGGAGGTATTCCACCTGAGTTAGGATCGTTGAGCTCGCTCCGGCTTCTCGACCTGGGAGGTTGTAATCTCTCTGGTGAGATTCCGATTAGTTTAAGCAATTTGAAGATGTTAGACACTCTGTTTCTCCAAGTCAATCGCCTTACCGGTCTCATCCCCGCGGAACTCTCCGGTTTAGTCAGCCTAAAATGGCTCGATCTTTCCATTAATTATCTCACCGGAGAGATACCGGCAAGCTTCGCCCAACTCGAGAACCTAACGCTGTTAAATCTCTTTCGGAACAATCTCCACGGCCCTATTCCGTCATTCATTGGCGACCTTCCAAATCTCGAGGTGTTACAGGTTTGGGAGAACAACTTCACCTTTGAATTGCCTGAGAACCTTGGCCGTAACGGGAAGCTACTACAACTTGACGTGGCGACGAATAACCTTACGGGACCGATTCCTCCCAATTTGTGCAGAGGAGGGAGATTGAAGACGCTGATACTGATGGAGAACTTCTTCGTTGGGCCAATTCCTGATGAACTCGGTGGGTGCAAATCATTGACTCGGGTACGAATCATGAACAACTTCTTCAGCGAAACGATTCCCGCCGGCTTCTTCAACATGCCATTATTGGACGTGCTCGAGCTCAACGACAACTTGTTCACTGGCGAACTTCCTAAGGAGATTTCAGGCAAGACACTCAGCCTAGTGTCGGTGTCTAACAATAAAATCAATGGGAAACTTCCTCCAGCCATCGGAAATCTTGTTAATTTGGTGGCTCTTTACCTTGATGAGAACCAATTTTTTGGTGAAATTCCAGAGCAGATCTTCAATTTGAAAATGCTTTCGAAGATCAATATCAGCGCCAACAACATTACCGGTGTAATTACGTCTTCAATAGCTCACTGTAAGTCTCTGACTTCAGTTGATTTCAGCCGGAACCATTTGTACGGTGAAATTCCCGTAGACCTTACTAGGTTAGGCAACTTGGGCATACTCAATTTATCAAGAAATCAACTGAGTGGTCCAATACCAGGTGAAATGGCATCAATGACTAGCCTGACAACACTAGACCTTTCCTACAATGACCTTTCTGGCAGGATCCCCACCGGCTGGCAGTTTCAGGCCTTCAACACTAGCTCCTTCGCCGGAAACTCCAACCTCTGTTCATCACGTAATCAATCATGCCCGGTATTGCAAAGTCCAACTCGGGCTTTAAAGAGACGGCCTACGGCGTCGTTTGACTTGAAAAAGCTCATTATCACAATCCTCGTTCTTGTTACTTTTGTGTTGTTGTTGGCGGTTACGTTCATGCGAATCAGAAGGAAGAAGCTGGAAAAATCAAGGGCGTGGAAGCTCACGACATTTCAACGGCTCGATTTCACAGCCGAGGAAGTTCTTGAGCGCTTGAAGGAGGAGAACATCATAGCCAAAGGAGGTGCTGGGATCGTCTACCGCGGGTCCATGCCCAACGGCGTTGACGTGGCGATCAAGCGATTGGTTGGCCGTGGTACCGGTTGCAACGATCACGGTTGCTCGGCCGAAATACAGACTCTAGGAAGAATCCGACACCGAAACATCGTGAGATTGTTGGGCTACGTGTCGAATAAAGACACGACCTTGCTGTTGTACGAGTACATGCCCAATGGGAGCTTGGGAGAGAGACTCCACGGCTCAAACGGAGCGTACTTACAGTGGGAGACGAGGTACCGGATTGCAGTTGAGGCAGCGAAAGGGCTGTGTTATCTTCACCATGACTGTTCGCCTCTCATCATTCACCGGGATGTGAAGTCCAACAACATACTGCTCGATTCCGACTATGAGGCTCACGTCGCTGATTTTGGGCTCGCCAAGTTCCTGCAGGACGCCGGAGCTTCCGAGTGCATGTCTTCCATTGCCGGCTCATACGGTTACATTGCTCCAGGTGAGTGAACACTCATCCCTCATATTTACCCTCCGTTTCGTTACCATTTCCGTTTCTATTTTCTGTTTTTGAATTTTTAAAATTCGATAGAATTGTATTTAACAAATTGGTACTTAAAATATTTTAATTGGTACCAACGGTGGACCAAAGATTTGTGCTGGGGGGCCAGCGTAAAAAAAAGAAAAATTTAATTGCGAGAACTTAAGTACTTTTTTTAAAATTTTGAAATTCAATACATATATTTCATTGTAAAGTTTTAAAAATCTATAGTGGTATTAGTAAATTATAAAAATTTTAGAAGGCGATGGCCCCCTCCGTCCACAAATGGCTGGTACCAAAACTTATTTTCATAAATTACCTTGGTTTTAGGTACCCACTAAAAACGTTTTTTTTTTTTTTTTTTTGAGTTTTTGAAGGGATAGTGCTTTTGATGATTTCTTTTTTTTTTTGTTATTTTTAAAAACAAGAAACATTAGATATTTTTAATTTTTTTTGTCTTTAAAAATACAAAAAACTAGAAATGAAATCGGCACCAAAACCGGAATCAAACAAGTTTTGAGTCTTTAGACTCTTGACATGAGCTCCTGGTGTTAGAGTCCCTTTAATGAGCTCTGTGTTTGACTGTGATGTGCAAACAGAGTACGCCTACACGCTGAAAGTGGACGAGAAAAGCGATGTATACAGCTTTGGAGTTGTGCTTTTGGAGCTCATCACTGGTCGGAAGCCCGTGGGTGAGTTCGGAGATGGAGTGGACATAGTGAGGTGGGTTAAGAAGACAATATCAGAACTCTCTCAGCCGTCAGATACAGCATCAGTGCTTGCAGTCATAGATCAAAGGCTTAGTGGGTACCCACTGACAGGTGTTGTAAACCTGTTCAAGATTGCCATGATGTGCGTTGAGGATGAGAGTGCCTCAAGGCCTACCATGAGGGAGGTCGTTCACATGCTCACGAATCCTCCCCAGTCCGCTCCAAGCCTCCTCTCTCTTTGATTTATATTTTGGTATTCCATGGTCTCCACTGGTATCTTCGTGTGAATAATGCAAATCGGATTTGTAATAATTTTGACTGCATAGCCAAATGGGCAGGTATTGTAAGGGTTTTGCTTCTAGTTTTTGCAGTAGGATGCAGATTTCCGTTTGTTTCTTGACTTTTGTTAAGTTGCTATGTTGTGCTTGCTAAGTTGTACATATTTGATGTTTATTGCAAGTTTAATATGTCAATGAACGTCTCGCTATTAGTTGTAGTCTTTTTCTTGTTTTATTTTTTAAAAATTGTAGAGATCTCATGCAATATTTTATAAATTGATTCCTAAAACTATTTTCAAGAGATTTTTCGAGAAGATTGTCCGATGAGTTTTTGGGATTTGTTTTTATACAAAATGGAAAAGATACTGAAATGAGGTTTTTGAAATTCTCATTATTTTTTAAAATGTGAAAAAATAAAAACAAAAATCAAAATAATTGCATTCAATAAATTAAGATAAAGAGTTTAGTTTTGATGTACTAATAATATAAATTTTTTTTATACAAATGGATACTAAAATATAAAATGTGTCTATGAATTATACTTAAATTTTAAAAGATACATGTCACACTTTGGTTCTTTGTTAGTATGAAAAAATTCTATATTTTCAACGCATCAAAACTAAAACTCTTAAGATAAAGTTTGTTCACATGTATGTATTTTTTTTTTCTAAAATAACATTCTTTGCAAAAATAATTTCCTATCTAACACTCTTTTTACAGTATTTTTTATTATAATATTATTAATGCCACATTTGCTGCTTTTATGGAAAGTGTATTGCCAAGTTGGAATTTCTTAATTATTAGAACTACTAAATATATATATAAATATATATTCGGTGATATCATGCATCCCTTTTTGATCAAACACTTTGCCAAACGAAAATTGTTTGGTTAGGAAGTAGGAAAAAGAAGAATCGATTTTTTTTTCAAAATAACACTCTTTATTAAAATAATTTTTTATCTAACATTTTTTTAAAAATAATTCTTATTCTAACATTATTAGTGTCACCTATTAGTACCACCTATGTTGTTTTGATGAAAAGTTACTTGACAAGTTGGCAATCTTTGACTTAAAAATAAAAATAAAAATAAAAACAAGGTAATAATATTCTCTCTCCGTCTCCCCCCTCGCCTGCTCTAGGCGCCCAAAAGGAACTCTCTCTCTCTCTCTCTCTCTCTCTCTCTCTCTCTTCATAAAAAATATGAAACTTCAGGTATCAAAGCTACCTGAGTTGAATTCGTTGAGATTCCATGACTACAAGTGATAGTGAAAAGATGAGAATGATGGCGCTTTGTCTTCATCTTAAGTTATTGTCATTATTTGCATTTTTTGATGATCAGGATCATGTCCTTGCATTCCATTATTCCAATTTATCTCATATTATATAGTACCAAATTGTGAATCCAAATCAACAATCTTGTGGATGTTTTAAAAGAAGAATGCAATGTCTTTCTTTGTGGAGTCTTAGTCATACCTCAATCAGGAGCTTTGATTTTTCATTGGGTGTGCTCTTTTAATGAACATACAGAAGAGGCTTTTTTGTTTTTGTATCTATATCTACGTCTGTATACCTATTTATGTCTAAATAGTTTATGTGTGTGTGTGTGTGTGAATCTTTGGTTCTCTATGTAGACATTGAAACTAGGGAAAGGAGAAGTTTTAAGGCAATGTATTAATGACAAAAAGCTATTCTCAGGGTGCTATATGGAGGAGAGATGTAGAGCTTTTCATACAATGTTTTTTTTTTTAACAAAACTTCTTTTCGATTTGCAGAATTACAGAAGGGGAAAGGAACATTAACGGTTTTGTCTATTTAAAAGCGAAAGAGGAGAACAATGCGCACCAACCTGATTGAGTTATAATAAAATAAATTACATGTTATTAAATTGCCAACTGTAGGTTAAATAAATTCTAGCCCAGTTCAATAGGGCAAGCCTAACAAAGATTAAATAGTCTATATGGTTTGAGGACAGTTCAAATAGCATTATAAGTCAGGCCCATATAACCAAAAGCAGCGCATCTCGCAAGACTTATAAAGCTTGAAATATTGAGATAATCATGAGATATTAGAGCATTTAATACTCAGATCTTAGCATTTAATGCAGAGAAGACGTACCACGCGACCGCCTGGCTCACATCCGGTCAGTCGAACTTGAGCATGGCGATAAAGGTGAGTTTCTGTTCGATCAGCTAACTTTAGCCGATATGAGATTATGAGATAAGTCATGATTATCACAGTAGGCTTAACAGAGAACACTACACTATAAACACTAAAGCCTCAAGAACAAGGTATGGATAATTGATTTTCGAACATACACTGTCTTTATTTTCATTCGATTATCGATTAAGATTGCTAACTTAATCGTCGGAGTGTGATCGGCTCAAAGAGGGTCGACCCATTCTAACTCCTTTGTCTTCTTGCAACAAATTGGAGCTCATTAAAATTGATTCAAGTGATCGGCCAGACCTTCCCAGAAACCCACTTACACCTACAAAGCAGTTGGGGTGGCACAAATAATGTTATAATGAGAATTATTTTCGAGAGAGTATTAGATAGAGAATTATTTTCACAAATAGAGTTATTTTGGCCAAAAACTCCACATGTATGCCTTAAGTTAAAACAATATTAGCTACCATGAAAAATTCAGATTGTGGAATTTAAATTGAGTCTCTCTTCACCTGATCTCACCACGTTAACTAAAGGGGACTGAAAAAAGATTTACTAGATTAGGGTCCTGCAGAGTTTCATCGGATTTCAACATATGGAGTCCTTTAACAACGGACTTTAATTCTAGCCATTCAATTAATCATTTCAATCAAGTGGTCATATACTTAAGAATTATGTAAAAATCAATAAAACTTTAGGAAAACTTTATAAAGATTTCTCATATAAATGACATGGTTCTTTTCAATCTTATCATTTAAAAAAAAAAAAAAACTCTTTAAAGTGCCCACATATTGTTTAGTGCTGCGGCAATATTATTCTAGATGAAGGTGCTATATGAAAATTTGTTTGCACACCATTTAAAATCTAGGAATGTTTATAACTAATAGCTTGGTGAGTATATCATGGGGGTGTTTGGATTGCTTTTTTATAAAGTCACAAGTCATATGCTTAAATTAGTTTTAAAAAGTTACTTATTTAAATGGTTTTTTCAAGCTTAAGCTATTTATAAAAAGTTAAATTTTTCAGTGGGAGCCAAACACAATTTTTAAAAAATCATAAATTTAAATCATAAACTACTTAAAAAATCTACATCCAAACACCTCTATATAACTATATATACACATGTATAAATTTGGTCTGAGCTTAGTGAATGCACATGACAAACAAGAAATGTAACAATGTTTTTATTACTACCTTGGCAAACTGGACCTAACTGACCCGTAAATGGGCAAAAGAAACTAAATATTGTGATTAGCCCAATCCTTTTGATTGTTGGAAAACCTATATTAGCTTCTCTAAGCCATTCCAGCTTTTCCATTTCTAGTCCCTAAGTCTCCTATGGAAGGCAAACATGTTTTTCCAAAATATCAATATGCACTATTGTTGTATTAATCTGATCAAGAAGATAGAGATATGAGGTATGAATATATCAAATTCTTGAAGGCGCTTTTAATTTGGCATGCTGGAGTTGCTATTTTGCGAATTATAGATACAGTGGAAGCACTTTGAACTATTGATTTTTTTACTAATTCTCGGTTGTATGTAGCATGCTTCCATTCATTGGTGCCCTTCTTTGGTTTGAGTATACTTATTTCCTGTAGTTCCTTCTAAGGATGCTCCCAAGATAACAATATTGTATATTGAGAACTATAGACTGGACCTATGTAGGGCCTTGTGACTTGCCATGTTGAGTAGTGGATTGTTCAAGTTTAGCTTGATAACCTTAACGTGCTTCATAAACACCCTAGAGAATGGAGGAAGGGTAGAAACATATTTAGCTTGAAAGTTCTAAAAGCTTTCACATAATGAAAACTTGTGGAAGATTCTAGAAGCATGCGAGTTATATAGAATAGGAGAATATTCTAGAGAAATGTAAATGTATCTAGTAGGAGATATTTGTATAGAATATCCTAGAAGATCCATCTCCACTATAAGATTAATTAAATCTCAACCGTTAATTGAGGAGGTAAATGAGTATAAATAGAAGTAAGGTCTTCATTTGTAGAAATAGGAGGAGCTCATCACTAGTTGAAAGCCAATGGGTGAGTTCGGAAATGGAGTGGACATAGTCAGGTGGGTCAAGAAAACAAAAACACAAATTTGAATTGAAAGCATCTTTGATAACATTTGTGATTCTCCAACTCCAGTGGAGGTAACTTTGAAAATTCAAAAATTCGATCTCATATTCCTTATAATAACATTCTGAGTCATCTCATAGCTTCTAGCAAAAAAGATCATACCCGCTCAAGGAGTTATAATTCATAAATTCATTAAACATGAAAAATACATCTTACGAGATTTCCAACATGACAATTATGTCCAGACATGCCTCACGATAAAGACTCTCGCGGCTCCAAGCATGCCACAAATACCAATTTGTGACACTTTCCACCACTTCAACCATCATCATCCTTGATGATGCCGCCACAATTCAACCTAATATAATCTTCATTATCTTAAACAGAGATTGATATTTCACTTTCTTTACTTTGTGAATCTTCGTTTTTTAGTTTTCCCAAAGAAGCCTTTGCAGCAGCTTTGCCAATTTCCTTTTCTGCCAAATCAGCCTTTGTAGCTTTGGGCGTATAAGTCTTGACTTCGCCAACTCCGCTCACAGTAGGAACCAAAACACGAACTCCTGCAATTCTGTGTCAATTAATTTCTCCAATTTTGCCTCCCGTAGTTTCTTCTGGGAGAATTCAGCCCTCACATGTTATAAAGGTATCCAACAACTGCCATTGGGAACCCCGCCACTGTGAGGACAGACACGTGATGGCTTAATGTTTCTCAGTCCCTAAAATAAACTTTTGTGGCCTTGACAATATTCGTAAGACATACCAACGCTCCTGTTATGAATCCAAGAAGTGGAAAGAATCACTCAAAGAATCCAAGTAAACTTTCAAAAATGGAAAATAATGTTGTTCTATTATAGGTAGAAGTTAAAGAACAATAAATACATCTCCAAAATTTTCTACAATTGCCTAATATAGCAAAATTTGATTAGCTAAACAACCTTCAAGGTCAAGCTTTTTTATGGTGTTCCAAATGATCGGCCAATAGTTTGAAAACAAGCAATAAAGTAGAGAAACAATCATGAATGAACAATGGGAATTTAAGCAGTTTATCATACGATAAACGATAGAGATATGAGGTATGAATATATCAAATTCTTCAAAGAGCTCTTAATTTGGTATGTTGGAGTTGCTGTTTTGTGAATTACAGCTACACTTGAGGCACCTTGAACTATTGATTTTTACTAATTCTCGATTGTATGTAACATGCTTTCATTCATTGCGTTCTTCTTCGGTTTGAGTATACTCATTTCTTGTAGTTCCTTCTAAGGATCCTCCCAAGATAACTAGCGTTATATATTGAGACCTGGGCTTATGTAGGCCCTTAAAGGGCCCTACGACCTGCCATGTTGAGTAGTAGGTTATTCAAGTTTAGTTTGATAACTTTAACGCGCTTCATAAACACCCTAGAGAATGAAGGAAAGGTATAAATATATTTAGCTTGAAGGTAGAAGCTTTCACATAATGGAGACTTGTGGAAGATTCTAGAAGTATATGAGTTATATAGAATAAGTGAATATTTTAGAGAGATATAAATGTATCTAGTAGGAGATATTTGTATAAAATGTCCTAGAAGATTCTGTTGAAATTATTTTCAAAATATATAATATATGTAATAATTTTGGGGTTTTTCAAAACAATTTTACTAACTGTGAAGAAAATCTTTATTGCCTTATTTAATGAATTACATATTGGAAAGTGAAAAATTTTGTAAAACATTTATAATTGTCACAAACTTTCTATGTATTACTTTAGAATAATGATTGGGTGTAGCACTCTAGTGTGAGCATGTGTGTCATGTCATGCGTGTGCCATGTGCAAGTCTTGTGTGCGAGTCTTTTGATTCAATGTGACATTTTAGTGGCACACTTAACACTTGGACACGTGGCACATGTGCCTTTAGTATGTGATTAAGACCATTGATTTTTATCAATCATGATGATCAATAATCAGACGGCTAATACATAAGCAAAACTGATCATATGGTGGGAAAAGTGTAATAAATGGTCTGATCAATCAATGAATGGGTGTGATTTACATTGTTAAATTAGAAATAGGCGATCCAAGGGTTGTGTTTAAACCTGCAAGTGATTGTTAGAAATCAATTATTATTTTAATTATAACAGTCATGACTTGTTTAAAGAGACACTAACATTTCTATAAAAACATAATAGATTCGCAGGCAACAAGACACTAATTTTTTGCAACTTCTCTATATCTTAAAAGGTATTAAAGTTGTATATTCTTTCTAGTTTTATTGTTCATTATCTCTTAAGTATGTTTTTGTAAAAATAGGCATTCAAAATCTTGACAGACTTGATAATCAGAGAGTATTCGGGTTTGATTTTGCGTGTGCAACACGTAGTCAGAATTACAGATTTTTTAAGTTTCATTGTATCCTGAAGGCGATTCGCCATTAACCCTGTGCACACTAGATTTCGAGAATTGGTTGAAGTAAATATCATCTTAAGGAAAGTGATATTAATCGTGTCTTGGAAGCATTTGTTCATCTTCTTCTTTCTTCTATAGATTTCTACACTAACAAATCCATCTCTACCATAGAATTAATTAAATCTCATTTATTGGTTGACAAGGTGGATGATTATAAATTGGAGGAAGGTTTTCATTTGTAAATAATTAAGCAAGTGAGCTTGTAAAGTACTCCTGAATGCAATACACTTCTTTTCTCCCAAATTCTTAAATGTTTCTCTTCTTAACTTCCATCCTCTTATTGGTAAAGAGTTATGCTGACTTAGCATCACAATTAGGCTTGTGAGCGTCGAAGTGCCGCATGGTTGTCTTATGAAAAACTAAGGCCGTGACAAGCCTGACATTCTCCTCCACTTAACTTGGTGACGCTATCGTCGCAACTTCTTTTTGGCTTGTTTAACTTTTGAGCTGATCTCAAATGAGATTTAATTGAGCCGAGCCAAGTAGCTTGATTTTTTTAGTGCATATAAACTTATTGAGCCGAGCTCAAAAAAATTTTAAACTTTAAATTATATTCAAGATTGATTTATTTAATAAGTTTGTAATGAGCCGAGTTTAATTAGCTTAATTTATAATGGCGGACCTAAATTCAGTGATGGGAAGCGGATGTCACTGGGCCAAGTAGCCTGGGGTCTGTTGAGGACCTCTGAGGCAGGTCTCTTGGGCATTTCAGTGTGGTTGGTCCTTAATTTGTCAAATGCTATGGCCCATTAACGTCTCATGCATGGCAGGGCCTGTTGGTTTAGCTTGTGTCTACTCAGATTTTGGGGCTGTAGCAAACAAGCCAGCAACAGCCCTCTGGTTGGTCAAATGAGCCGTGGTGGGTGGGTGATTCGCCACCACATGCTAAGATTGCTCCACAGTCCATAGCAATACCAAGAAGCTCAATTACATGAACCTCACCAGAAGCCTCCTCAGTACAGTCCATTGGGGGTCAACTCAACAGTATAAAGGTGTAAGTAATCCGCTAAACCCGCGGTCCCACCACGGCCTCCAACCAGAAACACTTTTTGGGAATTCACTTTCACTTTTATTTTTTCCAGGTATAATTGGGGAATGTACGGGTTTTTTTTTTTTTTTTTGATATGTAAATAAGTTATATACCGAAAATAAATATACAAAGCTCTGGGAGTATCCATGAGCAAGACAAAAAGCTGCACAAAAAGATCCCAACAATGACCCAATCAGATCAAACATGACTCAATTTAGAGCAAAAGTCGAAAGAAATAAAAAGTCAAAGCTACACAAGTACAGCCCGACTCTACTACTACATTACAGATTTCCATACAAATGCATTAGTGCCCAATAAAGTCTGGAAAGAGACTATAAATGACTTTACACACCTAGATTTGAATGCATCTAGCGATGGCTTTTGGGTGCTTGATCTTGCCTTCAAAGATTTTCTCGTTCCTTGCCTCCCAAAGGTAATAAACTGTACAAACAAGGCCAATTTTCTTGACTTTTGCCTGAACTCCAGTTCCTCTAACTCCCTTAATAATCCACTTGCCAGCAACTTTCAAAGTATTCATAGATCTTGAAATGCCCAACCATTTCTTGATTTGGATCCACACTTGCTTGCCCACATTACATTGAAAAAAGAGATGATCAATAGATTCATTTGCTGAACTACACAAGGGGTAAAGAAGATCATCAATGTGGCCTTGTAGTTTGTTTCGAGTTAGCAATCGATCTTTCAATCCCAGCCAAAAGATGAAAGAATGCTTGGGGATGAGGCTACTCTGCCAAATTAGCTTTGGCCAAGTGAGATTAACCCTTCGTGGCCTGAAGTACTCATAAGCTACCTTTGAACTGAACTTTCCTTCTACAACCCATTGCTCCACTCTGGACATAGCTGCCTGCATGGTGCCCTCTGCTGCCAACAACTTATCTCTAATAACCAACAATTGTTTCATCAATTTAGAGTCTTGTTTACCTCCAACGAAGTCCCAAATACAGGAGTTCTTTAAATAGTTTTGGTGTATCCATCTGACCCATAACGTGTCTTTCTTAGCATGAATATTCCAAAAATTCTTTGAAAGCAAGGCTAGGTTCCAAGCTTCTAGGTTCTTAAAGCCCAATCCACCTTCCATTTTGGGGAGACAAATGTCATTCCAAGCAACAAGGAAATTTTTGAACACATAGCATTTGTCTCCCCATAAGAAATTTTTAAAAAACTGAATGATTTTATCTTTAACCCCCACTAAAATGGACAGACTAGATAATCAAAAGCATTCAACCCCTTCTAAAATTGTCCACACGGGTTTTTGAACTCAAATAGACGTTTCAAGCCCTGAATTCAAAGCTGACTTATAGCCCGAACTTTTAGAATTTTTTTGTCTTTATAGTACTTCATTCCTGTCATTTTGGCTCTCACCTCAGGCTGCAAAAGAAAAAACAAAGAGAAAAAAAAGAATAACAATATATCTCTCTTTTCACTTTACATGTTTCTAGAAATTCATGCGTAAAGAGCTGGTACAAAAAAACTTCTAATAGAGCTTTTTTGAAATTTAGAAGAGGAAAAGAAAAGGAAGAATAAATAAATAAATAAATAAATTTTTTTTATTTATTGAATTTTATAAAAAAATAAAAAAAGGTGAAAAGAAAAAAAGAAAAAAAAAGAAAGTGATTTTAAGTTTTCTCTCTCTTTTTCTTTTTTTTTTTTCCTCTCCTTTTTTTGTCCGTTTTCCTCCTAAGTAGAATTAAACAATCCTTTCCTTCTTTCCTTGAGTTCTAAACAGGCCGCTGGGTTACAGGGGATGAGAGATATCATCCCCACATGCATGAAACATGCTTTGACATTTAATTGTAGAGATTTGGGATAAAATTTTTGACCTAATAATACTTCATATACCTTGAGCACAAGCAAGTTTTGTGTCATTAACCACGAACAAAATTAGTCCCATCTTGTATACCCCACAGCGACATTATCCAGCTAAAAATAGTACTCATTAACAAATACTATTTTCACCTTTTGATTAGATTCTACTACTTAAAGTTTAATTGAGAATGAGCCGTAACCTTTTTCTGCAAACATTGCATGTAAATTGGCGTACAATTAATTGTTATAAACACGCTTACGGCCTATGGCCTAACGCTTGCTCGTGTGCACGAATCTTTGGATTTACTGTTATATGCTGGCCATTTCTTTCATCTCAATAGTAGTCTTGCACGATTTGATTCAATTGAATTTTGGATTTAAGATTACTTTAATTCAACTGAATGCGACTTGCATACGCTTCTTCTCTCAAGATATATATCCTAGGTGAGATAGTGACAAAGTGTAAAAATGAAGTTGCGTTTAGAAAGAACTTAAGACGATAGATTTTGAACCTCACAACAATTTTATCATGGCTTAGGGTTATCACTAGATCATGACACTTTTTGGGTTAGCTTAGAAATAGATATCAAATGACGTTTTCATGAGGAAATTGAGAGAGGGGGAGAGCTTACACCAACTTCATTGATTAAAGGGATATTTTCTACAAAGAAGGTCAATTGTTAGTTTGATTTCAGTAAGGACACGTGTGCTTACCGGTTATCAAATTTAATTAGGACACGAAGGCTTAAATTTACAAATGATGAACATTAATGAGAACATGATGAATCCAACAAAACTTTTTTCCTATTACCTTTCGAATAAACCCTTTTTTAATATTATCTAACACCCTCTCAACTAGGTTTCTTAATTGCTCATAAATATTTCATGAAACATAATCAAAGACTTAACCAAGCTACGTGTTCTAAGTACACTATCAATTGTAAATATTTATATATCTGTTATTTCCTCTCGTCTTTAGTTGAACCAAATATTCATGTAAAGAAAACGAAAAACAAAATTTCCTCTTCCCCAAGCAAAGGAATGTGGTGAAGCAGTAGGAGTGGTTTTGGGATCATGAAAGAATTTTTTATAAGCTTTTCAATTTTAAGAGTTTATTTTAGCCAAAATTTTCATAATAAGTACTTGGTTAGAAAATTTTAAGATTTTTCATATTTTTCACGTACAGTGTAGTGAAGTAGCTTGTTCATGGAATTTTCTCCTTTTCTTATAGCTAATTTCAGTATAGAATTTGCATAGCTCAAGGAAATGAACTACGCCCAAGAGATCCAGCATTTAGTTAAAAATAAATAAATAAATAATTAAATAGATGATGCAACTGTTCAGAAAATATTGAAATTTGAAAACCATCGTGTGTTCCCAATAGGAAGGTCATGTAATAATTTTCCCAAAAAAAGGAGTACAAAATTTTCAATCATATTGATGTTTAGGAGTTACAATCTGATATGATGGGAACCATTTCGTGATCAGTCCGCTCAACTTAAATTATTTATTGTGGGTGTGAAATATTAATGATTTTATATCATTTGTTAATGTTTAATTTATTCTAATTAATTTTAAAACTCTATAATTCCATGATAGGGAGTTGTACAACTTGAATTAGTGAGGCTTTGAGTCCATTGGGTAATGGCTTTTTCAAGCTTTTTTTTGAGTTTATAAGCAAAAAATTTGAATTATTTATTTTTTTGAACATTTTTTGTTTGTCTTAGTTTATAAAAATAAAAAAGCTAAAATTTTTTTAGCTTTTTTTTTTACTATAAGGGCTCGTTTGGTAAGTTTTTCGGCTTGACTTTTTTTAAACTTATAAATAAAAAGTCAAATGTTTTTGTTCCTTTTTTTTTTATTTATCTTTATCTTATAAAAGCCAAATAAAAAAAAATTAGTGTATAAGTTAAAAACTCGAATAAAAAAAACTTGAAATAAACTTTTTCAAACTATCCAAAGTTAAAAAAGTAAAATTAAAAATTAAAAAATAATTGCACCAAACCAACCCTTTGTTTTGATCAAGGAAATACCATTCACAAGTTCCATCCAACTCTCAATCTGTGCTCCATTGTTTCTAAGTATCTAAGATCATAATCCTTACAAAACTAACACATCAAATCATCATCACTCAAATGAAAAAGTTGTCCTTTTTCTATTTAATTAAAAAAAAATTTCACAAAACCTCAATTATTATTTTATATTTTAATATTGTGACAATACACGTGTCAACAAATCATTAGTGTATACTAGAAATAAGAAATTAACTATTTGAGTTCAGAAATTTAAACATTCGAGTTTAAAAATTTGATAGGAATTTGTTTAAGTTCAAGAACTAAAGCATAGTTAGTCCGCGATTAGCTTGGATTATGTTTATTAGGAAATACGGTCAACCCGATGGCTTAATATCCGACCCGAAGAGGCTTTCGATCCGAATGTTGGTCAGTGGGTATGCAGTCTCACGTGTCAACACCTAGTTGTGGACTGAAAAACCGACCAGAAAATTCAGAAGGAAATCAGAAGTAAGAAGAGGGAAAGAAAAGTAGGAAAATGATGCTGAAGAAGAAACGTTGCTCTTCTTTCTCTCTGGTTTGGAAAAGGCCACACAGAGGACAGAAACGAGAGTTTTGTGAAGAGAGAGAGAATAAATTCGCAGTAGAGAAGTGATTACAAAAGACATACTCAGAAGGAAAGAAAGCAAAGAAGGTATTAAAATTGAGAGATATAGAGAGAGAGAGCTGGAGTCGCCCATGGTAAAGAGCTGTTGGTATTAAGTTCGAAGCTTTCTCGCTTTGTCATGACTCGTGACTAGGGTTTTATTGTTCTACCGAAGGTAGAAGTACAGGTTAGTAAGTATAAATAGTCGTAATTGTTGAAATTTCGTTATATATTTTCTTACCATATTGAGGATTGGCGTTTTAATTCCTTATATTGCTGCGTTAATTAGCGTAATCGTAATTAAATCTTTCCTAGTTATCCTTTCTTTTATATATACACCCAGCCTTGACAAATTCGCGTTTAGGGTTTCTTTGGTTGCTCTTTCTCTAGCATTGAATTTGAATTCTAGGGTTTGAGACTTAGCTATATGATATTCTGGTAATCATTTTTCTTTGTTTTGGTTTCATCAGTCTTTTCATTTTGTAGAGAAACCCTAATTCTTTCATTTGTTTTCGCCAATTGTTCTAGAGTCTTCTTTTGAATTGGGGTGATTTCAGATGCCCGGCTGCTATTCAATTATGGTTTCTTTTCTGGGTGTCTGTTTTTACTGTTTCTATATGAATAGATAGTATGTGGCTCTAGATCATGTCCTTTGCTTTTGCCGATTATCGTGGGGTCTTTACGTGGATCAGTTGCCTAAGTGTTATTCAATCAAACTTTCTTCTGTAGGTTTTGATTTTACTGTTTTGTGTTCAACTATTAATATGTGCTTGTTATGCTTTTGTGTTTTCAGGATTGACATCCAATTTATTTGGCAGACGTAATTGGACAATTTCAACTTCTATTTATGTCTTTTGATCAACAGGGCACTGACCAACTGGTAATTTAACTGCTGTTTAACAACATTAATCCATTTATCTTTTAGGCACATTCCAATGGTTGTCTTCGGCTTTTGTTTTTATTAACGTTGTCTTTTTTGAAGTTGATAACTGATTTGTTTGCAAAATTGTAGTGTTTGAATTATAATCTATTATGATATCCTTTTTTAAATCCTAATAAGCTTAATATAGGAGGATTCACATTTGGTATATATACCTATTTCAATATGAGTTTCGGGGATTTTATGATTGGATTTTCATATTTTCCTGATAATAAGAAATAATGGAATTAATTTATTTCTTTGCTGATGTCAAATTTACTTATCATTTTTTCTTGTGATGTTAACTCTTCGGAGCAATCTGTAAGGTGTTCTTTTTCTTTTTGAAGAATAAGGGCTTTGGGCTTTGTTGGTCTACGTGCTTTCTTTATATGGGATATGTGCCGACCAGTTAATTTTATCCATTGCCACCATACTCATTTGCAATCATGAACCTGAAAGCATATCACAACATGCACGTACAATTACCCAGTGATACTCTAAAGCAGATCATGACATGCCCGTACATTACTCCTTTGAATATGTGCATTTGAATTGTAAAGCTTGTGCAATGTTAATCAGTTGAGTTGAAAGACCATTTTTTTTTCTCCTTTCTTTTATTTTAGTAGACATTCGCAGTGCCTAAACCACCTTGCATCCCTTTTACAAGGATCCTTCTTTAGCCTCTGGTGTTATGTTTACACCTTTACCTATTGACATCCCATCCCATTTGTGGCTGTTCAAGATTGTGTTCGAGATACTGTTATATAAGTTTGAACTTGGTCATTTATCTCTGAATCTTAAACTAAGTTTCATCTCCTTAGGCAAGTTCTATCCATGAAAGGTTTGTGGTTTCGATACCATGCTAGAAGAATTTTGTAGGAGTGCGTTATTGGATCAAACATTTTTTTTATACTTATGATCTTGCATTATGTTCCAATAGCTAGTTAGAGTTGATTATCTATTTCTTTTGAGATAAGCTACATACCTCTTTTGACGTTGATGTTGGCAACAATGTATGGTGTGTAAACTTGGGTGTCTGTGCATTATAGGAATTATATCCTATACATGGCTTATAACATGTAGCATTCGAGAAAATATAGTACAAGCTGTCATAAACTTTGGTCTTCTTTGAATTGAATTTTTTGCATGATTAATATAATGGGGAATGTCGTAATAAAGTAAAGCAATTTGTAAGAGGTTCAGAGATTTAATGTTAGTTCAAATTTCTTCTGTAGCTGGATTGATTATTTTCTTGCAGTTTTACTAAAAATGGCAACAGATATCTTTGACAAATTATAACAAATTTTTGGCTTTAAAGTTTGGAAGTTCAGAAACTATGGTAAAGAAACTGGAAAAATTAATAACACACCTTCTGTCAAGTCCACATACTCTCCAGGCATCCTCCACAGTCATCGTCCTGATCTGTATGGGCTGTCCTTGGAATCCATTAAGGCACAACTCATAACTCACTAATTCTCACAAGAGGTAGTCGACCGGGAAGACCTAACTAAGACTCGCACCATTGGGCAACCTATCAGACTCGGCAAGGTCACTGACATCTGGCAACTACAAGAATATGGTTGAAAATTTTTTCATCTGCATGTAGTAATCAAAGCCTTTTTATTTGTAATAGTTCAGTAATTCTACACTTTTAGAGGGAAACATATCTCTATTGAACGTAACATGCTAACATCACGTAGTTTTGGTTGGCGGAGAATAACTGCTAGAGTATTTTTAATTGTTGGATAAATCTGGAGTGTTTAAATGTAGAAGAAGATCAGTGATCTTTATTATTTACACCATTGTTGCCGTCCTCATTTGGGAGGAGTTTTTGGGGTTACTCTTTATGCCTATTGTTGCTATTTTGGTCCATGTGATATGTAACTACTATCTGATTTATATTTCATGGCATCCCAAACTTGTAAACTTCCATTATGGTTGAAGAATACGACTTTGGATATTTGGAGGTAGAAAGTATACGGTTCTATTGAATTTTTTGCAGAAAACATAAATTTACTTATGTTGAGTTGCGGTCAATGGTTGCACAACCATCATGATTGGCACTTTGCTTTAATAATTGACTGTTCTTTATCAGGAACATCCCTTCATCTTTGGTGGTTAACAGTTCTATTTCTTGTTTACTTTTGATCTACCAATTTTGCGCATCTGCGTGCATTCATTTTTCAGCTTGCTGTTGTTGATGGTGCTCTGCTGTTATTATCTTAATGAAGACGTGAAATATACTTCTTCTGTTTTAAAGAAGGTAAATATGCAAACCTACCCAATGAATATACCACCATTATGCACAAGCATGTTGGGAAAACCAATATGATCCTCTGGCCAGTGCAGAAATCAACATGATTATTATATGAAAATAGGAAGCCAGCTCTTTCAAATTGGCCTTTTGTTGTGTTCTTTATGAAGTTGACAGGCATTCTGTCATGATTGCACATGTAATTGGCAATGGCTCCATGTGTGTGTGTGTTTATGTCTGTGCATTTTAGTCATGTTTGTGGACCTCGTAATTTTGGATACACTTAAATTGGAATTAATATTATAATGATTACTCGAATATTGTTTTAAATGATCTGACCATGTTTTTTTAAACATTGGATTGGCCCAATCACTTAAGCTGCCCTTTAGTTTGTTTCTTGTGGTGTTTGGGAAAGTTCCATGATTATAGGCATGCAAGTGGATTTTTACTGTGAAGTATCTGTGTCGGACACTTGACATAAGTTAGGGTATGGGATGTATATGAAATGTCTAGTTGAACATGCACCTAAGAAATATAGTTTAAGTAGAAGAGTACACTATGAAACTAGGCATAAATTGTCATTCTGTGGATAAAAAGCTTTATGTTTGTTTGTAAACACCATTTAACCCTAACTAAATGAAGAAGGATTTAAGAAATATGAAATTTGGCTGTGTTCTAATGTCTTTGGACATGAGAATTAGGTGAAGCCGGCATTTCTACACATACCCACACTCGACACTAGTTACCTGAGTCCTTGCAACATTGGTAATGACAATATTTGTGAATGTTTCTACAACCATGCTGCTGTGAAAGCATCTTTGATGAAAAGTGAAGACTATTTTAGGCATGCCACTTCATGTTCCAGTGCATTATTAATCTTATGATGCCTTAGTTCTAGTAGATTTATTGATAGGTCTTGAGAAAGAGTAAAGCAATATGTCTCGTGGGGTTGGCTTGCTTGTATTTTACTTTTAATCATTTCTTAGTCATGATTAACTCCTTTTTGAAAGTTCCTTGCACTGCAATTTTTTTTTTAAATTGTATTTTTCTATTGTGTTTACCTGTCAGCAATATTGTGGGTTTAAGCTTATATTTGTCATAAGAAAACATTGAAAAGTGTAACTGTAGCTGGATATGATCTCTCTTGTAACTGTCACTTGTCAAAATGCCATGCTTTGTTGAAGAAATATTAGTTTTGGTCTGGTAATGGTGAACCCTCCTAGGCAAAATTACTTGTGGTTGGTGAGTTAGTCAGCTAGATTGTTTCATTAGTGCCTCATTTGGAAGCTTCTTCACCCCCCACCCCTCTTCTTCTCTTCTTAAGAAAGAAGACATTTCATTGTTAGCCTATGAAATTTGACCATCCATTGTTTTGAATGCTTATAAAAGTAAACATGAATTTACCCTCACTAGTTGGTTGTCACCAACTCACCAGTATTGTGAAGTGAAATCTTGATCATGGTGACAATTAGTTTGAATATTGGTTAAGGAGTTTGTGACAGTTAGCATACAAAAGCAACCCAAACAGTAAAATCACTGTTTGCGCTTACTATTCACAGCATAGGAACCCATCTTTCTTTGTGCAAATCTCTACCCTTGTATTACAACATGCAAACCCCAGAAACCTATATACTTTTACCACCTTTTTAACTGCATGAACTATTAGTTCAGCCCCAAAACTAAAGACCACTGCTGCCAGACATTTATTTGGTAGGGGAGTATACCTGCACTAGTCCTACATCAATGAGTTCAATTTGCCATGCTAAATAGGAAATACTTAGCATTGTTCAACAACACCATTTTATCCTGGGAAATAGAAGAATAATATTAAACAATTTTGATATTTGGTTACTGTTTGGTTTGTTGTAATCAGATTAATGCAACACTTGCACGCATGATTCACACCTGATACAAGCATTCAAGTCCTACAACATAGCTGGTTTGTGCTTTCTATTTTCTGCTACAAAGCCCATCAGGCAGATGTCAAGTCTTTAGCTACAACTGCCGTCGTTTCCCCTACATTTTTCTCCATGCATCTGATGTCAGGTGGTGATGAGTCGAGTGAATGTTCAAACTGGTCATTTCAGGGAGTTAATTGAATTAGTCATTTTAATCATGATTGATACAGGACCTAAGCAAAAAGGTTTTGATTGGGCTTATTTAATTGTTTATACTTTGCGTAACGTAAATGTCCCTACAAGTTTTCGTTGTAAAATTTCAAGGTTTTCTCGTCATTGCTTAACATTGTGCTTTGTTATTTGTTAATGCATTAGTATCACTGGGATGGCCAATGCTGTTGCATTCATGTTTATTGTTTTATTTTAACATATTTGCGTTCAGATTTAACAAATGTGAAAGTCATTGACAGTTTTGAAGGTAGTATGTTTCAAAAATATGGGGACAGTGGTTTCAGATATTAATATCTACATAAATGCTGAAGGAACTTTTAAATTGTGAAAGTAGTAGTGAAGTGTTGAATTCACAAAAGTATTACAAAATGGTAAAAGATTGAACTCCACTCAAAGGATGCGAACACAAAATGTAAGTGATGAATACTGTTAAAGTTACACACTGGGAAACTTGTAGGAAACATTTTCCATCTTAGTGTCACATATTATTTGTTTTAACTTTTAAGTCCTGAATATTGTAGCATGATGAAGATTATCTGTATGGTACTACCGCCAAGGATCAAAATTTTGCTTCAGTCTTTTGTTTTGGTTAGCTTAGAAACAGAAATATTTTGAAGGCATTTCCTACGTTTTAGGAAATGAAAAAAAAATTGGAAACACATGGAAATGTTTGAAAACATGAACTTATACCTATTTAAATGGATATAAAATAAATGAACATGTTTGAGATCTACACATCTCTTCACATAAAGGGCATAACTGTATAATCTGGAAGTAAATGTCAATGTGAACTACGGTGAACAACAAATCATTAAATTGATGTCAAAGAAATCAATTTTATCATCCACGTGTATACAATTCTAAATGTGTAAAAGGTTCTAACCAAACAAGGTCTACAAAATTATCAATAATAATGACGACATAATTAATATTAAACAAATAATAATGATAACATTATTAATATTAGACAAAGTTCAAATTGTTTCCAAGGTTACAAAGTTTTTTCTTTACAAAAAAAATCAGTGGAGTTAAGAATATGGTCAATAAATATTTTAAACTATTAAACAAAAGGTATAAAGGGTTGGTTGGGAAGGAGGTTTGCCGTCGTGAGAGAAAACATAAGAAACGCTATGTTATGGAAGGAGAAGGGAGGACAAGAAGAAAGTACTAGTAACAATATTTACAAAATAAGTATTCATAATAATAAAGAAAGAGAATCAGCAGCTTTACCGTGTCCTTTTTCTCCTCTCCTCTCTATCTCACCTGTTATCCTTTCTACTTTTGCAGAATCTATGACATTTTTAAAGTTTTTCCTTTTCTTTTTTTTTTTTTTGTCTCGAGTCTTTTCTATTAACAGAGAGTCCAATAGACATAACTCTTGTTAGATTTTCCTGATAGGTCTCATAACAACTCATTTTTTTGGCATACTTTGTACTGTTTCAGTGAGTTTTGGTGTGTTTCATATTGTTTCGTTGGGAGCACTGGAATTCCAATTTTCCACAAGTGGTTTATGTTGGTTTCTTAGGAAATGGAAAGATTTTGGGTGTAGATGAAAATGAAACGAAATTTTGTTCGTTTTCTACCACTAGACTAGTGCCGTTTAGGTCATTAAGATGATGCTATGATCTTCTTGTAGATACAATGACAACACTTTTCACTTTTAGTATTTTTATTTTTATTTTATGTTTGGTGTTTTTCGTACTGTTTCAGTGAGTTTTGGCTTGTTTCTGTTGGTTCGGTGAGATTCAGTTTGTTTCGGTATACTTTATTGGAAGCACTGAAATTTTGATCCACTAGTGTTTCATGTTGGTTTATTAGGAAATGGAAACATTTTGCCTGTTTTGATGGAAAGGAAACAAGATTTTGTTCCTTGACTACCACTAGACTAGTCTGTGCCATGTAGGTCTTTAGGATGAAGCAATGATCACTATCTCATTGTACATAGTATGACAACGCTTTTCACTTTTAGTATTCTTTTTGGATGGGTGGTGTTGTACCTTGATCTTGCAATTGTTTTTCCTTTTTTTTTTTTTCTTTGTATTCTCTCTCTGTCTCTCTCTCTCCTCTTGGTTTTTTTTTCCTGGGGTTTGCGGGGTATTCTATGTATGTAAAATTTGCTAAGTTACACTACAGACAGAATGATGAAGATAAAGATGCAGCTACTTTTCCTGAATAGATTTATTCGGTGTTTGATTAGACATTAATGTTACGAATGTTCTTTTGATATCTTAACAGTTAATGAAACTATAATCAATGTCTTTGAAATATCCTCTGAAGTCCCTGAAGATTCATTATACATCATTAAGATATAGCCTATATTGTTTAAGTTGTCAGCGTTCGATATTTTCATCTAGATTCAAGAAGAGAGGTTTTCTTATCCAATATATAAGCTTTTGTCTTGATGATTTCATGGTACGTAGTTGCATTATTGTTTGTAAATTGTAACTTTAACAGTGCAGTTTCCTTAAATAATTTCATTCTGTTATTTAGGACAATAAGATACAGAAAACTGGAGTTTTCTTAGGGTAATGAACAGTTGACTTGTTCCGCTATGTAGTCAATGTACACAGACTGCAGGCACACATATGCACGTGCACTGGTGCACAAAAATATGCACACATTCTCAAAAAAATTATTTATCTCCGGCCGGACCTCAAGCGAGGCAATTTCACAGAAGAAGAAGATGAACTCATTATCAAGCTCCACAGCCTCCTTGGTAACAAGTAAGAAACCCAACTTAATTCACTTGCAAATCTCCTTTAAAACCCTAATGGTTGTCACTTCATCTACTGATATATATATATATATATATATAGGTGGTCTCTCAGAGCTGGAAGGTTACCAGGTAGAACTGATAATGAATAAAGAATTACTGGAACACCCATATAAGGAGAAAGCTTCTGGGTGGAGGGATTGATCCGGTGACTCATCGGCTGATGGATGAGCCAATTTCTAAAAGGAAAGAGAAGGAATATAGTGGTTTTAGCATAAGCGAAGAACAATGTCCGGATCTGAATCTTGAACTGCAGATTAGCCTGACTTTGAAGCATCCACCAGAGCCATCAAAGAGCACAGGGAGGAATCTTTGTAGTTCTAATAACGTTTGTAGCAGCAGAAATGATTTGTTCGGCTTAAAGATTGGTGTTGTAGATAAAAGAAGCATAGAATGAAATAAATTCAAGGTGAATTCAGGTTTGCTAAGGTATATTAGACACTTATTCTTTTTCTGCCCCACCAACAGTTACTTGTTTATGATAATTGTTCGTAGAACTTATGTGGAGAAGGATCAGTGTTGTAAATGACACAATAACATAATCTGAAAAATTGTTATTCTTCCTGAATTTTTTTCACGTAATCTTATGCCAAAATGATATGACAATGGCAATTTTGTAATTAAAAATCTTATAATAGATCAGGTAAACTATCAATTCCCACATGCAATTAAATTATTGTGATGCCAAGAATTAATAGTCCGGAGTCCAAACAGAGCAATAGAATAATTTTTCCTGCCCATAATAGAACCTACCATGTCATTCTCTACCAACCAGAAATTGGTTAACTTCATAGTTATATTAGCAGAAGCGACCAAACAGGAGGTGAGGGTAGGACCAAGTACCAACCATCCTTAGCGGGAAATAACTCATAACATTTCTCCCCAAACCAAATAATAACAATAATGGCTGACAATAAGGACTCAAATATACACAGCACTGCAAATTCTCTGAGATATATATATATATATAAATTTTGGGTAAGTCCTATCTTATATTTAGGCGTTTTAATTTCTTTTGTATTGCAATTTACTAGTAAGGCAGCTCATTTTGTATAGAAGGTTGGTGCAGTTGCCATTATACCATTATTTGGTTATGTTAGTATTTATGAACTTAACTATGCACCACTTCAGACTCTTTCTCACTCTCTCTCTCTCTCTCAATTGACCTGATCTAGGAAATGGTCAATGTAAGTTGCCACAGTGCTACTTTACTGAGCAATGCATCGCATTTTTTTTTCTCTCCTCTCTCTCTCTCTCACAATTGACCTGTTCTAGGAAATGGTCAGTGTAAGTTGCCACAGTGCTACTATACTGAGCAATGCATCACATTTTTTCTTTGAACTTTTCATTACAATGAAATTTTGGCCAGTGTTTTGAAGATATATGGAAGGTTAAAGGCTGCAGCAATTGTCCGCTATTGTGTACGTTCAATTGATTTGGTCAACGACTTTGGCCGCCGTGTAAGAACAATGGAAGGAGACTTATGAAAAACCTTGTCAACCGTATTCAAAATGTAAGATTTATATTGTAATTAGCACAATCGTTGTGATCAAAAATAATATATTTGTGCGTCATGTTTACTCAAATCAATGCTAAGAAGGGTTTGAATATCGATTTGAGGACAAAAGAGCTTAAACCTGGAGGTCACAACAGTTTTCGCTGCTTTCTCGCTAAAGTCTCGCCCTAGCGAGTATTGAAAAAATTGGACAGTAGCCGTCGCAAAGGTTTCACCCCCGCAAAGTCTAAAAATCATGAACAGTGGCTGTCGCTACTTTCTAACCATCTTCTCGCCTCAGTGAGATCGCGAAGCACCTTTAGCTACATTCTTGCGGTCGCAAAATTCTAAACGTATTTTTTAGATTTGTTTTCAAAAAGTTTTAATGCTTATATATACTTGAAGGATGGGTCTTTTACGGTTTGAACGCTCAAAAGAAATATATTGAGAGCTTACAAAGAAAAAGAAAAACCCTAGAATATTCTTAGCAAATTAAAGAATTTCAAATATTTATTGATCTCAAAGTGTCTTGGTGGTGCATCAAGGCAAAAATTCACGGCATGGTATTTGTCGTGGTTCAAGCACGGAAGAACAGTGAGTTGCGGGGTATGCAAGTAAGGTTCAACTTCAACTTAGATTTGTAGGTTTCGGATTGGTACAATTATAAGTGTTTTTGTAAACTGTTAGATTGTTGATGGTGCTTGGAACTTGGCCTGGATTAGGTCCAGTGATTTTTTTCCGATTAGGGTTTTCACGCTAAAATCGTGTGTGTACAGTGTGATTGCATTACGTTTCATACATGAGATTCTATTAGTGTGTGATTGATTAGATAGCTTAACCGAGAGTAACCGAGCGCGCTTCTAAGTGATTGTAAATCCAAGTAAATCGAAAATTTTACAAAAGAATACTACCCTTGATTCATCAAATAAAAAAAAACTGAGGATGGCTCGATCGGCCTTTATACTTAGCATGAAGTTTTAAATTCAATCCTTTCTAACCTACATGTGACTATCCGTCATTCATGCAATGCATAATATGTACATGATTCATGTGGACGGTGATTTTGTATGAGCTCAAGGAAGTAGCCGAAAGTTTAATTTTTCATGCTGTGAGAGTCCGTTTGATATATCTTTTTCTAGATTTTTCATTTTATTTTTTTGACTTAAAAGTAAAAGAAGGTAAAATTTTATAGCTTTTTTTACTTTTATAAGCTAAGATCAATTAGTAGAAAAGCACAAAAAAAAACAAAAAAAGTTGAAACATTTTTTTGTTTTTTGCTTATAAACAAAAGAAATTAGCTCAAAAAACTTAAAAAAAATTATATCAAACACGCCCATAGTCTTGCCGGAGTTCTATGTCGTGCTGTTGTATTTCTCTTTTTGTTGTACGCTACCTTCAAATTCTTACTCTCCCTAATCTAATAATGCAATATCGTGGAGTTCTCTCTTTCTGGCCCCGAAAAAAGGAGTATATTCCCAAGTCAAAGAGTCCACAAGTGTAGGAAAAAGGCCAACCCAAGCATGGCTAAAACTAGGCAGAATGATTTTCTGGTGAGCTTGTCCCCGCTTTTAAATTCACCAACAAACGATACCTAACTTAGGCCTCATTTAGTATGTCGTGCATTTAAGTTTAAAATAGTTATATAAGCATTCAAACTACTTTGTGATGATTAGCTGCATCTTTAAATGTTTCGGCAAGACAAAACATTTTGCCAAAACATTTTTAACTCCAATGATCGAGGTGCTTGCAAATGAGGTCTGTGTACCTCGACAATCACTCCCTAGTTATTGAGAAAAAAAAAAATCCTATTGCAAGGGTAAATCAATTAAGGAGCAATTTTATCATTTCATCCAAACTTGCTCTATCAAAAGTCACGATAGCCCTTGCAATAAAAGCCGTAGAAATACCAAATGAGACCTAAATTTCATTTTTAAGACTGTTTATGCTAATATGAATGCAGATGAAAAACATCATTTTGAACCAACCAACCAACCCATGTATCAAGCCCTATTACTGATCGTTATCTAAAGCCCATTAAGTAGAAGATCATCAAAATTTCACCTGTCTTGGAACCAATTAAACTACATTCATAATATAATTGACAACGCCGAGGTTTAGAAGTGACCGTAGGCTAGGCAAGCCCAGGAAGCTCCGCAGTCCTTAAGCTCGGCTCGGCTGCCTGTAGCTTTGGGACACATTGGTGTGACATAACAATGGCTATTGTACACAGTACTTCGCTTGACAGGTAAGCAGCTCAGATGGGTTTTAGGAACCTCCTTATCAACACCAATTACAGCCCAGCAGCCCTGAAGGTAATCCAAGAAGCATATAAACACGTGGGAAAATACTGGGCTTTTGCTGTAAGTCCAGTACTTAATCTAACTTCGCTTACTTACTTTTATTTTTATTTATTTATTTATTTTTAATGACGTGAAAGAACCGACCAAAATAAAACCTTGCAAATTTATCTCTAGTGGGTAAACTCTCTTAGAGTCAGTCAAACACTCACAATTTATCAATCTCAACTAAGATACGAATTGTTTAGACAAACAACTGCTCTCAGAGTGATCTACATCAATGTAAAATATTTTGCTGCTTCACGTTCTTTCTCAACTGAGAAAATTAGGTGAGATTTTACATACTTACCTAAATTCAAGAATTAATGATTTTAACTGTTTGTATATTGCTTGTGTGGATCCTTAAATCTTCTAAATGAAGAATAAGAGCTCTAACTAACTTGACTAGACTATTTGATTTAGGAGGTATTTAGATTATAGCTTAAAAAATTTATAAGTCAAAAACTTAAGTTAATTTTAAAATATTACTTTCTTAAATAGTTTTTCAAAGTTTAAGTTAGTTTTAAAAGTGACTGTTTTTAAGAAAGAGCCGAACACAACTTAAAAAAAATCATAAACTTAAGCCATAAATTACTAAAATCACTACATTCAAACACTCCTTTAATCTAACTTTTTCATTTGACCGTATTAACGGGGTGGTTGAACATGCAACTTAAAAGTTATAAATTATATGCTATAAGCTATTTTTAATAATAGCTTTTTATAAAATTGTGTAAAGTTATAAGTGACTTAAGTTTGGTAAACATTTTTTTTAGGTAGCTTTTTTAAGGTAAGTCAAATAACTTTTAAAAAATAAGCTATAAACTTAAGTCATAAACTAATAAAGTAAAAAAATTTCAAGAAATTGGCTTAGTAGTTAAGACTTGGTGCTTGAAGGTATGCTCTTTTTAACATATCAGGTTCAAAATCTCTTAGATATTTTAAGATCACTCCTAAAATTTTTAATTTAATAATTATCTAATTTATATAAAATAGAGATTGCATCGACTTTAAAATTAATCAAAATATATATAAATTAGTTCAAATATCCGATCAATTAGCAAAATAAAAAAAAGCCAGCAAAACAAGCTTTTGTCCAAACACTCCCGAAAGCTGCCCAACAAAAAGTTTAGATGTGACCTTTGCCCACCATAGACTCTCCCAGCTCCCAGTGAATTGATTACTGTGGAGAATATGGCTGAGCTTCAACATCATTACCTTGGCTGAACGGCATTAACATCGACTTGCAGGTCTGCAGTCGTCTGGTCCATCACAATATCACTTCCCAAATTCCCAAACTGACTGGTAAAACACGTCATTCTAAACTGCTAAAAAGTAGGGCCCTCTTCGCTCTGCATTTAGCTTTCCTTTTCTTCCTCCTACTGCCCAAATTCCGTCCGTCGAACTCTAAAAAAAACTTTTGGAAGTAAAGAATTGTTCCTGAGGTTCTCGATGTTTTCACTTTGTCTTTCTGGCAGAATTTGGAAGACAAATTCTATCCTTGCAATGGCGTATCTTCGAAGATTTATGGAAAGGCTTTTTAAACAATGCCATTACAGTCTCCAAAGGATTGTCCACTTGTCACTAGAGATGGTCAGTCATCCAAATTGGAGGTTTTTATTACAAAAGGCAAATTATCTTTATTCTCTATATCACTACTCACTTGGATTCTAATGCCAACTTCTTCCCTCACACTAATGCCCTTTTAAAAGAAGAAGAATCCGAATTAGTTCTTCCTCTTGTTGGATCAACTTATTGCTGTGGTGCATAGGGAATAAATACTTACAATTTGTGTATGTGGCTTTCGTATTCTACTTAATAGTCTACTTGAGGAAGTGTTTGTGCTCATTAGCACTACATTTATTCTTTCCAAAAAGATGCTTGTAAAGCTACTTTGTTAAAAGAGTTCGAGAATGGATATAGCAAAGTTCGGAAGTCCACGGTTGGACTCGTTGAGTTACAAGAGTGAGTGGAAGGTCTTTGGAAAGGGAAGGTCCGAAGTTCAACCCTTTTTTAAGAATATGATCAAAACTTGCGAATCCTAAGGGGTTATTTTTTTTAGCAAAGTAAAAAGGTTGGAATTCTAAGGTTGAAACCAGAGATGAAGTCAACATTTTGATTCGGGAGGCCAACAGTTAAACACAAGTACAATAAAAAAAATACATATAACAATACAAGTTAGATTTGATATATTAACATGAAAATTAATATTCATTTGATCTTTAACTAAAACACCACATTAAAATATCAAAAAATAAATATGAGAAATAATAAACATATTTTGCACAAAAATAACTATTTTGTTATGTATAGTTTTTTTGCTCATGATCTATCCAACTAGGTAACACTATTTACAATTTCGTTTCTTAATATCTTTTCTCACTACTAAACACAAAGCTGTAGGACCTATATTAATAAATTCATATGAGAACCATACACCTGTGTCTAAGAATGAGAAAATTAATTGAAAAAAAGAATTGCATGTAACATTTTCATTCAATATATAATGAATTTTTTTAACATAGGCAATGGGGCCAATTTCCTAAGTAAAATTTTTTGAATCTTAATTTTCACTATATCTAATGAGTTTTTTAAAAATTAGGGAGGCTGTGGCAGATACTCCCTTCGTCCCTGGTTGAAATCTCATATTAAGACTAATACTATAGGAACAAAATTTCTGTACAAAATTTCAGTAAGCATCATCCGGATGTTTATGATTTTTTTCCTCTCAAATAAAGATTCTCGCTATTTTACCTCGTAATTTAAAAAATAACAATACTATGCAAATAAATTTTTTATATAAAATATTGTTGTGTTTTGTTATTTTTATTTTATTCTAAAATATCCATCATTTTAACTCATAAATTTAAAATTATCACTGTTTGGCATCAAAGTGTCTTTTTATTTTTTATAATCTTCATATCAAAAATTAAAAATTTTCATTTAAAATTACCACGGACCCATCATCGAGTTTTCTATAAAAAAAAAAAATTATGTTAGATGTAGAACTTTCCTATGCGACCCTATCTCGAACTGCAAAAATCTTGTGACAAATGATCACAAGGGTAGATGCAAACAAGGACGTAGGGTGGCAACAAAACCCCATTGGCAGTGGGCCCACTGATATCGGGACGAATCAGACTGGTGGAAGACGAAAGAAAACAAAAAGAGTAGACTTTTCGCTCACAGCCAAATCGAAATGTATCAGTTTGGGAAAAGACACAGACAGCCTTTGCACTGGGCCCCAACTTCGCTTCAAAGCCCAATTCGTCAATCACTCCTCCAAAAGGACAAGATCCACATTGATATATGAAGGCCCAAAAGCAAAAAGCATAGGGAAAATGGGGAAAGCATATAAGATTTTTTTTATTAAAAATTATTTTAAAGTTATTTTGTTTATTCATTTCAAAGTTTGATACTGTGACACTGTACGATTCTTTTACAGCTACTACTTATTTGAGCTGCTCTAGGCTTTTATGCACGTCTCTCGTCTCTGAAACAAGGGAACAGTACTAAAAAAACGCAGAAGAGATGAGTTATCTTCTTCTTCTTCTACAGAGTTTTTTTATTTTCCTCTTGTTTTTAGTCTCTTCTGGTGTTTCCTCAGATCTTGAAGTGCTGTTGAAGCTCAAGTCCTCCATGATCGGACCTACAGGCTCGGGTCTCGAGGACTGGGAGGACTCCTCGTCGCCTCCCTTGCATTGTTCTTTCTCTGGAGTTACTTGTGATGAGGACTCGCGAGTCACCTCTCTCAACGTTTCCTCTGTGCCTCTGTTTGGAAATATTCCGCCGGAGATTGGCCTTTTGAACAGGCTCGTTAATCTCACTCTTGTCTCCGACAATCTCACCGGTCCGCTTCCCATGGAGATGTCGAACCTCACGGCTATCAGGTTCATTAATCTCTCCGCCAACGCCTTTGGCGGCGACTTCCCCGGAAATATGGTGGTGACAATGACGGAGCTTGAGGTTTTCGACGTTTACAACAACAACTTCACCGGAAAGCTTCCTCAGGAGTTTGTTCAGCTGAAGCGACTAAAAACTCTTCATCTAGGCGGAAACTACTTTGACGGCGAGATTCCGGAGGCTTACACCGAGATTCAGGGCTTGGAGAGCTTAGGTTTGCAAGGCAACGCACTCACCGGAAAGATTCCGGCGAGTTTGGCTCGGTTGGCGAACCTTCAAGAGCTGTGGCTTGGTTACTACAATACGTACGAAGGAGGTATTCCACCTGAGTTAGGATCGTTGAGCTCGCTCCGGCTTCTCGACCTGGGAGGTTGTAATCTCTCTGGTGCGATTCCGATTAGTTTAAGCAATTTGAAGATGTTAGACACTCTGTTTCTCCAAGTCAATCGCCTGACCGGTCTCATCCCTGCGGAACTCGCCGGTTTAGTCAGCCTAAAATCGCTCGATCTTTCCATTAATTATCTCACCGGAGAGATACCGGCGAGCTTCGCCCAACTCGAGAACCTAACGCTGTTAAATCTCTTTCGGAACAATCTCCACGGCCCTATTCCGTCATTCATTGGCGACCTTCCAAGTCTCGAGGTGTTACAGGTTTGGGAGAACAACTTCACCTTTGAATTGCCTGAGAACCTTGGCCGTAACGGGAAGCTACTACAACTTGACGTGGCGACGAATCACCTTACGGGACCGATTCCTCGCAATTTGTGCAGAGGAGGGAGATTGAAGACGCTGATACTGATGGAGAACTTCTTCGTTGGGCCAATTCCTGATGAACTCGGTGAGTGCAAATCATTGACTCGGATTCGAATCATGAAGAACTACTTCAGCGAAACGATTCCCGCCGGCTTCTTCAACATGCCATTATTGGACGTGCTCGAGCTCAACGACAACTTGTTCACTGGCGAACTTCCTTCCGAGATTTCAGGCAAGACACTCAGCCTAGTGTCGGTGTCTAACAATAAAATCAATGGGAAACTTCCTCCAGCCATCGGAAATCTTGTTAATTTGGTGGCTCTTTCCCTTGATGAGAACCAATTTTTTGGTGAAATTCCAGAGCAGATCTTCAATTTGAAAATGCTTTCGAAGATCAATATCAGCGCCAACAACATTACCGGTATAATTACGTCTTCAATAGCTCACTGTAAGTCTCTGACTTCAGTTGATTTCAGCCGGAACCATTTGTACGGTGAAATTCCTGTAGACCTTACTAGGTTAGGCAACTTGGGCATACTCAATTTATCAAGAAATCAACTGAGTGGTCCAATACCAGGTGAAATGGCGTCAATGACTAGCCTGACAACACTAGACCTTTCCTACAATGACCTTTCTGGCAGGATCCCCACCGGCGGGCAGTTTCAGGCCTTCAACACTAGCTCCTTCGCCGGAAACTCCAACCTCTGTTCATCACGTAATCAATCATGCCCGGTATTGCAAAGTCCAACTCGGGCTTTAAAGAGACGGCATACGGCGTCGTTTGGCCTGAAAAAACTCATTATCACAATCCTCGGTCTTGTTACTTTTGTGTTGTTGTTGACGGTTACGTTCATGCGAATCAGAAAAAAGAAGCTGGAAAAATCAAGGGCGTGGAAGCTCACGACATTTCAACGGCTCGATTTCAAAGCCGAGGAAGTTCTTGAGTGCTTGAAGGAGGAGAACATTATAGGCAAAGGAGGTGCTGGGATCGTCTATCGCGGGTCCATGCCCAACGGCGTTGACGTGGCGATCAAGCGATTGGTCGGCCGTGGTGCCGGTTGCAACGATCACGGTTTCTCGGCCGAAATACAGACTCTAGGAAGAATCCGACACCGAAACATCGTGAGATTGTTGGGCTACGTGTCGAATAAAGACACGAACTTGCTGTTGTACGAGTACATGCCCAATGGGAGCTTGGGAGAGATACTCCACGGCTCAAAAGGAGCCCACTTGCAGTGGGAGACGAGGTACCGGATTGCAGTTGAGGCAGCGAAAGGGCTGTGTTATCTTCACCATGACTGTTCGCCTCTCATCATTCACCGGGATGTGAAGTCCAACAATATATTGCTCGATTCCGACTATGAGGCTCACGTCGCTGATTTTGGGCTCGCCAAGTTCCTGCAGGACGCCGGAGCTTCCGAGTGCATGTCTTCCATTGCCGGCTCATACGGTTACATTGCTCCAGGTGAGTGACCACTCATCCGTCATATTTACCCTCCGTTTCGTTACCATTTCCGCTTCTATTCTCTGTTTTTGAATTTTTTAAAATTCGATAGAATTGTATTTAACAAATTGGTACTGAAAATATTTTAATTGGTACCAACGGCGGACTAAAGATTTGTGCTAGGGGAGCCAACGTAAAAAAAAATAAAATAAAATAAAATAAAAGTTAATTGCGAGAACTTAGGTAATTTTTTTGAAATTTTGATAGTCAATCATATATTTCAATTTTCATTGTAAACTTTTAAAAATCTATAGTGGTAATAGTAAATTATAAAAATTTTGGGAGACCATGGCGCCGCCTCCCCTCCCCCCTCTGTCCACAAATGGCTGGTACCTAAACTTATTTTGATAAATTACCTTGGTTTTAGGTACCTACTAAAAACGTTTTTTTTTTAGTTTTTGAAGCTATAGTGCTTTTGATGATTTCTTTTTTTCTATTATTTTCAGGAACAAGAAACATGAGATATTTTTAATTTTTTTTGTCTTTAAAAATACAAAAAACTAGAAATGAAATCGGCGCCAAAACCGGAATCAAATAAAGTTTTGAGTCTTTGGACTCTTGACATGAGGTGTTAAGAGTCCCTTTAATGAGCTCTGTGTTTGACTGTGATGTGCAAGCAGAGTACGCCTACACGCTGAAAGTGGACGAGAAAAGCGATGTATACAGCTTTGGTGTTGTGCTCTTGGAGCTCATCACTGGTCGGAAGCCCGTGGGTGAGTTCGGAGATGGAGTGGACATAGTGAGGTGGGTTAAGAAGACAATATCAGAACTCTCTCAGCCGTCAGATACAGCATCAGTGCTTGCAGTCATAGATCAAAGGCTTAGTGGGTACCCACTGACAGGTGTTGTAAACCTGTTCAAGATTGCCATGATGTGCGTTGAGGATGAGAGTGCCTCAAGGCCTACCATGCGGGAGGTCGTTCACATGCTCACGAATCCTCCCCAGTCCGCTCCAAGTCTCCTCTCTCTGTGATTTATATTTTGGTATTCCATGGTCTCCACTGGTATCTTCGTGTGAATAATGCAAATCGGATTTGTAAAAAATTTGACTGCATAGCCAAATGGGCAGGTATTGTAAGGGTTTTGCTTCTAGTTTTTGCAGTAGGATGCAGATTACCGTTTGTTTCTTGACTTTTGTTAAGTTGCTATGTTGTGCTTGCTAAGTTGTACATATTTGATGTTTAATCCAAGTTTAATATGTCAATGAACGTCTCGCTATTATTTGTGGTCTTTTTCTTGTTTTATTTTTTAAAAATTGTGGAGATCTCATACCATATTTGATATACTGATTCCTAAAACTATTTTCAAGAAATTTTTTGAGAAGATTGTTCGATGAGTTTTTGGGATTTGTTTTTATATAAAATGGAAAAGATACTGAAATGAGGTTTTTGAAATTCTCATTATTTTTTAAAATCCAAAAAATAAAACAAAAATCAAAATAAAATTTTTTAGGGGTTGTGTTCCAAATTGAAGTTCAAAATGCTTAGCTAATGACACCTGAGTTGAAGCCTTAAGCTTTGAGATATTTCTTCAGAATCTTCCGTTCATAATTGCATTCAATAAATTAAGATAAAGAGTTTAGTTTTGAGGTAGAAATTTTTTACACAATCAGTACAAAAATATAAAATGTGTTCATGAATTTTGTTATTTTATGTTATACTTAAATTTTAAAAGATACATGTCACACTTTGGTTCTTTGTTTGTATAAAATTTTTTTACACTTTTAATGTATCAAAATTAAAACTTTAAGATAAAGTTTGTTCACATGTATGTAGTTTTTTGTCAAAATAATATTCTTTGCAAAAATAATTTCTTGTTTAACACTCTTTTTAATGTAATTTTTATTATAATATTATTTATGCCACATTTGCTGCTTTTATGAAAAATATATTGCCAAGTGGAAATTTCTTAATTATTAGAACTACTAAATATAGATATATATAAAAATATTTGGTGATATCATGCATTCCTTTTTGATCAAACACTTTGCCAAAGGAAAATTGTTTGGTGCGAGTTTTTTTTTTTTTTTAAAATAACACTCTTTATCAAAATAATTTCTTACCTAACATTTTCTTAAAAATAACCTATTAGTGCCACCTATTTTGTTTTGATGGAAAGTTAATTGACAAGTAGGCAACCTTTGACTTAAAAATAAAAAAAGAAAAAAAAACAAGATAATAACATTCTCTTTCCGTCTCCCCCTCATCTGCTCTGGATGCCTAAAAGGAACTCTCTCTCTCTCTCTCTCTCTCTCTCTCTCTCTCTCTCTCTCTCTCCATAAAAAAACAACATGAAACTCAAGATATCAAAGCTACTTGAGTTGAATTCGTTGAGATTTCATGACTACGAGTGATAGTGGAAAGACAAGAATGATGGTGCTTCGTTTTCATCTTGGGTCATTGTCATTATTTGCATTTTTTGATGATTAGGATCATGTCCTTGCATTCTATTATTTTAATTTATTTCAAATTATATAGTACCAAATTGTGAATCCAAATCAACAATCCTGTGAATGTTTTAATAGAAGAATGCAATGTCTTTCTTTGTGGAGTCTTAGTTATACCTCAATCAAGAGCTTAGATTCTTCATTGGGTGCGCTCTTTTAATAAACATACAGAAGATGCTCCTCTATTTTTGTATTTATATCTGCGTCTGTGCACCTATTTATCTCTAAATAGTTTGTGTGTGTGTGTGAATCTTTAGTTCTCTTTGTAGACATTGAAACTAGGGAATGGAGAAGTTTTAAGGCAGTGTATTAATGATAAAAAGCTACTCTTAGGGCTGCTATATGGAGGAGAGATGTAGAGCTTTTCATACAATGTTTTTTTTTCACAAAACTTCTTTTCAATTTGCGGAATTACAGATACGGAGGAAAATGTCACATAATAAGTTTGTAAAAAGGATAAACAAAAGGTGAAGGGAACATTAACGGTTTTGTCTATTTAAAAGCGGAAGAGGAGAACAATGCGCACCAACATAATTGAGTTATAATAAAATAAATTACATGTTATTAAATTGCCTACTGTGGGTTAAATAAATTTCAGCCCAGTTCAATAGGACATGCCCAACGAAGATTAAACAATCCATATGAGCTGAGGACTGTCTAGACAGCATTATAAGTCAGGCCTATATAGCCAAAAACAGCCCATCCCGCAAGACTTATAAAGCCTGAAATATTTGGATAATCATGAGAGATATTAGAGCATTTAATACTCAGATCTTAACATTTAATTCGGAGAAGAAGCACCACGTGATCGCCTGCCTCACGTTCGGTCAGTCGAACTTGAGCATAGCGATAAATGTGAGTTTCTGTTCGATCAGCCAACACGAGATTATGAGATATGTCATGATTATCACAGTAGACTTAATAGAAAATACTACACTATAAATACTAAAGCCTCAAAATACAATGTATGGATAATTGATTTTCGAACATATACTATCTTTATTTTCATTCGATTCTCGGTTAAAATTATTAACTTAATCGTCGGAGTGTGATCAGCTCAAAGAGGGTCGACCCATTCTAACTCCTTTGTCTCCTTGCAACAAATTGAAGCTCATTAAAATTGGTTCAAGTGACCGGCCAGACCTTCCCAAAAATTTCACTTACACCTACAAAGCAGTTGGGGTGGCACAAATAATGTTATAATGAGAATTATTTTTAAGAGAGTATTAGATAGAGAATTATTTTCACAAATAAAGTTACTTTGGCCAAAAACTCCACATGTATACCTTAAGTTAAAACAATTTTAGCTACCATGAAAAATTCAGATTGTGGAATTTAAGTTGATTCTCTCTTCACCAGATCTCACCACATTAATTAAAGGGAACTGAAAAAAGATTTACTAGATTAGGGTCCTGCAGAGTTTTATCGGATTTCAACACATGGAGTCATTTAACAACGGACTTTAATTCTATCCGTTCAATTAATCATGTCAATCAAGTGGTCATATACTTAAGAATTATATAAAATTCAATAAAACTTCAGGAAAACTTTATAAAGATTTCTCATATAAATAACATGGTTCTTTTCAATCTTGTCATTTTAAAATAACAAAAAAAAAACTCTTTAAAGTGCCCACATATTGTTTAGTGCTGCGGCAATATTATTCTAGATGAAGGTGCTATATGAAAATTTGTTTGCACATCATTTAACATCTAGGAATGTTTATAACTGATAGCTTGGTGAGTATATTATGGAGTGTTTGAATTGCTTTTTTATAAAGTCACAAGTCATATGCTTAAGTTAGTTTTAAAAAATTACTTATTTAAATGACTTTTTCAAGCTTAAGCTATTAATAAAAAGTTAAATTTTTCAATGGGAGCCAAACACAGTTTTAAAAAATTCATAAATTTAAACCATAAACTGCTTAAAAAAGCTACATCCAAACACTTCTATATAACTATATATACACATGTATAAATTTGGTCTGGGCTTAGTGAATGCACATCACAGACAGGAAGTGTAACAATGTTTTTATTACTACCCTGACAAACTTGACCTAACTGATATGTAAATGGGCAAAAGAAACTAAATATTGCTATTAGCCCAATCCTTTAGATTGTTGGAAAACCTATATTAGCTCCTCTAAGCCATTCCAGTTTTTCCATTTCTAGTCCCTAAGTCTCCCATGGAAGGCAAACTTGCTTTCCAAAATATCAATATGCACTATTGTTGTATTAATCTGATCAAGAAGATAGAGATATGAGGTATGAATATATCAAATTCTTGAAGGAGCTCTTAGTTTGGCATGCTAGAGTTGCTGTTTTGCGAATTATAGATATAGTGGAAGCACTTTGAACTATTGATTTTTTTACTGATTCTCGGTTGTATGTAGCATGCTTTCATTCATTGGTGCCCTTCTTTGGTTTGAGTATACTCGTTTCTTGTAGTTCCTTCTAAGGATGCTCCCAAGATAAAAAATATTGTAGACTGAGAACTATAGACTGGACCTATGTAGGGCCTTGTGACCTGCCATGTTGAGTAGTGGTTGTTCAAGTTTAATTTGATAACCTTAACACGCTTCATAAACACCCTAGAGAATGGAGGAAGGGTAGAAACATATTTAGCTTGAAAGTTCTAAAAGCTTTCACATAATGAAAACTTGTGGAAGATTCTAAAAGCATGTGAGTTACATAGAATAGGAGAATATTCTAGAGAAATGTAAATGTATCTAGGAGGAGATATTTGTATAGAATGTCTTAGAAGATTCATCTCCACTGTAAAATTAATTAAATCTCAACCGTTAATTGAGGAGGTGAATGAGTATAAATAGAAGTAAGGTCTTCATTTGTAAAAATAGGAGGAGCTCATCACTGGTCGAAAGCCAATGGGTGAGTTCAGAAATGGAGTGGACATAGCCAGGTGGGTCAAGAAAACAAAAACAAAAACAAAAATTTGAATTGAAAGCATCTTTGATAACATTTGTGATTCTCCAACTCTGGTGGAGGTTACTGTGAAAATTCAAAAATTCAATCTCGTATTCTTTATAACAATATTTTGAGCCATCTCATATCTTCTAGCAGAAAACATCATACCCCCTCAAGGAGTTATAATTCATAAATTCATTAAACATGAAAAATACATCTTACGAGATTGCCAACATGACAATCATGTCCATACATACCTCACGATAAGGACCCTTGCGGCTCCAAGCATGTCACAAATACCAACTTGTGACACTCTCCACCACTTTAATAATCATCGTCCTCGATGATGCCGCCACAATTCAACCTAATATACTCTTCATTATCTCAAACAGAGATTGATATTTCACTTCCTTTACTTTGTGAATCTTCTTTTTTTAGTTTTTCCAAATAAACCTTTGAAGCAACTTTGCCAATCTCCTTTTCTGCCAAATCAACCTTTGTAGCTTTGAGCGTTTGAGTCTTGACTTCGCCAACTCCACTCGTAGTAGGAACCAAAACATGAACTCCTCCAATTCTGAGTTAATTAATTTCTCCAATTTTGCCTCTTGTAGTTTCTTTTGGGAGAATTCAGCACTCACATGTTATAAAGGTATCCAACAACTGCCATTGGGAACCCCGCCACTATGAGGACAAACGCATGATGGCTTAATGTTTCTCTTTCCCTAAAATAAACTTTCGTGGCCTTAACAACATTTGTAAAACATACCAATGCTCCTGTTATGAAACCAAGAAGTGAAAAGAATCACTCAAAAAATCCAAGTAAACTTTCAAAAATGGAAAATAATGTTGTTCCATTATAGGTAGAAATTAAAGAACAATAAATACATCTACAAGTGCCTAATATAGCAAAATTTGATTAGCTAAACAACCTTCAAGGTCAAGCTTTTTTATGGTGTTCCAAATGATAGGCCAATAGTTTGAAAACAAGCAGTAAAGTAAAAAAACAACCAGGAATGAACAATGGGAATTTAAGCAGTTTATCATACGATAGACGATAGAGATATGAGGTATGAATATATCAAATTCTTGAAGGAGTTCTTAATTTGGCATGCTGGAGTTGCTGTTTTGTGAATTATAGCTGCACTTGAGGCACCTTGAACTATTGATTTTTACTGATTCTCGATTGTATGTAGCATGCTTTCATTCGTTGTGTCCTTCTTCGATTTGAGTATACTCATTTCTTGTAGTTTCTTCTAAGGATCCTCCCAAGATAACTAACGTTATATATTGAGACCTAGGCTTATGTAGGCCCTTAAAGGGCCTTGCGACCTACCATGTGGAGTAGTAGGTTATTCAAGTTTAATTTGATAACTTTAACGTGCTTCATAAACACCCTAGAGAATAAAGGAAGGGTATGAATATATTTAGCTTGAAGGTTCTAGAAGCTTTCACAATGAAGACTTGTGGAAGATTCTAGAAGCATATGAGTTATATAGAATAAGTGAATATTTTAGAGAGATATAAATGTATCTAATAGGAGATATTTGTATAAAATGTCCTAGAAGATTCTATTGAAATTATTTTGAAAATATATAATATATGTAGTAATTTTGGAGATTTTCAAAAAGATTTTGACTAGCTTTAAAGAAAATTTTTATTGCCTTATTTAATAAATTACACATTGGAAAGTGAGAAATTTTGTAAAACATTTATAATTGCCACCAATTTTCTATATATTGCTTTATAGGAATAATTGGGTGTAACACTCTAGTGTGAGCATGTGTGTCACGCCACGTGTGCGCCACGTGCAAGTCTTGTGTGCGAGTCTTGTGATGCAATGTGGCATTTTAGTGGCACACTTGGCACTTGGACACGTGGCACATGTGTGTTTGGCATGTGATCAAGACTATTGATTTTTATCAATCATGATAATCAATGATCAGACGGCTAACACATAAGCAAAACCAATCATATGGTGGGAATCACACCTAATTATAAAAGTGTAATGAATGGTTTGATCAATCAATGAATAGGTGTGATCTACATCGTTAAATTAGAAATGGGCGATCCGATGGCTGTGTTTAAATCTGCAAGTGATTGTTAGAAATCAGTTATTATTTTAATTATAACAGTCATGACTTGTTCAAAGAGACACTAACATTTCTATAAAAATATAGTAGATTCGCAGGCAACAAGACACTAATTTTTTGCAACTTCTCTATATCTTAAAAGGTATTAAAATTGTATATTCTTTCTAGTTTTATTGTTCATTATCTCTGAAATAAGTTTCTGCAGAAATAGACATTCAAAAGCTGGACAGACTTGATAATCAGAGAGTATTCGGGTTTGATTTTGTGTGTACAACACGTAGTCAGAATTACAGATTTTCTAGATATCATTGTATCTTGAAGGCGATTCGCCATTAACCCTGTGCACACCAGATTCTGAGAATTGGTTAAAGTGAATATCATCTTAAGGAAAGTGATACTAATCGTGCCTTGAAAGCATTTGTTCATCTTCTTTTTTCTTCTACAGATTTCTGCACTAACAGATCCATCTTTACCATAGAATTAATTAAATCTCAACTGTTGGTTGAGAAGGTGGATGAGTATAAATAGGAGGAAGGTTTTCATTTGTAAATAATTAAGCAAGTGAGCTTGTAAAGTACTCTTGAGTGCAATACACTTCTATTCTCCCAAATTCTTTAGTGTTTCTCTTCCTAACTTCCATCCTCTTATTGGCAAAGAGTTATGCTGACTCAGCATCACAATTAGGCTTGTGAGCGTCTAAGTGCCGCATGGTTGGCTTATGAAAAACTAAGGCCGTGACAACAGGCCATGACATTTCCCCCACTTAACTTGGTGATGCTATCGTCGCAACTTTTTCTTGGCTTGTTTTACTTTTGAGCTGATCTCAAATGAGCTTCAATCGAGCCGAACCAAGTAGCTTGATTTTTTTAGTGCATATAAACTTATTGTGTTGAGCTCAAAAAATTTTTGAACTTTAAAATATATTTAAGATTGATTTATTTAATGAGCCAAGTTTAATTAGCTTAATTTATAATGGCGGACCTAAATTCAGTGATGGGAAGGGGATGTCACTGGGCCAAGTAGCCTGGGGTTTGTTGAGGACCTCTGATGCAGGTCTCTTGGGCATTTCAGTGTGGTTGGTCCTTAATTTGTCAAATGCTATGGCCCATTAACGTCTCATGGAAGGGCCTGTTGGTTTAGCTTGTGTCTACCCAAATTTTGGGGCTGTAGCAAACAAGCCAGCAAGAACCCTTTGTTTGGTCAAATGAGCCGTGGTGGGTGGGTGATTCACCACCACATGCTAGGATTGCTCCACAGTCCATAGCAATACCAAGAAGCTCAAATACATGAACCTCACCAGAAGCCTCCTCAGTATAGTCCATTGGGAGTCAACTCAACAGTATAAAGGTGTAAGTAATCCCCAAAACCCCCGGTCCCACCACAGCCTCCAACCAGAAACACTTTTTGGGAATTCACTTTCACTTTTATTTTTTCCAGGTATAATTGGGGGATGTACGGGTTTTTGAACTCAAAAAAACGTTTTCAAGCCCTGAATTCAAAGCTGACTTATAGCCCGAACTTTTAGAATTTTTTTGTCTTTATGGTACTTCATTCTTGTCATTTTGGCTCTCACCTCAGGCTGCAAAAGAAACAAACAAAGAGAAGAAAAGAATAATAATATATCTCTTTTCACTTTATATGTTTCTAGAAATTCATGCGTAAAGAGCTGGTACAAAAAATTTCTAACAGCCTTTTTTGAATTTGGGAGAAGAAAGAAAAGTGAAGAAAATAGAAATAAAAAAAATTAATTTCTGTTCTTTGTTTAATTTTGTAAAAAAAATAAAGAGTAAGTGAAAAAAAAAGAAGAGAAAAAAAAAAGTAATTTTAAATTTTCTCTCCTTTTTCATCTATTTCTCTCTTAAGTAGAATTAAACAATCATTTCCTTCCCTCCTTGAGTTCCAAACAAGCCATTGAGCTGCAGGGAATGAGAGATATCATCCCTGCATGCTTTGACATTTAATTGTAGAGACTTGGGATAAAATTTTTGACCTAATAATACCCATATGCCTTAAGCACAAGCAAGTTTTGTGTCATTAACCACAAACAAAATTAGTCCCATCTTCTATTCCCCTCAGCGACATTACCCAGCTAAAAACAGTACTCATTAACAAATACTATTTTCACCTTTTGATTAGATTCTATTACTTAAAGTTTAGTTGAGAATGAGCCTTAACCTTTTTCTGCAAACATTGCATGTAAATTGACATAAAATCAATTGTTATAAACACGCTTACGGCCTATGGCCTAATGCTTGCTCTTGTGCACAAATCTTTGGATTTATTGTTGTATGTTGGCCATTTCTTTCATCTCAATAGTAGTCTTGCACGATCTGATTCAATTGAATTTTGAATTTAAGATTACTTTGATTCAACTGAATGCGACTTGCATATGCTCCTTCTCTCAAAATATACATGCTAGGTGAGATAGTGACAAAGTGTAAAAATGAAGTTGCGTTTAGAAGGAACTTAAGACGATAGATTTTGAACCTCACAACAATTTTATAATGACTTAGGGTTATCACTAGATCATGACACCTTTTGGGTTAGCTTAGAAATAGATATCAAATGACGTTTTCATGAGGAAATTGAGAGAGGGGGAGAGCTTACACCAACTTCATTGATTAAAGCGATGTTTTCTACAAGAAGGTCAATTGTCGGTTTGACTTCCTTACCGGTTATCAAATTTAATTAGGACAGGAAGGCTTAAATTTACAAATGATGAACATTAATGAGAACACGATGAATCCAACAAAACTTTTTTTTTATTACCTTTTGAATAAACCCTTTTTAATGTTATCTAACACCCTCTCAACGAGGTTTCTTAATTGCTCATAAATATTTAAGAAAACATGATCAAAGACTTAAGCAAGCTATGTGTTCTAAGTACACTATTAATTGTAAATATTTATATATTTGTTATTTCCTCTCCTCTTTAGTTGAACCAAATATTCATGTAAAGGAAACAAAAGACAAAATTTCCTCTTCCCCAAACAAAGGAATGTGGTGAAGCAGTAGGAGTGGTTTTGGGATCATGCAAGAATTTTAGATAAGCTTCTCAATTTTAAGAGTTTATTTTAGCCAAAATTTTCATAATAAGTACTTGGTTAGAAAATTTTAAGATTTTTCATATTTTTCACGTACAGTGTAGTGAAGTAGCTTGTTCATGGAATCTTCTCCTTTTCTTATAGCTAATTTCAGTATAGAATTTGCATAGCTCGAGGAAATGAACTACGCCCAAGAGATCCAGCATTCAGTTGAAAATAAATAAATAATTAAATAGCTGATGCAACCGTTCAGAAAATATTAAAATTTGAAAACCATCTTGTTTCCCAATAGAAAGATCGTGTAATAATTTCCCAAAAAAAAGGAGTACAAAATTTTCAATCATATTGATGTTTAGGAGTTACAATCTGATATGATGGGAACCATTTCATGATCAGTCCGCTCAACTTAAATTGTTTATTGTAGGTGTGAAATATTAATGATTTTATATCATTTGTTAATATTTAATTTATTCTAATTAATTTTAAAACTCTGTAATTCCATGATAGGGAGTTGTAGAACTTGAATTAGTGAGGCTTTGAGTCCATTGGGTTTTGCCTTTTTCAAGCTTTTTTGAGCTTATAAGCAAAAAATTTGAATTTTTTATTTTTTTGTTTTTTTTTTCTAACTTTTTTTTGTTTGTCTTAACTTATAAAAGCAAAAAAGTAAAAAAAAATTAGCTTTTTTTTTTTTTTTTAACTTATAAGGGTATGTTTGGTAGGTTTTTCGGCTTGACTTTTTTTAGCTTATAAATAAAAAAAATCTTATTTTTTTTGCTTATCTTTATCTTATAAAAGCAAAAAAGAAAATTTTATTTAAAAATCAAATAAAAAAAATTGAAATAAACTTTTTCAAACGACCCTAAGGTTAAAAAGTAAAATTAAAAAAAAATTAAAAAAAAACTACACCAAATCAACCCTTTATTTTGATCAAGGAAATATCATTCACAAGTTCCATCCAACTCTCAATCTATGCTCCATTGTTTCTAAGTTTCTAAGATCATAATCCTTACAAAACTAACTAGTACATCAAATCATCATCACTCAAATGAAATCATTTCATTTTTTTCATTTTTGATTAAAATGTCACAAGCGACACGGATGGTGACCCCGGTACATTGATGACCATGAGCTCATCTCCTTTTCAAGGGAAGACTACCTCCACCTTCCCTTTCATGAAAAGGTCTTTATATAATTGCACCCCTAGCCCTTGAATTGACAGTTTTTGGAGTCTTTGGTTCATTCAACTGCTGCCTCAATTTTTATTATTTCTATTTTTCTTTTATTTATTTTGACTTAATGGCAAACTTTGAAAAATACCTAAGAAATTGGTTTACCAAATGGGAGTGGAAATGCAAGAATTTCATTTGTAAAAATATTTCGAGAGCACAAACCCCTCGTACACATATATATTAATATATTTAACCATAATTATATAGATATATTTGCATAATTTTTAGTTTTTTTATTCATGAATTTCTTTAAAACATGCCTAAAGTTAGAGTATATGAATATAAATAAAAGAATCAAAATAATTACAATTATCCTTTTTCTATTTAATTTTAGTTTTTTTATGCAAAACCTCAATTGTTATTTTATATTTTAATATCGTGACAGTACATGTGTCAACAAACTATTTGTTCATACTAGAAATAAGAAATTAACTATTTAAGTTCAGAAATTTAAACATCGAAGCTTAGAAATTTGATAGAAATTTGTTTCAAATTTATCAAGTTCAAGAACTAAAGCATAGTTAGTCCACGATTAGCTTGGATTATGTTTATTAAGAAATGAGGTCAACCCGATGGCTTAAGATCCGACCCGGAGAGGCTATCGATCCGAATGTTGGTCAGTGTGTATGCAGTCTCACGACTCTCACGAGCTCGGCATGTGTCAACACCTAATTGTGGACTGAAAAACCGACCAGAAAATTCAGAAGGAAATTAGAATTAAGAAGACGGAAAGAAAAGTAGGAAATGATGCTGAAGAAGAAACGTTGCTCTTCTTTCTCTCTCTGGTTCGGAAAAGGCCACACAGAGGACAGAAGCGAGGGTTTTGTGAAGAGAGAGAAATAAATTCGCAGTAGAGAAGTGATTACAAAAGACATACTCAGAAGGAAAGCAAGCAAAGAAGGTATTAAAATTGAGAGATATAGAGAGAGAAAGTCTGGAGAGAGAGAGCTGGAGTCGCCCATGGTAAAGAGCTGTTGGTATTAAGTTCGAAGCTTTCTCGCTTTGTCGTGACTCGTGACTAGGGTTTTATTGTTCTACCGAAGGTAGAAGTACAGGTTAGTAAGTATAAATAATCGTAATTGTTGGAATTTCGTTATATATTTTCTTACCATATTGAGGATTGGCGTTTTAATTCCTTATCTTGCTGCATTAATTAGCGTAATCTTAATTAAATCTTTCCTAGTTATCCTTTCTTTTATGTATACACCCAGCCTTGACAAATCCTCGTTTAGGGTTTCTTTGGTTGCTCTTTCTCTAGCATTGAATTTGAATTCTAGGGTTTGAGACTTAGCTATATGATATTCTGGTAATCATTTTTCTTTGTTTTGGTTTCATCAGTCTTTACATTTTGTAGAGAAACCCTAATTCTTTCCTTTGTTTTAGCCAATTGTTCTGGAGTCTTCTTTTGAATTGGGGTGATTTCAGATGCCCGGCTGCTATTCAATTATGGTTTCTTTTCTGGGTGCCTGTTTTTACTGTTTCTATATGAATAGATAGTATGTGGCTCTAGATCATGTCCTTTGCTTTTGCCGATTATCGTGGGGTCTTTACGTGGATCAGTTGCCTAAGTGTTATTCAATCATACTTTCTTCTTTAGGTTTTGATTTTACTGTTTTGTGTTCAACTATTAATATGTGCTTGTTATGCTTTTGTGTTTTCAGGATTGACATCCAATTTATTTGGCGGTCGTAATTGGACAATTTCAACTTCTATTTATGTCTTTTGATCAACAGGGCACTGACCAACTGGTAATCTAACTGCTGTTTAACAACATTAATCCATTTATCTTTTCGGCACATTCCAATGGTTGTCTTCGGCTTTTGTTTTTATTAACGTTGTCTTTTTTGAAGTTGATAACTGATTTGTTTGCAAAATTGTAGTGTTTGAATCATAATCTATTATGATATCCTTTTTTAAATCCTAATAAGCTTAATAGAGGAGGATTCACATTCGGTATATATACCTATTTCAATATGAGTTTCGGGGATTTTATGATTGGATTTTCATATTTTCCTGATAATAAGAAATAATGGAATTAATTTATTTCTTTGATGATGTCAAATTTACTTATCATTTTTTCTTGTGATGTTAACTCTTCAGAGCAATCTGTAAGGTGTTCTTTTTCTTTTTGAAGAATAAGGGCTTTGGGCTTTGTTGGTCTACGTGCTTTCTTTATATGGGATATGTGCCGACCAGTTAATTGTATCCATTGCCACCATACTCATTTGCAATCATGAACCTGAAAGCATATCACAACATTCATGTACAATTATCCAGTGATACTCTAAAGCAGATCATGACATGCCCGTACATTACTCCTTTGAATATGTACATTTGAATTGTAAATCTTGTGCAATGTTAATCAGTTGAGTTGAAAGACCATTTTTTTTTCTCCTTTCTTTTATTTTAGTAGACATTCGTAGTGCCTAAATCACCTTCCATCCTTTTTACAAGGATCCTTCTTTAGCCTCTGGTGTTATGTTTACACCTTTACCTATTGACATCCCATCCCATTTGTGGCTGTTCAAGATTGTGTTCGAGATACTGTTAGATAAGTTTGAACTTGGTCATTTATCTCTGAATCTTAAACTAAGTTTCATCTCCTTAGGCAAGTTTTATCCATGAAAGGTTTGTGGTTTCGAAACCATGCTAGAAGAATTTTGTAGGAGTGCGTTATTGGATCAAACAGTTTTTTTATACTTATGATCTTGCATTATGTTCCAATGGCTAGTTAGAGTTGATTATCTATTTCTTTTGAGATAAGCTACATACCTCTTTTGAAGTCGATGTTGGCAACAACGTATGGTGTGTAAACTTGGGTGTCTTGTTTGTTGTGTCTATGCATTATAGGAATTATATCCTATACACGGCTTATAACATGTAGCATTCAAGAAAATATAGTACAAGCTGTCATAAACTTTGGTCTTCTTTGAATTGAATTTTTTGCATGATTAATATAATGGGGAATGTCATAATAAAGTAAAGCAATTTGTTAGAGGTTCAGAAATTTAATGTTAGTTCAAATTTCTTCTGTAGCTGGATTAATTATTTTCTTGCAGTTTTACTAAAAATGGCAACAGATATCTTTGACAAATTATAACAAATTTTTGGCTTTAAAGTTTGGAAGTTCTGAAACTATGGTAAAGAAACTGGAAAAATTAATAACACACCTCCTGTCAAGTCCACATACTCTCCAGGCAGCCTCCACAGTCATCGTCCTGATCTGTATGGGCTGTCCTTGGAATCCATTAAGGCACAACTCCTAACTCACTAATTCTCACAACAGTTAGTCGATCGGGAAGACCTAACTAAGACTCGCACCATTGGGCAACCTATCGGACTCGGCAAGGTCACTGACGTCTGGCAACTACAAGAATATGGTTGAAATTTTTTTCATCTGCATGTAGTAATCAAAGCCTTTTTTTTTGTAATAGTTCAGTAATTCTACACTTTTAGAGGAAAACATATCTCTATTGAACGTAACATGCTAACATCACATAGTTTTGGTTGGCGGAGAATAACTGCTAGAGTATTTTTAATTGTTGGATAAATCTGGAGTGTTTAAATGTAGAAGAAGATCAGTGATCTTTATTATTTACACCATTGTTGCCGTCCTCATTTGGGAGGAGTTTTTGGGGTTACTCTTTATGCCTATTGTTGCTATTTTGGTCCATGTGATATGTTACTACTATCTGATTCATATTTCATGGCATCCCAAACTTGTAAACTTCCATTATGGTTGAAGAATACGACTTTGGATATTTGGAGGTAGAAAGTATACGGTTCTATTGAATTTTTCGCAGAAAACGTAAATTTACTTATGTTGAGTTGCGGTCAATAGTTGCACAACCATCATGATTGGCACTTTGCCTTAATAATTGACTGTTCTTTATCAGGAACATCCCTTCATCTTTGGTGGTTAACAGTTCTATTTCTTGATTACTTTTGATCTACCAATTTTGCACATCTGTGTGCATTCATTTTTAAGCTTGATGTTGTTGATGGTGCTCTGCTGTTATTATCTTAATGAAGACGTGAAATATACTTTTTCTGTTTTTTAAGAAGGTAAATATGCAAACCTACCCAATGAATATACCACCTTTATGCACAAGCATGTTGGGAAAACCAATATGATCCTCTGGCCAGTGCAGAAATCAACATGATTATTATATGAAAATAGGAAGCCAGCTCTTTCAAATGGGCCTTTTGTTGTGTTCTTTATGCAGTTGATAGGCATTCTGACATGATTGCACATGTAATTGGCAATGGCTCCGTGTGTGTGTGTGTTTATGTCCGTGCATTTTAGTCATGTTTGTGGACTTCGTAATTTTGGATACACTTAAATTGGAATTAATATTAGAATGATTACTCGAATATTGTTTTAAATGATCTGACCATGTTTTTTTAAACATTGGATTGGCCCAATCACTTAAGCTGCTCTTTAGTTTGTTTCTTGTGGTGTTTGGGGAAGTTCCATGATTATAGGCATGCAAGTGGATTTTGACTGTGAAGTATCTGTGTCTCGGACACTTGACACTTAAGTTAGGGCATGGGATGTATATGAAATGTCTAGTTGAACATGCACTCAAGAAATATAGTTTAAGTAGAAGAGTATACTATGAAACTAGGCATAAATTGTCATTCTGTGGATAAAAAGCTTAATGTTAGTTTGTAAACACCATTTAACCCTAACTAAATGAAGAAGGATTTAAGAAATATGAAATTTGGCTGTGTTCTAATGTCCTTGGGCATGAGAATTAGGCGAAGCTGGCATTTCTACACATACCCACACTCGACACTAGGTACCTGAGTCCTTGCAACATAGGTAATGACAATATTTGTGAATGTTTCTACAAGCATGCTGCTGTGAAAGCATCTTTGATGAAAAGTTAAGACTATTTTAGGCATGCCACTTCATGTTTCAGTGCATTATTAATCTTATGATGCCTTAGTTCTAGTAGAGTTATTGATAGGTCTTGAGAAAGAGTAAAGCAATATGTCTCGTGGGGTTGGCTTGATTGTATTTTACTTTTAATCATTTCTTAGCCATGATTAACTCCTTTTTGAAAGTTCCTTGCACTGCAATTTGTTTTTTAAATTGTATTTTTCTATTGTGTTTACCTGTCAGCAATATTGTGGGTTTAAGCTTATTTTTGTCATAAGAAAACATTGAAAAGTGTAACTGTAGCTGGATATGATCTTTCTTGTAACTGTCACTTGTCAACATGCCATGCTTTGTTGAAGAAATATTAGTTTTGGTGTGGTAATGGTGAACCCTCCTGGGCAAAATTACTCGTGGTTGGTGAGTTAGTCAGCTAGATTGTTTCATTAGTGCCTCATTTGGAAGCTTCTTTTACCCCTCCCCAAAAACCAACCCCCCCTCTCTTCTCTTCTTAAGAAAGAAGACATTTCATTGTTAGCCTATGAAATTTGACCATCCATCGTTTTGAATGCTTATAAAAGTAAACATGAATTTACCCTCACTAGTTGGTTGTCACCAACTCACCAGTATTGTGAAGTGAAATCTTGATCATGGTGACAATTAGTGGTTAAGGAGTTTGTGACAGTTCGCATACAAAAGCAACCGAAACAGTAAAATCACTGTTTGCGCTTGCTATTCACAGCATAGGAACCCGTCTTACTTTGTGCAAATCTCTACCCTTGTATTACAACAAGCAAACCCTAGAAACCTATATACTTTTACCACCTTTTTAACTGCATGAACTATTAGTTCAGCCCCAAAACTAGAGACCACCACTGCCAGACATTTATTTGGTAGGGGAGTGTACCTGCACTAGTCCTACATCAATGAGTTCAATTTGCTATACTGAATAGGAAATACTTAGCATTGTTCAATAACACCATTTTATCCTGGGAAATAGAAGAATAATATTAAACAATTTTGATATTTGGTTACTGTTTGGTTTGTTGTAATCAGATTAATGCAACACTTGCACGCATGATTCACACCTGATACAAGCATTCAAGTCCTAGAACATAGCTGGTTTGTGCTTTCTATTTTCTGCTACAAAGCCCATCAGGCAGATGTCAAGTCTTTAGCTACAACTGCCGTCGTTTCCCATACATTTTTCTTCATGCATCTGATGTCAGGTGGTGATGAGTCGAGTGAATGTTCAAACTGGTCATTTCAGGGAGTTAATTGAATTAGTCATTTTAATCATGATTGATACGGGACCTAAGCAAAAAGGTTTTGATTTGGCTTATTTAATTGTTTATACTTTGCGTAACGTAAATGTCCCTACAAGTTTTCGTTGTAAAATTTCAAGGTTTTCTCGTCATTGCTTAACATTGTGCTTTTGTTATTTGTTAATGCATTAGTCTCACTGGGATGGCCAATGCTGCTGCATTCATGTTGATTGTTTTATTTTAACACATTTGCGTTCAGATTTAACATATGTGAAAGTATGTTCATATATACTTTTATGAACATTGTGAAAGTAGTAGTGAAGTGTTGAATTCACAAAAGTATTACAAAATGGTAAAAGATTGAACTCCACTCAAAGGATGCGCACACAAAATGTAAGTGGTGAATACTGTTAAAGTTACACACTGGGAAACTTGTAGGAAACATTTACCACTTAGTGTCACATATTATTAGTTTTAACTTTTAAGACCTGAATATTGTAGCATGATGAAGATTATGTGTATGGTACTATCACCAAGGATCAAAATTTTGCTTCAGTCTGTTGTTTTGGTTAGCTTAGAAACAGAAATATTTTGAAGGCATTTCCTACATTTTAGGAAATGAAAAAAAAAAATGGAAACCCATGGAAATGTTTGAAAACATGAACTTAAACCTATTTAAATGGATATAAAATAAATGAACATGTTTGAGATCTACACATCTCTTCACATAAAGGGCATAACTGTACAATCTGGAAGTAAATGTCAATGTGAACTACAGTGAACAACAAATCATTAAATTGATGTCAAAGAAATCAATTTTATCATCCACATGCATACAATTCTAAATGTGTAAAAGGTTCTAACCAAACAAGGTCTACAAAATTATCAATAATAATGATGACATAATTAATATTAAACAAATAATAATGATAACATTATTAATATTAGACAAAGTTCAAATTGTTTCCTAGGTTACAAAGTTTTTTCTTTACAAAAAAAATCAGTGGCGTTAAGAATATCGTCAATAAATATTTTAAACTAGTAAACAAAAGGTATAAAGGGTTGGTTGGGAAGGAGGTTTGCCGTCGTGGGAGAAAACATAAGAAACGCTATATTATGGAAGTAGAAGGGAGGAAAAGAAGAAAGTACTAGTAACAATATTTACAAAATAAGTACTCATAATAATAAAGGAAGAGAATTAGCAGCTTTACTGTGTCCTTTTTCTCCTCTCCTCTCTATCTCACCTGTTATCCTTTCTACTTTTGTAGAATCTATGACAGTTTTAAAGTTTTTCCTTTTCGTTTTCTTTTTTTTTTTTATCTCGAGTCTTTTCTATTAACAGAGAGAGTCCGATAGACCCAACTCTTGTTAGATATTCCTGATAGGTCTCATAACAACTCATTTTTTTGGTGTACTTTGTAGTGTTTCAGTGAGTTTTAGTGTGTTTCGTATTGTTTCGTTGGGAGCACTGGAATTCCAATTTTCCACTAGTGGTTTATGTTGGTTTCTTAGGAAATGGAAAGATTTTGGGTGTAGATGAAAATGAAACGAAATTTTGTTCGTTTTCTACCACTAGACTAGTGCCGTTTAGGTCATTAAGATGATGCTATGATCTTCTTGTAGATACAATGAAAACACTTTCACTTTTAGTATTTTTATTTTTATTTTATGTTTGGTGTTTTTCGTACTGTTTCAGTGAGTTTTGGCTTGTTTCTGTTGGTTCGGTGAGATTCAGTTTGTTTTGGTATACTTTATTGGAAGCACTGAAATTTTGATCCACTAGTGTTTCATGTTGGTTTTTTAGGAAATGGAAACATTTTGCCTGTTTTGATGGAAAGGAAACAAGATTTTGTTCCTTGACTACCACTAGACTAGTCTGTGCCATGTAGGTCTTTAGGATGAAGCTATGATCACCATCTCATTGTACATAGTATGACAACACTTTTCACTTTTAGTATTCTTTTTGGATGGGTGGTGTTGTACCTTGATCTTGCAATTGTTTTTCCTTTTTTTTTTTTTTTTTCTTTGTATTCTCTCTCTCCTCTTGCTTATTGGGTTTGGGGGGTTTTTTTTGGTTGGGGCGGGTGGGGTTTGCTTTGTTGCAGATGGCCTGTCCTGTAACTTTTCTTTTGCCATGCTAATTATGTAGAAATAGAACAACCTAGATGCAAGGAAAAAGTTAAGCGATCTATTCTATGTATGTAAAATTCGCCAAGTTGCACTACAGACAGAATGATGAAGATAAAGATGCAGCTACTTTTCCTGAATAGATTTATTTGGTGTTTTATTAGACATCAATGTTACCAATGTTCATTTGATATCTTAACAGTTAATGAAACTATAATCAATGTCTTTGAAATATCCTCTGAAGTCCCTGAAGATTCATTATACATCATTAAGATATAGCCTATATTGTTTAAGTTGTCAGCATTTGATATTTTCATCTAGATTTGAGAAGAGAGGTTTTCTTATCCAATATATAAGCTTTTGTCTTGATGATTTCATGGTACGTAGTTGCATTATTGTTTGTAAATTGTAACTTTAACAGTGCAGTTTCCTTAAATAATTTCATCCTGTTATTTAGGACAATAAGATACAGAAAACTGGAGTTTTCTTAGAATAATGAACAGCTGACTTGTTCTGCTATGTAGTCAATGTACACAGACTGCAGGCACACACATGCAGGTGCACTGGTGCACAAAAATATGCACACATTCTCATCTTTCTTTTTACAATGTCTTTATCTTAATGTGTGCCCTGTTCGAAGGCTATTTGTAAAACATATTTCCAGAACATTTTAATTTCATTTATTAGTAATCTGATGTGCATGTATGTTATATGTGTGGTAATGACTGCCAAGTCTGCTGTCCACTAGTCTTAGCTCATAATTTTTTATTTTGTTCAGTGCTTAAGTTGATATAGGAAACATCATGTGAATTGAAATAACTTGTTTATGGGTTTCAAAATTTGTAACCTTACATTAGTCCCGTATGGGAAGAGATGCAATGTGAACTCTTAATGTAAATTGTGCTTGTTTCCTGAATCAATCACATTACCATGTGCTAACGAATTCACATCCACAATAGTAATTGGTTGATTCAATTGATCATACTACTTTTCTTTCTTTCTTTGTTTTTGTTCCTACCTTTAAGTTGAAAATAATATACTTTTGGACTGACTAGTTACCTTTCTTATAACTAAATGTTTGCCCATTTTATAATGCAATTCTTTGCAGGGATGGAGTAATTTTGTCCTGAAACTCCTCCGTAGTTTATTAAGATGAAGGATAATGTAATAGCATGTTACAAGGATGTCTTTGATGTCGGGAAGTCTTAAGTGACATGTGAAGCATTATGACGCTCGAGGACTTCTTTACCCTCACTGAGATGAAAGATGGACTCACAGCTCCTGCTCGAGTTAAGGAGCTGGTCAATGTAATGCAGAAGGAGAAAGATTGTATTTTGAAGAATGTTGGTGATGCAACAAGGCAGTGGTCTACTGTTGCAAGCACTATAGCAGCCACCGAGGACAAAGACTGTCTTGATCTTTTCATTCAGTTAGATGGACTCTGGTTTATTGATAGGTGGCTTAAGGATGCTCAAAAGTTTGGTAATGACACAAGTGACAGCTTTGTGGATGAGTCAATCACTGCATTATTACATGCACTTGAAAAGCTGCATATAGATTATGAGAAGTCAATGTCTTTTGGAATCTGGATGACTGTCAAGAATCTCCTTGGCCACAGTAGTCTGAGGGTTCAGGATAGGGCTAGAGCTCTGTTTGATAGCTGGAAGCAAGTTGACGACGGTGATGCAGTTCCCCAACAGTTTGAGAAAGTCGGGGCATCCCATTCTGATGGGATAAAAGGAAGCGCAGACCTTGCTGAAGAAGGTGGACATCCAGAATGTTCTGCCTGGGATATTCATATTTCTGGAGAGGGTGCTAATGAAGGAAAACATCTAGAACCAGTGAGAGATGTAATGATGCCATCTATGTACTCAGATGTTCTTCAACCAGAAAAGCTTGACAATGTAGAGACTGAAACATCTGGCAAAGGAAAGAATTTAGACCATGACGTCAGGAAAGATGAGTGGTCATCAGATCCTGTGGGCTCCAACATGTTAGAACCTGTTAAAGAAAACCTTTCTATCAAGGAAGAATCCCCTGTATATCATTCAGAAAGAACTGGATCAACTGAAACGTGTACTTCTTTGGCCCTGAACCAAATCATTGAAGGAAAGTCAGATGCTCCCAAGTCGAATCAGTATACTGATAAAGCAATGCAGATGAAGAACGTCACAAGTTTCCCCAACAAATTAGGTGCAATGAGAATTTCTTCTGTTTCTAGTCCAGTGGAACCTAGGTCTTTATCAAGTGATGATGCTGCAAATGCTCAGGAATCTGCGACAGCACCTGACATACAAAACGATATTGATACCAAAGACCAGGATCGTCTAAAAGATTCACCCATTTGTGACATGAAGACAGTTATGTCAGGGGGGAAAAGCGGGATGGATGATACTGGATCTCCACATCATTGCAGAAGCATGGTGAAGCTCCGAAATGAAGGTCATGATTGTAATGCTAGCGTTTCACTGGACTCTTCTTGCGATGAGGGTAAATTGCGAAAACCGGAGGATCCAGGTACTTCTTTCTTCATGGAAGATAGTGAGGCAATTGACGGAGTTGAGGAGCATGGTAGCGATGAAAGTGAGGAACTGGGAAATGATTCTGATTTTTTGAAACCAGCTATGGATGCCAAAGATCCTGATGTGGTTGACAAGAGAAGCTCTGATTTAGAGCTCGACTATAGTGTGGTAGATGCTCTGGAGGTTGCTCGACAAGTAGCTATAGAAGTGGAGAAAGAAGTTGTGGATCAAAGTGAGACAAGTTGCAGCTCTTCTGAGAAAAGCTTGAAAGGTGGAATCGGGCAGCCTGATAGCCCAGTGTCTATATATGGCAAGGAAATCCAACCCACTGAGGCCGCATCTAATGAGGTGCCAACAGGACCAAATCTGTCTGATGAGGCTTTGCCTAAGAGGGAGGAGCTTTTAAGTGGTGCAATAAATGTAGATGCTAAAACAGAAAATTGCATACAAGATATCGAGTCCTCTCAGGTTACTGAGGCGGCGCAAGAACCATTAGTGAACACAGAGAGAGGCCTTGGTGGTTTTGATCTGAATCAAGATGTTTGCTCTGAGGATATGGATCACCCAGTGAACCCAATCTCAACCCCCGTCTCTGTGGTTTCTGCTTCAAGGGCTGCAGCTGCTCCTGGATTGCCTGTATCTCCTCTGCAGTTTGACGGTGCTCATGGTTGGAAAGGATCGGCTGCGACTAGTGCTTTCCGCCCAGCTTCGCTTCGCCGAATTTTTGAAGGTGACAAGACTCTCGTCATTGTGGGTAGCCATAATAGTTCAAAGCAGCGACTGGACTTCCTTGATTTTGACCTGAATGTGGCTCAGGCTGGAGATGATAAAATTGCGGATCTAATACCAGGAAAACAAATACAGGTATCGACTGGCCTTCCTTCTGGGGAATCTTCAATTGAGGCCAGTCCAAGAAAATCAGAAAGGCTCAACTTGGATCTTAATCGTATCAGTGATGATGGTGATGCTGTGTCTGATTGGAGGATGGACGGACGGTTCTTTCACCAAAGGAACGGGCATCACAGTGCATCTCCTTCCTCTTCATCATCATCAATGCAGCCTGCATTGAGGAACATTGATTTGAATGACCAGCCGTCTTTTAACAATGATTCCTCTGATCTACTGCCCTATCTTGGTAAATCATCTTCACAAAATTTAAATGCTTCTGGAGGGCTCAAATCAGATGATTCCGTGATTTCCATCATGGGTACCAGAGTGGAGGTCAATCGAAAAGATTTGCTTCCTCAAACTCCATCCTTGCAAAATGGCAGGATTCTAGAGCCTGCATTGGATATTAATTTGACAAGAAGTGGGGGTGTTTTGCAGATGGGTTCTGCAGTGCCATATGCACCTCCTCCTGGTTTTGGTTACAGAGGCCCTACCACAGGGCCTACAGTTTCTTTCTCGTCAACCATGTATGGACCTGGTGGCCCCATTCCTTACATGGTGGATTCAAGAGGAGCCCCTGTTGTGCCTCAAATCATGGGTTCTGCATCAGCTTCTGCGGCTGCCTACTCTCAACCACCTTTCCTTATGAGTATGATTGGGACACCTCTGGGTTCAAATGGGGCTGGGCCGTCAAGGCTTAATTTTGATCTGAATGCTGGCTTGATGATTGAGGGTGGGAACAGGGAATCTGCAGGTTTGAGGCAGCTTTTCAATTCTGGTCCAAGCCGGTTAATGGATGAGCACTTGAGGGCCAACTCACAACCCTCTTCGGACTCTGGTGGTGGGAAACGGAAGGAACCGGATGGTGGGTGGGAACCCTCCCCGTTCAACTACAGACATCATCAACCACCATGGAAATAGAGTATTTATGTCTGGATTTCCTCTCTTTGGATCAGTTTAGGAACTAAACACAACAGACCTAATGTTTTCATAGCCATAGATGATCCAGAGAAGGTGAGCCTATTGAAATTAGTGTGAGAAGGGGGGTTGGGAACTGAATAAAACTGGGGAATTGTGGGTGTAATGTGATTTATGAGATTAATTGCCAAAAAAAAGTAAAGAAATTAGGTTTTATTGTTTCAAAATGTTTGTTTTCTTATTTTGCTTTTTCTATGTTTCATAGCAGCAGGCCATTGCTACCATAGAAAGCTTGTTACATGTAGCTGTAATCTTTCTGCTATATATGTGAGAGAAATTTAGAGAAATAGATCTTTTGTACACCTTCTCCCTGCTAGCGCACATGGTATTGGTATAGATATAGAAGATATTAAATAATAAATGTGTATTAAAAAAATGATTTAAGTGAACTGCTCTCATTAATGTACTTCGTATGTGGAGTACAATGTATTGGTAGTGATACAAAAGATTGCCTAATTGATGGATTCCATGTTGCCGCCTCAGATGTTTGATATTAAAAAAATTAGCTGTTTTCGAAGCTCAGGTTTGTTAGCCAGATGGAAATGGCCGAATCCTGGCTTAAAAAAGCCTAGGTAAAGTTTTAATCTGAAAACTCATTTTGGGATTGTAAACGTGAAAACTGCTTCTTTGTTTAACCTATTCTTTATTACTATTTTTTTTCTCTATTTGTTACTACTTTGATTTGGCATATTACCATTGCATACTCTTCGGTCTCTGAAGAGAGACTGTTTGGTGCTTTTGGGGCACCACATCAGCCCTCCCTTCCGATCATATTCTTATTTTTCTCCGACAATTTTTGTAGGCATTGTGTGCTTCTTGCCTGCGGTCGACACTTCCTGAAAGAGTGATTTCACCATAACATACTTCTCAGTCTCTCGGTAATGTAATGTATGCAAGGTTTTCCAGCTTTAAATATCACCAGCGTCACTGATTCAAACTTCATATCTGGACTCTGGAGTTTAGATAGATGTCAAGGCCCCAAAACCCTATGCAACAGCAGGAAAATTGTGTTGCTGGAGTTTCAGAGAAGGGCTAATTCCTCTACTCTAAACAAAATACACTTCAGTGAGATATCTAATCCCCACCAAAAGATTAAGAACTGTATGCAAGGGACCACAGTCCAACAAATATTCCATCCCCCCTCTGGCAATTTTAGCTAAATTGCTACCTTGATGCAGATATCTCCTCTTTGTGGAGGTATATAACCTATGCTCGATGCCCGTCAGCACAGAAGAAATACAATGAAGTAAGATTTACCTGCTTGATGACGATGCTACCACTGCTTGTATATATAGCAAAGATCAAGAAGTGAGGATAAAGACTAACCCAAAATATAAATACCGTCATGCATCCAGACGCAGTTCAGAGACATGACTAGCACGGATTGCACTTACGTTTGATTTGACGTAAAACATTTTTCATGAAAAATGTTTACATGTAGTATATTTTACATGAAAAATGATAACATATTAATAATATTTTTTGGTGTTTGGCTGCTAACTTACAAAAATGTCAAGGTAAAAAAGTTTACACCGATTGTAGCCCATTGCTTCGACTTTTGACCCGCACAATTGAGACAAGCATTTTATCAAACAACACATGAGCATTAGAATTCTAAGGAGAGAAGAATTGCTCATCTGCCATCATCTCTCTCGCTCACCCTGTTGTCCCCTCCAACACAAAACCAAAATTCTTAATCACAACCTTCAACCACACCATTATAGCCACCTCTTCCTACGCTACAACCACCAATTATCACTACTCGGGCTTCTGTCACCGGCGTCTCCTTTGATTGAGGAAGTCCTCCTCGTCGACGACAATGTCAATGATGTCTTTGACTTGGGTGCCCTAGCAGCGGAGGCAGTAGAAGAAGCTATCGGTGCTGTCAGCGAAGCCCAGTTGCCGTAGCCGCTTTGGATTGAAACTTGTTTCTCTTTATACATATATATATACACACTTATGTATTCATGTATACATCTGTATTGGGTTTTGAACTTTGAAGTGAAGTTGAGGCCAATACATTTGCGAATAGAGCTCGACTTTCAAGCTTCACAAGCTTGACATCCTCCGTGAAATCCTCCGTGAAAAATGACTTACCGAAATTGGATCGGTAAGTTCTTTCCTCCTGGGAAGTGTAAAATATTTTACAATTAAATTGTTTTACCTGACTTTTGCAAAATCCAACACTAAAACATAAGGAAAACATTTTACAAGAAAATGTTTTACGTCAAATCAAACGGAGCTAAATGATGCTATCTCTGCTTGGTCCTCGAGAAAAGATCAAGATAATAGTGAGAGTTGCGTTACCAACAATTGATGATGAAGCAAGGATAAATCATAAACACCACATATTAACAAGGCGCTGATAGGTACCATAGCACAGATCCAGACCCAATACCAAGATATGAAATAGGGTAGCCACATTATCCGAAAAAGTTTCAGGCAAGACCTTGGAATCACAAGTCAAGAGTTCGTTTCAATCTGTCCTGAAGATTAAATGGCGGAAGAAGAATTCATATTATACAATTCAAGTAGTAAAAATCAGCCATGTACAATTATATTAGCAGCAGGTAAACTGAAGTGACGACCAGTAATGCCAACAACACCAAACAAGTCAGAACAAACATGAGAAACAAAGAGAACAAACGTAAGCAGAACTGATCTTATTCCTTTCATTAAGAATACAATTTCGCTCTTCACACAAGAACAGACCAACCATCAGCATTTTTTTCCTTCTCTTTTTCGGCATGGTCAAGTTACTTAGGTGTAAGTTTTGAGGAGTAGGAGCTAGTAACATGAAACAACAGAATATATTCAACATTTTTAAGCAACTGTAGCTTACAAATAAGGGTTATTGACAATTAACTAGGCCAACATTTGTCATAAATAACTGTAGCAGATGTTTTGCAATTACTAAGACAATAAACAAAGACCTCTCAAAGAAGGATCATAATCTGATGCATAACGTGATTTGTTCTTGCTTCATTAGGGCTTCCTAGGACGCTGATTGGCATGTCACATTTTTAGTTACCTACTTTATATCAAAGGATTCAGGAATATGTCCAGTTAGAGACTTCAATCGAGAGAAACAAAACGCAATTCCAACAGAATTTGGGCCCTGAAGTTAATCGAAAAGGCAGACTAGTTGAGACACAGTTGAATGCAATCACATTTCAACATACACCATTTTCATTTGCTATTAGAGTCACCATAAAATAAAAAAATAAAAAATAAAAAATAAAACTTTAAAAGCCCAATATTCCCAATATTAGAAGGCATAATAAGAAATGATAATTGTGACAACTACCGCAGGTTTTGTGTGTAAAGTGATCTGTGCACATACTTTCATTGGTTTTCACTTGTGTCTATTAGATTGATCAGGGCACATACAAATAAAAGAAAACTATGAATAAATTCAAAGAAAACATAAACAACTATGCAAAACAAAGATCAGAATTCAGAAATGTAACCATTAAATGTATGTTCACAAGCACAATAAAGGATCTTGGATAGAAGATTGAACTGTGGAATTTGTCGAAACCTGCAACTGCAACCACAATAGTTTATCACACAAATCAAAAGAAAATTGTAGATAAAAAATGAAGAGCTTGAGAGAGAGAGAGAGAGAGAGAGAGAGAGAGAGAGTCTTCTATTTCCCACAAGGGAACATGGAACAAGTATTCAACTCTCTCCAAGCCGAGTTATATCAGCCAGAAGGCCTGCACATGCCTTCCATAAATCCATATACAGATCACCACTTCATCAAACCTATGCATGAAGGCTTTTGAAAGCAAAAGGATCAGCTTCAAACCTCTTTCCCTCTGGTTGATTGCCAGGAAAGTGAAGGAAAACAAAAGATTACAGGTACAAGTTCAAATAAAAACAAACAAACAAGCTCATCAGAAACCACTAAAAAGAACATATAAAGCTAGAGTTTCAGAACCAATGCAGAGCAGAGCAAGGCAAAGCAGAAGAATGGGTTCAGCAGAGAAAATCTTCCACCTTAAGACAACAAAAAGAACCAGCTAAAAAGCCAAGGAGCTGTGGCAAACTCCGCTCCATGCACAAAAGCCAAGGAAGAAGAGAGGAGCCATCTCTCCTGCACCACAACATTCCTGTTTGGCTCAGTATTCTTTTCTTTAAAGGGGAAAAAATCGTCAAAACACCAGCTATGATAAGGAATTATAAACAAAATACGGTGGTGCCCATGGCACTTTTTATGCAAAGCAAATGTACAATTCTACAAATTTGCTCTAACACCACAGTAAGATCCTCAGACTAGCAATGAAGGGAAATGTGATAGCATCATGTGGAACTATCTATGACTCTGGTTGGATCACACAAGTCTTCCGAAAGATCTAGCCTTGTGTGTCTCCGTGTGAAGACTTATTATGTAAGTTATACCCAACTGCCATATCTGTGATGGTGCTCACAGGGACATAACTAAAGGTCGGAGGAGTGTTCATGCTGCGCCTCAGTCTATTTTTCCAGATTAAAAGCTCCTAGTCATTCCGATTTCTACAGGCTAGATATCTGAAGGTGAGAAACTAACTCATGGAACTAGAATGCTCATGAAATTGAAGCTGACAAGTGGTACAGGGGCATAGCAAGTGAACTCAACCCACTAGAAGCAGGGATCATCTTCAAGTAAAGGTGAATTATTATTTACATTCAGAATTTCACAAAAAGAAATATAATTTAATCCACCAGTACAAGTTTTTTTTTCCTTTTCTTCTTAGGACTAAAGAGAGAGGAACTGAAACTGATTGTACCACCAGAAAGAATTAACCAACAGAAGTTGAAGGACCACTGCCCAAAGTTGCAGTCGTTCTCTTCTTCCTCTCCTCTTCATACTCTGGATCGTCAGTCTCCAACTCGAACCTACATACTGGACACGAATTTCTGGAACCTAACCAAGGCACAATGCAATCCTCATGGTATCCATGTCCACAAGGCAATTTCTTGGCCATCTCTCCGACATTTACACAGTCCTTGCATATGGCGCATACCAAAGCCATATCTTCTGATTTAATCTCCAGTGCCTGTAACGCCAATACGGCTGATTTCGCAGCTGGGGGTGGTCCTCTACTTCCACCGCCATCAGTCTCCAACAAGTTCTGCAACAAGGCATCGTATCCAGCTGCATCCACGTAGTCCTCGGGATTCCCTACATAGTCATCTACTTCAGGAACTTGCAATCGCAGTTCGATCGAATAGTCTTCCAGTCCCATCAATATCTCCGCCCAATCAATACTCATGTTCCGCCGGTCCCCGGCCCGTGTCGCCAAGTCCCGGAGTCGAAGCCGAAGCACATCCCGCCGCCGCCGCCGCCTCAGCGTATCTTCTTCTCCTCTCTCTTCGCGATTCCCGTTATCTTCGTCCTCACCATCAGATCGATCTTGATCGTCTTCTTCTTCTTCTTCCTCTCCATTTCTGCCTGCAACCTCGTTCACATCGTCATCTTCGTTGTCCCACCCATCGAGTTCGATTCGGAGATAATCGTCTTCCGATGGATCTGCGTGATCCGAAGGCGGTGGAGGCGGCGTGTCGTTGTCGCGCTCGGCCTGAGCTATCAGCCGGAGGACTTGGAGGAACTGGCTGCTGATGGATGGTTCGTCGACCTCATCAGAGATTGGAAAAGGAGGAGCCAAAGGGGGAGGGGTTGCGGCGGTGATGGACTCGACGAAGCCGTTCTTGCACTCGTGACAAATCACCTCATGGAGATCCGCTAGGGTTTCGATGGAGACCCTCTTGTCGCAGTTGTAGCACCAGTATTGTAACGGATCAGAGTCCGATACCGACTGTGTCTGTGTCGTTGGGATTTGCTGCGACGGGATTTCGGCCATGGTTTTCCGAGTATCGATATGGTCGACGAAGACCGCTCGAAAGGGATGAAGACTTGAGACAAGAGATTGGGGAGAGGAGCGGTGGACGAGATCTCTAAGACTTTATGCAACTTGGTGATGGTGAATGTTCTCCTTAGCTAAGCACCGCTAGATGGTAGCAAAAGTTAGTGATATAGTCATGGGGACAAATGCCCCACATTGCAGGTAGAGCACTGAATAATTTCTCACAAACGCTGTTGAAAATGAGCATTTTTGTTATAATTTGATAAAAATAAAAAATAAAAACTATCTTTTTTTTCTATGCCATTCTGCTGACCCAATAGTACTATCTTTTTTTACTTTCGAGTAGGAAGGAAAACTCAAAGAAAAATGGCTTTCCTTTATCATTTTACTCTGCGTTCCTTTTTCTTGCTTCTACTAAATCCAAGTTCCAAGTGTGAAAAATTTTAGATGGGTATTTTTTGTTAATTAATTGTGAATCCTTGAGCAATCCTAGGGCATAGGTAGAAATTCAAATAATTGGTGCAAAGGGGGTGATAAGCATGCGAGCCAAAACGTGTGCGCCCATTGGAGAAGTTCAGAAACCTACAGAACGAAGCCAATGGCAATGGGATTGTGTCATCCTTCTGGAACTGGGCTCCTCCAACTACTGTTATCTGATTCATTCTTTTCTGGCGGAGACTCCTTTCTCGAAAGCGAGAACCATAGACCGCTTACCTTCTTTGAATTGTCTTCTCAAACTCGGTTGCGCACAACCTTCTTGCTTTCGTCTTTTGGAGTTCAAGGATTTGGCTTTTATTAAGTTTAAGTGTTAGGCGTAAGAGATTTTTAATTATTTTAGTCCTGGATAACTTATATTTGACCGGATCAGGAAATTAATCGAGGTGCTTGAACACTAATGATCGTTGAACTAAAACAAAAAATAAATAAAAACACAACAGCAAACTTCCAAATAATGCAAATTTTCAACAATTCACACCACCAAAGGTGATGACCTGATAACAAGTGGGTTACTTCTAAGGGGTTTGACTAAAGGAGTTTATGGGTTCAATGCGTATTGACGCCTATTGTTTATTGACCTTACTGGGTCGGCCACCTTTTTGTTCATTTGGCTTTTGATGATACTGTACTGATGAGCTCGCCCTCTCATACAGTAACTATAGCTCAAACTAAACATTTCATGACAGGTACAAGCCCTTATAGTCATGCCCAGGGAGGTCATCTTCATCAGTTGCCCCTCTGACCCTTCTTTGCTCAGCAAAAATTTCCAACAATTCACGGCCATGAATTGGAGTCAGTAGACCTTTAATTGGGTTCAACCCTATTTAGAAAGCAAGATATATGGATGAATGTGTACAGATTAGGGCCATCTCTTCCCTGCACAAACGTAAAAATGAGACGCCTCTTCTTGAAGAATTGTAGCCAACTGATCCTCCGAAAAACTTCCATAAAAGCGATCGTATAAGTGCAAGGACCAGAGCTGGTTTAAAGCATGATTACTCATATTATGCATCAACATAGCTAAGAAGATGATAAGAACAAGTGCAAAAAACATATACTGATTTGAGAATTGTAAAAAAAAAAAAAAACAAAAACAAAAAAATACAGCAAAGGAAGCTAGTCATGGGTCGAGTGGAGCTGAAAGAAAAAAGAACGTGTTTGCCAGGCTGGAATTCTCAAACAAAATATCTAACTGTATAAATATAAGAGACTAAGTTCAAGAATGGCCTCAACTTTAAAAGTTTGAAAGGTAGAAACATCATGAGGAGAGGTATAGATGAATCCCACTAAAGCCCACTCAAAATAACAAGCAGGAAGACATTGAAAAGTTCATTACAATTGTTAGATTCTCAAGACTCAGGTTTTCCAATATGCTCACATTTTAAGAAGAAACTGATATCAGCTACATGAAAATTGATCAAAGATTCTGCTAAGTAGAAAATTTCCAAAATTAGTAACCTTTTGCGGTTTTGACTGAATCAGGGAAGGTTAAAGAAAATGAAAAGTTATACGAGCCTTGAGCTTTAATTTAAGGTTGGATCTACAGCTTTATGACTGAATTGGAAGAATTAGAGAAAAAAGAAAAGCTTTGAAGTAAGAGACCAACAGAGTAGCATAGCAAGGAATGCATTTCTTTTGCTTTGATCCTCAAGTGAAAACTATATACTCATTGAAAAGAAATATGTACATGTTTCAGTCTAACAGACTGCTTGGCATGTTTTGATTCCTAAGGGCAACTGAAAGGAGGACCAAAGGGACCTTTGAGGGAACATGCATAGTATCTTAAGTTCACTCAGAGCCATATGTATCTAACCAGAAATGGGTTCTACAGAAAGAAAATGCCACTGCATCTTTGTAAGTTCAAAGTTTAGAGCAAGTTGTTTCTCATGCAATTATTAACTAATGCCAACACCAACTTCAACTAAGTGGTTAAAACATTCTATATTTTAGTTACATGCTATTGCCCTCAGCTCTACCCCATGATGCACAACCGCACCTCAACTAGTCATCAGCTTCTCATGAGGAGTCAAATCCCAACACTCCTCAATTGCCTATTGAATAACTAACCTCAACCTCATGGACACAATAATGAGATCGCCAAGAATAAGGTTCTATATTGTTAAATCAGAATTTTCTTTTATCATAATGCTTTCAAAGAAGACATAATTCAGAAGTCTATCTTTAAGAATAAAAAGCCTTATATGTACGTAAATAAAAAGCAATAGAACCCACAGGGAGTTAACTAGATAGGAGGAAGAATATGATGTCTTACAATGGCTTTCAAGAGAGATCACTCATTATCAGTGACAAATGTAACAGCACATCCTTCTCTACCAGCTCTTGCTGTGAAGCCTACTCGATGAACATAACTGCAAAAGGAAAAATGACATAAGAACTGAAATACTGAAAAAAGGAGAAGTCTGAAATAAGCAAAACATGCAATAGGCAATAAATAAAAGGAGGATAGCAAAGTATGTATGTGCACATCAACAAGAGGATACAATTAAATTCCAATGCTTTACTGATCAGCAAATAACGATGTAAAAATGCGATAGCACCATCAAGGAAGAGCTAGTATCTACCTAGTAAGGTCTCAGGGGCCATGCAAAAGTTTATAACTGTTTGAACACTAATTATGTCAAGTCCCTAGGGAAGACAAGGAATGTGTAAGATGTCATAACGATAATAGGGTCTGATATAATCCATGTCACAGAGCTTGGTTCTTTGTGAGTATGGCGACATGACCCTGAAAATTTTACTCAATAAACAAAGAAAAAAATCCGTCAAAGGTTGTTCCAACAAAGTCAGACTTACGCTCAGAAAATAGAAATTTCTTTTGCAAATTTTTTTTATTATAGCAATCATTTTATATTTGTCCAAAATGAATAGAAAAGGGATTTATCAGAGTCATAATTCTTCTTCTCCCCTTTTTGATCGAGTTTCTACTTTTGCTCTGTGTGCGTGAGTGTAGTGGCTGGGGGAAGGGGTTATTGAAGAGACTGGATTGAAGAATCTCATCTTAGCAGCAACATCAGTTGCGACGGCTTCCTGAAAAGTTCCAAAGCCTATATCGAAAACCATGACTGACAGATACACGAACTAAACACAAGCTCACTTTCACTTAGAAAACAAAACACTTCAGAAAAGTGTGTTTATTTTTGTTTCAGCGGGGGGGAGAAACTGGTAAACAGAATGCAACCAACAGAACTAGCAACTTACATCGAGACGCAGAGCTTGGGTAAGATTTCCATGAAGTTCAGCACGCTTTGGACCCAACTAATCCGAATAAAATCTTCAGCCTATGTGCAGCCTGGTTCGTTCCCTTGCCCATGGAAAAGTAAAATCACTAGAATGTAGACAGGGCTGGGGAGGCCATGCCAGGAGGAGGAATTGGAAAGTTGAACAAAAAATTTGAAACAAACAACTGGTCACGGGCTTTTCTTGCTCCCCTCTCTTTTGTCGACTACAACTGGATTCATGATGCAAGTACCCCGCACCCTGCTCCCAAGTGCCATTTTTTATTTTTCTTTTCTTCCCAACTTTCCTTTTATTTTCCTAGAAAGGTGGATTATAATTGGAGTTGCACCACATTTTCTCCCCAAAAACATCTGAAGACAATCTTCACGATACACATTGACCTTGAATCTTTTGCAATTCCAAAGTTCAATCTACTTTGTAAAGGACTGGCTTGCAAGATGATCATCAAGGTTGCTCAGGGTTTATGGAATTAACTTCCAATATAGATCTCTAAACTTCTTGAGTATCTATAACCAAATCCATAGTTGGGCTGCTCCCATCAAGCAACATACAAATCCCACACCCTAAGCTAAATTGGCTTTACAATGTTTTCTGTATATCCGCACCTCTACTTGAAACGTACAATTGTAGCTTCAACTAATATAGTTGACACAAACTTACCTGAATTTGTTTCTCTATTCGACTTATGCTAATGAAAAGGACATATTCAAAGAAAGTGCAAACCAGAATACAACTCGCATCTCATTTTAAAGGCCAACAGTAAGATTTAAGAATACGCTTAATCATTGAAAACCTGAAAATTATCACAATAGGACTAATTCAATATAGTTATCCAATATGCACTGATAGAAAAGTAGGCCAGTATAAAGGCAATAAAAGCACAAATGGGAACAGAAAAGTAAGCATTTTATTAGACATTAATGAACTTTACAAGCAGTAAACGAGGCTCAAATGTACGGAGAACAATTCTATGAGCAAGCCTGTAATAAGTCACAACTGTTGCTACAAGCTCTTGTCCGGAGACTTGTGCTGCTAATCACTCCCATATATACATTCTGGTACATTTCCAAACTGCTAATCACTCTCATATACGCTCGAGGAGTCAACAATCAGACTAAACAATTATGTACAATTCTACAAATTTTCCCGAAGACCACAGTAAGATCCTCAGGCTAATATAGAGGGAGATGTGTTGGCATCATGTGGAGCTAACAATGATTCTAGTTGGATCACACAAGTCTTCCAAAAGATCTTGCCTTGTGTGTCAGAAAGTAACTCATGGGACTAGCATACTGATGAAATTTCAGCTGACAGGTGGTACAAGGACTTAGAAATTGGACTCAACGCATTCCAAGCAGCGAACATCTTCAAGGTGGGTGAATTAATATTTACATTCAGAATTTAAAAACAAATATATCATCTAATTCACAAGTTTTCTTGGACTACAGAGAGAAGAACTGAAACTCATTGTAAGAAATCAACCAACAGAAGTACAAGGCCCACTGCCCACTGTTGCATTCGTTCTCTTCTTCCTCTCCTCTTCATACTCTGGATCGTCCGTTTCCAACTCAAACCTACACACAGGACACGAATTTCTGGAACCTAACCAAGGCACAATACAATCCTCGTGGTATCCATGTCCACAAGGCAATTTCTTGGCCATCTCTCCAAAATTTACACAGTCCTTACATATGGCGCACACCAAAGCCTTATCTTCTGATTTAATCTCCAGTGTCCGTAACGCCAATACCGCCGATTTCGCAGCTGGTGGTGCCCCTCCTCTTCCACCGCCATCACTCTCCGCCAAGTTCTGCAACAAGGCATCGTATCCAGCTGCATCCACGTAGTCCTCGGGATTCCCCACATAGTCATCTGCTTCAGGCACTTGCAACCGCAGTTCGATCGAATAGTCTTCCAGGCCCATCAAAATCTCCGACCAATCAAGAATCCTGTTCCGCCGGTCAGCGGCGCGAGTCGCTAAGTCCCGGAGTCGAAGCCGAAGCACATCCCGCCGCCTCCTTCGCATATCTTCTTCGCTTATTTCTTGGCGATTCCCGTCATCTCCGTTCTCACCATCAGATCGATCTTGATCGTCTTCTTCTTCTTCCTCATTTCTGACTTCAACCTCGGTCGCATCGTCATCGTCGTTGTCCCACCCATCGAGTTCGATTCGGAGATAATCGTCTTCGGATGGATCTGCATGCTCTGAAGGCGGTGGAGGTGGCGAGCCGTCCTCACGCGCGGCCTGCGCCATCAGCCGGAGGACTTGGAGAAACTGGCTGCTGACGGATAGTTCGTCGACCTCATCTGAGGTTCGGAAAGGAGGAGCCAAAGCGGGAGGGTTTGCGGCGGTGATGGACTCGACGAAGCCGTTCTTGCACTCGTGACAAATCACGTCAGGTAGGTCCGCTAGGGTTTCGATGGAGACCCACTTGTCACAGTGGTAGCACCAGTATTGTAAGGGATCGGAGTCCGATACCGGCGTCTGTGTCGGAGTTGGGATTTGCTGCGACGGGGTTTCGGCCATGGTGTTTGGAGTACCGATATGGCCGACGAAGACCAGCAAGAAAGGGGTGAGGACTTCAGAAGAGAGCTTGGGGGAGGAGGAGCGGAAGATGAGGTCTCGGATATTATCCAACTTTACGGTTGGATGTTCCCGTTGGCCAAGTGCCGCTAGATGTTAGCAAATAGTGATGTATACTTGTGCGGACTATCTGACGGTCCTGACCGAATGGGCGGTGCCGGTAGATGGTACTGGTTGGAATGGATGACAATTTGACCCGATAAGCGGGTTCCGAACCGCCCGTTCTCGATAGAAAGGTTAGAGGTTTATTAAAAAGGCTAAGAGTGAGTTACAAGTAAAATATTTGTTATAAAAGTAAATAATATAAGACGGAGAAAATAAATCAACACAAAGTATATATCGTGAATAGTTTTTGAGGAACTATCAAATATTTATCATATTTTATTTTTTTGAACTATTTAGGGTTGATCTTCTGGACCACTCAAAACTTTATTACCAATACAAAATAATAATATAACATGATATTTACAACTTACCTAGACTGCTCTTTCTTCTCTTTCCTCTCTCTGTTCTTTCTCTCTCGAATTTCTCTCTTCCTTTTCTTTCTATCTCTCTAAGTTATATTTGTGTCTAGAATGAATCTAGGCATCACTTATTTATAGGCAGAGAATAAGGGGAGAGAACAAGGGGGGAGGGGGGCTGTGGAAACCAATGCAGCCAAAAAGGGGGCGGCTGTAGATCAACCAATATGTCACACTCCCCCTTGGATGACTTATTGGGTATGTTAAAACTACCTCATTAAAACCTTGCTAGGAATAACCCAGTGGAAAAAAATCGTAGCGAAGGAAAAAGAGTACAGTACTTAACTCCCCTTGAAGAATAAGAACATTATTTTCAGCATAAAAGATTTGTGAGACGGCGCATACCAATACAATGCACAAGCTTTTTTAATGTTGCAGTTGGTAGTGCCTTAATAAATAAATCGGCCAAATTATCACTAGACCGTATTTGCTGAACATCAAGATCACCACTTTTTTGGAGCTCATGTGTATGGAAGAATTTTGGAGAAATATGCCTCGTTCTGTCACCTTTAATGTAGCCTCCCTTAATCTGTGCAATACAAGCTACATTATCATCGTATAATATCGTCGATATATCTTTTATTGTAGATAATTCGCAACTTTCTTGAATATGTTGAATCATGGATCTTAGCCAGATGCACTTTCGGCTTGCTTCATGAATTGCAATTATCTCGGAATGATTTGAAGAAGTTGTAGTTAATGTCTGCTTCACCGATCGCCAGAATATAGCAGTGTTACCATAAGTAAATACATACCCAGTTTGAGACCTAGCTTTATACGGATCAAAAAGGTAGTCAGTGTCTGCATAGCCAATCAATTCAGGTTGTGACTCCTTAGAATAAAATAACCTCGTATCAGTTGTCCCTCATAAGTAACACAGTATATGTTTAACTCCTTTCCAATGTCTTTGTGTTGATGCAGAATTGTATCGTGCCAATGAGTTGACAGAAAATGCTATATCAGGTCTTGTATAATTGGAAAGATACATAAGGGCACCGATTGCACTAAGATATGGTACTTCAGGACCAAGAAGTTCTTCACCGTCATCTTGAGAACAGAAAATATCTTTATATACATCTAGTGAACGGACAACCATTGGAGAACTTAATGGATCAGTTTTGTCCATGTAAAACTGCTTTAAAACCTTTTCAGTATATGCTGATTGATGGACAAGAATTCCATTGGATAAGTGCTTAATCTGTAATACAAGACAATACTTGGTTTTTTCCAAATCTTTCATTTCAAACTCCTTCTTTAAATAACAAACAGATGTTATCAGTTCTTCAGAAGTTCCAATAAGATTCAGATCATCGACATAGACTGCAATAATAGCAAATCCAGATTCTGATTTCTTAATAAAAAACGCATGGATAAATTGTATTATTCACATATCCATTTTTCAATAGATATTCACTAAGACGATTGTACCACATGCGTCCAGATTGTTTTAACTCATATAACGATCGTTGAAGCTTGATAAAATATAAGCTTCTAGATGAAATATGTACTTCAGGCATTTTAAATCCTTCAGGAATTTTCATATATATATATATATATATATCATTATCTAATTCACCATACAAGTAGGCTGTCACGACGTCCATCAGACGCATATCTAGTCCTTCAGAGACTAATAAACTAATTAAGAATCTGAACGTAATGGCATCCATTACAGGAAGGTATGTCTTATCATAATCAATACCAGGTCTTTGCGAGAAACCTTGTGTTATGAGTCGGGCTTTATATTGTACTATTTCATTTTTCTCATTTTGTTTTCGTACGAATATCCATTTATATCCAACAGGTTTCACATCTTCAGGTGTGTGGACTACAGGTCCAAATACTTTACGTTGTGCTAATAAGTGTAATTCTGCCTCAATAACTTCTTTCCATTTTGGCCAATCAATTCTAAGTTAACATTCATCGACTGTTTGTGGTTCAGTTTCTTCATTACTTCTGGTAATACCAAGAGCTACTTTAAATGAAAATATGTTGTCGACAACCATCTTATTTCTCTTCCAGCTTTCTGCTGTATTCATATAACTTATTGAAATCTCATTATTTTCAGGTACTATATCACTTACAGGAGATACCTCTTCAGGAGGTTTCTCTTCTGGGAATTCTTCTTCAGGATTCTCTTCTTCAGGAAGTTTAGATATTATGTTCTCTTCAGGAGCACCAATTTGCTTATGCATTTTTTCTTATGTCTTCCTTTTTTTAGGAACCGTGTCTTTGACACCAACAGGTCTCCCATGCTTCAAGCGTGTTTTAGATTCATTTGTTGTTGTACTAATAGATTGTCCTACAGAGACATCAATACGTGCTGGAGTATTAGCAGCTGGTATATGTGATTTTGTCACATTCTTTATGTCGGTGAATGCATCAGGCATTTGATTTGCAATTGTCTATAAATGAATAATTCTGTGAATTTCTGATTCACATTGACTCGTTCGAGAATCAAGATGAGACAGTGTGTCAATATTCCAACTGATCTCTCGTTGCTTTTCTAATTGCGTCCTTTCTTCCCCTAATGGTGGGAAAACTAACTCATCAAAATGACAATCCGCGAAACGTGCCTTAAAGACATCACCTGTTAAGGGTTCCAAATATCTAATAATAGATGGAGAATCAAAATCAACATAAATTCCAAGTCTACGTTGGGGACCCATTTTAGTACGTTGTGGGGGTGAGGTAGGTACATATACAGCACAACCAAAAACTCGTAAGTGAGAAATATTTGGTTGCTGACCAATAACAAGTTGTAATGGTGAGTACTGATAATAAGCAGTTGGTCGGACTCTAACCAAAGATGCAGCATGCAATATGGCATGTCCCCAAGCGGAAACAGGTAATTTTGTTTTCATAAGTAAAGTTCGAGCAATCAACTGAAGCCGTTTTATAAAAGTTTCAGCAAGACCATTTTGTGTATGTGTGTGGGCAATTGGGTGTTCAACATCAATCCCTATTAACATACAATAATCATCAAATGCTTGGGATGTAAATTCTCCAGCATTATCTAGTCGTATCGACTTGATTGGGTAATTTGAAAATTGTGCCCGTAAGCAAATAATTTGAGTAAGCAGTCTAACAAAAGCAATATTACGGATAGAAAGTAAACAAACATGTGACTACCGTGTAGATGCATCTATGAAAACCATGAAATAACGAAATGGTCCATATGGAGGATGTATTGGCCCACAGATATCCCCGTGAATTCTTTATAAGAATGATGGGGACTCAAGAATTACCTTGGAAGGAGATAGTCTGACAATTAATTTTCCTTGTGAACAGGCAACACATGTATAATCATGTGACAACAGAATTTTCAGGTTCTTTAACGGATGCCCATGTGAGTTGTCAATAATTCGATGCATCATTGTTGACCCTGGATGACCCAAACGATCATGTCATAGTATAAAATTCTTTGGGTCAAGGCACTTCTGGTGCATCATCACAGGTGATTCTTCTGGTTTTATAGAAGTATAATACAATCCAGAAGACAATGCAGCAAATTTTTCTGATATATATTTCTTTCTTGAAATATAAGCAATAATGTAGAACTGTTCAACATTATCTGCATTCGTCGTCTCAATATGATACCCATTACGACGTATATCTTTAAAACTAAATAGATTTCTTGTAGATTTCGTAGAATATAATGCATCATCAATGCATAGTTTTGTTCCTCTTGGCAATATTATATTGGCCCTTCCGGAGCTTTCAATTAATTTTATTGTGCCAGAGATTGTCTTGACATTAGCTTCAAGTAATGTCAAGTGTGAAAAATATTTTTTCTCGCGAAGAATTGTGTGTGTTGTTCCACTGTCTACCAGACATATGACTTTACCATTCATTTTAGATATACTCAACGTGTTGGTACGATCTATGTATCTATATAACATATTAAATGTGTTTAATTAAAACATGATCATTTATTGCAAAGACAAGCGGATGAAGGAAACATTACACAAAATGATAAGAAACTACATAGACAGAACAAAGAGATAATAATATTAAGTAGTGTGGACATCTTCGTCACCAATTAAATAGTCTATTCTTCCATTTGCATCTTCAAAGAAATCTGAAATATCAAGATGAGAAATATCAACTTGGCCATCAAAATCCGTAAAATGCATTTCTACATTTTTTTTCTTTCTCTTTAATTGAGGCTTGGTAAAGCTCTCTGAAATGTTTGAGCGTACAACAAGTACATGACCAATGGCCGCTCATCCCACACCTATAACAAGTATCTTCAGATTTTTTAGGAGGAGGTTGATTTTGCAACCCTTTTCCCTTTTCATATTTATTCCATTGCTGGTGGTATGGTGTGGTATTTTTAAATCTCATATGATAACCTCCACGATAATGTCCACGATTGCGACCATTATTCCTGCCACTATCACGACCACGTCTGCTAAATGAGATTGCATTCACTTCAGGGAATAGAGCTGAACCAGTAGGTCAGGACTGATGATTTTTCAGTAACAACTCATTATTTTGCTCAGCCACAAGAAGACAGGATATTAATTCAGAATATTTTTTAAATCTACGCTCTCGATAATGCTGCTGCAGGAGCACATTTGAGGTATAGAATGTAGAGAATGTTTTTTCTAACAGGTCTTCATTAGTAATCTTGTCTCCACATAATTTTAATCGTGAGCTGATTTTAAATAATGCAGAGTTGTACTCACTGACAGTTTTATAATCTTGCAACCTCATGTGCATCCACTCAGATCTGGCTCTTGGGAGGATTACGGTCTTCTGGTGCTCGTATCTCTCCTTTAAATTTTTTCATAAGAGCAATGGATCTTTTATCGTGAGATATTCCGATTTCAGTTCCTCATGAAGATGATGGCGAAGCAAAATCATAGCTTTCGCGCGATCCTGCTGGGATGCGTTATTTTCCTCCACTATTGTTTGTTCAAGTGCTTTTGCAGCAAGATGAATCTCAGCATCAAGAATCCACGATAAATAATTATCGCCAGAAAAATCAGGCTGCCCCTACCTCGCGTTGGGCTTATCGCCGGCAAATTCAAAAATTCCAATTTGGCAAGATTTGACATTTTTACAATGCTATACCATACAAAACAATAAGTTTAAATTAGGTATGGTGATAATATGATGTATAAATAATTAAACGAAAATCAACGCACTATTCATTGCATTTTATATTATATTTTATTATTAAATACTATTCATCACTATTCATGAATAGTAACATGCATCGATATATATATAATCTTACTATTTTTGTCTTTATTCTAACTTTTAATCCATACATCAAAAAAGAGTCAACTCACCTGTCTATGGAAATGTATTGAAATATGGATTCTAGATCTCTAACTATCATAGGCAAATAATGCAAGATCTGAGAGAAATAAAGAAACAAAGTTTTAAAATAAACACTATTCATCTCAATAGTGAATTACTGTTCATATTATTCATGCGAATTGAGTGCACAGTAAAGAATTCAAAATGAAGATAAATTACACAGAAAAAGTAGTATCATGATGTAAAGAAAACCACAAAGTACTTAGAGTCTCGTGTTGATAACGTGTTTTAAAAGTAAAGAATATAAGACGGAGAAAATAAATCAACACAAAGTATATATCATGAATAATTCTTCAGGAACTATCAAATATTTATCATATTTTATTTTTCTGAAATATTTAGGGTTGATCTTCTGGACCACCAAAAACTTTATTGCCAATACAAAATAACAATACAACATGATATTTATAACTTACCTAGACTGCTCTTTTTTCTCTTTCCTCTCTCTATTCTTCCTCTCTCTAATTTCTCTCTTCCTTTTCTTTCTATCTCTATGAGTTATATTTGTGCCTAGAATGAATCTAGGCATCACTTATTTATAGGCAAAGAGTAAGGGAAGAGAACAAGGGAGGAAGGGGACTGTGGAAACCAATGCGGCCAAAAAGGGGGCGGCTGTAGGTCAGCCAATATGTCACAATATTAAAATTCGAAGCAAGGATGGGATGGGTGCAAGAGAAAGAACAAAATATTGACTCCAACCCAATCGATTGGTCAATACTTGCGCAAGCATAATTTTTTTCAAAACAATCATTTAACCCTTGCAATCAAACTTCAACTTTTCGTCCTTTTTCGGCAAACCCTAGCGCAGGCCACCACCTCTGTTCTTTTCTTTTCTTCCTTTACTTCTTATCTTCTTATTATCTGTCTCTCTTCATTCATCCTCTCTTTTTCTTCTACTTCTCCCACTTCTCTCCTGCCATTCCACCCACTTTTCGGCCACAAGCAACCCTACCCCATCGCCACCACATAACCCTCCATCATCTCCCACCGGCACCACACAAGTTTTCCCTACCTTTCACCGCTACCCCATAGCCTTCCCCTACCCTCCATCGCCACCCGACAGTTGTTACATACTCTTTATATATATATATGTGTGTGTGTGTGAACAATGGCTTGCAAAGCCCTACATTCATCATCTTTATTGTTCTTTCCCACAGAACCATTTTGTTCCTCACAGATTTCGACGAGTTGGGACTTCTCGGTAGTCTTCATATTTGATGTTCTCAAATCTGGATCTAGATCCATAATGGGTCGCAATTGATTTCCTCTCATTGTGAGTAAACCCATGATGGGTCAGCAATTATTTTAGATGAACTGTTGGGTTTCGAAATACATATGTACATATAGATGTATACATATAAGAGTAAATTCATAAATCAACAACCTAATCATCTATCAAAAAATTATGTGTTGCGTGATCAAATTTAGGAAAGAACAATAGGTAAGCTGGTGAAGAGAGAGAGAGAGAGAGAGAGAGAGAGAGAGAGAGAGAGAGAGATGAGAGAGAGAGAGAGAGAGAGAGAGAGAGAGAGAGAGAGAGTTCTATAGTGGGGACTGGTGGTAGGTGAGTGAGTTTTAAAGAGCGAAAATGAAAGTTTTAGAGAGAGAGAGTAGAGAAAATTTTTTATTATTTTATTTTTTAATATTGAGGGTATTATAGCCTTTTTACAAATTCTATTAATGTCATCTCTCAACAGCTCTGACAAGAGAGGTCAGTGTAATTTTTAAATGGGTGAGGGAAGCGCATGTATTTACGCAAATGTTTAAGGGTGGTCTGTGTAATTTATCCTTTTAAAAATAATTGATATTTTTTAAGTTTATGTGAGATTAAAGAAATATTAACTATGTGCAAAATATAAAATAAGAAATATGAAATTTAACCCGACTCGATTTGAAAATAAACAAGAAGAGAATTGGAATATTCAATCGATAACGAGTATGAGACAAGTTTAAGGGAGGTTTTTTTCTATTATGGTCGATGTAGGGTTTAAGCAAACTCATCTTATACCTAACCCGTTGCCATTCTTATAATTGGAAATTGTGAACGAGAAAGGAATGAGAAGAAGTGAGAGATAAATTATAGAAAAATTATTGAGTGCTCTTGCCGCACCAAATAATAATGCTCCACCTTTATAGTTCTCCTACTAAATGGCTATTCTCCTACTTTTAGTGCCCCCTAATTATAATGCCCGACATTGTTTAGCATTATGTTTAGTTTAATTGTATACATTCTAGTATGTGATTTTGCTACTTGAGAAATTTGATTAGCATGATTTAATGAGATCATATTATAGGGGGATTATAATTTTTGTGAGCATTTCAAGTAAGTCGGCTATGCCTTAGCAGATGTTGATCTCAGGTCGGCACCATTATGTGTAGTGGGTTATTCTAAGTCTCTTCTTTAAGAGATCGACACCACCAATCCTTGTGGACCGACCTTGTTCTGGAGACTGCAAAATCTCTAGCTCATAGTAATTATGATTAATTATCATAAACGTGATTAATTATGTTAATCATGTGAATTAGTAAAGTGGTAGATATGCATGTGTATGCTTGACACATAGGTATGTGATTCACATATGTGAAGTGTGTGCATAAGGTGTGTGTTTGTGGCTAGCAATGATGCATGTATGACATGTGGCGCATTAGATACAAGTTATATCTATTTTGACTCTTAAGTCAATGGGAGAAGAATAAAGAGAGAAGCTGGTGTAGAGAACAAGTGTTTGAGTGAGAACGGAAGTGAGAAAAAATAAAAGAAAAAAAGAAAAAGGAAGGAAAAGAATAGGGAAGTGCAAGGGTAGTTTGTGTGATCATTTATTAAAGTGAGAATCTCATGTTCATGCTTGTTTTATTTTGTTTTGTGATTTTTGCATGTGTTTATGTCATGTCATGCCATACTAGTGAATTAGAGGTGATGTGGAAAAGTATTTAAGGTTTTTTGGTGAAAGTCTTGAATCTTACATGTTGTTCATGGTTTGATGTGTGGAGTCTTGTTGTGGCCTTAGAAGTTCATTTTGGGTCTTTAAAGATTTTGTGGTTGTGTTGGGATGGTATGGTAAACTTTAGAGTCAAATCGGCAGATTATATAGTCGAACCACAAGGGGGGCTCTGGTTTGCAAGATGGTCCTTAGTGTCATCCTGGCGACAAGCTACTAGACTAAGGTCGGCAAGTTGCCTTCTTTGGTAGGCAATTTTTCTTCTCTAGTCGATCGGACAATAGACCAAAGTCAGCACTTTCCATCATAGTCGACACATTCCATAAAGGTCGGCACCTTTCTTTTGACTGTCCTAATGGTCAGAATGTTTGTATTAGTGTACATTTGTACTTTGCATTACATCGAAATAACATGTCATATTTCATACATTGGTTATGTAATATAACATTTACTTCATCAAGTTTGATATGATGGTGTGTGATAGGCTCGAAAGCAGGACAAAGCATTTCGACTCAACCAAAGAGGTGACTTGATTGTGGTTAAAAAGCAATAGCAGGTGGGGTTATAAGATATTCTTATTCATATTATGTTGAATGTCTTATTACCCATATTGGATGTGATTACTGGATTATAAGGTGATATCTGCATACAATTCATGCATTGTGTGCACAAATTGCATAACATAGAGGAGGTTTAGTTAATGAGGGCTAACGTAAAGGGTGTTGAAAGATGGACATCATTTGATAACAACTTATCGATATATTGGCCAATGTTATCATAAATAGCATACTCATTTGTGGTGTATCATGCATTGCAACACATGAGGCATTTCTTATTGTTGGTGGTGATTTATCTATTGATTGGTGGATTATTCATTACTTATCTATCATTCAATCATTATGAATTCAATTATCTATCATTATGGATATATAGTTCATACCCACACAAGTTGTTTGGAGATGTCCAGTCCATTGTAGAGGTTGAGGTTGAGTTGGGGAGTTTCGAGAAGCTCTTGCTATGATGTCGGGAGTCTGTCTTTACTCTTGTAGTAATATGAGTTATATTCAGAGGATTGTATAATGATGTTAACTGACTGTTGATAAATATCTATATAATAATGTTATTGATTTCTATAAGATTTATATATTTAGGATTATGTGGAGGTTTCGCTTACAGATTGGTGACCTGTGCGATCACGTTCGCCTAAGATGGTGTTAATAACATCTGATTAGGAATGGACGTGACACTAACATAAAGGGGAGCTCTTTCTAGGTGGGTCGCTTCGCGCAAGACATTGCTTAGGACCAACGGGTCACACGACAGGTGCACGATCGACTTTGCACGTTCCATCCTTCGGCCCTTCGCCTATCGGCTTGGCAGGCAAGCTACCTTGATCCGTCTTCGGCTTCGATTCGTTATGCTCAGCAGCTCCAACAAGCCCTAAAGTCTCTTGCCGCCTAAAACTCTACTAAGAATCAATCGGTTCCGAGCAGACTCGTGGAGCTGCAGCTTGGATTATCGTAGAATAAGAGGAGCCGTCTTAGGAAATGACTTAACTTAAAAGACAGATGCCGCCGCTGCGAGGCGAGGGAGCAACTTGTCTGGTCTTGCGGTGCACTCATTCTTATTGTGGGTTGGTTATATACTCTTATGCGCGTTCCTTCTTCGAACCTTTTGGTATGTATTGCCCCCTAACTGACACATGGAACTCAAGTAAATGGAGAGGGGAAGCATAGCATGTCATAAGAGCGAGGCAAGGTTTGAAAATCTACTGCGAGAGAGATGCCTCATGAGCTGGGCTTCTAGAGAAGAGGCCTTCTGGTGAAGCCAAGTCAATTTCAAGCCACCAAGTACGAGTCCACAATCACTACACGAGATGAACCTTGGTTTGGTGAATTGAAGTTGGCCTTAGGTGTAATAGGACTCCCAGTTACTCTGGTTCCAGTGTGCTGAACGATCTTTTGAGAGTGAGCACAAACCTCCGGTTTCGAACGTGGGGCGAGGCGACTACTCTTTCTAAAGGAAGGGAATCGAAAGGATTACCTGCTACTGCCAGCCTTGAACTTCCAAGAGACTATTCTTAAGATGAGCTCACAAACTTCCTTTCAGGGTCAACGCCCAGAGAATAAGAAGAGTAGGAATGATAGGTTAGTGCCGCAGTTCTTGAATAATATAAATGCTATTGAAAATAATTATTTTTTTATGATAAATATTAACATATGCTCTTAGGATATATTTAAATATGTTTTATCTAGTAATGCAAAGTTTTTTGAAAACATAATTTTTAATATTTTGTATAACTAGACGAAACATGCTTAAAATATGTCTAATGAGTACATATTTGCAATACTCTTTTCATCGTTTAGTTTTGCAAAAGAAAATGATGTACGTGATTTTGTTTGTTTGAAATTCGGAGAAGGGGCCAACAAAATTAGAGTATGAAATAAGGGAGAAAATTAAATAAATACAAGAAAGGAAAATAATAGATTCTTTCCTTTGGATTTTGTTTCTCTTCTTTCCGAATTAGCAATCAAGCATGGAAAAGAAATACAAACTATTATTCTTTCTTCCTTTGTCTTCCTTTGCTCAAATTCTAAACAGGCTGTTAAATCATTATTATATCATTCTAATGACGTCACAATTAAGTTGATACAACTGCATCAAATGCATGAATTTTCATACTAGTCACTTAAAATTAAGGAATTTGTAGAGGCACTTTCAAACTACCCATTAACTGAAAAAATTTATATGATATTTCTCCTAATTAAAAGTTTAATATGTTCATTTGGTGTGACTTACTATGTTAGAAAAACGATGTCCCTGTGGCCGGTCCTTGTATGTCAAGTCACAAATTCATTTTCATTAGATTATGACATGTTGTAAAGGATGAGGTGCGCAGGAAGTATCATGACAATTTCTTGTGGCTATTATAATCTGTAAATGCCATTTCGATTCACACTTCTTTTCCCATTGTCACACACACAAAAGAGGCACACGATGAGTAACAAGTTAGAAACTTGTTATGATGTCATAATAACAAGGAAAAAACCAGTCAATCCTAGAGCATGTTTGGAAGTTGAGAAAATAATAATAATAATAATTTTCTTTCTTCCTATGTTTGTTCTATACTTTGAATGGAAGAAAAAAGAAAATCTAATGAAAAAAAGAAAAAGTTCCTTTCACTTTTTTTCTTCTTCTCTATTTCAATAGTTAGTATATTGTTTTCTTTCATTCCTTCTTAAATTCTTATGTTAGATCTCTAGTTTGGAGGGAAGAAGAAAGAAAACATAAAAAATTAACCAAAAAGTTACATTTCTTCTTATTTTACTTTTCTTTCATTTTTTATTTCATTTTTAATAATTACTGTATTATTTTTTTTCTTTTGTCCATTATATTTCAAATAAAAAAAATTATTTTTACTTTTTTTTCATTTTATTTATTAAATCAATTAACAAGAAAAAAATAATTAGTTTCCCTGTAATTTATCTACCATGTTTCTTTCCTTCCACAAGTTCCAACCTTGCATTTAAATATGAAAGCAAAATATATATTAGAAAAGGAAACTTAGCTTAACATGGGGTAGAAGAATAAAGAGTACCCACAAATCATCAATACCTGGGACTCTTTCTGTGAGCACGAATGTCCTCTCTCGTCCAACTCACATAGTTGATTTATGCATCTTTCATCATCGTAAGGCAAACCCACCTATATTTTTTTTATGGAATCAATTATTATTTATTGATTTTTATAATTACAGACATTCAATTGACGTAATCATCACATAATTAAAGTGGTAGGTAACAGAGCATGTTTCGTACGAGTTAGGTTTAGAAAAATTCTACCTACACGCAAAATTCTTGTCCAAAATATTAGGACAAAAAATGTAATAAATTTTTCAGGCATACTTGATCTGCAGAGTGCTTTCTCGTGTTTTTAAGGCAAAAATTTTTTGTTCTCCTTAAATGGCCACCTCTATTTATAACTAAGAGTGGATGAAATTTCGATAAATTTGAACTCCTTTTAAGATAATTATATCTATTTTAATTTTAAAAAATAATAATTAATAAAGATATTTATGGACATATGTTCAATTTTAATTAGAGAAAATACTTGTTTTCTTCTTTACGGGTTCTATGTGAACAAGTGGTACAATTTAATTAGCGTAAAATTTGTCATTTGAAAATTACATTATTTTAACACATGATTCGTCTAATCTTGCAATCTTTGATTGTATCCCACAAGACACATAACACTATTTCATTCGTCAAAATTTGTGAATTTATAAGTCACTTGGCAATTTATGATTGGCCAAAATTTGAGCGTCTACACACCTTGTTCTCAAATCCGTGATGGGCTAAATCTCTCCACCATGTTCCTATCTTGCTTAAGCTAATCGGAATTCGAATTCGAACGGGTTAAAGTTATACAAAATTTCAAATTCTCAAAAGATAATAATAATACAAACTATACGAAACCCTTAATACAGTATAAAACTAAGAATCGGTCTTGCATGAATTACCTTAAAAACTCATTCTTAACATGATAGACTGACAATAATGAGAATCGGATCAGTGCATAGCAAACTTCAGTGTATTTTTATTTATTTATTTATAAATCGTAGGTCCCCGACGAACGCACAACCCAATCTAATTTGCTCAGCCATGTTGAAGACTCTGCAATCATGCTTTGTTATTGATAATTCGAAAAAAATTATACTTGATTATTTGCAAATTCACTATCAAATTAGCCATGGTAGTAATCAATTGACTAACCAATGTAGAATATAAGTTACATAACAAAATATAAGCAATTGTACAAGCACTTAAAATGTTTTGTATTTATATATGAATGTATAATTTTACAAAGAGTGCCCCAGCCCTAGGTTTTTTCGGAGAGAATTGATTTTATTTATTTATATTTATGGAAGGTTGTCGGGATGTTGTTGAGGAAGCCTGAACCGGAGCTGAGATGCCGGTGACCGGACAGCCACGCCATGCCAACAAATACCACCTCGACAAATTTCACTGCCGTGATCACGTGACAGTGCTCCGGTGCAGGCCTTGCGAGACACGTCCCAAATTAGGCTTCCAATCAAGATGAAACCCACCACAGTGGTGGACACAACCAGGACAAATACACAACTGAAGCCCTGCCCATAAACCAATCCGTATGCTTTCATCGCCGCTATCGCCGCCAGGTACAGCGTCGTCAGGTTCTCCACCACGGCATCAGAGATCCCCATCTCTCTCTCTAGAATTTTCTGTGTCTAGGTCTGGTAAAGCAGAAGGCGCGTGCGTGCACTGTGCAAGTGTATGTAGCCCAAAATCAGGGGGCGGATGGAATCAGCTTTAATGCAACTTCTTTGGGAATGTCGGGGCCCGGTGGTTGGCTTTTAAACGAGGGTTTTTTTTTTCAAAGTAATTGTTTTTTAAAAGTTTTTTTTAAATAACCAAATACAAAAAATTATTCTTATAATAAGATAAAACTCAATTTAAGATTGTATTTTTTAATAAGGCTGAAAAATAAAAAAAAATAAAGGTAAAAATGCAGTTGTACAGGTTATAACTGTGTTTTGTCTGAGGGCACAGCTAGCCCGACGAGACAAGCCATCTTGCAAGAGTGAGAGAGAGATTAATTAATGCAACTATACAAATAACGCAATTAGCCCCAGGCTTACCTCTGTATAAGAAACATAAACCCTGGTTGCGAATTGGGATGCTGAACATTTATTATCTAGTCACTTAAAAAGATATTCTTGTAATAGTTGGAAATTTATTATTCTTGTTTCAATTTTAGTAGCTAGTTTTGTTGTGATTTACATTGGCTGGAGGACAAAAGAGTGAGTTTTAATTTTATTTGGGCTTAGTGGGTGAAAATCAAATGGAGACCTTAATTATATGAGTTCTCTCATAAAAGTAATCTCTTATGGATTCATAGCGAATGATTTCACGACAAGAGTACCACAAGCTGTCTTCCCCTTTTCTTTTCTTTTTTTTCTTCTTCATTCATTCTTTTTTTTGGTAGTAGAGATGCGAATTCAATAACTACTTTTTATTGAGCAATGATGTGCTTCATTTTAATTCATTTATTTGAAAAAAAAATGTTTTTCAATGGGATTGATAAGTTAAAAAATGTTATTATCACATTACTTTTATAAAATTACTATATAAAAGTTATGTGTACTAGGTACTTAACATTATCCTTTTTCGTTAATTGTTTGATGGATTCTCACTTCTTTCTTCATAATAAGTGAGATCATCATAATTAATCTCAATAAAAATAAGTCGCCATAAAATTCTATTCTAAAGTCAAAGACTATTGCTTCTTGTGCATGTACGTATTTTCATGACTTAAGTCTATAAGTCAAAATCCATCATGGTTTGACAAAGTTATTTAGAATATCTTCATTTAGAACTCGAAAATAAATATCTAACAAAACACAATTGCAACTTGGGTTTTGTCAAAAAAACACAAATTGTACCTGCGTTTTTATCTTTATTTTTTTTGGTTTATAGTTTTACCAGAAAAGGCAATCTTGAATTGCGTTTTTAAAGAAAATGCAATCCAAGATTGCATGTTCTCTTATTATAACAATAACCTTTTGTATTTGATTATTTTAAGAAAAAAATTTAAAAAACAATTATTTTGGAAAAAAAACCCTTTAAATGAAGTGATTATTACAATTTTTTTAAATAAACAATTATTATGATATTGGGTGCTTACTTTTACTACTTAGAGCCTGTTCGAAGCTTGGGGAGGGGATAGAAACGCATTTTCCTTTTACTTTTCATGTTTTATTCTATTTAAAAGAAAAGAATAAGGCAAAGAGAAAAAAAAATGGAGAAACCTTTTTAAACCGCTCTCACTTTTTCTCTTTCTTTTTTTTTTTTAATTTTTATTATTTTTATACAAAAATAAAAAAATACTTTTATTTTCTTTAATTTTCTTTTCCTTTCTACCCTTCCTTAGTTTCAAACAGACTATTACTACCAGTTTTTTTATACGACAGCCCAAAAGATTAATGCATACGGGGCTGTACAAAAGTTTTATTTTTCTGCTTGCCCTCTAGCTTTACAAAAGTTTTCTGCTTAATGTTAACACGCCGTCGTTCCGCTATTCAGCTTTTTGACTTTATTTTTCCTTTATTATTATTTTTGTTTTCCGGCAAAGGAGGGGATTGGTCCTAGCCACCCAACCTCAATTGATGGCTTACCTTTATTTATTAATGCTTTACTCCTAATCATCCTATGCCTCCAACCACGTCGTGCGACATGGGAGGTTAGAAATTTGGAATTGAAGTAGGAAGGAAGGACCAGATTCGGTAAAAGCTAAAGCCCAAATTAAATATCACCTCCCAAAGGATTGCGGATGCGTCAAGTTTCCTCTTCTGTTGGGTTGTTCTCATAATCATGGGAGCTTGTTGGTGATGGGCTCTGCTAGCATGTAACAAACAAGTGCCTGTATGTCCCACCGTCTGTAAGATCCTGTTTGGGAATAGAAGCCAAGGAAAGAGAAAGAGAACAAAAAGAAAGAAAAATATTTCTCCTTTTGAGTTGGTAAAGAAAATAAACGAATGTAATAAAAAAAAAAAAAAGGAGAAGAAGAGAGTAATCATTAAACTTACCTTTAAATACGAACGTAAAACGTCACCGTCTGTAAGAGTTTGTTTGGAATTTTGGTAAGAGAAGGAAATGAGAGGAAAAGAAAAAAAGAAAGAAAACTATTTTTCTATTTTTATTTGATTTTGTAAAAAAATAAAAGAAAAGTAGAAAAAAATAGGAGAGAGACAGAGTGAATATTTTTTCTCCTTACTTTTCTCTATCTTTATTTTCTAAAATCAAACCGGAAAGGAAAAATTTTTAATTATTTTTTTCCTTCCCTTATCTCTCCTAAGTTTCAAACATAAGTGTTACAATTTGATAGTTCAAATTTAAACAGACCATATTGTTCATAGCTAACAGGAAGGGAGGATCAAACCAACTAACTTGGCCTTGACCAGAACTCATGGTCTCCTAAAGGGAGGTCAAAGGCTCTACGTACTCTTGTCAAGTGTAAAAATTTTTTCAAAATCTTTGACTTGATAATTACTTAATTTGTCTAGAGACATAGAAATTATACAATTTTTGAAATTAGTCAAGATGTACGCAAACTAACTCGAAAATCTAATTAGACCAAAATTCAAGAGTAAGGGAGGATCTAGCTACTGCTGTAGCTTTCATGTGTGTTTTGAGTAGGTGCACAGAAGGATGGTAATTTCTCCAGCCATTTTGCTTGGCATGCCAAATCTGTGTGTTAGTATTCGGCCAATTTCTTTGGGAGAAAAATTAAAAAGAAGGCACTATCCTCCGGATCCGGCCTGAAAGCGAGTCAAGATAGAAATGTGTTGTAAGATTCATAGTTCTTAATCCCGTAGTTATTAATCTCATAGCAGCGAAGGTATTATTTTTGTTATTAGTATGATATATATTATTATTGGTGCAATATTGGTATCGTCTTTGATTTATCGCTATAAAAATATATATATTTAAAATGTCAAGAGTTTTAATATAATGTAAACGTATTATCCAACCTAAATATATATTTAAAAATACTTAAAAAAATATTATTCTCTAGTATATGTTTAAAATAATTTTAAATTAACCATTATCATCAAAAGACAATACAAGTAAATTATTTTAAAATAAATTACACAAAATCAATATTATCTGATAAATTTAGTACCACCAATGTTGACCGGTACTATCGGTATTATCTAATACTTTAGCCGGTACAATATTCACATTTATTATGACCGTATGAAGGTCGGTACAATATGTGTCAATCGATATTTTTAATACCGGTACAAGATTAATAATTGTGGTCACATTCAATTCACTAAATATCATTTGCTTGGCTTTGGAGACTTGAAGAGCAGAAAAAGTTTATATCCGTAAGCTCAAGGGAGACCCGCATTCAAATTAATGGGGATACAGTGCTTACCTACAATTACAATGGGTGCAATTAATTGCTCATCCATTTGGGATATTAACACTCTATTTGGATAAAAAATTTGGTGAGAAACAAATAAAGAGAAGAAAATATAAAATTGTACTGTGTTTTTTTGTTAAAGAAAGTAACAGGTAAAAGAACATAAAAAGAAAAAAAAGTAAGAATTTGAAATTTTTTATTTTATTTTATTTTTTTCATAATTTTATTTTATTTTCTCTTGATAAATCTATATTCTGAAAATAGAAAAAAAAACTTTGGTGTGATTGTCAATACAATGAAGGTGTTGAAGGGAAAACCTGGACCGGTGCCGTTTAGGGGGTAGTTGGCAAATGCTTGGCTACTAGTCAAGGGAAAACCTGGACCGGTGCAGAAACAATTTGTAAATGGGGACCACTTTGAACAATTAAGCCAAGAAAATAATTAAACTTTCACATTAAACTTCAATTTGATCCCTGCAGTTTTCAATATATTTGTAGTTTACTTTTATACTAATAGTATCAAAATAATATTTTAAAAATAAAAAAAAACCCATCTTAGTGTTTTTTTTTTTTATTTTTTGAATTTTGTTAACAACCAAAAATAAAAAATAATAATAAAATATTATTTTTTTATTTTTTTAAAAGAAAAAAAGAAAAAAAAAAAATTTTTTATTTTTTTAAAAGAAAAAATAAAAAAAGGCTTTTTGTCACCTTTATTAACTGAAATTTAACAGAAAGACTACATTGCTACTTAACTAAAAGTATAAGAGACAAAGTGGGACAATTAAAAATAGAGGGACCAAGGTAAGATTATGGTCAAAGTGCAGGGGTGATAAGTGAAATTTACCCTGTTGGGTTTGGTTCTTGAAAGAAAAATAAAAAAAACTTCAATTTGAACAATTAAGCTAAAAAAGTAATTAAACTTCCACATTAAAATTCAATTTGAGTATAGGCAAATGGTAAAAGCATACAAGAATTAGGGAGGGTAATAGACCGAGGCAGGGCAGAGGTTAGGATCTCCATCCTCGCCTTCACCTAAAATATATACTTTTTATCTTCGTCTCCATTCTCGCACGAGATTAATTTGGACCTCTATTTTTGCCTTGAAAGGTACAAACCTGCCTTTATCTTCACCTCTAGCCCAAAGCTTAGAACAAGCCCAAACTTCTTTTTCTTGTTTTTTTGGTACAAAAGAAACAACCAACACAAAGTTCAATAAAAGGGAAAAAAAAAGAATTAAGGTATCAGAAATATTAATATTAAGATAGAATTAATGTTCAAATATTTTGGATTACATATAAATCAAAATAGTGTTATTGTACTGTCAAAAAAATAAAGCTTAATATAACAAATTAAAAGCTCATTCAATAAATAACACGAAAAAATTATTAAATATAAGTTGGACACCAATTAATATAAAGCCTAATGATAATGTCACTAGCACACCATACATAAAAAGCTAAAAGCAGTCTATGTAAAAAATAAAAAAAATTGCTAAAAGCGGGGAAGCGGGGTGGGGGTAGAGTGGAAGAAAACTTAATCCATCCCCACTTTCATCCTCGAATGAATTTTTAATTTGATCTCCATGCCTGTGTTCATTCCTATTTTATATCCTCCAACTCCGTCCCAAATGGTGTGGATGCGGTCAGATCTTTACTTTTTCTCAGTTCATTATCATTCCTAATAAGAATACAACTATACAGTATCAAAAATTGTAAATAAATTTGAAACCTAGACTTTATACAACCAAACAATACATGCTCGATATGTGCCATTAAAACATAAGTTAGCAATACCCTTAATTATATATAAACTTCAGCATTAAACACTTAAACATATTTGCAATTTATTATAAGGTACCAGGTTTAACTAGTTGAGAGAGCACCAACTGAAGCCCAACCCAGTTAATTAAGCCCGCATCACTTTTCCAACTTTTTAGTCGTTAAAAGGCCAAGGCCCAAAGGATATTGGTTTACGTGAAGTCGACTCCAAAGAGGATCTGGGCTTCATATGGGAGGTGTATTGTATAAGCCATATTCTTCAATCTGTGAGTGAGAACACAAGCATAGGGCCATTCTCCAGCCAACAAAGCCCAAAATGTTTTCCATAATTAGCAAAAAACTGGGGTAAAAATATAATTTCGGAAAATGTTGAGCATCAGGTTTAAGCTCACCCTAAAAAGGGAAAAACGGAATTGGGGTTTAAGCGAGTTCGTATCCAATGTTGATGGACCTACATTTCTGTACGGGGAGACCAATGAATATTGAGGTCACCGTAATAAATCCACGAACTTTTCACAATTATAAGAGGTAAAAATGTTTTATTGGTTGGTACAGTGCAGAAGCGTGAAACATAGCACATCCAAGTCCTTCTAGGTCTTTCAAAAGTCGCCTGCAGACTGGTCTAGAGAGCTTAGTTTCTCCACGTCTTAAGAGGCAAGACCATCCAATAACATATTGCCACGTTTTTAATCCACATACATCCACCGTTAGATCGTCCACGCTGGGTACACGGACCCAATCTGGCCGTTTGGCACCGTGGACACGGGAGATCAGAGCTCAACTTCACTATAAATTCCATGCCGAGTGGAAATGCAGAGAAAAAGAGGCCAATCCACAAGGCGATTCACTGAGAGCAGAAAGCCTACTTGAAGCATCGTTACGCAAGGATGAGGAAGTGGACGATCCCTTCGGTGCTGTTCCTCTTATGCCTTCTCTTTCTTCTTCCAGATCAAGGTACGTTAGGGTTACTTCATTCGCCATTAAGTCGCAGAAAGAAAAGCCAAAATGTTCTTACGGATCTGAATTAGAGAGGGAGAATATATGCACACACACACACACATATATATATATATATATGTATGTATGTATAGTGGATCTCTGTCTGTGTGTTCAATTCAGGGATATTTGAGTCAGAGATTTGTATTTTTTGTGGTGAATCAGTGTCGATTTGAATTAGTGCATTAAAATTTTGCTTCACCTTGTGCACTTTGCATCTCCAGGACGGAAGTTACATGCGAATGCCGAAGGTGATTCCGACGAAATGGTAAATCCACCGAAGGTTGAGGACAAGATTGGTGCTGTTCCAAATGGTTTGTCTACTGATTCAGATGTCGCAAAGAGGTTTGCAAATAGTCTGTTAATTTGCTTTGTATATCATGTCCTCTTTTTCAATTGATTTCTTTGGATGTTCTAAAGAGTGTTGTAATCATGTGGTTCAGGGAAGCTGAGTCGATCTCAAAGAGATCGCTCCGCAGTAATGCGGAGAAGTTTGAATTTCAGGCTGAGGTGTCTCGGCTTATGGACATCATTATTAACTCACTTTACAGCAATAAAGATATATTCTTGAGGGAGTTAATCTCTAATGCATCTGATGTAAGTATATTTTGGTTGGAAATTTCACGGGTTATTATGTTTCTCATCACTGTATTTTTTCAATTGATCATAAATTTTATTTTGTTCAAATTTCAGGCACTGGATAAGATTAGATTCCTGTCGCTCACTGATAAGGAGATCTTGGGTGAAGGTGATAATGCTAAGCTTGACATTGAGGTTAGTAATTTATTGTTTTACTGTGGTATTTATGGTTTCTATTGGTGCTATACGTATATAGATTGTTGGAATTGGATTCATGTAAAACACAACTTGTTTACACCATCAGCCAACAAACAAAAATGAAATAAAATTGGACAACTTGACTCATTTCTGAAGCTTATAATCTCATAAAATGCAGATTAAATTAGACAAAGAAAAGAAGGTCTTATCTATTCGTGACAGAGGGGTAGGTATGACAAAGGAGGATTTGATCAAGAACTTGGGAACCATAGCTAAGTCTGGAACTTCAGGTAACTTTTTGTTGGTCAAACTGAAAATTTTTCCTGTTACAGCACGAAGTTTACTTCATTTTTTGTGGGATTAAGAATTAATGGTCATAATTGAATTATTCTTTTATACAGCTTTTGTGGAGAAAATGCAGGCAAGTGGAGACTTTAATCTCATTGGCCAATTTGGTGTTGGGTTTTACTCTGTCTATCTTGTTGCTGACTATGTTGAAGTCATCAGCAAGCATAATGATGATAAACAGTATGCCTCTAAATCCATATTCTCATTTTAGTGAACTTGGGTAGAAGTCGTTTCTCCCGGCGAAAAGTTTATCCATTGTATAATTTGTTGGCTTCCAGGTATGTTTGGGAATCAAAGGCTGACGGCGCATTTGCAGTGTCTGAGGATACGTGGAATGAACCACTTGGTCGTGGAACGGAAATCAAATTACATCTCAGAGAGGAAGCTGGGGAATATTTGGAGGAGAGCAAACTGAAGGTGGGTAAACTAAACATGCTCTCAATAATTTTCTATGGTTGCTTTATTGTTCAGCCGATTGGCTCTTTATATATACCTGTCCAACAACGGTATTGAATAGAAGTGTTAAACCTCCTTCTAACATTTTCATAAGTTGAGGTGGTCTTATATATAATCTATTGGCACATTCTGCTACCCGCCCGCCCGATATTTACCCTATCCAAGTACCTTTAATCCGCAAGTAATTCCACTTCATATGGTCTTTATTCAGCTTGTACCACTTGGGGCCATCATACGATCCTAATCACCAGTGTTACACTTCTACCACAGATAGTTTCCCTACTATAAACAAAGATGCTTTTTATCAGCATTGACAACACAACTATGGTGTTGCAACTACACCTGCAACACTGCAGTGCTACTATCCCTTGACAAGTCGTATAAGTCATGGACACTGCATTGGGTACACAAATGATACTTTCCCTTTCCATTTTTTTTGTTACTTTGTCAAACCTCTAAATTTGGCTTTCATCACTTGTGACAACAAGGATAACCAATGTTTTCTCTATTTTTAACTTGTTAATCCTTTATGTGTTTTTTTCCCATGAGGCGGATTCATAGAAATTTTTTTTATACCAGAAATGAACTGTGTAGTAAGCATGACTTCAAATTCTTGTATAGCTGACTCAACATCGTCAAATGTTCTATGGTTCCTTCCTTCTAAATGCACCAGATAACTCATAAAGGGTGCCACCCTCCGAGCTTGTTTTTTCTCTCTCTTTGACCGGCATCCATTCTACATAAACTCCATTAACTAAAGGACTGAGGCTGGCATAACCCAAAGGACTCCAATGTCGTACAATGGCAAGGCCCATAGCTCCTTACGATACACCAATGACTCTTCTGCCTTACGATACACCAATTCAGAAATCTGTAACCCTCTTAACCAAATTGTCAATATTGAGGACGGAGTCTAGAGCTGCTGTCCGCACAAAGTAAAGGCTACCCTCGTAGGCACACCTGGTTTCAAATATGCCCTAACTGGAAAGGGGTTCCTCATCCCATCAAAGATCAAACAATAGAAAGATTTCACCGAAAACACCCCTTTGTTGTGCTTCTATCTCATTCTTATGTTGCATTGCTTTGCATCTGATCTCCATACAGAAAGCTGCAGAGGGGATGACGTGCTTATTTGATGTTATTATCAGTTATAAGGGTCTCTTAGGTAGTTTTTTCCTCGTTCAAGGAATAGATTTTCATCCCCGGTTCCATGACTTTGATTAGTGTGTTTTGGTTTGCTTGCCTAGGCTTGCAATACAGGAACTAGATACTTCATTTGTTTCCAGCAAGGAGGAAACATGTTGCTTATTCCTAAGGCTGCCCATGCAAGATAATTTTTTTCTCCCTTACTAAGCAATCTGAAATTTTAGAGCGCCACATGGCACTCCTTGGACAAACTTGAAAATAAAATTAATCACCCCCTAGAATCCCTCTAAATCCTAAAATCTCTTCTTAATTGTTTAACTTGAAATATTTTTTATCCCATCCCTAAAATCTCTCTTGAATCCTACCGTCTCATATCTTTCCTAATACAATAAGTTGTATTATCAAATTTAAAATATAATGATCGCATCCCTAAAATCTCTCTCCAAATATTAATTCAAAAATTTCCTTAACTAGATAAAGTCCCATGCAAGATCACATAAGAAATTTATGAACCATGAATTTTAAAGAATGTTGTTCATATGTGTATAGGCCTCTAGTTTTCTAATAAGAATGGGGATATTAATTTGTGTTTCTTGTTTATTTTACTGATGGTTGATTCTTTGGATGATTCTTATTATCATTTCTCAAACTGTTAAGAGGATAGGAAGTCCTTTCTCTTTCATAGGTAGATGATCCATAGAGATTATCTTGTTTGCATAGGTGGTTAATTTTAGGTGATCTTTTTTTTACTGTCTTTTAATATCTTTGCCTTTGACTTCCATTGTTCTAGGAATTGGTGAAGAAATATTCTGAGTTCATTAACTTCCCCATATACCTCTGGGCAAGCAAAGAGGTTGATGTGGAGGTACCTGACGGAGATGAGTCAAGTGATGAAGAGGAATCATGTATGAATGATTCATCTAATTAACTTGTTTTGAGAATTTTTTGGATAAGATCATACTGATACTAAATCTTATTGCTGATCTTCTCATCTTCATCTCCAATACTGTGAACAGCCGAAAGCAGCTCTTCTGAGGAAGAAAAGGAAGATGAAGAGAAAGAGGAAGAGGAAGATGAAGAAGGGGAGAAAAAACCTAAGACAAAGAAAGTGAAGGAAACAACTTATGAGTGGGAGCTTTTGAATGATGTGAAAGCTATATGGTTACGGAATCCAAAGGAGGTGACAGATGAAGAGTACACAAAATTCTACCATACTTTAGCCAAGGTAAACTTTCCATGTTCCATGTTGCAGAGACTTAAGAACATTGGAGAAATTTAGTAACTTTTCCTAGTAAAGTTTTCTTTCTAACTGATCTCTGCCTTTGTTTTGTACAGGACTTTAGTGATGAGAAGCCCCTAGCATGGAGTCACTTTACTGCTGAAGGTGATGTAGAGTTTAAGGCTGTACTATTTGTGCCTCCTAAGGCTCCTCATGATTTGTATGAAAGTTACTACAACGCAAATAAATCAAATTTGAAGTTATATGTCAGACGAGTGTTCATCTCAGACGAATTCGATGAGCTTTTGCCCAAGTACCTAAGCTTCTTGCAGGTAATTAAAGTTTCTGGAGATTTTTGCAAAGTGGCATTTTATTGGGCCTTTGGCTTTGGTTCATAATAATTGACATTTTGACCAGGGTCTTGTTGATTCCGACACCTTACCCCTGAATGTATCTCGAGAAATGCTTCAACAACACAGCAGCTTGAAAACAATCAAGAAGAAACTAATCCGAAAGGCCCTTGATATGATCCGCAGGATTGCTGATGAGGATCCTGATGAATCCAATGACAAAGACAAGAAAGGTATGGGTTAATTAACTATCAGAACCTTATGTTAGAGTTACCTGAAGGGGAAAAAGGAAATTATTATTGCTTTCCACTTCTTAAATGAACTCTGTATTTATAAAACTATTAACTGAGTTGCTCACCCATTCACGTAGCAGTCCACTGTAATTCAAGCAACTTCACACCTTAAGTCCTGCTAAAGTGATAGAACTTCTGAACTTGTGTGCTCTTATCATCTTGGTAACTCTTCATCATTTGTCATTGTTATTGTTTTTTCCCTATCTGATTTCAATTATTAATCATGCTGCAGATATTGAGGAATCCAGTGAGGACGATGAGAAGAAAGGTCAATATACTAAGTTCTGGAATGAGTTTGGCAAATCAATAAAACTTGGAATTATTGAGGATGCAGCTAACAGAAACCGCTTGGCAAAACTACTCAGATTTGAGAGGTATCTAATTTTTTCTGCTAAGTCCTGGATGTTGCTTATTCATTTGTTTTCTATATTAGGCTGTCCTTAGAATTTCAATTTCAGAGTTGTTTTATTTCTATTTGTGTTCCTGTTTATAGTACAAAGTCTGGTGGCAAATTAACTTCACTAGATCAGTACATCTCAAGAATGAAACCAGGGCAGAAGGACATCTTCTACATTACAGGAACCAGCAAGGAGCAGTTGGAGAAATCTCCATTCCTTGAGAGGCTTACCAAGAAAAATTATGAGGTATGGTTTGCATTTTTCAGCATGTGATGTACACGACAGCCTGATTCGAGCTCTGTCTGTGGAGATCTTTGGAATTGTGTCTTTATGTCATCTGCTTTTCTTTATTTGATGTTTTGAGTTATACTTGCCTTTCTTTTGCTTGATTATGTTGTTTAAGGTTATCTTCTTCACGGATCCTGTGGACGAGTACCTGATGCAATACTTGATGGATTATGAAGACAAGAAGTTCCAGAACGTGTCCAAGGAGGGTCTAAAACTTGGTAAGGATTCCAAAGACAAGGAATTGAAGGAGTCATTCAAGGAGTTGACCAAATGGTGGAAGGGTACTCTTGCTAGTGAGAATGTGGATGATGTGAAGATAAGCAACCGTCTGGCTGACACCCCTTGTGTAGTTGTGACATCAAAGTTTGGCTGGAGTGCAAATATGGAGAGGATCATGCAATCACAAACGCTATCAGATGCCAGCAAGCAGGCATATATGCGAGGCAAGAGGGTTCTCGAGATCAATCCAAGGCATCCAATTATCAAGGAGCTTCGGGAAAGAGTTGTAAAGGATGCTGAGGTACTTTACTATAGTTTGTCTTTTGCTTAATTAATGAACCATGATTCCTGCAAACTTAATTGCATCGTACCATTTAGGTTATAGGTTCATATAGACACGGGGAAGAAAAACCTTCGAAATTATAGGTCTGTTGTTTTGTGGTGGTGGTGGTGGTTATTGGGGTTTGGGGGGGAAGAGGTAGAAAGAGAAGGAGAGAAGGAGGAGGGGGGGGGGTGGAGTGATAACGTTCAATTTTTGGCCTATGAGTCTCACAAACTTCTAGACATACAAGGTTTTTGCTGATGATTGGCTCACTAGCTACATATAAAAAGTTAATGCAGCACCTGTGATTTGGGTGGAGGCCTTGGGCTATGTCATATGGACCTATGGGTATTGGGTGTAGGTATGTGTTTGAGTGTTAGGTTTATTTAATTCCCATGTAAGATACATATTTTTTAATGTACTTATTTTATTTTATAATATATGCATACTTTTGTGGCAAACTCAAGTTATTCAACATTTTTTTGAGTAAATATCTAACAATATATGTCGGTCACTTATCACATTCATATCTTATGTTAACTAAACTCTTCTAAATTTGTAAATACTTGTGTCGAACACTCATTAGTCGGACAAGGGTATCGGATGTGTCTTATAAACAATTGAGTTAAGAATAGTACTATGCATAAGACTTCTATTTTATTTTTTAGTTTTTAAACACCATTTTAACTTAAAAAATAAAACAACTACTAAAACAATATAAAATCTAGACGTGTCCGAGTGTTGTGAATTAGATAAATCTAACACTTAGACACATACCTGCACCTGACATCCGAGTTGAGGTAAAATACCCGTACCCATAGCCATACATTTATCCAAGTGTCGGTGAGTGTCCGACATGCATATAAAATTAACCCGGGTAACATCGGTAATGGGGGAAGGGTATATTATATCTTTGGGCCAAAACGCTGATGATTGGATGGGTGAAACCATTGGCTTATGCATGCCTCTTGTTGAAAGTCACTGTTTGGGGTCCAAAAATTTGGTCGGGTGAATCTTTACTTCATCTTTGTAATGATGATGTTGTGGATGTGGTGCTTCGATCAATGACTTTATACTGCATGGTCTGCCTTTGGGTTATTGTAGGGATTCTCAATAGCAACTATGCTTGTTCTTAAACCTTTTTCCATTTATGATTAATGGTGATTTATTTACTTTCAGGATGTGAGCGTAAAGCAAACAGCACAGCTCATATACCAAACAGCACTGATGGAGAGTGGGTTCACGTTACAAGACCCCAAGGATTTTGCCTCCCGTATCTATAGCTCGGTGAAAAATAGTCTGAACATCAGCCCTGATGCAGCAGTCGAGGAGGAAGATGATGCGGAAGAAGCTGTGATCGAATCTGAGACAAAGGAAGCAGCTTCTAGTTCCACTGTGATCGAATCTGAGACGAAGGAAGCAGCTTCTAGTTCCACGGCTGAAGGCGATGAAGATGCAGAACCTTTTGCTGCCAAGGATGAGTTGTAGATTGTTCAAAAGAATGGGCAGCTTTTCTCGCATCAGGACGGAATATTTTTCTGTTTTCTAATCTCTTGAGAGAACCAGAATTACTGCATACTGCATGTAGGCTCACTCATGAAGAATGTGCAAGTGTTGAATCATAGATAACCGTAAACATAACCACTAGGAATTTTGCCTCTTGCGTTTTGTTTGTTAGAAGTCGAATAGACTCTGCTTGTGTTTCCGACAATTTAGAGTAACGTCTGATTTTCTCATCTTTTTGCCAGAGTCTCAGGCAGGATTAGGGCCTTTATTATTAGTTTCCTTGGGACATAGCTCCCAGGTGGGGGAAGGGAGAGCCACGCGAGTCATGTAATCTTGTCCCAAACCCATTGATCCACATTCCAGTGTGGGTGGGGTTTCTTGAAAGACGCCACTGCCCATCGCACGGCCCCTATCTTGTTCAAGTGCCGTAACTGGGTTTGCACTTGAGTTCAGCGTTTGGAGTCCAAGGCTTCAGGTATGGAGGATTTAGGGGATAAGTTCCTCCATAAGAAAAGTAATAGTAAACAAGAAGTTAGATCTTGTCTCTTTTTTCAACAGTGCAGTCATTTGACTTCTACTGATGGAAGTTGATTCTTCGTCTTGTGTTACACTGTAAGTCCCATTTGGGAGGGGGAAAAAAAAAAATTGGAAAATGAGGGCTGTAGGGGAGAGAGAGAAACAACGGGAGCAATTCAGTTCTGTTATATTTCTTGGAAAAATGCATTTCTGTGGAATTTCAAGAGACATGGCTATATCTCCATATTTACCACATGCTCATTTCAAGTTGCAGGAACCCATTTGGGTGTTGGGTCGTGGAAGGCAAGGTTCCAAGGAAGAATGGGCATGCATGCATGGAAAGCACACCAAGAGCTGTTCAAGCGTAGATTTATTTCTTTGACTGGGGAAGGAGCAACAAAACTAGTATAGGCAGTCCATAAGAACCATCACTGGCCCATAGCATGATCTAGGCTGAACCAATCACTGTCTTGGGCCCAGTCTACTATCAGGGCCATCACGTGGCCCAAAAATTTGATGAGGCTTCATATGGGCTGGTTATTCAGATCACGCCATCGAAGGACATTAGTCCAACCAAGGAAAATTTGACTAAATTGGCATCCACATCCTCATGGCTCAAAACTCGCGTGAAGGTTAATTGGCTTGAGCTTCGAACTCTCTCCGCATGGGCTTCTAGGGAAGAATTCCTGGTCTCAACTCGGTCTCTATTGATGCACAAACTCTCTCTCTCTCTCTCTCTCTCTCTCTCTCTCTCATATGCTTATTCATCCAGAGAAACAAGAAACTCCAGTTTAAGCACCAATACTAATAATTGCTTGATACCATCATTAATGCCATTAATTATTTCTTGTGGAACCTATCTTCTTCGTATGTGGGTAACTAACTTCTGTTTTCTTAAATGCTGCTGAGTGCATCGAAACTTTTGACACTAACTGAAGATTCTTTAGTTCTCTTTAGTCTCCGCCCAACAACCGCACACATCAAGCTTTTCATTGCAGCCGTCCATGAATAAACAATAGAGAGCACTCACCTGAGGAGGAGACAACTCAAAGAAGCAGATTTGATTCTCTAGCAATAATGGAGACATGAACTATAAACAAACTAAAGGGGAAGGCGAAGGTTCTATTTTTCGCTTTTCAATTATATATAATTGTGTATTTACATATATATATGGAGAAAAGATATATCAGAAGTTTCCCTTTTAAATTTTAGTGGCAGCTGCAAGATTCTTCCTATTCCTTTATGTGAGTCTTCTTGGCTTCTGAGTGGAGCAAAAATTAAAATCCTTAACTGACTGGCTCAACCACCCAGTTTGAAGAAAGGGAAAAGAAGAAGCAGAAGAAGACAAGAAAAGAAAAGAAGAAGAAATTTATTTGCTCATTCTGTATAGGACAATTCTGGGTTGGTATTGTCCTTCAGAATCAATCTAACCTCCCATAAATCAGCAATTATAGGATCTGTTTGTGAAAAAACATTGTAGTGTGTAGCCATAAAAACCAGAATGGCAGTTGGCACCGAAAGAAAGAGAGAGCTGATAATGCTGCTCTGATAATACATCATCAGAGGAGCTGGACATGCCATGCATGTTCACGGGCACTGATTGGCCTTTCTACTACTACTTAATTTGCCGATTGAAAATGCACATGCATGCATCCTCTAAAATAGAAAGCATTTTGCCTTATTGAATTGCTTTGGTCTTTTTTCTCATCACTATCTATATTAGCAAACAGCCTACAGGTAAAGTAGGTTTGTTCGGTAGTTGTATGCATGGCAAGTGCCTGTAAAAAAGTTTTCATTCACTGATTGACAATCACTCTCTTCAAGTCCCACTCATGCTACAATATATATAGATTTTAGGCCCTTCAGGCTTGGAGGAGGATTTGACTTCGGCATCCATTTTGGGTTTAAAAACTGTTGATATGCTTTCAGTAAACACCTTTGCATGAGAAACATCCAAAAACCTAGTGACATTCAGCGTACGTATATTCGCTGTGAAGTAGTATGCCATTGGGTTTAATTTCATGGATTGTTGTCAAATAGCAGATTGCATCCTACTCCACCTAGTCTTTATTACTTAGAACTTCTTTTTTCTCAAGTGAAATCCAACCCAACAAATAGTTTCATTTATGGACAGCATTCTATAAAACCCTCTACCATCTATAAGGTAGGAACTTTTGAATTAACAAGATTAAATACTGTTAAAATTGTAAAACAAACTATTAGTTTGCATTCTGAAGAATAGACTATCCAAATCCTTATCTATTTTGGACCACCATCTAACATAAAATTAGTAATATAGACAAAGAAGATTATCTTGATCTTTTTTGACGATAGGAGCCCATTTCCACCATTACACATCTGCTTTATATTAAAGCAATTTTGACTTTTTTGTAAAGTTATTTTGTTTTGTTGTGATAAAGGTGCTAGAGGAACCATTACCGCAGGGCATTGAGGGTAGGTTATAAGCGTCTATACAATAAAATCAATTTTCAACGAAATGAGAAAAACATATACGATAGAATCGTAACCATAGAATACGATCTTAATCAAAATGCATACATACAATATGGGGATGGTGAAAAGACATATATTTTACCTCTGCAAAAATGAAGGATTTCCGAATATTTTGATCAATTCAAGGTGAAAAGTAGGGCTCCCTCATCAAAATTGGAATAAAGTTGAGCCAGAAGATCTCGATTTAAGATAAATTCATAAGGAAATGGTATTTTTTTAGAATCTACTCACTACTTCTCAAGTTCATGTAGAGTCATCGTTCACACGAATTATATAAAAGATTTCATGGACGATGACCAACTATAAGGAACGGGACAACTCAAACCCTAAGAAATTGATTTAAAAAAAAAAAAAACAATTCTTGGAGCCTGACCCTTTCATGTAAAAGAGGCCAATTTGAGTTTGTAGTGCCTTAAATCGATGAGGTTGGTCCAACTAATCAAACCTAGGCCCCAACACTCCATTAGCATGGGTGAATGCAAGGATTTAAAATTTTTGGTCGTTGGTAGGGGTGCACAAAAGAACCGAAAGAACCAAAAGCCGAACCAATCAGGCCTCATTGGGTTGGGTTGGTTCGGTTCTGGCAACCCCTTGGTTCGGTCTTAAGTCTGGAAAATGCAGAACCAATCAAAACGGTTCGGTTCTCGGATTAGATGCTTTATGAACCGAAACCGAACCGATAGAACCGAGTATATTGGTATTTGGTGGATCAGCCACACCTTATAATAGCCTGCATTGTTTATAAACTAAAATTTTTTAGGGTTTTTTCTATTAGCCGCTTAAGTTCAAACCATTGGAAAAAATCGATCTCAATCTGATCGAACACCACCACCACCAACACCACCGTCCTCTACTTCAAACCACCACGATCCTCCATTGTCTAGCAGCAACACCACCACCACCACCACCGTTTCTCTAGCCCTGTTTTCGTCTCTCTTCATAGTCCATAGGCAACTTCGAACTCAATTGTGTTAATTGTTTCTCCTGCTTTGATTACATAACAGTGTGATAATTGGATTGATATATAGTGTGATAATTGTGTTAACTGTTTCTAGTACTTTTTGTTCATTTCTTTTTAATCCCCTCACTCTTTCTAGGAGTTCATGCATTCTTGATGGTGCTTTAAAGTTTAAACTATTATAATAAAACCAACTATAAAATTAAAGCAAAAGCAGCAACTATTTAATAAGATGGATTATAGTTCTCCATTTGTGTTTTATAGTTCTTTTATATAGTGCTGTAATATACTTACTTTGCTTTGGTTTTCAATTTGCAGCTGAGTTAACAATGACCAAAAGGGTGATGAAGGCTGAAGCCATTAGAAGACATGGTGGTTGACTTCGAGATTCAATGTTGAGCTTGAATTCCAATCTACCTAAAATTTTCTTTTGTTAAGTTTTAATTTGGTTGTTGGACTGGAACATTCAATATGGTGACTTGATTTTTCTGTTTGTTGGCTTGCATTGCTTTTGATCTATATTTTTTATTTTGGTTTTGACTTGTGGATTTTTTAATGTTGGAGACTTGTTTGTTTTATTAAGTTTGTATTTTTTTTTATTTCTTGAGAATGGAGAAAATATTGTAGTATTGACTATTGAATGACTCACTTTGAGTATATTGGCAAGGCACAAGTGGTAAATTTTGTTAAGTTTGTGAATAATTGCCCATATTTTGGAAGGCAATTAAGTAAATGATATTGTAGGAATACAGGTGGAACTGATCCAGCCCAAACCGAACCAAGCCGACCCACGAGATTCATGGAACTGAACTAAACTAATCCGAACCAAGCTGGGTTAGTTTGGTTCGATTCTAATCACTGATTGATTCGATTCTGGTTTCAATTTTTTAAAACCAACTAAAATCGATTCGGTTCTGAACTAGCCACTAAATCAATCCGAACCAATCCATGCACACCCCTAGTTGCTGGTACCTAGAGATTTTCCCGATTAACTGGCACCTTCAGTGTTGGGAGCTCAAAAAAAGTTAGGATATCATTGCTGTTGCTGCTGTTGTGTATATAAAATCTAGAGTACAATGATGATTTCTAGAGGTTGGCGGTACTGAAGTCTGTAAATTTATTTGTTTTTGGATCAATGAGCACGCTCCCTGCCATTTTGTTTGTATTTCAAAATAAAATTTCATACTTCTATATTGTTCTTTTTGTGCTAGCGCCCTATATAGTAAGGGGACTCTATCATGATCTTACGAATCTACAACTCTCTTTACTGAGCGAGACTCCATCCTTACGCTCCGAGACTGCATCCGAGAGAAGCGATAGGTTGGTTAAGCGGGCCCATGCCTGACTCATATACCTCCCCTAACATCTCCATTTTATTTTCTTTTCTCTTGACAAATTTAATATCTAAACATAATAATATAGAATTACGATTGGCTTGCTCAAAATCAGTATGACCACTAACTTAACTCTGTATACCTTGATTTAATTAAATAATTTTCTTCCAAAATGTCCTACTGAAGGCAAATGATTGTAACATGGACCTTGGGGGCAGACACTATAATTCCATTTCCACTGCAGAAAATGATCACATAACTACCAAGCTTGCAATTCCAGTAAAGTATGCTACTTTCCTTGGCACCCCACCAACCATTATGCAAAGCTTCACATTAAAGCAAACACTACTTTCTCTCATTCCTCTAAATCAATCGAAATAGAGCAACACCATTACCAAAAATCTCTTCCATTTAAGGAAATAATCCTGAATATAAGATCCAAATATATCTATGCATACCGCTCGGAAAATCGCAATTTATGATCGGGATTTAATCAGCTTTCCTCATGATACGAATCCTAAGCCACCATCAACGCGGCATATACATGAAGAGAGAGAGAGAGCGAGGGAGATTATAAGCAATGAAAAGATAGGATTAGAGAAATGAGTACGGAAGCAGTTAATGCGGTCTGCATGTGAAAACTAGAAATGGTCTTTGATGAATCTCCAGTCATAAAATTGGGTAACCAAGAGCTGTTGGCCAAAGTTGGGCCATCGCCTGACCCGTATCCGGACCCATCTGGTGTTCCCGTTGTCGCCGATGACCCGCCTGTTGTTCCTGTAGTCGTTGGTGATGAAGAGTTTTTTGAAGATTTCTGGCTGGAAAAAATGGAAGTTGAAAAGATAAATTAATGTCATAGCGCAAAACAATATACAAAAAAAAAAGAAAAAAAAAGACAGAGGACGTGTAAAGACATAAGATGACAGCTACTCCAATATTTTTTCTCATTGGTTAGTTGCCCTTATTATTTTTTTTATTTGACATTGTTTCTCAAAAGGTTCACTAGTACCATGACTGATACATGCAAAGCTTTTTAGCAAAAAAATATTCAGTGATAACACGGAAAGTTATGCAATGCTCCTCGAGTACCGTCACTTAGTCCTTCATCTCACATGAGGGTGGAGCCTATCACCTAACAAAGCAAGTGAACTCCACTCTTATGTGAGAGGTGGAGTAATACGTGGCAGTGCCCAAAAAATACTAAATAATTTCTCTGATAACACATCATTTTATTGACATTTGATACTACGACATGGATATTAATAAAAAAATAGAGCAAAAAAATTAAGACACGATAGTGCACACTTGGAAGAGAAAAAATAGTAAGAAAATAGTAGGACAAAACTCATTATTTAAGAAAATAAATGTAGGAAAAAGGAGATTACTAAGTATGTACAAGTGCAAAAGAAAAAACCACTACAAAGGGTCATTATAATTGTGGATGGTGCTCCTACCCTTATCAATTATAATTATGAACAAAATAACAATTATGTGAGGATAGCTCTATAAGTTTTTCGGTTTTGTTTGATCAAGGAAATTTTAGTGACATTCTATTTTTTTTTTTGGCACAAAAAAGCCGTTTAGGAGAGTGGGTGAGTTCCCTTGCAATAACTTTACGTTAGTATCCTAATTTCCCCGGAAAAGACTTGAACCCGAGTGCTAATGGCAAAAAACTACAACATTTTATTTATATTTGAGGGAACAAATTAGAATATTTAACAATCAAAGAAATAGTGATGCTAATGTATATATGTGAGTACATATATATTAGCATTGATTGGGGAATTTAGGGATTTAAATAAATACTAACATATATACACTAAGAAGCGAAATAAACAAGTGAATGAATAATCCTTATTTCTTGCCTTGTCAATGAAGGGCAGAATGTAATCGTATAATCTGCGCCAGTGCACGTAAAAGTACTGGTGGCATCGTCATAAGCATAGCTATATGATCTCGGACACGCCGATTTAAACATCTCCGAATAAACGGACGGCTTACAGGTGGCGGGTGTGCCATACGCGCCGCTGCAACAGTACTCCGGACTCCCAAACACCTCACAGGCGCTCTTACATGCCTTGCCATCCTCGACCCGTAACTCCGCCGGGCACTGCTGGTTCAAGTCGGCCGCGCACCCGGTTGCCCCGCATGCCCCCGACCCACCACTCGCTTGGACAATCATTGGCAAATTGTATCCATCAACTAAGCTAACGTCATAGAAGTCTTGTGTGCCCGACCCGATTGTGAACTCCGCTAGAGTTGCAGGTGGGGTTGCGCCGGCCCCATTGCACTCCACCTGGTTTGAACCACAGTCAGCGGTGGTGCAGCTTCCTTGACCCGAATTGGCATCAAAATTACAGCCGGTTCTGCCCCAGAACCGCCCTGACCAACCCGGTGGAACTTGGAAGGACCGTGACCCGCCCGGTGGGAGTTCAAACCCGGTGCTATCTAATCTGCTGTTGCCTAGAATTCCAGGCCACACCTTGTAAGCACACCCGTTTATTAACGAAAATGTAGCCCCTGAAGTGCCTGAGATTAAAAGCATGGCCATTAATACATGTAAAGAGCTTTCCATTAAATCTATAAAGACATAAATAAATATATACTCATACATAGATACACTAAACCAGCCTAGGTGTGGCAGAAATGAAAAAGTGGTATTTTACCTCTGGAGATCACAAGCAAAATGAGACTGAGGAATAGAGGGGAAGAGCATGACAGGAGCAGATCCATTTGAGAAAGATTACAAAGGTTCTTCTGCTAATATATGAATGTCAAATGGGCTAATATAAATATGGGTTTTTTTTTGTTTTTCCAGTGATGATAGAGCTTCCTAGTTCTTATGCTGAAAGAGATACTGCAGCATTGTTTGATTGGAAGAAGAAGAAGAAGAAGAAGAAGAAGAAGAAGAAGAAGAAGAAGAAGAAGGTTTTGTAGATTAACAAATGGCTAATTTTGATCAAGAGTTGGTTTGGATAGGAGGGCCAAGGGAGACAGGGGATCTAGTGGGGAAGAAAACTGTGATGGACCTCTGACTCTATTTATATATATATATACATGTATGATCAAATATAATATTAATAATAATAGTCCTACAGTAGGAAGAGAAGTTGGAATAAAATCTACAGTTGCGTAATGCCAAAGTGACGGGTTTTACGGCGGCTAAAGTCCCAAATCTTTGAAACGACTCATTGTATGTAGGGCATTGGAAGTGTGATGCCCCAACTTTACGAAGGGTGTTCTTTTCCGACTTTGGCGAGTTTCTACTCATGCAGCAGCTTCCAAGACAACAAATAAATGAAAACAAAAAAAAAAAAAAAAAAAAAAAAGCCTTAAGAAAAAAAAACAAGAAAGGGTAACAATTAAAAATAAAAAAAATTATATCAACTGCTTGTTCAAGAAAATAAATACTTATTTGTCAAAAAAAATCAAATTTTAGTTTGATTAGCCCATAAAAAAATGAATATATATATATATATATATTTATATATAAGTAATTTCTTACCGTGCAACTCCTAAGAAGAAAAAGGATCTCACCGATGTCGCCTTTTTGAGGTGTTAAGGCCACTTTCCGGAGGAGATAATGATGGTTCTCCATCTCACAGTGCCTAATCGGCTGCCGTGGAATGCACTTTGGTTTTTAAGGGTCCCACGCATCCATTGGTTTGAATTTTGAAGAATGTCAAATCTTTTGTTGGTGAAAGAATCTTTTCAAAATTAAAACCATAGTCTGCATAGCATTTGATTGGAGGCGCATATATATATATATATATAATTTGAGATTAAATAAATATTTGGTCACACTCACAACATGTGTCAGGATGGCTGAGTGGTCTGTGGCGTCAGACTCAAATTCTGGTCTTTGTGAGAAAGGGTGTGGGTTCAAATCCCACTTCTAACTAATTATCAGTTTTATTGGGTTTTGTAATTTATTTTGTTGCATCTTTTGTACAGGAATTTATTTTATTTTATATCTCAATGGGTATTCAAGCAGCTTAATTACCAGAAGGAAAAAAATTGAATGAAAAAACCAGAGGTCTAAACATAATTGGGCTGCCTGCCCATAAAGTGAATTGTTAATACATGAGATTTTGGGGAGGGTAATATTGAGAGAGTGATGAAACACTAATGGTAGCAGTTGCTCTCTCTCTCTCTCTCTCTCTATATATATATATATATATATTTATATGTATATATGACTAGCTCCCATTCAAACTAGCTAGTCCAAAAATTTTTAGGCAATCTGCTGAAATATGAAGGCGTGGAAAGGTGGAATTGTATCTGCATAGGTGCACAAATGTTCATAGTTCCACCACAGCAAAACGTGGAAAGTTCACAACTTTTCATGTGATGACTTGTATGGTTCCAAAGGGTCAACATGGTTGTCTGCAGTCTGCCTCAAAAGTTTTGTTTCAACGTGTAGATCATGTGTAAATTTACTTAGAAATATGATATTACTTCAGTCAAATATGAGGGCAGTTGTGATTACTGCTTGGGCCAGCTTGGCTAAGGCATGAATGGGTTCATTCTTGGGACAGATTCAATATTAAAGTTGCACGAACTATCGCTGTGTGTTCGGATTTTGCCAACTGCAAGAAGTAGAATGATTTATCAAAGAGAGGGCCTTGCATAAGAAAAATGTTATTGTTTTAGAAAATTTGTATAGAAAGTCTTATAGAATGATGTGTCAATAACATTATTATAATTAAGAACCACCATGATGTGTATTTTATTTTAAAGTATATAACTTTTATCCAATCATATTATTATGGTGATAAATTTTGTATAAATTTTTTTATTTGTATAACATTATCCTATGCATAATTGTCATGGTGGTTGCACCTGAAAAAGCACCGTGGCACTTGATCTTAATTTTTTCCCGCATTTTTGTAACATACGGATTTTCCCTTTGGTAAATGGAACTTATTTGCCATTTTGAATGCTCATGTTAAAGCAATAGACGGTGGTCGTGATAATTTTTTTACAATGAAGAGATAAAAATGTATGACCAATTCAGCATCAACCACCAATCATCAGCATCCAGATGTGGTATACGTGACATGAGAAGTTAGAAAAGCAATTAAGATTCCAATGCTAGTGAAAACCAAACTTTCGCAGTTTCTCTATGGTTTTCAACTGACATTGCTCGTGTAATAAGAAATTAGCATTACTTCTATGTTCGAAATAGAAAAAGGAAGTAGTTTACAGTTTCTGGATAAGATTTTAGAAAGGGTTATGTCAAAAGTAAGCACTTGGGCTGCTGGCGCAAAAGTTCATAAGAATTTCGTAGCTCTTTAAAGTTAGTGAGTGACCATGCAAAAAATAGGACACCAACCTATCAGAAACCCGCCGCTTGATGACGTGCAAAGGTGGAATATCTACGCAGCATGGAAATGTGGCATAAGATTATAAGAACCTGTGGTGCTGCAACTACGTGCGAGAGCTGCCGGAAAATTTCTGATATTCAACAAATATGCATGTGGTGTGGGGATTGAAGCCTCACCTACTCTTGTGCAGTCAACCTTTAACGGAGAGTAAAAGAATATGCATGGCCATGTTATCTGTCGTGTAAAGGGCCCTACTTGTATGGATAATCGATTCTCTTTTATTCCTACTTTTGATTGTTTTTATCTTTTCTCTTTCAAGAAAGTGTTGCGTCACCTTTGCAAAAGCTACGTAGGAATTGAAACTTCTTAAGAAAGGATAGTTTGCTCTTGCCATCCTCTCAAGGAAAGTGCTTCACGGCGGTATATATACATATATACATATATATATATATATATAATCATTCGAAGTGAGATGTATTTTGAGAACAAAATTGATTAGTGTATATGCAATGCCCATGGTTAGGGTGTAAGTTTGATAACTTTAACTTGATTAAAAAATGTGTTTAAGTTTGGGTTGTTTAACTTTTGAGCCGAGTTCAAACGAGATTTACTTAAGTCAAGTTCCAGTAACTTGATTTTTTGAATATATATAATCTTCTCAAAGTGAGTTTAAATCAAGCTTAAAAAATTTTTAATATTTAAAATGTGTTCAAGTTTGGTTTGTTTACATAACGAGTCGATCTTAGACGAATTTTTAACTAACCAGATTTGAGTAACTTGGTTTCGTTTTACAGCTCTATCAATGAAAAATTTATTCAATGTGATTGTTACACTATGTTAGCGTAATGATATGGTGTGACGGCTTGTCCATGTAATACTATATATGGATATAGACGATACTTTTTAAAATATTATAGGCATTATCCTACATGTATGGTGACATTTCAAATTTTAAATTTTTATCATGTTTAAAATTATACACATGTTACTGTGGGGGAACAATCCGCGGCCCAACTCTGCGGGTTAGGCCCAATTTACACGAATTAAAGATGGACTGCTTGATGGCCCGAATAAGAGTTACAGGACGGGCGGGCCCAAACCGCCAACCTCCTTCTAGCCATGACCCAAACCGCTAGCGGTGCTCAAGCATTAAATGCAGAGTTGACTCGCATTAAATGCAGAAGTGGCTTTCCACGAGATCTTTGACGTGTACGTCCGGTCAGTCGGAATCCCTAACGATGGTGAGCCAGACCCTGTAAGTGGTCAGACGGCATCAATGATTATGCGTACCCAACAGGCCATGAGAGCCTGCTGGTAGGCTAAGGCCAAACACACTCCGCCGATCTGGCTATAAATACCCAAGAGATTGAGAGTCAGGTACAAATAACTAACTCCAAGCATTCACAACTCTCATTCATTTTTATATCGGTTAAACTTGCTAACTTAATTTTCGGAGTGTGATCAGCCGACCAATGATGGACCCATTTTAACATTCTTCTCTTGCAAGGAGTTTGGACTCATCCACCAGGGCTTGAGAGTTCGGCCTAGCTTTTTCAAAAAATTTTACTTACAGTTACAATTTAAATGAAATGTCACACTACGTTACCATATCATCATGCTAATGTGGTGGTGTGACACTTATCTTGGATTATATTAAGTTAAAACGACCCATCAGTAATTGCATGGACATGCAGTAACGCAAAGGGGGGCAAAATGGCTAATCTGGCACTTGTGTCAAGTCATGGCCAATGAAAGTTACGACCTGTTTAATCTAAAAAGCTTCTTTATAAGCAAAATTGCAAGATAAGTCAAAAGCCAAACATACTTAAGTCGGAGGCTATTAAAACAGCAAAAGCAATGGTGTAGAATTGATGTTTAAGGAGGAATCTAAGTTTGTTTAATATTAATTGCATTATCCAACATTGGATATGCAGTGCCATTTCATGTTTTCATTAACCTTTTCGAACCTATGGAATAGTAAAAAGAAAATCTTCATCTTTTATTATCAGCTGCTTAGCTAAGTTTCTTTGTCGTATTACTATGCTTTTTTTATTTAATTAATTAAGTGAAGTTGTTTACGACATCTAAAAAGCAAAAACTCCTTAATATGCGCTTTGATTGACTCACGAAACAAAGTTAATTACGTGTTTAGACTTTTTGGGATAATCGTGATTTGGCTAACATGGGTTCCGACTTTAATTACGATCAAAGCGACTTGACTGATTGCGTCAATCGGCTTTATATAATCATAATCATACATATATCTGAATCGGATAGCATTACAACCATGCTTTTCAGCAATAATACTGTCAAACAAACATTAATGTAGGACAGGTTTTCAAAGAAGATAATCAATCTAAAAAACATGCATTATTATAGTAACAAAATTACGGGAACAAAGATCCATTTGGGTCCTTGAGTAAATCTGAACTGGACCCTTCTATCCAATTATCGTGTCGGAAATCAGGTTAATTAGCTCCCCTTGTGAAGGTTCGTAGCTGAATTTTTCCGGATTAGGTTCAATTATTTGAATTTTTCCTAGCTAAGTTAGTTCAGCAAAAAGGGAATTTGGAGAAATTATTTAGAAGGTTCAGAACACCATGTCAACATGATGATGTGGTATGCCCAACCAATTAAAAATAAACACATTATATAGTTTTTTTCAACTCAACGACATGGGTAATAACTATGAACATATTAAGAAAGTTATATTAATCTCATTATTCTAAAAAGTAGGTCAATTAATTTAAAATAAAAATATATGTTTATTTTTAATTAATTGAACACACCACATCATCATGCTGACTTAGTGTTTCGGATGTACTGAATAATTTTTCGGAATCCTGAGTTGTATTGTGACCGAATTTGAAGTGGGCCACCAATTGAAGTCCAGTCCGGTTGATCTGAGCCCATGGGCATCAAGAAACCTTTGTGGTTAGGATTGGCTTTTCCAGTTGAAAATGGTGCAGCCCGCAAACTAAATCTTTTGTAACCGAAAAAAAAAAAAAGAATTTAAAAAAAGATTTAAGTCATAGCCTTGGACCATTATAACCTTGGAAAAAAACTATCAGTACCTCTTTAAAATAATAAAGAATCAAGAAAAGAGGAACATGGGCTGTCAAAAATGGGACCAGGATTGAGAAGCGTTTCAAATAAACTTTTACTTCATTGCATTCTTTACTTTTTAATAATTTTTTGGTAGCTAGGTAGTTAATTTTTTTTCTTCGGTAGGTCACTAAACATTATATATAATTAGTTAATTAAGCAGTACCTGCTTTGAATGGATTTTAGAATGCCAAAATTGAAGTATGACCAAATGCGTCTAATTTGGTCGTGTGTTCAACTCAACTAAGGTCAAAACATGTCACTTCATTATAATATCTATACATATAAATATATGTATAATATTATATTGAATATGACATTTTACCAGTTAACGTTCGTAACAATTGGGGGGTCTCACCCAATGAGAGAGAAGTCAGTTACCAGCCTTCTACTCCAAGAATCACAATGCTTAAAATTTGAAGTTTCAATTGCTCAAGCCACTGACTAATTGGAATAGACCTGGAATTGCCTATTTAATAAACCCACAAATCAATTAGCCCAACCGTTCTAGAAATATAAACAAAGTACCTTGACTGCCGCAATGGTGAAAACAAAGGTCTGTTTTCATGGAAACAAAAAATAATGATATTTCACCACGTTGGTTGGTCCGACTTAATAATTACCATATCCAATGGTACATCATACTGAATTCAAATGGAGAGGTTAGTATGAAATGCCTTTCTTGTAAATCACAGTCAAACACTAGAAAACAAGCATACACATTCATGAAATCATGGCTGGAAATCACGGTTAGAAATTATCCAAATCCTCCGAAAGTCAAGCATGTTAAAGTTCAAAAATTCCTACAGCCAGGGTCTTTTTTTGGCTGTATGTCATCACAAAATCACAAATAGACATATATTTAATAATGTAAACCCAACATCATGTGTCAATGCATCATAAGAATACAATAAAAAAGAACGGTTGTTCTAGTATTACTCATCAAAGTTAATTCTCAAAAATCGACCCCAGAAGCTCCAACAAAATGCTTTTGTTGTGAAAAGATTATTTAATATTCTTGAAGTGTTTTGTCATTCTTAATCACCTCTTACAAAGTAACGGGTGCCAAAGATACCCTCTTAATTTATCTCAAACCCACATAGCAAAGAGGTATAGGTGGAAGAACAATGGTGAGATGGCTAGCACCAAATAATTTCCCGGTTGTGACTGGATGCCGCCTAAGACAAAAGTCAAAAAAAAAAAAAAAAAACCCAACAGCACCCCCAGCGATTCCGGCGGAGGGCGTGACTAGTTGCCACGTAAGACAAAAGTCAAAGGAAAAATTTGAAAAACCAATATTGGTGTTCTGATACTGTTGCACAGGTGCAACGTGGTGCCACATAAGACAGGAGTCAAAGGTCATACGTGCTTATCTGAATTCATAAGTGCCATTTGTATATATAGATTTATCTTTTTAGGTTCCAGCGTTTGGAATACAAATTTATTAATGTTGAGTTTGTAATCTAGATTTATGAACGAAAAAAAAAAAGTGAGGTAAAAAAGAATAAAATGAAAAATTTTAAATTGTTTTTTATTTATTTATGTTATTTTATTCTTTACTTTTTCTAACAACAAAGCATATTATGTAATTTTATGTCCTCTTTTATTTTCTTTTTTCCTCATCAAATCTTTAATGCAAACACAGTCTAAAGTAAAATAAAAAAAATAAAAAAGAAGAAGAACATGAGATTCTAAAATTTATGCTCTTGTTTAGTTACATTGAAAAAATGAAACAAATAAATAAATATATATCAATAACAATATAAAAACAAAATAAAATAATACGATTTTTACACTCATTTCCTTTTTCCTTTAACAACCAAACAATATAATTACTTCAAAGTTACGATTACAATGGATGTTGTATCGATCTACATCCAAATTCTGTCTCTAGCTACCTACACGATCATGCTCTAAGATTATCCTCCAATTTGTAGGTGGCACCTAGCAGAAGCTTTGTTTCTCTTTTGTTTTGTTTGCAAAGTCTGAAAGGGAATGGTGAGAGTGCAGGCTGATAGCTCGTTTATCATGCCTCTACACAGACACAGACCCAAAAAAGGGAAAATGGATCCATGCCTAGTTATTATGAATGGACGTAATTACGTTACGTGCACGCAACGAAAGCATCCATTCGCCATCGAAGAAAATTCTTGATGTTAACATGTCGATGCATGTCTTCTTGATGGATGCAAGAAAGAAGAACGAATCTGCAATTATATATATATATATATATATATAGCCTCACTAGCAAGTGTCAACCATGTCATTGAGCAGCAATATTACTGGACATGATAGTTAAGAAAGTAGGCAAAGCTGTGCCATTGTATGTGTTTAATTACTTAAGTGGTTTGGCTTCTTGTTTGGTGTGGAAGGGTTCGTGAGATCAATGGACAGCCGAACTGAAACTTTGACCACAATGAGCTGGAAATCATATAGAATTCATTCAGGCCCCAAACTAGAAAAAATGGAAATTTTCACTGACCCCATTCGGGTTTAGTCTCCAAATGGGAATACCCTCTTCATAATTACCTTAATAAAGATTTGTTTGTTGGCTTGGATTCTCATTGGACTATTTTTGTCATCATTGAAAACATGTAGGTCAATAAATTCAAACTCTGATGGCTTCGTTTTTCATGCTTAAGTTTTGTAGATATAATTTCTCTGAGTTACTTTCTATTCCCAACACTATATTTATACGTTGTATTAGAAAACACTTCAACAATAATATCTACAAAAGCTATCTGAGTAATGCTCTATACATGCAAACACGAAAAATATACAGAATGATGTAGTTGACATTTGAAAACAAAGTATTCATTTTTTATTTTTAGGTAAAACGAAGTAAGATTAACTTTTAGTCACTAAAATGCCATTAATGCATCATCCGGTAGATGAGAGAATTTTCTAGAAAAATATTTCAAGAATAGAATTTTTGAAACTATCTAGAATAATAGCCAACAGGTTGATAAGCAAAAATTGTTCACGGCAACGCAACCACTCTAAAAGGTCGTTTGGGATCAAAAGTCAGAAGCCTCAATCCTCGGGTTTCGTTTATACGTAACATCATATGAAGAAATTTTGGGGGAGGAGGGGTGGTGGGGTGTGGGGTTGGGGGGCGGCACGCATATGGCAGTGTCGGAGCCAGGATTGGGGGGTTGTTGGGGGCGGCGTGCATATGGCAGTGATGGAGCTAGGATTTCAGATGGGACGAGGATAAATTAGGTTTGATAAATATGTTATTTGACTTCATCACTTCTTCTAACTATAATTATTTATAAATGAAGGTGAAAACTATATATCTATCAAACTAAATTGGTAGATCTTATAAAAAAAAACAAAGAATGCTCATTTTAAAAAATTTAGACTCAAATTCTAATATTAGCTAATAATTGTAACTATGATAACCCAAAATGGAATCAAAACCTAGATCATGAATAAATTTTTTATAAATTTTGAATGAATTGTAATTATATTTAGGAAGTGCTCAGGCCTTTAACATATATTTAGCAAAATTTTATTAGGCAAACTTTTGCTCCTTTTATCTTTTCTTATTTTTTACTCTTCTAGTCTCCCATATTATTTTAATATACATAATTGAATTCATCTATATGAACTCCCAGGTTTATATATATTGTATAGGCAAAAGATTGGGATAAAGAGAAAGGAAAAAAGGTACATTTTCTTCTAATCGAAAGAGCAACACTTTTTGGATAAGTACTAAAGATTTCAAATATAAATAGGTTCTTGTAAGTGAGGGAAAAGGGTTACAATTCTTTTTAGTTAAGGCATCCTAATGTATATTTAATGCATTGTTTGAGATTTTCTTGAAAATTTCAGAGGGGACAGGATTCTAATTCTTTTGAAATAAGGCATCTTAATATCTATTTAATACATAGTCTGAGATTATTTTGAAATTTCCAAGGAAAGCAGTTGCCGCCTCTCGACCCCCTGATGCATGGTATTTATTTGATGCCCTAAAAATATTAAATGCTATTTGCTAACATCTAATCCCATATATACCCTACAGATCCAGAGTCCGTTCTCGTTTTCAACATTGTTTGGTGGAGTTGGTTATGACCACGTTACACAAACAAAAAAGGTTAGCTGGGTTTTCCTTATCAGGTTTAGTTTGTCCCCTGCAAATTCAAGGTACAAAAAATCTAATTAGAATAAGATAGCAGTGATTTTTTTTTTTTTTTGTAATCAAGAACTATTAAAATGGGTGTTTTGTTTTAAAATAAATGAATCTCATTTAATTGTTATTATGATAATAAATTTTATATAAAAATTTTTATTGTATAAAATTACCGACAATTACGATTGATTCACAAATTAAAATAATGAGAATAAAGTATGACGAAATTCCAAGAGGGCAAGCTAATGGTAGGCATATTCCATGCTTGAATGTATAATGCAGTTGCAGGCATCACCACCCACGCCTTCAACGCCACTGATTTAGTATGTTATCTAAAGCAAGTAGTAGCTTAATATTTAACTAAATAAACGAGTTTGCTTTGTTACTTTAAAATTGAAGACACAGAGACATAGACAAAACTCAATATTCATGGCACCGATGCAGTGGGGTTATATATAATTTTCCCTACCAACAAATGAATCTCATCCCCTCCTAATAAGATAAACAGAAATAACTATTTTTTTAAAGAATTTCCCAACCCCCAAACACACCTCCATATGGGGTGTTTTGCCATTCACTTTCTTGAATCCCTCAATGGCCCTATATATCTAATATATATATATCTAGTACATCAAGATAAATTTGAGAGAGAGAGAGAGAATGTGTGTATGCGTTTCTGACGCGTAAGCTTTTGAACGTGACTCAGTGCCTCGTCACATGGGCGACATGGTGGGTGCTGGACGAGTCACGAGTCTGAGAGAAGGGAAAGCGCCAGATCGATGGTAAGGGTCCACACATGATAACACACCCAAATTTCGACAAAGTTTGTTGGGCCGGTTTGGACGGTAATGGATGGATCATGGGCGAAGTTAGTAGTAAGTTAGAAGAGCTGGCACAACCGCCAGATCGCTGTGACGATGGCGACGCCACCGGCTATGGCCTGAGACCGAAATATGCGGGTGCACGTGTATGGTGATGACGCACCACTCGTGTCCAATTTTGCACCTTGGTACACCATCGTGCTGTTGACTCCTGGTGATCCTGACGCCACGGGGGTTTGTCCGTCGGACGATGATTTTTGGCTGCAACCATATAATAAAATTTTTAACAGTTAGATTAAAACTAAGGTTCACCATGTGACAAATGCTAATATGTGATATTTATCAAAGTAAGTTAGAAGTACTAAAATATCAAGTAATCAATGTAGTTTGTTTTGAACAAAATCACTATTACTCAAATGTACAAGTGATCAATGCACAGGTTGTTTGGCAAGGTAAGTCAAACATTACTTAGGCACTATATTTGTCTGAGTAATAAGAATACGTGAAACTTCAACACTTAATAATTCACTTAAAAATTTTTCGTGGTGGTTAGTGTTAAAAGTGACCGTTACAACAAAACAAAAAAAGTGACCGTTACAAAAAGTTTTGCACTGGATGGTAAGGCTTGGGAGGGTGTGCCAGTCTCGGGTTCTGAATTTAAGGCCTAAGAAGCGAACCCACATCGCAATGGGCTCGTGTCGGGAGTAGGAACCCTGTCGGTAATTCTGAGAGCTCGTTACAGATACATCCTCCCAGGCTGCCCCTGGAGACAACTAAGCGTAACGTCATTCTGAAAAAGACGTGCATTGTTATGGGGAATTCAGTAATATTTTATAGAGAGGACCCCACTCTAAATGAAAGGACTGTCTTGCCCCTCCCTCTCTCGGCCCCGAATTTAGAAATGAGTTCTTAACCAGATTTGTTTCTTCAACTGCGTCACGAATTCAACCGACCGTCATGGGTTGGGACCAGATTTTTCCAGAAGTCGAAGGCAAAGTTTGACCATGAAACGCCGTCTTAGGAAGGGTTAGTTCTCTTTTGACCAAAACGTAAACATTTTACCAACACCAAGGACGAGAAAGGTTAAAACTTTCAAAAGCTGACTACATGTAAACCAGGCATTAGTTGAGCTGCCTATCGGAAAGCTGTTGGCCGTTGAGATGTAGACGTGTAATGAACTTACGAGATTACTTAAATGCCCCTCTCAACTGCCAAAGGCCGACTAAACACGATTCCTTTGAGAGAATCTCTGGTTCTGCTTGGATATGCGAGAAAAGTAGGCAAATCAGCCAAATCTTTTTTAACGTTCATATTGACAGGCTTTATAAATTGTTTGAACGGACGATTTTACCCTTGCACTCAAAGTCATGAATGGGGTTTTGAGTAAATTTACCTGGTGTTGGGTGATGGGCAGAAGGTGATGAGGTAGTCGGCACCTGTGCAAGTGAAGGTGCTAGTCTTGTCGTCATAGGCGTAGCTATAAGCGAGTGGGCACGCGTTCTTGAACAACTCCGAGTACGAAGAGGGCTTGCAGGTGTCGGGTGTGCCATAAGCGCCGCTGCAACAGTACTGAGCCTGTCCGAAAGCCTCGCATGCGCTCTTGCACGCCACGCTATTTCCCTCGGTGCTCGCCACCTTCAGCTCCGATGGGCACGCGCCATTCAGGTCCACCTCGCATCCCGTCTTTGAACAATTTACTCCGGTGCCTCCCTGAGGGACGACCAGAATCGGAAGGTTGTACCCATCGACCAAGCTCACGTCGTAGAAGTCCATCCCACCAGAGCCGTCGAGCGTGAACTCCGCCAACGTAGCGGGCGGCAAAGCGTTGCCGCCAGCGCATTCTATCTTACCGGAGCCGCAATCGCCGGTGACGCAGGTGAACTTCCCGGTGGAGTCTTCGCTGCAAAGGGTACGACCCCATAAGCGGCCTCCCCAATTGGATGGTGCATTTATGGCCTTCGACTCGCCCTTCTGCAGAGCAAAACCGGTGGTGGGGAGCGCTGCAATCCCAGCGTTTGATAGAATGCCTGGCCATACTGTATATTCGCACTTGTTTACAAATGTAAATGTTGCTGATGCCAATATTCCTGCAAATTAAATAGCAGTAAACATATCAGATCAAACATGAAATGCCAACATTAAGTCGCTGCTGTGTTATGGGTCTTTTCAATTTTACCTGATATGAAGAGATGGGGGATTGTAAGTGTTATTACAGAAATTAATAAGCAAATTTGAGCCATTGGGAGCATATACATATATATATATGCGTCTAGGTATGAGAAGAGGAAGAAGAAAAAGAAGAATGGTGAGACACACCCAAATTCTTGATTTGAGGGAGTGAGATTCTGGGAGTCGGCAAATGCTCTGTATATATAGAGCAGAGTGATGAGGACCGGTCCAGAATACTCTTAGCGGGCTGATCAAGAGTAAATTTAGCTAATGACGTATTGTGTATTATAATGGTTAAGACTTCAACACCAAACATGTTGATATTTCAAATAACACAGATGAAATCGAAAGAAGAAAATTCACCACGAAAAAAAGATCAACACTAAAAAGTTTAGCTGACTAGAGCCCGACCAGGGAGGTTATGACTAAATAGACTGTAGTCATGCACGACCGAGCAGACCATGCCGAGCAAACCTTGTGAGATAGTACCGATTATTCGTCGCACTTGCCACATCAGTAAAAATCATCATTGATAACTCAATCATGATAATGTGCTCCCAACTCCAAGACTTCACGTGTAGGAGGAGACAATCATCTCACTCCTAAGAGAGCATCACGTTTAGAGTTGAACAACCACTTCTCCCACTACGCTGTCACTAGTCAAGATCTTTAATACCGCGCTGTCACGTGGAAAGACAGTCGTTTCTCATTCTCTCCATGCATGCAATATCTCTTTTGGGCTATTAGGGGGTCTGCTCATATAAAAGGAAAAATTATCTTCTTTAACAAAGTACGCAAACATAAACTGTAGTTAAAATTCTGTTAAAATACATTTAAAAATTTAATTTTGACATCAGAGTGTTTTGAGCAGACATCACACCAGTGTCCCTTATTCTTTTTTCCTCTCAAATTATCAGAGTTGATGTTGCTGAACTAAAAATCGACTTATTACTTTATCACACAGGATGAAGGAGGAGAAGGTTGGGCCGTGTGGTTTGAGAAGTGTAATGCATACATGTTCAAAATACATAGTGGACCCATTCACGTTGTGCCCTAGTAAAAGCTGGCGTCGTTCCCTCGAGAGTATTTTATATTTTTAGTGGGTTCAAGCAGCCTCTTCACCCTCCTCTGTAATCTGTAGTGTTTCAAGCCAGATTTGGGTAGATGTAAAAAAAAGAAAAAAGAAGTGCATGTCTCAAGTAGTAGAAACATTGGATTTAATATAATGAGAATAGAGAATGGTGGTTGCAGGACTACTTCAATATGTATTGTATTGTATTGTAAAATTGTCTGAACATTCATTAGTTCTCTACAATTTACTACATTCCTTCAATGAGTCTATTAGTTTTGTATTGCAACTCATGAATCCCATGTAAATTGCCTATGTACGTTTCTCTTTTTTTGCTCTAAGCCTTTAATTGATTATTCACTCAAATTCATGTAAAGCGAGCTCTCATATAAACTTCATATAAACTAGATAAATTTCATACATTGTATTAATGATAACTAGTCATAAAGAGTGTGGGAAGAGAGAATCGATATCGAGCTTGAGATTTTATGTTTAACATGAGGGCCAATACACTACTAAGTCACCCCATTTTTCAAAATAAAAATAAAAATTCTGTGTTTATTTATGCAAGTCACCAATAATGTAGTACGTTAATTCGATATGAGTTCATCGATCTGAATGCAAAACATCGGAGCTTACTGTTCATCTCAATCAACCCTTACCATTGGCCCTGTCATTGGCCATATTTGTCAGTTGCAACTCTTACCGATGGCCCATTTATCGATGTGTGTTTTTAAGATAGCTTTTAACTGTCCAGTGACTGGGCTGGAGGGTTCAAACACAAACTGTGAAAGTGCTTAAAGCCAGAGGTATCTGCTTGCAATCACCTGCCAAGGAAAATTTGTGGGAGAAGAGTACAATTTTGCCTATATAGTGAGAATTTTTACAAGAGTAATGCTATATAATCAGAAAATTTATACAGAATTTATTATCAGAATGATATGGATAAGCTATGGGCCTATCACTTTAAAATAAAGAACCCACCAAGTTACTTATTAATTACAAAATGACCATCATCACATCATTCTGGTATAGAATTCTGTATAAAAATTTTGAAAAAATAACATTTTTCTTTTTACAACTGTGGAATATGGTACTGTAAAATATCTGGGCGGACGAGTCACTATTGCGTAATGCAGTTGGCCTTATCCATTTAAGCACTTGCACAGCGTTTGGAGGTGCCTAACAGGGTTTTTTGAGTTCTTGGACATTCGAACTTGGAACCTTGCTTAAAATGGGTCCCCAACCGACCTGTAAGACGTGAAATGAAGGCAGGCCATTATGTGCTTAAAATATGGGCAAAATGAGTGGTTTGTGTGCCTTACGATTGCAACAAAAAATTTTAAGGGTATTTAAATCGGCATCTATTATTGCTATTGCCAGAATCACTACTTATTTACGAAGCAAAAGTTTACTTTGAACAACCGTACTTGCCTGTATAGTAATTCTTTTACACTTTGATTTACAATGTGAATGGATAAAAGTTACCCCGAAGATCCCGTATTTTTATTTGTTTTTGGATTGCATTTTTGTCCTTTCACAGTTAATTATCCTAGCTTGCCAATACTCACTTGGTTCCGGATTGGTTATTGTAGATATATCAACCGTTTAGGTCGTGAGTTTGAGTTTTTTTAGGTGACACATGTTAAATGTCAAGTCTATTGAGAAATGAGATACAAATTTTCAATGTGACTAAAAAAAAAAAAAAAAATCGGAGCTGCCTTGCAATAGGGCCACTCAAACAGTCAAACCAAACGTGAGAAACATGGAGAACATTAATACTAAAGAGTAATGCTATACAATAAAAAATTTTATATAAAATTTATTATCAAAATAATATAATTAAATGAGAGTCATCTATTTTAAAAACACTCGTAATGATAATTTTTTATTATAAAAATGTCATTACTATATCATTGTTTGATGATATTTTCTATAAAACACTTTTGGAAGAATAGCATTTTTCAAAAACAAAAGAAAAAAATAATCCGCTTGAAAACAAAATCAAGCTGATTCCAAAACAAAATTCAGATTAGTGGGTCACATTATCATGTATGTACATCAATTCTGTTTATTTTGAGGACTAACAAAAGCTTGAGGAAACTGTGAACAGCCAAACGCACACCTTTGTTGAACCAGTAGCCGCTGGCGGCTTCCACATGCGGATTGAAAGAGTCCTTTTTGGTTAACCTTCTCTAGTTGACAAAATCAAGCCGAGCGCCACCTTTCTTTCTCTCTATTAGTTCTTGAAAATGACAATTTCATGGTCAGAGAAATTTTGATCCCTTTGACTATTCAAGTCCCAGACACCAAATCCGGGAAAGGAAATAAATACTCCCCTTCAAATTGCTTAGTTTAGATAGTCAAGGCTTCAACATCCCAAAATCTTTGAATAACTCCTGTTGTTCAACTGCTTTCTGTTTGGTTACAGCCATAACTTCCCGGAATGACTTTTTCTCCTCGTATAAAATATTTTAACATGACACCAACAGCAGAGGCTTCATTATGAATTAAAAATGTACCTCTTGTTAGACTAGATTATGGATTGACCCCTTCAAAATTTCGCATTAATGCATGTGAATTTGAAAATTCCTACAAACCTTGGGTGATTAGACTAGCAACCCAACCTTGGACGTCTATTTTATTTTTTTCCTTTTTTTCTTGTGTTAGGTTGCGTGCGAATTCATGGTCATATGAACAAATTGGAGGAGAAACCGACTGGAGAGCAGCCAGGCAGCAATGGTGTGCCGGTCTGCAGTGTTATATAGCAGATATTTGATGCTTTCTTGGACTCCAAAAGAAGAAAAACAGGCATTTCTGTCCCCGTGGAAGAAAAACAGGATGGATTTTTTTGTATCCAAGCTTCTGATTTGCTGATATTTATGAGTGCATTTAAGTGGATCGAGAAAACCATGAGAAGCGAAGGGAGAATGAAGGAATGAAACAAAAAAGCATTACTCATCTTGTTAAAAATGACGTGGGTCGAGTTTGGAATTGCAGTGTGATGGCTCAAAAATTCTTTTTGTTTTTTTTTTAAATATGTAAGCCTTTGACCGAGCATATCACCATTCCAAAAGCACTTACTAGCAGTCAAAATGGTTTGATTTATGCTTGGCTATACGACAAAATGACTTCAGAACGAGGGGAAAGCATAATTCTCAACTTATTGAAGCAAGTCTGAATTGTTTTCTTTTAAAAAGTCACCATATCATCAGCATGTGTGCAGCATTTTTCTTAAATTTTTTTTTTGCTTTTTTTTTTTTTGTTTACTTATTTTTAGCTAAAGCGAAGTCACAAAAATAAAAATAAAAATTAAAAATTTTAATTTTTTTTCTTGTAAATTTAAAAAAAAAAAACTGCATCAAACATTCTTAAACCCTTCAATCAGGACCCTTTGACCTTAGGGTGGGTATGGTGGTGGTGGAACTAAAACAAAACATTGCAACAACACAAAATAAAAAAAACATCGCAATTTAAAGTGGGCTTCTACCTTATCCTTTGTTGCCTTAGGTGGGATCAACATGCTCTGGAGAGTTAGGTAAATACCCACGCATGTTAATTAGTGCCCTATTCAATTTCGTAGAGCCTCTCCTTGATGCGGCAGCAGTAGAAACGCACACGTACACACAGCGCCTTTGACAATTGACCAACCTTAAGATAGGCTAGCATTAAAAATTGCTACAACCCTTTGTTTACAAAGATGAAAAAGAAAATTTCAATTCGAACACAATCTGTTGGGGCCCACCAGAAGATATTATATGATTTTTTTGGTCTCATTAAGCTCGTGTCCTTCATCATAATCCAAAGAAAGGTCTGGCCTTCTCACTAACAAGAAAATGACGAATCCTCAACGAAGAGATTTTTAGTTCAATGCATTAGGCAACCGTACAATTAATAAAATTTGAAAGTCAAAAAGTTATTCTTTAATAAAATTTGTATAAAAAATTTTTGTAAAAATACTGTTGCGATCATATTTTTGTAATTAACAGCTGTTATGATTGTGTTTATTTCAAATTAAAAGCCTAATATCTTATCAAATCATTTTGTATGTAAATTCTGTAAGAATTTTTTCATAGTATATATGGCATTACCCAATTTAAAATTAGCGTCTACTAACTAACACGTCGTTATGAGTTTAAAAACTTTAATACATTATGCCAAAATATATATTAATTTGTTCTGTGTTTAGTTTTAAATTTTAGTGATGCGCTATTTCACATTCACTGATTTTGAATTGGAGATGTCTAATTCCCATTAGAGGCTTAGAGCTGAAAAGGAGCCAAATCCTTATTCATGTGCTTTGCCAATGACAAAGTTTTATTTCACATGAATTAAGACTTTTATATAATCCAAAAATATGAAAAGAACTGAGTGCAACCTCCATCCATTGCGGGCTGATTCATGCATGAGTGAAATGGCATACACTTTCAATACAAGGGTTGTCAGCATCAGTGGAAAATGTATCACAAACCATTGGTAGAATCATTTTTTCGTGTAGAAACACGGGACAGAGCAATTAATTGAAAGAAACTACGGAGCTATAAATCTAAAATTTCGCCGTTAATGTTGAATAATGGAAGAAGAAAACTCGGAATGAAATTCAAAGAGTTCAATAAAATGGACAAGCAATTGTCCTGTAGTTGAATTTGAGGGTCATAAACGCGAGAGTGAAGTTCTTGTTCTGAACTGCGAAGACGATATGACATTTTAGGGTACGATAATGTTATACAAATTAAAAAATTTATACATAATTTATTATCAGATAACGTAATTGAATAAGAGTCATTCAATTAGAAAACATTTAGATATGTAAGTATTTAATGGTCTAGAGTGCACATAAAGATTAGATCATTTTTTAAGTTACTCTTGGGTTACTATGAAAAAAACAAACGGGTTGCGTTTTGACGGGTATGAGGCATTTCGGGCCGGCTTTAGTCAAAGACGGTGTAACTGTCCATAAGTACAGTTAAGACTTTACAGCTCATGTCTAGGGGTTGAGTTTACGTTTTGAGCTAGCGTCACACATCAGCAACATTTGGATGTGTGAGTTAATATTTAATAATTTTAGAGAGCCTATAAAGATTGAATCTTTTTGTGGGTTGTTATAAAAAAAAAAGATAAATAAGAGTCGTTCACTTTAAAACTAAACGCTCAACATGATAGCTCTTAATTCTAATGATACCACTACCATAGTATTCTAACGAGATTTTAAGAATAACATTTTCCTTTAGGATAAACAACAATGGCAGCTAATCTATTGAAGCCTGAATGATTAAATCCCACCAGAAAAGTTAGGTGCCCCTCAGCTTTTGTCAATTGGCGAAACCCTCAAAACAGCAAACATCATCTGATAAAGAAACATGCATAGTTGAATTTGAGGGTCACTCGAGAGAGTGAAGTTCTTGTTCTGTCTTAAAATCATTAATTATCTAAAGAAACTTAATACTGTTAGGAAATGCTCTGTTACACCGTCTAATGCATAAAGGTGCAAACAGATTGAATAAAACGGGTGATAAAGCCTTTTAGTCTCACCAGAAAAGTTAGTTGCATGCCCTTTTGAAGCTCGGGTTCGCATTTTAATAAATTAGGAACTTTTGTCAGTTGCGAAAACCCTCGAAACAATGAACATCAAAACTGATACAAGTCACGAGAAACAGATGCCATCGTTCATTTTGTATCTTTTCTATCAGCAAGTTTGACAACAATTTAGAAACTAGAATTTTTAATGTGCACGCCTTCGATTCTTAATCACATCAAAGCTAATGCAAAAAGGCCAAGAAAGATTGGAAACATTTAGACGTTCATGGAATGATAAGGATTGGATTTTTAAGTAGCTACTGCCTTGTAGTTTTCAGTTAAGACAAATATGTATTCATTTCTAGGGATGTTAAAATAACCTCAAATCGTGGGTTTTGTCCCACCCCTTCCCTATTGGTATAGGTATAAAATGATACTAATCATGAGTGGGGCGAATTTGAGAACAAAGTGCAAAAACCTGTCACAACCCAAACTCGCCCCATTTACAAATATTTATTTATTTTTTTATATGTATATTTCATTAAAATATAATTTATGTGATTTTTCTCTTATTTTTGTAATTTTTCTCCTTGCCTTGTCCATGATTTGTAAAAAATTACTAAGGTAAAGTAAGCTAAAAGAGGTTAAGCGAAGCAAGACAGGGAGGGTATGGGGCCGGGAGTTACTATAGCGGGACAAAAATAGAGTAGGAGTCCCCCCAGCCGAAACCTACCGCTGCCATCCATATTCATGTCTTATGTCATCCATTGGACCATACTCTATAATCATATCATGCCCATGAGATACATGCACGCTAGTTTCATATGATTGCGCAAAAGAGTCCTTAAGGAAATGGCATTATTCAATATCTATACAGAATTAAATGATCTTAAGAGGGGTAAAATAAACAGGAGGCCGAATTTTAAAAGTACCCTCCGAAAAATTTGTAATTTACAGATTAACTAATTTAGAGGTTCTTATCGCATCGCACGAAACAAACGTGGCAGGTTGAAAATTTAAAACTGCAACAGAGAATCCCTATAAGGAGTTAGGTTGATCCCCATACTTTTACGGGATAAAAATGTCACGTGCTTGTCAAGAGAGGTGGAGACACCATTAATCTCTAATTCTGTTCATCCTTTATTTTCAATGTCAGTAGCCACAATTCAGATGGATGAGGATTTGGATATTTCGATTTTGGCATTAATTGAGAACCCACTTTTTTCGCCTAGATTTAAAGAGCGGTATACATGCTTCTGCAAATACAGTATGCGTGTATATATATATATATTATAGATTCACAGCCAGACCCTAAATTATTAACCCATTTTAATACACACAACATTGAGAGCATCGCTAACCGTTAAATTCTAAACCCTTTTGTTCTTGCTTCCCAATTATAGACGATCAGCTATTTGGTTATCATTCAAGTATGCAGCCAACAGCACAAGCACTTCCCTTATTCAAAGAATTATGAGTTAATAGTTACTTCTTTAATTTTTGTAAACATTGTGAATTACGTTTTAACCTCACCTTCGCAAAAATAATAATAATAATAATAATCACCTGCAACAGCACCTCCAACAAGATAAATCATCTGGCTAAAAGGAGGTGGGCATGGCGGAGTACACAATACTGTGGCGAAGAATTGGCGAAGGGGCAAGTCTGATGAGATCAGTACCTACACGGACTGAAGTGCAAATACAATCACAATAGGAGAAGGAGAGAGGGAGGCATTTACTTCCGCGAGAACGCTCTTTCTCTATTAGTTTATGGAGAGAAAAAATCAAACTGACCCTATTGTTGAAACTCTACTGGGTTGGTAACTGCTTTGCAATGGTTCGAAGAAAACGGCCGCGGGACCTTCTGACACCAATATGTGCGGCATCTACTCCTCCCTCGTTCTCCTTTAAATTGACTTGACGCTCTTGTATATAGTGTGCTTCCCTCACAAGTCTTCGCAATTCCTGTTCAAGGTTGCAAACATCATAGGAAATTCTATTTTAAAAAAGAGTAGAAGTTATCTAGTTAATAACATGTAACAAAATTTCAGTGTGTCAAGCAAGGTTGAAGTCAATTGATGTTCCAGCCCAGATTCCAAACATACCAGACAGGTTGAATTTTTCCGGAGAAATAGGGGGGCACAAATAAGAGACCGTTTTCTAATTACTCAAGGCATAACTTTAGCTATTAATTAGGATTCAGTGCCCAAGATTTCAATCTACCAAGTACCAACTCTTCACAAAAATCAGGAATAGCTAGAGAAAAGTTACCTTATTAATAATCATCTACTGATCTATCAAACTACGATAAGTCATAATAAAACAAACAGAGGAAATCATTTAACACACTTCTTTGTCATATGTTCGAGAAGGCATTCCAAGGACGAACTCAGTTTTCACAGAAGACAATATCTAGGTGACATGTGCACTTTAAACTGAATTGTCAACAAGAAAGGAGGAAGTACAACATACTAAATACGGAATAGGATGGTACAAGCCTACTGTTATCAAAGTGAAGCATTGCAGTCAAATGTCCAGCATCAAGGTGGCACAGGCCATAACTTGGTCTAGGCCTACACAACCAAACCCAAGAACTAGAACGCTGTGGAGCATGGGTCCTGAGTCCTGACCAGCAAACTCGGAATGAAATTCAAAAGGTTCAATAAATTGGACAAGCAATTGTCCTGTAGTTGAATTTGAGGGTCATTCGCGAGAGTGAAGTTCTTGTTCTGAACGGTGAAGACGATATGACATTTTAGGATAGGATAATGTTATATAAATAAAAAAATTTATGTATAATTTATTATAAGATAATGTGATTGAATAAGAGTCATTCAATTAGAAAATATTTGGATGTGTGAGTGAGTATTTAATGGTTCTAGAGTGCCCATAAAGATTGAATCTTTTTGTGGATTGCTCTTGAGTTGCTATAAAAAAATAAAAAAAAAAACAAACGGACTGCGTCTTAGCGGGTGCGAGGCATTCCCGAGCCAGCTTCAGTCAAGGTTCGTGTGACTGTCCGTAGGTGCAATTGGGGTTCTACGGCTCACGTCTAGGACTGAGTTTGTGCTTTGGGCTAGCGGCTCACATCGGCGACATTTGGGTGTGTGAGTGAATATTTAACAGTTTTAGAGTACTTATAAAGATTGAATTTTTTTGTGGGTTGCTATAAAAAAAAAAAAAAAAGAATAATAGTTATTTACTTTAAAACAAAACGTCTAACATAATAACTCTTAATTACAATGACACTACTACCATATCATTCTAGTGAGATTTTCTAAAAGAATAACATTTTTTTTTAGGATAAACAACAATGGCAGCTAATCTATTGAAGCCTGAATGATTAAATCCCACCAGAAAAGTTAGGTGCCCCTCAGCTTTTGTCAATTGGCAAAACCCTGAAAACAGCAAACATCATCTGATAAAGAAACATGCATAGTTGAATTTGAGGGTCATTCGAGAGATTGAAGTTCCTGTTCTGTCTTAAAATCATTAATTATCTCAAAAAACTTAATACTGTTATGAAATGCTCTGTTACACCGTCTAATGCATAAAGATGCAAACAGATTGAACAAAACGGGTGATAAAGCCTTTTAGTCTCACCAGAAAAAGTTAGGTGCATGCCCTTTTGAAGCTCGGATTCACATTTTAATAAATTAGGGGCTTTTGTCAGTTGCGAAAACCCTCGAAACAATGAACATCAAAACTGATACAAGTAACCAGAAACAGACGCCGTCGTTGATTTTGTATCTTTTCTATCAGCAGAGTTTGACAACAATTCAGAAACTAGAATTTTTAATGTGCACGCCTTCGATTCTTAATCACATCAAAGCTGATGCAAAAAGGCCAGGCCAGATTGGAGACATTTAGACATTCATAGAATGATCAGAGATTGGATTTTTAAGTAGCTACTGCCTTGTAGTTTTCAGTTAAGACAAATATATATTCATTTCAATAACCTCATATTTTGGATTCCCAGTATGAAATGATACTAATCGGGAGTGAGATGAGTTTGGGAACAAGGTGCAAAAACCTGTCACAACCCGAATTTGTCTCATTTATAAATATGTATTTATTTTCTTTTTGTATATATTTTATTAAAATATAATTTATGTGATTTTTCTCTTATTTTTGTAATTTTTCCCCTTACTTTGTCCATGATGTGTTTAAAAAAATTACCAAGATAAAGTAAGTGAGACAAAACATGTGTGGGAAGGAATTAAACGAAACAGGACATAGAGGGTATGAGAGGAGGAGTTACTATGGCAAGGCAGAAATGAAGTAAGGGTCCTCCGGCTCAAATCTACCCACTGTCATCCCTATTCATGTCTTATGTCATCCATTGGACTATGCTCTATAATCACCCCATGCCAATGAAATATATGCATGTTAGTTTCATATGATTGCGCAAAAGAGTCTTAAAGAAGATGGCATTATTCTATATATACAGAATTAAATGATCTTAAGTGGGGTAAAATAAACAGGAGGTGGAATTTTAAAAGTACCCTCCGGAAAATTTGTAATTTAGAGATTGACTGACTTAGAGGTTCTTGTCCCATCCCACGAAACAAACGTGGCAAGTTAAAAATTTAAAACTGCAACAGAGAATCCCTGTGAAGAGTTAGGGTGAACCCCATACTTTCACAGGATAAAAATGTCACGTGCTTGTCTAGAGAGGTGGAGACACCATTAATCTCTAATTCTGTTCATTCTTTATTTTCAATGCCAGTAGGGACAACTCAGAAGGGTGAGGATCTAGATATTTCGAACTAGGAATTAATTGAGAACCCACCTTTTTTGCCTAGCTTTAAAGAGCCGTATACATGTTTCTACAAATACAGTATTTGTGTGTATATATATATGTATATTATAGATTCACAGCCAGACCGTAAATTATTAACCCATTTTATTACACACAACTTTGAGAGCATCGCTACCCATTAAATTATTAACCCTTTCGGTTATCATTCAAGTATGCAGCCAACAGCACAAACACTTCCCCTATTCAAAGAATTATGAGTTATAGTTACTTCTTTAATTTTTGTAAACATTGTGAATTACATTTTAACCTCACCTATGCAAAAAATAAATATAAAAAATCACCTGCGACAGCACCTCCAACAAGATAAAACATCTGGCTAAAGGAGGTGGGCATGGTGGAGTACAGAATATTGTGGAGAAGAATTGGCGAAGGGGCAAGTCTGACGATATCAGTAACTACGAGGAGATTATCATATTTTTTAAGCATGATTGGTTAGCTTACTTCATGATTAATTAACTTAATTAATCTTCATGTTTAACTTATGTTAATCATGATTAATTGTCATGAGTGTAATTAATTATATTAATTATGTGGATTAGAGATGGATTAAGGAAGCAAGGAGGTGCTAGGTAGAGGTTTAACCCTAAGACACTTAGGTGTGTGCTTCATGTGTGAGAGTTGTGTGTTTTACTAATTTTGCTAGCAAGGGTGTGTGTGTGAAATGTGTGGATAATAGATATACATTGTATCCATTTTGTGTCTTGCAAGACAAGAGAAAGAAGTTTGGTTCTACGATGGTTGGGAGAGAAAAAAGAAACAAAAAAAAGAAAAAAAAAAAAAAAGAGAGAAGAAAAGGAAGAAGAAGAATTCAAGAGAAAAAGTTTTGTGTTTATTCCTTGAGGTAAGAACTATATATTGATACTTGTTGTGGTGTTGGGATGGTGAAAGTGGTTTCATGTCTTTGGTTGCATTAGGGAAGAGTTTAACATCCTATTGGGTTCTAATGCATTATGATGTTCTCAATCATATATTTAAAGAGTATAAGCTATAATTATGCATTGGTTATGAATTATAACATTTATTTCATCATATTTGATGTGGTGGTGTTTGGTAGGTTCAGAAGCGGATCATACTATTCCGATTCAGCCGAAAGAGTAGCTCAATTTGAGAGTAAGTGGTATCAGGTGGGAATATTGATGATCTTATTCATATTGAACTGAATGCTTTGCTATGAATGGTGGCGATTGCTTGATTATGAGGTGATAATTGCATACAATTCATACATTGTGTGCATACTTTGCATTGCATAGAAGAGTTTCAGTTGAGTGGGGGCTAACCTAAGGTTTAGCCGATGTGGAACTAACCTAAAGGGTGTTGATATGGGACATCTTTGATAACAAATCATCGATATATTAAGCCAATGTTATCAAAATAGCGGACACATATGTGGTGTATCATACATTGCATCACAAGAGGCATTTTGTTTATTGTTGATGGTGTATATTATCTATTGATGATTAATTTAGTGGATGTTTATCATTCCTTCTTTATGAGTTTGATTATCTTGTGAGTACGTGAATATATAGCTCACACCCACACAAATTATTTTGCAGGAAAATTGGGGAATGTCCAGTCCACTGTTGGTGTTGAGTTGGGGAGTTTCGAGAAGCTTTGTAGTTGAGTTATTAGTCATGTATATGTTATACATTGTATTAAAGTCTTGTTAGAGTTTGCTTATTTTGTGGTTTTGTAATATTCATAAGTGTGAATTAAGAGTTTTCTTAATGATGTATGTTGGAGGATTATAAGATGATTTTTACTTATTTAATAAGATGTTCTTTATTCCTATAAGATTTCTATCTTTGAGATTATGTTAAGATTTCGCTTACAAATAGATGACCTATGCGATCATGTTCGTCCTAAGACGGTGTTAATGACGCTTAATTAGGATCAAGCGTGACACATTTGGTTTAACTTTTTTTGTAGCTTTTTTAATTTTATTTTTTTGGATTATATTTTTTTAATTTTTTTTACTTTTAGCAGAATAAGATATGCAGAAAAGTAAAAAAATTTCAAAATCTCAACTTTTTAACGTATAAATAAAAAAAAATCAAACCAAAAAAACTCCAAATAAACCAAACCAAATGGGGCTCCCAGCCTCTATTGAGGCCCACCAAAAGAAGTTACATGATTTTTTTTGGTCGTCATGCCTTTTGTCATAATCCAAAGGAGGGTCTTAAACAGCTGGCCTCCTCATTAACGAGAAAATGACATCCCAATACCATATAGGATCCGGCTCCTCAACGAAGTGATTTTCAGTTCAATTCCTAAGTCAGGAGCACAATCAACAAAATTTGATAGTAAAAGGTTATTCTTTAATAAAATTTATACAAAAAAATTCTGTAATAATGATGTTGCAATCATATTTTTATAATTAACCTTTGTTATGATTGTGTTTGTTTCAAACTGAAAGGTTCACATTTTATCAAATCATTCTGTGCATAAATTATATAAGAATTTTCGCATAGTATATATAGGATTACCCAATTTAAAATTAGTGTCTACTAACTAACACATCATTATGAGTTTAAAAACTTTAATACATTACACCAAAATATATCTTTATTTGTTTTGGGTTTAGTTTCAAATTTTAGTGATGTGAAAATTTCACATAATTGGAGAGGTCTAGTTCCCATTACAGGCTTAGAGCTGAAGAGGAGCAAATCCTTTTTCATTTGCTTTGCCAATAACAAAGTTTTCTTTCACATGAATTAAGACTTTTATATAATCTAAGAATATGAAGAGAACTGAGTGCAACCTCCATCCATTGCTGCCTGATTCATGCATGAGTGAAACGGTATACACTTTCAATACAAGGTTTGTCAGCATTAGTGGAAAATGTATCACAAACCATTGGTAGAATCATTTTTTCTTGTAGAAACACGGGACAGAGCAATTAATTGAAAGAAACTACGGAGATATGAATCTAAAATTTCGCCGTTAATGTTGAACAATGAGAGAAAAAAACTCGGAATAAAATTCAAAAGTTCAATAAAATGGACAAGCAATTGTCCTGTAGTTGAATTTGAGGGTCATTCGCGACAGTGAAGTTCTTGTTCTGAACTGTGAAGACGACATGACATTTTAGGGTACAATAATGTTATACAAATTAAAAAATTCATACATAATTTATTATCAAATGACGTGATTGAATAAAAGTCATTCAATCAAAGGACATTTGGGTGTTTGAGTAAGTATTTAATGGTTCTGGAGTGCCCATAAAAATTGGATCCTTTTGTAAGTTGTTCTTGGATTGCTATAAAAAAAACAAACGGACTATGTTTTGACGGGTGTAAGACGTTTCGGGCTGGCTTTAGTCAAAGACGGTGTAATTGTCCATAGATGCAGTTAAGATTTTACGACTCACGTCTGGAGACTGGATTTGCATTTTGGGCTAATGTCCCATATGGACGACACTTGGGTGTGTGAGTGAGTATTTAATGGTCTTAAAGTGTCCATAAAGATTGAATCTTTTTGTGGGTTGCTATAAAAAAATAAATAAATAAGAGTCATTCACTTTAAAAGAAAACACTCATCATGATAACTCTTAATTATAATGATATCACTACTATGTCATTCTAGTAAGATTTTAAGAATAATATTTTCCTTGAGGATAAACAACAATGGCGGCTAATCTATTGAAGCCTGAATGATTAAATCCCACCAAAAAAGTTAGGTGCCCTTGACCTTTTGTCAATTGGCAAAACCCTCAAAACAGCAAACATCATCTGATAAAGAAACATGCATAGTTGAATTTGAGGGTCATTCGAGAGAGTGAAGTTCTTGTTTTGTCTTAAAAATCATTAATTATCTCAAGAAACTTAATACTATTAGGAAATGCTCTGTTACACCGTCTAATGCATAAAGATGCAAATAGATTGAACAAAACGGGTGATAAAGCCTTTTAGTCTCACCAGAAAAGTTAGGTGCATGCCCTTTTGAAGCTCGGGTTCACATTTTAATAAATTACGAGCTTTTGTCAGTTGCGAAAACCCTCGAAACAATGAGCATTAAAACTGATACAAGTCACTAGAAACAGATGCCATCGTTCATTTTGTATCTTTTCTATCAGCAAGTTTGACAACAATTTAGAAACTAGAATTTTTAATGTGCACGCCTTCGATTCTTAATCACATCAAAGCTGATGCAAAAAGGCCAAGACAAATTGGAAACATTTAGACGTTCATAGAATGACAAGGATTGGATTTTTAAGTAGCTACTGCCTTGTAGATTTCAGTTAAGACAAATATATATTCATTTCTAGGGATGTCAAAATAACCTCAAATCTTGGGTTCTGTCCCACCCTCTCCCTATTGGTATAGGTATAAAATGATATTAATCAGGAGTGGGACGAATTTGAAAACAAAGTGCAAAAACCTATCACAACCCGAACTCGCCCCATTTACAAATATATATTTATTTTTTTATATGTATATATTTCATTAAAATATAATTTATGTGATTTTTCTCTTATTTTTGTAATTTTTCTCTTTGCTTTGTCCATGATTTGTAAAAAATTACTAAGGTAAAGTAAGCTAGAAAGGGTTAAGCGAAACAAGACAGGAAAGGTATGGGGGCAGGAGTTATTATGGCGGGACAAAATAGAGTAGGAGTCCCCCAGCCGAAGTCTACTGCTGCCATCCATATTCATGTCTTATGTCATCCATTGGACCATACTCTATAATCATCCCATGCCCATGAGATACATGCACGCTAGTTTCATATGATTGTGCAAAAGAGTCTTTAAGGAAATGGCATTATTCAATATATATACAGAATTAAATGATCCTAAGAGGGGTAAAATAAACAGGAGGCCGAATTTTAAAAGTACCCTCACAAAAATTTGTAATTTACAGATTAACTGACTTAGAGGTTCTTATCCCATCACACGAAACAAACGTGACAGGTTGAAAATTTAAAACTGTAACAGAGAATCCCTGTGAGGAGTTAGGGTGAACCCCATACTTTTACGGGATATAAATGTCACGTGCTTGTCTAGAGAGGTGGAGACACCATTAATCTCTAATTCTGTTCATTCTTTATTTTCAATGTCAGTAGGGACAATTCAGAAGGGTGAGGATCTGGATATTTCGATTTTGGAATTAATTGAGAACCCACCTTTTTCGCCTAGATTTAAAGAGCGGTATACAGGCTTCCACAAATACAGTATGTGTATATATATATGTATATTATAGATTCACAGCCAGACTCTAAATTATTAACCCATTTTAATACACTTATACACACAACATTGAGATCATCGCTAACCGTTAAATTCTTAACCTTTTGTTCTAGCTTCCCAATTATAGACGATCAGCTATTTGGTTATCATTCAAGTATGCAGCCGACAGCACAAGCACTTCCCTTATTCAAAGAATTATGAGTTATAGTTACTTCTTTAATTTTTGTAAACATTGAGAATTACATTTTAACCTCACCTTCGGGGAAAAAAAAATAATAATAATCACCTGCAACAGCACCTCCAACAAGATAAATCATCTGGCTAAAAGGAGGTGGGCATGGCGGAGTACACAATACTGTGGAGAAGAATTGGCGAAGGGGCAAGTCTGATGAGATCAGTAACTACGCGGACTGAAGTGCAAATACAATCACAATAGGAGAAGGAGAGAGGGAGGCATTTACTTCCGCGAGAACGCTCTTTCTCTATTAGTTTATGGAGAGAAAAAATCAAACTGACCCTAATGTTGAAACTCTACTGGGTTGGTAACTGCTTCGCAATGGTTCGAAGAAAACGGCTGAGGGACCTTTTGGCAACAATATGTGCGGCATCTACTCCTCCCTCGTTCTCCTCTAAATTGACTTGACGCTCTTGTATATAGTGTGCTTCCCTCACAAGTCTTCGCAATTCCTGTTCAAGGTTGCAAACATCATAGGAAATTCTATTTTAAAAAAGAGTAGCAGTCATCTAGTTAATAAAATGTAACAAAATTTCAGTGTGTCAAGCAAGGTTGAAGTCAATTGATGTTCCAGCCCAGATTCCAAACATACCAGACAGGTTGAATTTTTCCGGAGAAATGGGGGCACAAATAAGAGACCGTTTTCTAATTACTCAAGGCACAACTTTAGCAATTAATTAGGATTCAGTGCCCAAGATTTCAATCTACCAAGTACCAACTCTTCACAAAAATAGGAATAGCTAGAGAAAAGTTACCTTATTAATAATCATCTACTGATCCACCAAACTACGGTAAGTCATAATAAAACAAACAAAGGAAATCATTTAAAACACTTCTTTGTCATATATTCGTGAAGGCATTCCAAGGCGAAATCAGTTTTCACAGAAGACAATATCTGGGTGACGTGTGCACTTTGAACTGAATTGTCAACAAGAAAGGAGGAAGTACAGCATACTAAATACAGATGGTGCAAGCCAACCGTTATCAAAGGTGAAGCTGCATATTGCAGTCAAATATCCAGCATCAAGGTGGCACAGGCCATAAACTTGGGCTGGGCCTACACAACCAAACCCAAGAATAAAGAAAGCTGTGGAGCATGGGTCCTGACCAGCAAACTCGGAATGAAATTCAGAAGGTTCAATAAAATGGACAAGCAATGGTCCTGTAGTTGAATTTGAGGGTCATTCGCGAGAGTGAAGTTCTTGTCTGAACGGTGAAGACGATATGACATTTTAGGATAGAATAATGTTATACAAATAAAAAAATTTATGTATAATTTATTATCAGATAATGTAATTCAATAAAAATCATTCAATTAGGGAACATTTTGGTGTATGAGTAAGTATTTAATAGTTCTAAAGTGTCCATAAAAATTAAATCTTTTTTGGGGTTGCTCTTGAGTTCTATAAAATAAAACAAACAAACGGGCTACATTTTGGCAGGTGTGAGCCATTCTCGAGCCAGATTCAATCAAGGATGGTGTGGCTGTCCGTAAGTACAGTTGGGGTTTTATGACTCACGTCTGGGACTGAGTTTGCGCTTTGGGCTAGCGTTTCACATCGGCGACATTTGAGTGTGCCAGTGAATATTTAATAGTTCTAGAGTACCTATAAAGATTGAATTTTTTTGTGGGTTGCTATAAAATAATAATAATAATAATAATAATCATTTACTTTAAAACAAAACCCCCCAACATAACAACTCTTAATTACAATTATAACAGTACCATTTCATTCTAGTGAGATTTTTTGAAAGAATAGCATTTTCTTTTAGGATAAACAACAATGGCAGCTAATCTATTGAAGCCTGAACGATTAAATCCCACCAGAAAGGTTTGGTGCCCCTAAGCTTTTGTCAATTAGCAAAACCCTCAAAACAGCAAACATCATCTGATAAAGAAACATGCATAGTTGAATTTGAGGGTCATTTGAGAGAGTGAAGTTTTTGTTCTGTCTTAAAATCATTAATTATCTCAAAAAACTTAATACTGTTAGGAAATGCTCTGCTACACCGTCTAATGCTTAAAGATGCAAACAGATTGAACAAAACCGGATATAAAGCCTTTTTGTCTCACCAGAAAAGTTAGGTGCATACCCTTGCCCTTTTGAAGCTCGGGTTCACATTTTAATAAATTCGGAGCTTTTGTCAGTTGCGAAAACCCTCGAAACAATGAACATCAAAACTGATACAAGTCACAAGAAACAGATGCCATCGTTCATTTTTTATCTTTTCAATCAGCAAGTTTGACAACAATTTAGAGACTAGAATTTTTAATGTGCACGCCTTCGATTCTTAATCACATCAAAGCTGATGCAAAAAGGCCAAGCCAGATTGGAAACATTTAGACATTCATAGAATGGTAAGAGACTGGATTTTTAAGTAGCTACTGCCTTGTAGTTTTCAGTTAAGACAAATATATATTCATTTCAATAACCTCATATTTTCGGTTGCCGGTATGAAATGATGCTAATCAGGGTGGGACGGGTTTGAAAGTAAGGTGCAAAAATCGGCTACAATCCGAATCTGTCCCATTTATAAATATATTTTTATTTTTTATATGTATATATTTTCTTAAAATATAATTTATGTAATTTTTCTCTTATTTTAGTAATTTTTTCCCTTGCTTTATCCATGATATGTTTAAAAAAGTTACTAAAATAAAGTAAGCTAGAAGGTATGTGTGTAGAAAGGGGTTAAGCAAAGCAGAACATTGACGGTGTGGGGGAAGGGGCTACTATGGCAAGGTAGAAATGGAGTAAAGGTTCCCCAGTCCAAACCTACCCGCTGCCATCCCTATTCATGTATTATGTCATCCATTGGACCATAGTCTATAATCACCCCATGCCCATGAGATATATGCATGCTAGTTTCATATGATTGCGCAAAAGAGTTTTTACGGAGATGGCATTATTCTATATATACAGAATTAAATGATCTTAAGAGGGGTAAAATAAACACGAGGCCGAACTTTAAAAGTACCCTCGAAAAATCTTGTAATTTAGAGATTGACTGACTTAGAGGTTCTTATCCCATCCCACAAAGGCAGGTTGAAAATTTAAAACTGCAACAGAGAATCCCTGTGAGTTAGGGTGAACCCCATACTTTTACGGGATATAAATGTCACGTGCTTGTCTAGAGAGGTGGAGACACCATTGATCTCCAATTCTGTCCATTCTTTATTTTCAATGTCAGTAGGGACAATTCAGATGGATGAGGATTTGGATATTTCGAACTAGGAATTAACTGAGAACCCACCTTTTTCGCCTAGATTTAAAGAGCGGTATGCATGCTTCTACAAATACAGTATGTGTATATATATGTGTATATTATAGATTCACAGCCAGACCGTAAATTATTAACCCATTTTAATACACAACACACAACTTTGAGAGCATCGCTAACCATTAAATTCTTAACCCTTTTGTTCTTGCTTCCCAATTATAGACGATCAGCTACTTGGTTATCATTCATGTATGCAGCCAACAACACAAGCACTTCCCTTATTCAAAGAATTATGAGTTATAGTTCTTTAATTTTTGTAAACATTGTGAATACTAAAACAAATAATCACCTGCAACAGCACCTCCAACAAGATAAATCATCTGGCTAAAGGAGGTGGGCATGGTGGAGTACACAATATTGTCGAGAAGAATCGGCGAAGGGGCAAGTGTGATGGGCAAGTGTAATGAGATCAGTAACTACGAGGACTGAAGTGGAAATAAAATCACAACGAGAGAAGGAGAGAGGGAGGCATGCACTTCCCCAGAACATTCTTTCTCTATTAGTTTATGGGGAGAAAAAAATCAACCCGACCCTATTGTTGAAATTCTACTGGGTTGGTAACTGCTTTGCAATGGTTCGAAGAAAACGGGTGAGGGACCTTTTGGTACCAATAAGTGCGGCATCTACTCCTCCCTTGTTCTCCTCTAAATTGACTTGGCGCTCTTGTATAGAGTGTACTTCCCTCACAAGTCTACGCAATTCCTGTTCAAGGTTGCAAGCATCATAAACAACACATATCCATGCAAATTCTATTTTTAAAAAATAGTAGCAGTCATCTAGTTAATAACATGTATAGAGAACAAAATTTCAGTGTGTCAAGCGAGGTGATACTCGGGGATGAACTCAATTGATGCTCCAGCCCACATTCCAAACATACCAGACAGGTTCAATTTTTCCGAAGAAATAGGGGGGCACAAATAAGAGACCGTTTTCTAATTACTCAAGGCATTATTTTATCTATTAATTAGGATTCAGTGCCCAAGATTTCAACCTACCAAGTACCAACTCTTCACAAAAATCAGGAATTGCTAGAGAAGAGTTACCTTATTAATAATCATATACTGATCTATCAAACTACGATAGAGGAAATCATTTAACACACTTCTTTGTCATATATTCCTGAAGGCATTCCCAGGACGAACTCAGTTTTCACAGAAGTAGGTGACACATGCATTTTGAACTGAATTGTCAACAAGAAAGGAGGAAGTACAGCATACTAAATACAGAATAGGATGGTACAAGCCTACTGTCATCAAAGGTGAAGCTGCATATTGCAGTCAAATATCCAGCATCAAGGTGGCACAGGCCATAAACTTGGGCTAGTCCTACACAACCAAACCCAAGAACAAGAAAGCTGTGGAGCATGGGCCCTGACCAGCATAGCCTAATCCTCTAAGAAGATAAACTACACATTACTACTTTTTATCTAGAAAACCACCATGTATGACTGTGCCCTTGCATTTGTTTGTCGTGTGCAACAAAAAGAGGCATATTGGAGTAAACAATGCAAATAATAAATTACGTGGCTCAACTCACCGGACGGTCAAAATCAACATCTTGAACAGAATAGATTTCCTTGGTAATGTCAACATCCTTATTTATCAGCCCATCAAACCATCTGGTTGCTATATCAATGTAATTATGGGGCCCCTGCAAATTATCCTCAAGGTAAGTGAGATATCATAAACTGTCCAGAGAGTTTTTAGATCTCTTTTACAGATAACACTGGAATATGCATTTTATAAACCCCATATAGGAGCCTAAGCTTCCACAAACTTTTTTTTTGTTTTTGTTTTTTTTTTTTTTTTTTTGGGGGGGGGGAGTTATCCTTTGTTTGAGGCATGAAATCAAACTAATGTACTTAAGACATATCATATCATAAACGTTATAAGTGAGATCTCATAAACTGTCCAGAGAGTTTTTAGATCTCTTTTATAGTTAACACTGGAATATGCATTTTATAAACCCCATATAAAAGCCTAAGCTTCTACAAACTTTTTTTTTTGTTTTTGTTTTTTTTTTTTTTTTTTTGGGGGGGGGGGGGGGGGGTGTTTGTCCTTTGTTTGAGGCATGAATACAAACTAATGTACTTAAGACATATCATATCATAAACGTTATAAGTTACAGAATAATGAAAATCTTAAATTTATCACTGCTGCAAAATGAACCACCAAGTATAGATGACATTTGACAACAAATGAATGAAAATTCCCCAATTTTATACAAAAATATCATACCGTACCTCCTCTTCATCTTCATATTCGGTTTCTTCTACCTCTTCATCATCATCACTAATGACCCCTGATTCTGAACCACATAAAGCCTGAAACTTACTCTGGTCACCATCCTTTGTAGCGTGGATTAGACCATCCATCAATTCAGGCTCAGCTTCCCTTAGCAGTCTTCCTAACAAGAATTTGAAGGTACCACAGGCATGTGAAATTGTCAGGCATATATCTTATGCTGTGATAAATCCACCATACAAAGTGTTGTCATAGACAGAATGCAAATGAAACAGTGTTTCAAGCCATCTCGCATGTAAATTAGATCACATGTCACTAAAGGAATGGAGGCTGCACGCCCAGTGACAATTTAAACAGGCTATCAAGATTAGCAGCAGCCATTGCCATTTGAAAAGTAGGTTATCGTCAAGCAACTTGTCATAACATATTGTCTTCATTCATCTAATTTTACTTGGACCCTTTTTTTTTTTAAATTTCTTTTCTGATCTGTGCACAGGTAATTATGCTTAAGCTCCCACAGGGGGGAAATGTTACTGTAAGCAGTTGTATGAATATAGGTGATGTTCTGCTTTGAGACTGCTCGGGATGCATATGGGCACTGGAAGTCAGTTTTAAATTAGAAGAGCGACAACATGAAATGACCTTCCTGTTTGATACATTTTCTTAAGTGACGAAGGCAACCCGTGTCCATCATAAAACTGGCACAGATTTGACTATTGGAGTTCACGGACACTTCAATCCATATTCTCTCATTACTTATTTCAAAAAATTTCATGAAAATGTAGGAGATTTTGAAATAACTATTTTGGCTTTTCTCCAAAATTTATAAATGATGACTAGTAGAACAATCTAATGTACCAGTCTCCATGGATGAAAGGTAATTCGCATAAACCTCCCAACATAAAAGAGGCGGCTAATTGATAAGCAATGCCATTCTTATAGTCTGAAGGTTGCATAATGCGTACCTATATAATTGAATTGCCTTCGCTTTCCTTCTTTCACGTCACGACCTAATCTCTGCGGCAAACAAACGAATACCTTGTATTCAAACATCACTCCAACCAGAACCACGCAAAAGAGCTTAAATAATTATACCAATAAACCATATTCACAAGCAACACTAAACGCAAGTATCACCTTTACTAGCATGATAGCATCGAACACCTCGCGCTCCAGCGAAGCCACTCTGCAATCACAAAATGAACATGAAGAAACACGTCCGTTTGTATACAAAAAGAAATTCACAAAAACTGCAACTTCTATGGAACAATCTTTACTGAGATTGTGTACAGGGGACATTTGTTAAAACACCTGAGAATGCGTTTGATCTGAGGAGCGGAGAAGGTGGCGAGCTCCATTCCCCATCGGACGGCGCGTCGAGCCTCTCGTTTCTTCTCGTTCCGGCTCTTCTTCGCATTGGGATCCGATATTTCGCTGTTGCTCTCTTGGAAATCCGGAGGTACCAGAGCGTTGGGTAACTTGAGACCGCGTGAACGGAAATGCACGTTCCGGTGAAAGGAAGGGACTCCGGTGAACGAGAAACGTCGGGAGCTGGTCTCTGTAGCGAGTAGTGAGGGTAAGTGGAGGAGATGACGAAGGGTTGCGCGGCAGCAGTACTGATGCTGCCAGCGCAGCCACTGCATCAAAGGCCGCACTAATACAAGAGCCATCCTCTCTCTCTCTCTCTCTCTCTCACTCTCTCTCTATCTATCCGGTTTTTCTGCCAAGCTTTTTTGGTCTGGGTTCTCCGTTCTCCGTCCAGCCGGTGGTGAGATCAGTGTCTAAAGATGAGGCTGCTTGGGCTGAGACAAGCCCGTTGGTCTTGTCTTTAATTCTGACTCGGGGTGGTCTGTGCAAACATGACAAACTTAGAACTAAAGACCTTTCCAGTGTAGCCCAACCTCAAATTTAGAGGCTGGGCAGTGGGCACCTCCCCATTCCATACTTGGATCTCCAGTTAAATCAGATCAACGGACATAAATCGACCATCTTAAGACTGTTCTTTAACTAACAAACACAAGGTGCGGTTTTATATTAAGGCAATTAGCCCATTTAAAAATAGAATAATATCTGTACTTCAAAACTAGAAGTATTTTTAAAGGTGGGTTAACTTCAAGAAATCAAGGAAAACAACTTAAATCAAATAAAGTTATTCAATACGGCAAGGAGTAATGAGTTGCTAGTATTCCCTTTCTAGTAGTCGTCAAGTGATGCTTTCGTATATATATTTCCACATAGATAAGCTTGCCTTGGTGAAGCACTTATTTTCTCTTAAAATTTGTTTCGTTAATTTTCCAACTGGATAGAGTTATGCAATATTAGTGGTTTGCATGACTTTGAAATTTTTTGTCTCTGTTTTTTTTCTCTCTCTCTCTATTGTTTCCATAGACAAAATCTGCAAGAATCGTTTGTATTTTTTGGTTTGTAAGATTTATTTGTAGCAGATGGCACATCAATTTTCATGGTCTTTGTTGAGTTTCACTAGCTATACAAAACATACACATTCGTGAATCTAGTTTTCCCAATTTCCTTTATGAAGTCGAACCCATTAGTCGCCAAAGCCCACAGGCCACCAAAGTAAAGATTTATATGGAATACTATCTGTCAACTCATACAATATACGGAAAGTAAAGATTTTATTCAAATTCATAATAATAATATTATAAATATTTAATATAAAATTAAAATAATTAATAATACAACTCAAAATTAACAACCCTAATTCATTTTATGGTAATAAAATAAAATAAAACTCCTTAAAGTGTTAACATTGTTCATAGAAGAAAAACAAGAAAACATATAAGTATAGCATCCTCACTTGATGAATAAATTTTTTATTTAATTTTTAATTATATAAGAAATAACAACTATTTGGATTGAACTGAACTCCTTTTTTATTTTTTCTCTTAGACTGTTTTATTGCTTTATACGTATATGTGGGTGGCTTGACACCTTTTTAGTAAAACTCAACTTCTTATGTATATATATATATATATATATCTTACAAAACTAATAAAAAAATGAATTGAATAATCGAATAAATTCAATAGTTATCTAATAAATTGCCCATGTAACGTGGCATTTTAAAAGTATCAAAGATTTAGAATGTCACGTAAAAGAAAAGCAAAATATAAGAACAAACGCAACTTTTATATATATATATATATAATATTAAAATAATTAATAATATAATTTAAAATTGACAATCCCAATTTATTTTATAGTAATAAAACAAAATAAAACTCTTTACAGTGTTAACATTGTTCATGGAAGAAAAACAAAAAAAAAAGTGTAAGTATTGCATCCTCACTTGATAGATAAATTTTTTATTTAATTTTTAATCATATAAGGAATAATAACTATTTGGATTGAACTCAACTACTTTTTTATTTTTTCTCTTCTATTGTTTAATTGTTTTATACGTATATATGGGTGGCTTGATACCTTTTTTAATAAAACTCAACTTCTTATCTATATATATATCTTATAAAACTAATAAAAAGAGAATTGAATAATCGAATAAATTTAACAGTTATCAAATCAATAGTCCATATGACGTGCCATTTGAAAAGTATGAAAGTATTTATAGTGTCTTGTAAGAAAGAGACAAAATATAACAAAATATGGACAAACACAATTTTTATATATATATATATATATAATTTTTTAGAAAAAAATTTCATATGTAAAAACCATCAAAATAGTGTGACAATGTCAACTTTGCTAAAACCTCATATAATAAATATTACCAATTGACTATCTTCTATATCACTCGCATATTTGAAGGATCTGATTCACGAACTTTTGGAACGCTATTGGCCTGGCTTCTTGGTCTAATTGAATTATTGAAGAATATTACCTCTTTGGGCTGGGTTACCATCAACCGAGCCGTGATTAAAAGTCCGTCGTGCTAGCAAAATTCTTAGCTCCATTTTTTAAACTGTCTTGGTAATTGCGTTGATTGACGGGAGTGATGGATTGAAAATTTGTGTTGGCTACATACTTTCCGTTTCTCTCTTAGATTTTAAAATTTAAAATTCTTTAAATTTTTTATTTTACTATGTTATGGGTTATTTATTCAGATTTAACGATAATATTATTTTAATTAAACATATTATTTTACTTAACGTTAAAAAATATTACTCAAATGAAAATGTGAATTTAAATCAGATAAATACATTATTTGTTAAATTTAAATGACTAACACGTAACATCGTGCGATAAAAAATTTAAAAAATTTTGAATATTAAAACTGAAGACAAGCCAATCCCATACATAGGTTAGCGAAAATGTAGCATTCTATACCGTTAAGCCATGTTCCACAAGCCATTCCGCTACGCAAAATTGAAACAACAGATCCCAAAACCTTTCTGATTTCGAGACTCCATTCTTTTTTAAGGAAATCCTACTCATAAAAAAAAAATAGTTTCATAATTAAAATTTAATATAATAAATATTTTATTATAAAATAAAATATTCTTCTGACACAACATTTTATATGAATTTTATGTATAACATTATCTTTTTTATATGAGGATTTTTTTTCTCCCAATATAGAGGTTTGTAGGTAACAGTAACACCATTTTCCCAGAAAACTTTTCAGATTTTGAACAATTATATATAATTCCACCATTTTTAAATCAATGAGCTTAGATGAAAAGGGGATAAAATCCATAGAAGAAAAATGAGCTGGAAATAGTAATACGATCAAAAAAACACAATTTTACATATTGGGATATTTCAGACTTCAAAAAACTGCGTCTGATTACATGTTGCAAACGGTTCGAATCTGAACCTTAGCTGAATATATACACATCCTATGCTAATCCCGTGTACCTCCTAATCTGACGGCACTATATTGCTAAAAATAGCTACTTCCCCATGTTTAGCTACCACTACCAGCACTGGTCAGTCTCCCACCTCCTCCTCGTGTGGCAGCCGGAAAACCCAGCAGCCGAAGATGATGTTACGAACGGTGAGCTCACCAGCCGTCGCCGGAGAAGAGTCCGGTCATAATCGGCGCGTTTTTCCGGATCGGACAAAGTGGCATAGGCTGCGTGGATCCTGATGAACTCATCTGCAGACCTGTTGTTTTGACCGTTAGATGAAACGTCCGGGTGCAAGACTCTAGCTAATCTACGGTACGCAGTCTTGATCTCCTGACACGTGGCTCCCATCTGAATCCCGAGAACTTCGTAAAGCGACGCGGCTGTAGCAATGTGGGAGTAGGACCTACTCCTCGTTGTCGTCCTCTCCGCGGTGGTGGAAGAAGCGGAGACGCGAGGGGATGGACGGAATCTGATGCAAGTCCGCGGCGGAGAAGGCGCGGTGATGGCGGATTTGGGGCCAACGAAAGGGGTTGAAAGAGGAATAAACGCGGTAGCCATTATTACTTTTGTATGGTTCGATTTGGTTGTGGTGTTTAAGGATATGCTGAAACTCGAGAGTTGAGAGTCGAGCGGTGGATAAGCTATTATATGAAGAGAGGAGGAGTGAGAAAGGGACAAGAAGGTTGGGGGTTAGTTTAACCACAGTTAAGTCTGGGGTTCGGTTAAGAAGGTTCCTAGCCTTATCCATTTGGATCTGTCTTTATGCTGACTCAGCAAACAGTCGGTGACACGGCATTCAGAGAATCTCTCCCCGTACTACTCGGAGATTTCCAAAAAAAAAAAAGTGGGAGGGTCCCAGTTAATTTTTATTCTTCTTAATTTTTTCTTTTGATAATTCAACTGAAGAAGATTCTGCAGGAACACTTAGTTATTAAAAGGAAAGATACAATCCTTCCTTAGCTGATTGTTGACTGGCCACACAATTTTTTACTCCGTTCAATTAATACGCTAAAGTCACTTATTATTTTTATTAAATTTTTATCACGAACAGGCAAAAACTGATGAGTCCATAATATTTAATATATATAAAATTTATTTACTTGGGAGTTTTGTCTATTCGTAATAAAAATTCGGTAAATAAAACAAATAGCTGTATTATTTTTCAAAAATTATATTTGTTACAAAAATTTTATACATAAGAATGCAGACATTGCCACTTTTTAATTTATAAGTCAAAATAACGAATATTTTCATTTGAAATAAAAATACTAATTATAAAAATTTTATTTTTACAACATTATAATTTGGCTCGAGATTACATGACCGGTTTGATATGACTGTAATTGCTGAAAAAAACAGATAAGACTTTGTGTGTAATGAGATTGAAAAGTCAAAAAAATGAAAATAAAGATAAATATGAAAATCAATGGATAAGGTAAGTGATAAGAGAGGAAGTATTTCAAAGTGAGGTCATCAGCTAATGGTTTTGTGTACAAGTAGTATGAAAAAGCCAAGAATTCCCATAGGTTGACCGAAAACCATGGCTCGATTGAAGGTCGATCTCCTCACTTTTCAATTTGTTCGAGCTGGCTTATGACGTCGGCAGCTTGATTTACGTACAGTGGCGAAAGAGAAAATTGTTTATTCTTTCTGGGCTTGGCATTAAAAATAAAATAATCCTAGTCTTGAGAGCCATTCTTCAAGAATTCATTTTTTTTTGGGTAAGAATCAAGAACTCATTTTTGGCTACAGGATCGAATATTCTACAGCGTCCACAACGAATTCTCCTATGAACCCTTCTGTTTTCGTAAATCTTACATAAAATTTGGCAACAATGGAATAAGTCTGACAGTTTTAAAATTCTTAAAGGAATTCTTAGCTCCGAATTTACTAATTTTGAGGTGTCCTCTCATTCCATCAATGGTCTGTATTCATTCCGAACGAGGCTCAGGTCTTTAGTAACAAAAAAAAGAAAACAAAGTTAAAACAAAGGGATAAAACAAACAAGGAACCGACAAATAAAAACCGACCATGTGGGTCGACCATGTGCTAAATGGGTGTTCAGCATGCTGATTTGCAGGCCCAGTTGATGGTTTCTTGAGATCTGCACAAAACATCAAAGAAGCAGTCACTAAACCTTAACAACTGGAAATGGGTATTATCCACTTCTTCTTCTTCTTTATTTTAAGGCTATTATCCACTTATTGTATGATATGACTAGCCACTGCAATGGGCCAACCTGAGGGGTCTTATTCCAATCCTGCCTTTAACGTTTCTTGTAGCTGTAACTGGCTATTAATGTAAATAAAGCTTTTTCCCATGCAGCTATGCCAGAGTGAGGGGTCCATGAAATTCATGGTGCTTCTCTCTCTCTCTCTCTCTCGTGTTGAAGGTCCGATTTCTGAAGAACTAACATTCAATTTTAAATCTTACCCAAAAAAATCAATTTTAAATAAAAATTAAGTTCAGTAACCGCCCTAGTGTATGTTGAGTTTTCTTCTTGATTTTATAATGATAAAATATTTGGTATTTCAAAATAATCAACTCAATAATTTTACACAGATAGGATTTTTTTTTTTTAGAATTTTCTTTGCAGGATGATGGTACAGGCCATTTCATTTAAAAATAAAATACTTATATTTTTTTATAATTTGAAAAATATTACTCTCTACATTATTTTATTTAATCTTATTAAACTGTAAAGAATGGAATTTTTTCTAATTAAATTACTATCACTGCATAACGTGTTCAAAATTTGACGGATAAGATGCACTTAGAACATCTCCAATCCACCTTCAAATCTTTAAATTTGAAATTGAGTTCCACATTTTGTCCTCTAACTGACCTTCATTAAAACTTGAAGAAATGAAGGTAGCCTTTATTTGCCACCGTCAAATTTGAAAGTCTTTCAAAAAATTTGAAAGGCCCTTCATTTTACTATTCATGTAGAGCAAAAGCATTAATTATGTGAGATTCTTGTACCAATAATTATTTTAAGCCAAAATAATGTATTATTAATGCATTATTTATTTAAATACTATTTTAATAATTATTAAATTTAAAATTTTAATGAATTCATTTTTTTTACTTTGTTAAATATTTATTTAATTTGAGACTTTTTGTATGTGAAATAAATAAATTATTTACTTTTATTTATCTTAAAATTATTATTTATATATGATAATTGGTAGTTCATATATAAATAATAATTTGTCGTTCATTTTTTAGGACTTGTTTTGTCGTTCTCGAGATCTTAAATGAACGACAAATTCTCATGACTTCTAAATAGGTGGATCATTTATTGATTTTAGTTATGGTAATTTTAGTAGTTTTAACTACCATGAAAGTAGGTAAAGGGGAGCAAACTTACCACCTTACTAGTACTTGTAATTTTAATTATGCAAATCTTATTTTATATGTTTTCATTAGTTCTTTATCGTACTTTAATTTTTGTTAAATGTATTTTATTAGTTTATAATGTCTTTTTCAATGTAATTTAATTTGTAATTTTATGGATAGATCATCTAGTTTAAAAAATATTAAATAATTTAATTTTAATTAAATATTTGATAAATAATTATAATTTAAATTAAAATTTAGTAATAAATAATTATATTTTTAATAAAATGAAAATATATATACATGATTTTTAATTTTTTATATAAAATAATAGCAATTTAAAAAATAAATAATAAAAGTAAAGATTAATAAATTAAAATAACAATGTGAAAAAGTAAGATTTATAAACTTTAAATTTGAATAAGATGTAAAAAATGAAGGTAAATTTAAAAATTTTACGGGGGAGATCTCTTAAGGCCTTAAAATCGACCACCGATTCTACCGTCAACCTATCAAAATAGGACAGCTGTACGTTAGTCTTTCTTGGACAACGTCACAACATGGGACCAATGCGACGTCAGAATAGGATCCTATGTAATATTAAACAACGGACAAGGATCCCATAGAATGGGCGGTGGAAAGTTTCCTCGTAATCCGGAGAAGACAATTTTAAAAGAGTGCTGCTAGGCACAGCGATTCACTTCAAAATATTTAGATTTTTAAGGATGCTTTTTGTTCGGGAGCAAAAAAGAGAGGTATAATCATGGTTGTCAAATCGAATCGGGTACCAAATTGGTAAAATTATTGATTCACGATTTGTTGATTCAATTAATAATTGATATTACAAATTAAATATATTATATATATTTATTTATTTATTTATTTTAAATATAATTTATATTATAAAGTAAAACACAAAAAATTTAATAGACAGTGATAAATGTTGTTTAATTCTATTCTTATTTTTTAAGTTTAACTCTTGAGAGTTATAAATACATCAAAATTTTTTAAAAAAGGTTAAAAAGTTAAAGTTGATCAACGATTTTTTCAGTTGAATTGGTCGATTGGTTTATCAGTTTTTAAAAAAATTGGCATCTGGTTCATATTCATTTCTGCTAAATTAATTAAACCATATTGATTCACGATCTGATTCTTGATCAATCGGTTGAACTGGCCAGCCTGGTCCAATTCTGATAACTATGGGTATAACTGATATCGACCTGAAGGCCCTCCAAGCTCATTCATAGTGAATTATGGTGTGTACTTGTAGGGCCGGGCTGAGCAAAATATTTAGATCCGATTAAAACTGGGATAGGCTTGAGCAGAATATGAATTTTTTTTTTAGTCACCTGAAATTAAAAAGTTAGTGAAACTATTTTTTTCAGACTAACTCACTAACTCAGAGGACATTATTGCTGACGAGTCTCAAGACTCGCAATCGTTGACCAGAGGGACAGACGTGCAAGCTGAATACCAAACGCCCCTAGACTCCACCGCCAGCCAAAAGGGCTCTGATGGTTAAATTAGCACAATGGAAGATGGAGAAGGCATACATATATCTTGATTGAATGTAATCCATATAGCATCCCTTTGTTATTGGGTTGATTAAGTGATTTGAGCTTGATTGTTGGTCTTGAGATTAGGGCTGATTGCTGCCCTTTACTCTAGGTTGTCCGTTGGAGATAACAATCTTGGAATATGTTTAGGCTGGAACCTCGAGAATACAACTAGAATAGGATCTCGGGTTTGTACGTGGATTATAGAATCCCTCACGATAGGGGCCACAACTAACTTGGGAAAAAATAGTTTAGTAAGTAGATAGCACTGATTGTTCAATAACAATTTTTATTAAGTGATAATACGTGATGTAAAAATATATTAGTAATCTAAATTTGTAATATATTAGAGAAATTTTTAAAAATATACCACATGACAAAATGGTGTTACCTTGAAAGTCTCTATAGTCCACTACAAATTTAGATTGCTTATATTTTTCACACCACATTTCATTACTTAGAGAGAGAGACACACACACACACATAATAAAAAATAATAATAAAACTCTTTAAAATGTTAACATTGTTCATGGAAGAAAAAAAAATATAAGTATAGCATCCTCACTAGATAAATAAATTTTTTATTTAATTTTTAATCATAAAAAAAATAACACTATTTGAATTAAACTTAACTACTTTTTTATTTTTTCTCTTCTACTGTTTACTTGTTTTATACGTATATGTGAGTGACTTGATACCATTTTGAGTATGACTCAACTTTTTATGTATATATATATATATATATATATATGTTACAAAATTAATAAAAAGTGAATTGAATAATCGAATAAATTCAACAGTTATCGAATCAATTATCTATATGACGTGACATTCTAAAAGTATCAAAGTATTTAGAGTAATACGTAAGAAAAAGACAAAATTTAAAGACAAACATAATTTTTATATACATATATATAATTTTTTAGAAAAAAATTTCATGTGTAAAAAATACAAAAATGGAGTGGTGATGTCAATTTTGCTAAAACCTCATATAATAAATATTATCAACTGACTATCTTCTATATCACTCGCATATTTGAGGGAACTGATTCATGAACTTTTGGAACGCTATTGGCTTGGCTTCTTGGTCTAATTGAATTATTGAAGAATATTAGCTCCCTGGGCTGGGTTACCATCCACCAAGCCGTGATTAATAGTCAGTCCTGCTAGCAAAATTCTTAGCTCCATTTTTTAAACTGTCTTGGCAATTGCATGGATTGACGGGAGTGATGGATTGAAAATTTGTGTTCGCTTAATATTTAAAATTCTCTAAACTTTTTATCTCATTACGTTATAATAATGCAGTAAGTTGGTGGGCCAGCAACGATCAGCTTCAATAATCTAAGAAGAAAAAAGGGTGAAGGGCACCGGTGTGATGCCTGCCAAAGGCACTCCGATGCCTAAGTTAGTTTTTAGAAATATTTTAACAAAGTTTTGGTTAGGATTTATGTTTACGTACCTTGTTGGAGAAGATGATTTTTCTTCTATATTGGCAGGCCCCCTGGAAGCCTTAAAGAGGCGTCGTATGCATAGAGAGGGTGAGAGACGGCTGTCTTTCCACGTGGCGGCGCGGCATTGGAGATCCTGACTAGTGGCAGGGTAGTGGGAGGCGTGGTTGTCGAACCCCATACGTGGTGCTTCCTTAGGCGTGTGCCAGAGTGAGTGAGGTGACTGCCTCCTCCTATACCCAAAGCCCTTGAGTTGGGAGCACGTTATCATGATTGAGTTGTCAATGATGACTTTCACTGGCGTGGCTGGTGGGACGAATGATTAGCACCATATCACCAGTCTTGTTGAGGCGCAGTCTGCTTGGTCGTGTGCAGCCACGGTCTGGTTGGTCATGACTCTCTGGTCAGCCCCTGGTCGGTTGGACCTCTCAGGACAGATCCTCCTTTCGTGGTGCTTTGCCTTCTTTCGATCCCACCTATGTCCTTAGAGGTATTAACATGTTTGGTGCTGAAGTCTCAACCATTGTAATGCACAGTACGTCATTAGCTGAATCTGACAGCCCGTGTGCTTTCTCCTGGTCAGGCCGTTACGGTGTTCCTAGTCGGCCCCATCAATAGTCCTCCATGTCTCTGAGTACCCCGAGCGTAGGGCGTGGTCAGGGGAATGCAAGGTCAGTCCCCATTAGTAGCCCCCCATTCCTCTAAGTGCCCTGAGCGTGATGTGTGATCAGGGAAAAAAAGGGTTTTAGCATGATTTGGCTCCCATTTTCCCTTGCAGATTTTCGATCTGTTCAGATTTTCCCCGTTGGTGCTAGCTGCGTGGATCCTGCAAAGAAGTGGCTTGGGTTGGTAAGTGTTTTCGTTGTAGCCTTAGACTGTTGGGCGATTTGGTGCGTAGGTTGTCTGGGGCGATTATCATAGGGGGGTTGAAGAACTGGCTGGGGCGTGTTGGCCCAAGTAGGCAACCCAAGAGGGGGGTGAATTGGGTTTTATAGAATTTTTAACAAGAATTTCAACTAAAAATTGTTTATGTATTTTAACAACAATTAATCGAAATATATATATCAAACAAGTGGAGTATCTATATATTTATGCAAACATAGCCACCAGATTTGGAGGTTCGTGGTCAACCTTACCTACGTCCTCTCTTCTTCGATCCTTTCGAAGGAATTCCACTATGTATCAGTTTTACACAATGCTGGTTGTGCCCCATTCCTCTGGGTACCCTTAAACTTACAAGAGTGCAGGGTCCAAAGGGGGTTCTTGGGTTGGGAGGTGTCGCTTCGTAGAGTTGGGACTCTTTTCAAGCAGAATTGTTTGTTCTCTGTTGCAATGAGTCGATAGCGCCGTAGGCACATTTATGATAAGGCTGGCAACCATTGAAAGTGCCGATTGACATTTCTCATCACCGTGACGCTTCATTTCTCATTGGTTGATCCAAGGACTTCAACAACTCTTCCAAGCTTTTCAAGTCTTGTGATTCCTTCCATGTCTTCAAGACATCTTCAAATCTTTCAAGAAAGCTTTTATGTTTTTGATTGGTCTCTTCTTTTTCCATTCGCAAGACCCGTGAACGGCCAGGCGTTGGATCCGTGGTTGGGTGGTGCAATCGTTAGATTCTGAGAATACCGCCTCTCAGGATTTGGTGAGGGTGAGGGTTAGGGTTAGGGCCACTGATAGTTCATCAGTGGGTCCTTCTGGGGCCTCCGAAGGGGGTACGGACTCATGAGCTAGGGCAATGGTAGTGGCGGGAGTAAGAGAGTTCAACTTTGCGGCGAATGGGGTATCTTCCGTGATGACGGAGAAAAGGATGAGGAGGATTTAGAAAGAGTACCAGATGCCTTCTTCCCTGCGTTACAGGATTCCAAAGAAGGGGGAGTGGGCCTACTCTGCTCGGCCAAGAGAGATCTGTGTGTATCAGGCCGCCTTGGGGAATGGCCTCAGATTCCCCGTCCCTGCTCCCATCAGGGAGATTTTGGTACTTTAGGGCTAACACTTGGTCAGCTCATGCTGAACGCGTGGAGGATTTTAATGGGGTTGGTCGTGTTGTGGCAGGCGAGTAATGGTGGTAAAAACAGCTTCACATTGAGTGAGTTCCTACACTGCTACAAGATGTCAGAGCCTAAGAGTGGGTGGTGGTACTTTTCCTCCCGGGATAAGGGCATGGTATTAGTGAAGGATTTGCCCTCGTCCCACAAAGGGTGGAAGGATAAGTTTTTCTTTATATATGGTGAGGGTTGAGAGAGCAAGCCTTGGGAGCCAGTGGACGAGACGTTCGTTCGAATTCCTCACAATTGGGGAAGGCCTTCTAGGAAGGGTATGCTCTCCAACCCTGGTGTTTTGTCTTTATTTTCTCGTTAGATTTGTAGGTTTGTGGAACACTGACATAGGTTATTTGCTTTTAGCCCGGGCAGCCCCTACGTTAAGCGAGGAGTTGAAGGGGAGGTTCGGGGACTACTGATGGGGCCGACCAGGAACACCATAACGGCCCGACCAGGAGAAAGCACACGGGCTGTCAGATTCAGCTGATGACGTATTGTGCATTACAATGGTTGAGACTTCAGTACCAAACATGTTGATACCTCGAAGGACATAGATGGGATCGAAAGAAGGCAAAGCACCACAAAAGGAGGATCTACCCTGAGAGGTACAGCCGACCAGGGGCTGACCAGAGAGTAATGACCAACCAGACCGTGGCTGCACACGACTAAGCGAACTGCGCCTGAGCAAGACTGGTGAGATGGTGCCAATCATTCGTCCCACCAGCCACGCTAGTGAAAGCCATCATTGGCAACCCAATCATGATAACGTACTCCCAACTCCAAGACTTCACGTGTAGGAAAAGACAGTCACCTCACTCACTCTGGCACACGCCTAAGGAAGCGCCACGTTTGGGATTGGACAACCACGCCTCCCACTACCCTGCCACCAGTCAGGATATCCAATGTCGTGCCGCCACGTGGAAAGACAACCGTCTCCCACCCTCTCCATGCATACGATGCCCCTCTAAGGCTATTAAGGGGCTTACCAATATAAAAGGAAAAATCATCTTCTCCAACAAGGTACGCAAACATAAACCTTACCTAAAACTCTGTTGAAATATCTCCAGAAACCTAATTTAGGCATCAGAGTGCCCTTGGCAGGCATCCCACCGGTGCCCTTTACCCTTTTTCTTTCTCAGATTATTGGAGCTGATCATTGCTGGCCTGGGGACCGACTTAAAGCATTATCACATCATGTATTATTTATTCAGATCTAACGAATAATATTATCTTAGTTAAACATACCATCTTACTTAACGTTAAAAAAAACTACTCAAATGAAAACGTGAATTTAAATCGAACGACGAAATTATCTAGTAAATTTAAGTGATTAACACGTGACGTAATCCGATGAAAAGTTTAAAAGATTCTGAATATTAAAATTAGAGACAAACCAATCCCATACATAGGTTAGCGAAAATGTAGCATTCTACACCGTTAAGCCATGTTCCACATGCCATTCCGTTATGCAAAATTGAAACTAACAGATACCAAAATCTTTTTGATTTCGAGACTCCATTTTTTTTTAAGGAAATCCTACTCTTAAAAAAAAAATATAGATTTATAATTAAAATTTAATATAATAAATATTTTATTTTAAAATAAAAAACTCTTATTCTTAAAAAAAATTTAATAATACACCAACTGTAAAGTACTCATTCTTATTAAATTGAAGCATAAAAGTAATTTATTACTTCAGTAATATAAATTTATAATTAATAAAAAAATATTTAATGTAATAAATAATACATGATAAAATTTAATATGCATAAATTCATAACAATATCGTACTATTTAATTACTAGATTTTTTTAACACATTATTTCGTATATATTTTACTTATAACATTATCTTTTTTATGTGAGGATTTTTTTCCTCTCGTTATAGAGGTTTGTAGGTAAAAGTAACACCATTTTTCCCGAAAACTTTTCAGATTTTGAACAATTATATATAATTTCACAATTTTTAAATCAATGAGCTTACATGAAAAGGGGATAAAATCCATAGAAGAAAAATGAGCTGGAGATAGTAATACGATCAAAAAAAACAATTTTACATATTAGGATATTTCAGACTTCAAAAAACTGCGTCTGATTACATGTTGCAAACGGTTCGAATCTGAACCATAGCTGAATATATATACATCCTAGGCTAATCCTGTGTACCTCGTAATCTGACGGCACTATATTGCTAAAAATAGCTACTTCCCCATGTTTAGCTACCACTACCAGCACTGGTCGGTCTCCCACCTCCTCCTCGTGTGGCAGCCGGAAAACCCAGCAGCCGATGGTGATGTTACGAACGGTGAGCTCACCAGTCGTCGCCGGAGAAGAGTCCGGTTATAATCGGCGCGTTTTTCCGGATCGGACAAAGTGGCATAGGCTGCGTGGATCCTGATGAACTCATCTGCAGACCTGTCGTTTTGACCGTTAGATGAAACGTCCGGGTGCAAGACTCTAGCTAATCTACGGTACGCAGTCTTGATCTCCTGACACGTGGCACCCATCTGAATCCCGAGAACTTCGTAAAGCGACGCGGCTGTAGCAATGTGGGAGTAGGACCTACTCCTCGTTGTCGTCTTCTCCGCGGTGGTGGAAGAAGCGGAGACGCGAGGGGATGGACGTAATCTGATGCAAGTCCGCGGCGGAGAAGGCGCGGTGATGGCGGATTTGGGGCCAAGGTAAGGGGTTGAAAGAGGAATGAACGCTGTAGCCATTATTACTTTTGTATGGTTCGATTTGGTTGTGACGTTTGATGATATGCTGAAACTTGAGAGTTGAGAATTGAGCGGTGGATGAGCTGTTATATATAGAGAGGAGGACTGAGAAAGAGACAGGAAGGTGGGGGATTAGTTTAACCGCGATTAAGGTCTGGGGTTCGGTTAAGAAGGTTCCTAGCCTTATCCATTTGGCTGACTCAGCAAACAGTCGGTGACACGGTGTTCAGAGAATCTCTCCCCGTACTACTCGGAGATTTCAAAAGAAAAAAATAAGTGGGAGGATTCTAATTAATTTTTATTCGTCTTAATTTTTTCTTTTGGTAATTCAACTTAAGAAGATTCTGCAGTAACAGAACTGAGATATTAAAAGGAAAGATACAATCCTTCCTTAACTGGGTATCGATTGGCCACGCAATTTTTTACTGCATTCAATTAATAAAAATTTTAAAAAAATATATGAATAATACTAAATTTATTGATTATTTTTATTAAATTTTGATTATAAATAGACACAAACTGAAAAGTTCACAATATTTAATACATATAGAATTTACTTACTTGTGAATTTTGTATATCAAAAATTTCATACATAATAATGCAACATGAACACTTTTAATTTATAAGCCAAAAGAACGAGTACTTTAATTTGAAATAAAAATACTAATTATAAAAATTTTATTTTTACAACATTATAATTTGGCTCGAGATTACATAACCGGTTTGATATGACTGTAATTGCTGAAAAAAAACAGATAAGACTTTGTGTCTAATGAGATTGAAAGTCAAAAAATGGAAATAAAGATAAATATGAAAATCAATGGATAAGGTTAGTGATAAGAGAGGAACTGTTTCAAGTTTCACCACCGGATATCAAAGTGGGGTCATCGCTAATGGTTTTGTATACGAGTAGTATGAAAAACCCAAGAATTCCCATAGGTTGACCGAAAACCATGGCTCGATTGAAGGTCGATCTTCTCACTTTTACAATTTGTTCGAGCTGGCTTTTGACGTCGGCAGCTTGATTTACGTACAGTGGCGAAAGAGAAAATTGATTATTCTTTCTGGGCTTGGCATTAAAAATAAATTAATCCAAGTCTTGAGAGCCATTCTTCAAGAACTCGTTTTTAAAGGCTACAGGATCGAATATTCTACAGCATCCACAACGAATTCTCCTATGAACCCTTCTGTTTTCGTAAATCTTACATAAAATTTGGCAACAATGGAATAAGTCTGACACTTTTAAAATTCTTAAAAGAATTCTTAGCTCTCATTCCATCAATGGTCTGTATTCATTCCGAACGAGGTTCAGGTCTTTAGTAACAAAAAAAGAAAACAAAGTTAAAACAAAGGGATAAAACAAACAAGGAACCGACAAATAAAAACCAACCATGTGGGTCGATCATGTGCTAAATCAAATGGGTGTCCAGCATGCTGATTTGCAGGTCCCGTTGATGGTTTCTTGAGATCTCCACAAAACATCAAAGAAGCAGTCACTAAACCTTAACAACTGGAAATGGGTATTATCCACTTCTTCTTCTTCTTTATTTTAAGGCTATTATCCACTTATTGTATGATATGACTAGCCACTGCAATGGGCCAACCTGAGGGGTCTTATTCCAATCCTGCCTTTAACGTTTCTTGTAGCTGTAACTGGCTATTAATGTAAATAAAGCTTTTTCCCATGCAGCTATGCCAGAGTGAGGGGTCCATGAAATTCATGGTGCTTCTCTCTCTCTCTCTCTCTCTCTCTCTCTCTCTCTCGTGTTGAAGGTCCGATTTCTGAAGAACTAACATTCAATTTTAAATCTTACCAAAAAAAATAAATTTTAAATAAAAATTAAGTTCAGTAACCGCCCTAGTGTATGTTGAGTTTTCTTCTTGATTTTATAATGATAAAATATTTGGTATTTCAAAATAATCAACTAAATAATTTTACACAAATAGGATTTTTTTTTTTTTTAGAATTTTCTTTGCAGGATGATGGTACCGGCCATTTCATTTAAAAATAAAATACATATATTTTTTTATGATTTGAAAAATATCACTGTTTACATTATTTTATTTAATCTTATATAAACTATAAAGAATGGAATTTTTCCTAATTAAATTACTATCACTGCATAACGTGTTCAAAATTTGACGGACGAGATGCACTTAGAGCATCTCCATCCACCTTCAAATCCTTAAATTTGAAAGTGAGTTTCAAATTTTTTAAATTTTATCCTTCAACTTACCTTTATTAAAATTTGAAGAAATAAAGATGAGCTTCATTTACCACCTTCAAATTTGAAGGTCCTTCAAAAAATTTGAAAGCCCCTTTATTTTACTATTCATGTAGGGCAAAAGTATTAATTATGTGAGATTCTTGTGCTAATAATTATTTTAAGCCTAAATAATGTATTATTAATGCATTATTTACTATTTAAATTTTATTTTAATAATTATTTAATTTAAAATTTTAATTAATTCATTTTGTTAATTTGTGAAATAAATAAATTATTTATATTTTTGTAAGACCCTAACTTTTAATTTCATCAATAATTAATGATGATAGTATTGCATGGTTAAGAGGTATGTAAAGTAGCATTTATGTAAAAACATTAATGACCTTAAGTAATTATTTGACTTAAATTACCCTACCAATAAGAGTTGGCATCTAGGTGTAAGTCACTTAGTGAATGAAAATTGATGGGGGAAAGAAATGGTAAGGCTTTTACCTAACTAATTTACCTAACTAGTTGAAAGAGATAGTTAACAAAAAAAAAAAAACAAAAGTGAGAGTGATAGAAAGAAAGCGAAAAAGTGACAGAAAAGGAAAACAAAAAGAGAGAAAGATAGAGAGAGAAGGAGAGAGATATAGAGAGAGAAGTTGCAGAGAAATAGACAGGGAGTAGCAGGAGCTGCTGCAGTGCAAGAAGAGGCGAATTTTAGGTATAAAAATTCGTACCTTGCTGTAGATCAGGCTATAAGTAGATAGATCTTGAAAAATTACTTGATTTAAATACAAAATTCATCTGATTTGGTTAAGAATTGAGAGAGAAACTTCTGTCCAAAGTTAGAAGATTTCTGCTGTAAAAATTTATAGAAACAGCCACTTTCGGAGGTTGTTTGACCTCTTTAAAACTCTGATTTGTAGCCGAAGTTTTTCACACTTCAAATTTGAGATCTTAGGAAAATTTGGGCTTTGGTTTCAGTCAAAAAATGTTTTATATTCGAATTATTGTGATTTTTCAAAGTTAAGCTGCCACTGTAGAAATCTGATCTGGTTTGACAGAGCATTCGACCAAGTTAGAGTAGCCAAAAAATTATGAAATTTTGACTGTATCTTGTAGAACAATTGATGATAATCTGTACCAAATTTCAGGTTATTTCGATATCTTTTACCTACGCTACGAATTTATTAAAGGTAGAGCATCTGCTGCTAAATTTAAGTTTCTGCAGCACTGCCCTGTTTTAGGAAATACCAAATAAATACTTAGGCATGTTCAAAAAATGTAAAATTTGGTCTGGATGCTCTTTGATATGCCTATTTTGTATTTCTAAAGTTTTAGAATTTTTGGGTATAAGCTCACGAAATTATGTCCAGATTATGAAGCCTGTGTCAGGTTTGGCAAGTTAGAGGACTTAGTGTATTTTGGTATTTTTCAGCTCTAGCTTTATATTGGGAGTTTAATTGAGATTTGCATATGGTAGTTCTAATGCAAAATTTCAGTGTTATAACTTGTTTGGAGTATATACATTATATTTATTGATTATTGGAGTATACATTGAGCTTCCTAACCTAATACGGTTGTGGTGTTAGGAGCTAACGGAGAGCAAGATCCTTCAATGTCAACCTAGAAGTGATCTTTGACGTAGTGTGTGTGCGGTGACAGGTAGGATCATAAGATAATCTTATTCATATAGAAGTGAATATATATTGCTTATGTTATAATCTATATTGGTACTAATTGTGAAATTGTGAGATTTTGGGATAATCTTATTTATGTTGAATGCATTGTTTGTTTCTATATGTATAGTGGTGGTAAATGCATACGAGGTGTTGAAGGTGTTTATATATATAAGGTGAAATTGGTATTATATGAGAAGTTCTGTGAAGACATTGATGATTTTATATATATGGTGGCATTGCATACTATTCATATTGTATGCCTTGCATTGCACTGGAGAGAGTTAACCACGGTGGGTTAACCAAGGCTTAGTCACGGTGGACTAACCTAGGAGTGCCAAGGTGGGCATTCCTTGATAACGCGCCATCGATATATTAGGCCAACGTTATCTAAAATTGCGTGCACATGTGGGTGATACATGCATTGCATTGAGACATTCATGATATAGATATATTAATCATTTTTACCTGTGTGCATTTGGGTGTTTATTATCATTCTTTATGAGTTTGATTATCTATCGTGAGCATGTTGACAATTAGCTCACACCCACATAAACTGTTTTGACAGGTAACCTGGAGAAGACGATTTGGTTCACTGCAGTGTTGGTCATTGCCGTGGTGGCATTCATGTTGGTGTCCGGATGTCATGTCTCAAGGCTTGAGTCGTCTTTTCTATTTGTATTTTTCTTTACGTTAGCTTGAGTTTGGGATTTATCATAATTTACCTATACTTGACATGATGTGTGTAAAGTTATGGGATGAGTTACTCCGATGTACGTTATATTTATGCATGATTGGTTTATGGTTTCATAAGGCAATGGTGTTCTTCCGTTGCATTATATTGGTTGGGTGTGGATTAAGGTGCCGTTCGCAGGTACAATGACTTGTGCGATCACGCCCTGCCTAATATGACATAATTAATATCTAATTGGAATGGGGGTGTAACAATTTTATTTACTTTTATTTATCTTAAAATTATTATTTATATATGATAATTGGTATTCATATATAATTTCATATATAAATAATAATTTGTCGTTCATTTTTTAAGACTTGTTTTGTCATTCTCGAGATCTTAAATGAATGACAAATTCTTATGATTCCCAAATAAGTGGATCATCTATTAATTTTAGTTATGGTAATTTTAGTAGTTTTAACCACCATGAAGGTGGGTATGGAAGAGCAAACTTACCACCTTATTAGTACTAGTGATTTTAATTATCCAAGTCTCATTTTATGTATTTTCATTAGTTCCTTATCGTACTTTAATTTTTATTAAATGTATTTCATTTGTTTATAATATGTTTTTTAATGTAATTTAATTTGCAAGTTTATGGATAGATTATTTAGTTTAAAAAATATTAAATAATTTAATTTAATTAAATATTTGGTAAATAATTATAATTTAGATTAAAATTTGATAATAAATAATTATATTTTTAATAAATGAGAGCACAATATATGATTTTTTAATTTTTTTTATATAAAATAATAATAATTTAAATAATAAATAGTAAAAATAAAAGTTGATAAATTAGAGTAACAATGTAAAAAAAATAAGACTTATAAATTTTAAATTTAAAAAAAATATTAAAATAAAAATAAATTTAAAAATTTTAGATCGGAGATATCTTAAGGCCTTAAAATCGATCACCGATTCTACCGTCAACCTATCAAAATAGGACAGATGCACGTTAGTCTTTCGTGGACAACGTCACAACATGGGACCAATGCGACGTCAGAATAGGATCCTATGTAATATTAAACAACAGACACGCGTAAGGATCCCATAGAATGGGCGGTGGAAAAGTTTCCTCGTAATCCGGAGAAGACAATTTTAAAACAGTGCTGCTAAGCACAGATGCCTGTTAATTGGATGCAGTCGCCTTTTAACACTTTTCACTTCAAAATATGTAGATTTTTAAGGATACTTTTTGTTCGGGAGTGAAAAAGAGAGGTATAATCATAGTTGTCAAATCGAATCGGCACCAAATTAATAAAATTACTTTATCGATTCAATTAGTTTAATCGATATTATAAATTAAATATAATTTATTTATTTATATATATTTTTATTTATTTATTTTAAATATAATTTATATTGTAAAGTAAAATATAAGAAATCAAGTAAAATAGTGATAAATGTTATTTAATTCTACTCTTAGTTTTCAAGTTCAACTCTTGAGAGTTATAAATACATTAAATTTTTTTAAAGAGGGTCAAAAAGTCAAAGTTAGTCAATGGTTTTTTTAGTTTAACTGGCCAATCGGTTCATCAGTTTTTAAAAAATTGGCCAGTTCATCTGGTTCATATACATTTCTGCTAAATTAATTAAACCGTATCAGTTCACCGTCTGATTCTCGATCAACTGATTAAACTGGCCAATCTGATCCAGTTCTAATAACTATAGGTATAACTAACATCGGCCTGAAGGCCCGCCAAGCTCATTCATATTGGATTATGGTGTGTGCTTGTAGGGCCGGGCTGAGCAAAATATTTAGACTTGATTAAAATTGGGGTCGGCTTGAGCAAAATATGGATTTTTATTTTAGTCACCTAAAATTAAAAAGTTAGTAAAACTATTTTTTTCAAACTAACTCACTAACTCATATGACATTATTGCTTACGAGCCTCAAGACTCGCAATCTTTAACCAGAGGGACAGACGTGCAAGATAAAAACCAAAAGCCCCTAGACACCGGTGGGGTGCCAGCCAAAAAGGCTCTGATGGTTAAATTAGCACAATGGAAGATGGAGAATGCATACATATATCTTGATTGAATGTAATCCATATAGCATCCCTTTGTTATTGGGTTGATGGAGTGATTTGAGCCTGATTGTTGGTCTTGAGATTAGGGCTGATTGCTGGCCTTGACTCTAGGTTGTCCGTTGGAGATAACAATCTTGAAATATGTTTAGGTTGGAATCTCGAGAATATAACTAGACTAGGATCTCGGGTTTGTACGTGGATTATAGAATCCCTCACGATAGAGCCAAAGCCTATCGGGGAAAAAATAGTTTAGTAGTTAGGTAGCATTAAGTGTTCAGTGGTAATTTTTATTAAGTGATGACACATGGTGTGAAAATACATTAACAATCTAAATTTGTAGTGTACTGGAGAAACTTTTAAAAAAATACCACATAGCAAAATGGTGTTTCCTTGAAAGTCTCTATAGTACACCACAAATTTAGATTGCTGATATTATTCACACCACATTTTATCACTTAGAGAGAGAAAGAGAGAGACATAGAGAGACATACACACACACAGACACACATAAAGGAAACCAAGTCTCTCTCAGCCACGCACGACTAACAAGGGACAGCGGTAGATGAGATGTGATGGCCAGCCTCCACAAAAATGTGCCAGCAAGGATAGGGAATAAAGAATTGAAGCAAGGGGAAATAATTCATCACACTGTGTACATCCAATCAAACTATCGCCAGTAAGGCAACACCATTACATCAAAAGTCAGGGGCAAAAGCGTTCGAAAGTGGCAAAAAATGCATCCGACAATTTATTGTTGCAAGCCTATTTTTATATATAGTAAGATGGTGTATGCTTCTAGGGCCGGCCTGGGCAAAATATTTAGGTGTGATTAAAATTTTGGATGGGCTTGGGCAGAATATGGGTTTTTATTTTAAGTCATCTAAAATTAAAGAGTTACTGAAAATATTTTTTCTAGAGGAACTCACTAACTCATACGACATTATTGCTAATGAGTCTTAAGACCCGCAATCTTTAACTAGAGGGACAAACGTGCAAGATGAACACCAAAAGTCCCTAGACACCGGTGGGGTACTAGCTGAAGGGGCTCCAATGGTTAAATTAGCACGATGGATGATGGAGAATGCCTAAAGATATATTGAGGGAATGTAATCCTTAGACCCTACCTTCGTTATGGAGTGATGCCCTTCTCATGTAGTGGGTTGATTGAGTGATTTGGGCTTGATTGTTGGCCTTGAGATCAGGGCCTAATTGCTCGTCCCAAATCTTAGTCATCTGTCGGAGAGTATGATCTTGAGAATATGTTTAGACTGGAATCTAAAAAATATATTTAGGTTGGGATCTCGAGTCTCATGATTGTACATGAATAGTGGAATCCCTAACGATAAGGGCCAAAGTTGATCAGAGATCTCTTTGGTCCACTATCTAGATATCAAGCCCTTATTGAGGTTGGTGGAATGGACAACTTAGCTAACCGAGCCTAAGTGCAGAGCAGCAGCAACAATGCTCATCAATTGCATATTGAGGTTTGAACATGTTAATTTAGCATATTTTCATTAGCTAACGATACTATGTCCGCAAATTAATACATTATCATCGTTATACTGAATATTCTCTCTCCTTGCCTCTGCTGAACCGGAAAGAAAAACAAGGGAGCATCCCACATTGGCGAAGAAGGAGAAAAGCAAGTTAATGCGATTACAATAATTGGCGGGACTACCCAACAGGCTGGGTGACACACGTCGGCCCGCGGAATAAGCAAACAGCCGTGTATGATATTTGCCAACGCTTGACAAGCTCCGCCAAAGCACACCCGACGTGTTTGTATGCAAAGACAAACACAAAAATTAGAAACATGTGGGCAACAGGTAGGCAACGCTAGCAATAATGTAGGCAACGAGCAACAACTTTATAGCAACGAAAAGAGACATTTTATTGACAATTGCAAGCTATTACAAGCATCAAAGTATGCTATTACAACAGGCAAACAATGCCCTAGAAGTAGGGCATAAAAGCTAGCAAGGTGGTCTGGAGCTTATCGTGCTCTCCCCCCCTTATATATGCTTTTTTAGCCATTTATAACTTTGCACAAGGAGATATAGTGTGTCTGCGAGGAGTCATAATTAACCCTCATTTATTCTACGAGACAAAATAGAGGAAAAGCTTTTGTGCATTTCAAAGTTTACATTGAAAGCTTTCCAACAAAAAAACCCTTGCTCAAAAAGCCCTCCGAACAACAAAGTTATATGAATGCCAAAATTGACCAAAATGTGTCACTGTGTGAAAATCTGGCACACATTGGCGTGCACACGGCGGGGCCGAAGTGAGGTTAACCCGCCCCAATCTGGGCGCGGCACGCAAGCGCTTGGGCGCTGGCTGGGCGGCTGTGACACGCGCGAAGTGAAGTTAAACCGGGCGCGCGTAGTGAGGTTAAGCGTGGCGCGCTCGCACATGGGCGCAAAGGCTAGGCGTGCGAGGCTGCCAAAGTGAGGTTATCTTGCCCCTCATTCTCGGCCAAAGTGAGATTATCCCGGGCCAACCTGGCTGCTTGGCTGAACACTTGGCTGGGCACTTGGGCATTCGTGGGGCACTCTTGGGCAACCCTTGGGGCTTTGCTTGGCACTTGTCCCAAACATGTTTGTACACCCTTAGGCATCTTGAAAGCACACTTTGCATCCCATATAGCTTTGAGAGAAGTTATGTACAATGAGGCAAGGGGTTGACTAGAAGTGCAACCCTTGACACTCTCCCCCACCTGATCAGTCGGCGCCCTCGACGACTTAGCCTGCCAATATAAAGCAAGTTCCTCCTTGAAAGCCGTCAAATCTGCCTCCTTTTCCCAACTTATTTCTTCATCCCTAAGACCTTTCCATTTGACCAAGTATTGCAACATTTGCTTCCTGGACGCTATGATGGTTCGGTGGGCAAGAATCTGACCAACCTTCTTCTTGTCCGTCTTTGCCACAATAATCTGTCTATGGGACTTATTCCAAGATTCATCATCTTGGTCTGGAAAATAGGGCTTCAAATAACTGACATGGAAGACCGGATGTATCTTCAACCATGAAGGAGCGTTAATTTTATAAGCACACTTCCCGATCTTTTTCAAGATGGTCACTGGTCCTTCGTATTTTCGTATCAATCTCTTGTCTCTACCCCTTAAAAACTTCCGTTGTTCGGGTAAGAGCTTCATCAAGACTTAATCACCGACTTTGAATTCCAAAGGTCTCCTCTTTTCATCAGCCTATTTTTTCATCCTTGTAGCTACATGGTCCAAATAAGCCCGCACTATGTCCATGTTCTTCTTGTAGTCCTTGGCAAAATTGAATGCTCTTAGTGACTTTCCAACATAAGGTCCATCCACTGTGTGGGGCAACAGTGGCTGTTGGCCGATTAAAATCTCAAAAGCACTCTTGCCCATAGAGCTACTCTTCTGAGAATTGAAACACAAATATGCAACGTCTAGAAGTTGTACCCAGTTCTTCTGATTAGCATTAACATAATGTCTAAGATACTCCTCTAGCATGCAATTGAATCTCTCCGTTTGACCATCGGTCTCCGGATGATAGCTAGACGACATGTCAAGCTTTGACCCGAGAAGCTGAAATAACTCCGTCCAAAAGGTACACGTAAAGCGTGTATCCCGGTCAAAAATAATGCTTCTAGGCACACCCCAATATTTCACAATGTGCTTAAAGAAGAGTTAGGCAGTCTCCTCAACTGACATATATTTGGGTGCGGCAATGAAAGTTGCATATTTGGAAAATTTGTCCACTACATTCAGAAAAGTGGCAATCTCTCCCATTTTTGGCAAGCTAGTGATGAAATCGAGTGAAACACTCTCCCAAGGTCGACTAGGCACTGGCAACGATTCAAGCAACTCTGCCTTCCTCTTGTGCTCGACTTTGTCTTGTTGGCAAATGAAACATGTTCGCACAAATTCCTCCATATCATCCTTCATTTGGGGCCAATATTATCCCTGCTTTAACAAAGCAAGAGTACGTTCCCATCCTGGATGTCCTGCCCAAAGTGAATCATGACATTCCTGAAGGAGTGTCTTCCTCAAATCACCCACTTTAGGAACGAAGATGCGATTGCCTTTTGTCAATAACAACCCATCATGTACCCAAAATTAGAGAGTCTTGCCCTTCTTGACAAGGTTCATCAAGTTCTCAGCCATAGCATCCTTGTCTAGATTGGCTTTAATTTGTCCCTGAATTTTGTTAGAGATAGCGGAAAGAGTACCCATGTAGTGACACGCGGCCAATTCTCCATGCCGACTCAAAGCATCAGCTATATGATTAGTGGCACCGACTTTGTACTCCAACGCAAAGTCAAACTTAGCCAGTTTCTCCTGCCACCTTACCTGCCTTGCATTCAACTTGGGCTGTGTGAAGAAATGACTAACCGTCGTGTTGTCTGTCTTGACCACAAAATGAGTCCCCAATAAGTAATGCCTCCAAACCCGCAAGCAATGCACAACCGCAAGTAACTCTTTCTCATGTGTCGGGTATCTCTGTTCAGCATCATTAAGCTTCCTACTGTCAAAGGCAATAGGATGTCCATCTTGTAATAGAACACCTCCCAAAGCAAAGTTTGAAGCATCGGTCTGAACTTCAAATGGCTTACCAATATCTGGTAGAGCTAGCACAGGATCCTTCATCATGGCATCCTTTAGCTCGATGAAGGCACGTTGGCACTCCTCAGTCCACACGTAAGCCTTACCCTTCTTCAACAATTCAGTCAACGGTGTTGCTATCTTTGAGTAGCCTTCAACAAACTTCCGATAGTAATTAGCCAAACCAAGGAACGAACGCATCTCCAACACATTGGTTGGCGGTTGTCACTCCTTAATAGCTTTCACCTTGTCTTGATCCATACGAATCCTACCATGTCCAACAACATGACCCAAGAACTTAATTCTTTCTTGAGCAAACTCACATTTCTCAAGCTTCATATACAATTTATGCTCCCGCAACCTAGCAAAAACCTTAGCCAGATGTTCCACATGCTCCTCCATCGTAGCACTATAGACCACAATATCATCGATGTATACCACCACAAACTGGTCAATGTACCCATTAAGGACTTCATTCATCATGGTGCAAAAGGTCGCTGGTGCGTTTGTCAAGCCAAATGGCATGACTAGGAACTCATATGAGCCATAACGAGTGACACAAGTCGTCTTAGCTTCATCATCCTCAGCAATTCTCACCTGGTAGTACCCCGATCTCAAGTCCAGCTTAGTGAAGTACTTTGCCTTACTCAACTAGTTAAAAGACTCCGCAATCCCCGGAATAGGATACTTATTCTTGATTGTGAGCTTATTGAGAGCTCGATAGTCTATGCACATCCTTAAACTACCATCATGCTTCTTCTGGAATAACACAGGCGCACCGTATGGAGCCTTAGATGGCCTTATGAAGCCTGCATCAAGCAATTCCTTCAACTGCTTTCGTAGCTCTTCCAACTCCGGTATGGCCATTCTATAAGGAGCCCTTGCTGGTGGCTTTGCCGCAGGCACCAACTCGATAACATGATCAACTCCACATCGAGGAGGTAACTTTTGCGGCAACTTTTCTGGAAAGACATCCCTAAATTGCCTCAACACCTTCTTCACCGGCGTGGGTACCGGCCCTTCCATAAGGAACTCATCCAATTTTAACACAGCAACCCAAGTCTGTTCACCCCTCTTAGCTCCCCGATTCAGTTGCACTGCCGAGATGAACTTCTCGCTGTTGGTGGTTGACATGGCTGAGATCAAGCACGGCTTCTCACCCATCACACACATCGAATTCGAATATGGCATCACCGCAATCTTCGTATTCCTCAAAAATTCCAACCCAAGGATTGCTTGAAAATCATCCATAGGCGCCGCAGTGAAGTTGGCTTTTCCTTCCCATGAGCTTACCTTAATAGGCATCGCTCGTGCAACACCATAGATGGGCTGCGCTGCCGAGTTCACGGCCTTAATCTTACTAGAGTCCTTCTCCAAAGACAACCCCAGCCTTTCCACCTCAGTCCCAGCAACAAAGTTGTGGGTGGCACCGGTGTCATTCAGTGCACGTATGGGCTGGCCATTGATCTTGACATCAACAAACATTAACCCTTTGGTGGACACTCTCTTCTCTTTAGCCTTTGTGCCAACTGTGTCGGTCTCAACCTTCTCAGTAGGCTTTTTACCCTTGTCATCAAGCTTCTTCTTCTTATTGTTGCCCTTGTCATTAGACACGATTAGCTGCTTCACAAGCTTCTGCCAATCAACAACATTACCACCTTTCTTGGCATGAATTTTCGACTTGTCACCCCTCTTGGCAACGACATTCATGTGAAAAGCCCCAACCCTACTTCCCCCGAAGTTTCTTTCACTTCTAGAGCTTTGCCTAAACCTACGGTCGTCTTCCTCGTTGTCACTAGAAGCTGCTTGCGACGTGTAATTAGCCACGGAAGCCAATGCATTCAAGGCTCTCTTTTGTGGGCATTCGGCTATCCAGTGCGGTCCACTGCACAGGTAGCACGAAATTTGGCTCTTACCCTTGCCCAGTTGGTTGCTTTGGGCCTTCCCTTTATCATAATTGTAAGGCTTATAGTTGTTCTTGTGTGCATGCCCTCCATCTGAATTGCTCCTAGATGAGGATACGGTATCGGTTCCCCCACTCTTGGGCTTACCATGCCCTTGTGACTTGCCACCGCCCCTATTCTTGCGTGGGGAATTGTCCTTTTGCTTAGGTTCAGATGCATAGTCTACAAGACATTCAGTTGAGGCCTGAGCATAAGCCAAATCTTGCACATGCTGTCGGTGTAGCTCAACCCTTGCACAAGGTTTCAAGCCTTCAAGAAAAAAGAACAACTTGTCCTTCTCTGACATGTCACGGATGTCAAGCATGAGGCCAGAAAATTGCTTGACGTAGTCCTTGATAGTGCCCGTATGTTTCAAATCTCGCAAAGCACGACGTGCATTATACTCCACATTTTCTGGGAAGAATTGCAGCTTCAACTCCTGTTTCAACTACTCCCATGTCTCAATAACGCATATGCCCCTTTACATCTCTTCGTACTTCGTCCTCCACCACAACTTGGCGTCGGCCGACAAGTACATCGTGGCCATGGTCACTTTGGCTTCCTCCGTGTCTGCCCTTACGGCCTTGAAATATTGCTCCATGTCAAATGAGAAATTGTCAAGCTCCTTTACGTCACAGGCTCCCCCATAGGCATGAGATTCCGGCACACGGCATCTAAGAGCGTCTTCCCCCCCTTGCGGTGCATTCCCAATCGCACGAGTTAGCACATTCACTTTGCCATGAAGCTCCTTAATTTCAAGCCGAAGGCCTGCCACCATCTCCTCAAGGTCATGCACACGAGCAATGCCATAAGCTTGCTCCAAGTCATGCATCCGTCCCTCAAGGTGTGCCAAAGCCCCCGACATGGCATCCATCCTAGCCACCTTCTCCTCCAAGAGATCCAACCTTTTCCGTTGCGTCGGCATATTGAAAGTTACTTGCATCGAAAGCCATAGTAAGCGATGCCCAATGCCCCAAGTTCCGAGCTAATCCTTCGCTCTGATACCAACTGACACACGCCGGCCCGTGGAATAGGCAAACTGCCGTGTGTGGCACTTGCCAACGCTTGACAAGCTTCGCCAAAGCACACCCAACGTGTTTGTATGTAAAGACAAACACAAAAATTAGAAATATGTGGACAACAGGTAAGCAACGCTAGCAACAATGTAGGTAACGAGCAACAACTTTATAGCAACGAAAAGAGACATTTTATTGACAATTGCAAGCTAATACAAGCATCAAAGTATACTATTACAATAGGCAAACAATGTCCTAGAAGTAGGGCATAAAAGCTAGCAAGGTTGTTTGGAGCTTACTGTGCTCTCCCCCCTTATATATGCTTTTTTAGCTATTTACAACTTTGCACAAGGAGATATATTGTGTGTGCGATGAGTCATAATTGACCCTCATTTATTCTACAAGACAAAATAGAGGAAAAGCTTTCGTGCATTTCAAAGTTTACATTGAAAGCTTTCCAACAAAAAAAACCTTGCTCAAAAAGCCTTCCGAACGACAAAGTTATGCGAATACCAAAATTGACCAAAATGTATCATTGTGTGAAAATCTGGCACATATTGGCGCCCGCACAGCGGGGCTGAAGTGAGGTTAACCCGCCCCAATCTGGGAACGGCGCGCGCGTGTGGGCGCTGGCTGGGTGGCTGTGACACGCGCAAAGTGAGTTTAAACCGGGCGCGCGTAGTGAGGTTAGGCGTGGCGCACGGGCATATGGGCGCAAAGGCTGGGCGCGCGAGACTGCCAAAGTGAGATTATCCTGCCCCTTATTCTCGGCCAAAGTGAGGTTATCCCGGGCCAACCTAGCTGCTTGGTTGAGCACTTGGCTGGATACTTGGGCATCCGTAAAGCACTCTTGGACAACTCTTAGGGCTTTGCTTAGCACTTGTCCCAAACATGTTTGTACACCCTTAAGCATCTTGAAAAGACACTTTGCATCCCGTATAACTTTGAAAAAAGTTAAGTACAATGAAATAAGAAGTTGATTAAAAGTACAACCCTTGACACTGGGCCATCATCCTTCAGGCAGTAAAAGGGAATGTGATGAGTGGGCAACGCTCGCATTTAACTATGCGAGATGGGTGTCGGCTCCATAGCCTGGTTACGACAACTGGGCACTCTCATTTTAACCAATCTGATCCCTGGTCTTGAAGAAATCCCCAAACTCCAAATCGGAACAGAGAGAGAGAGAGATCTAAAAAAAAAAAATCTTTTTCCCTCCTTGAATTAAGATTTTTCTTCCCTTTCCCCTCCCTCTCCCCCAACCCCAAGTTCCAAACGAGCTCTTAACTGAACTTCTTAGAAAGATATCTCCTTTGCAGGCGTGTGACAAAATTTCAATACGATTACTTATCTATATGATCCAACATATCACCATACATAGAAGGTATATATATACAACAGAAAGAGAATAAAGGGGTGTAAAAGTTAATTAAATAAATGAAGCAAATATGCAATTTAATGAAGGTTCTCAAAATGGTGTATCTAACCCATCCATTACATCTAAAACACTAGACTTTCGACGCTCCAGCTGTAGTCTTGGAGAGCTCCCAGTGCTCCTGCTCAGGACCCAAACTTTTCTCCCTCTCTTTCTGGCCAAAGCAAATTCCTGACTTTTGCTTCTTCCAGGAACCAACCTTTTCCTGCTCATTACCTTCTCCAACAAATTTCTATCTTCTGGAGACAGTTGGACATTACAGGTCTTTCGAGAATCAGTCGGGCAGGAGAGTCGCTTGCGAGTTGGAGATCGAACCGGCAATGCTCTGAATCCATTATCTCTCTGTCTTACGACGCCAATGAGACAGTGAAGCCATGTCGCCAGTTCAAGGATGTACAGGTCAGTCTTCTGCTTATCTGCGTGATAAAACGTCTGGAGGCGAATCACGTTATTCTCTGTGGCCCCTTTCTTGCCAAACTCACTACTGCAAGAGAAAACACGAGTTAAACCACAATGTTTAGGAAAATGAGCACACTATGAACAAGAGAGAACAATCGCCTGGACATCCTGGAGAGAGAGAGAGAGGGAGAGAGAGAGAGAGAGAGAGACAAATGACTAACCCAGTGTTCGCCCACTCTCCAACCCACCCAAAGCCTTGATGAGCCCTGTTTTGAAGTGCAACAAAAGCCAAAGAAAAAGACTGTAAAGATGACGTAAATGAATGAGGACTGTCCAAGAGAAAACTTAAACAGCTAAAAGATTAGGCTGGAAAATATTGCTTGTTCAAATGCAAGCATAGCCAAACCAGAAAGTTGACAGAAATAACCACTAAGCACTCGATTCAACATACTTGGAAGTATTTGTAGCCACTGGAACGAGCCATTGGAGTGTTTTCTCCATTTCAGCTTTAATTTGAGGTATTGTGAGCTGCATAAAGGTCCAAAATTGAAGCGCCTAAGTTAAATAGATGAATACTAATTGAAGTGGTTAAGTAGTGAAGTCCATGGAATAGGTGAAATGTTATAGGAAATGATATACCTCTTCCTTGGCATCAACAGTTTGACACCGAGAACGTAAAGCAACCTTGACACTGTTTGGCAACCCCTGATATAGTTGGTCTCTCATATTAGGAGGAAGGGAGGTAGGCCGAGATGCCTAAGATCAGATGAATTCCCATTTGAAAATCAACAAGCGTTCAGTTATGCTACACCAACCAATATGAGAAATCATACAAATACGTAGAAGCCAGAGTTAAAACTTACAATGTTGTCTATCTGATTGATTACGTTAGCATAGTGCAGTGCAAGACCCGCAACACCAAGTCTTTCAGGTTTTCTAAGAGGCTCTTTGTCGACAAGTATCAAACCTGCTATGAAATGACAGCGCAATGAAAATTGGAAAAAAAAATTTATCACACCCTTTCATGACCAATAACTACAACCAAAAAAAATCACAATCTGAAAGCTTGAGTGCTAAATGACTTCTGTGCATGTCTTGTAATAATGGCCAATAAGGATTGGAAACAGAGAGCAGATTGATATACAATGGCTAGTGTATTCCATTCATTTAACCAAACTTTGAGATTGAAGTGCAAATTAGATGCTTGTAGCATGCATAGGCATGGCATTCAGTGACCCAATAGCACAGTTTAGGTGCATAAAATGAGTTTTTTTTTTTTTTCCTTTTATGGCATCATGTATAGGCAAGTTTCAAGCAAAAACTGTACGAAGCAAACCATGAGAATGGTTATATACTGACTTCCAAATTCAACAAATTTATGCAGTAATTCATGGTTAATTTGCTTGTGCTATGTTGTTCATACCATTATCTCCAAATGCTTCCAAGATCTCTTGATGGATGAAGGTGACGATATCAACAAGCTTCTCCACAACCTACAAAAAATAAATCCAACATATTTGTGCACCCAAACATCAAGACAGCATAAATACATTCCACTGTTTCCTGTGGAATTATTAATGAATAAAATCCAACATATTTATATTCACTGTCATCCACAACAGGAAAGGCGGCAGAATATGAGTTCCAGAGATGGAAGACTAAATCAAATATTGACAAGAGTAAATTATAAAAACAAGTTGAGAAATGCAGTCCTACAGGAAGGTCAACAATATTTCTGCATTTTTCACCCATAGATAAATGAAAGTAATGCACAAATATGTACCTCTTCCAAACTCTTAGCCCAAAGAGATTTCTTTTTCAAGCTCCTTACAAGTTTTCTTTGATGTTTAAGCTCACTTTGTAACATCATGACACTCTCTCCTGCGATTACAAAGAACTGCAAGTTAATTAAAAGAATCTACCTTATAGTACCTGAAACCGGAAAACTAGCGCTAGCAGTCAACAGCAAACATCTTTAAATAACCACAGAAGATGGTCAAACAAAAATGAACTGCAACTCATAATATAGTTAATCAGAGAAGCAAATGTACATAACTGAAACAAACTCTGTATGGCTGCAAATAGAAGGTGTGTGATGAATGACAAACCCTTTTTGCCCGACATAACAAACGAAATGTTAAACCAAGATAAAACAATTGTAGGTTCTGGTAAATCACTCTGCCTTCAATAGCAATAGGCCCTTTTCTGCATTTTGGGAGGCTTCAATCCTCAACCTCCAACTAAATAACACCAGTTGAATTTTTGCATCTCATTGCTAGCATGGGCAAACTTAATATAGTTGCTAAACTACAAAGGATAACCATTTCTTATGAAGACAGCCCAAAGGAGCCACAGAAAAACCTGGCTCCAACAAGCAGAGGAACTGCAGAGCCGGTGTGAAAAAATAAATAAACTATCACAGTGTATCCACCCAAAGACAATTACAACCATGAAACAAATCAAAATTTAGAGGAAAAGTAGATAGTTTGACACACACACACACACACAACTCAATGCTTTCCCCAGTTATTGCCGTTTTTTATTCATTAAGCAACAGTATGTGTCTATGAATAAACAAAAGATATAATCACAAAATTTCACCTCTAAAATCGCTCTTCACTAATATCTAAAAGAACTTCAGTGAAAGCAAAAGATTAACCACTTCTAACCTTTACGAGGGAGATTTAAGGACTCCACTTCTTCAAGCTTCCGACGGTAATCTTGCTCAAATCTGTCCAAAGCATTCAACTCGTGATATAATTCCTACACACGAAGAAGGAGTTAGCCTCGTAATGTAGAAGAGTTTATACTACTCAAAATCAATTTCACAAGTTCCTGAATACTTGGGAAACAATAACAAATGTGCATACAGCAATATAGTGCACGGCAATCTCATGGTGCATGCAATCTTTTATTATATTATGAGAAAACTTTAGGCGTAACATTACAAAGTAACAGAACAAGAACCGGTGTGCCACTATCCCTATCAAATTTTGGGAAATAATTGTGGAACCACCAGATAACATGTGTATTCTTTGCAGAGAAGCACTCAAATGTGTCAATTGGATTCTGTACATCAGACAACCACAAAATGTTCAGAGCCCTGACATGTAATCTAAGAAGACAACTTGTTCCAAAGTTAAGTGTACAATACAAGTCAGAAATCATCACATTCTACAGCACCGTAAACACTTTATTGCACGTTTAAAATAAAATGACATAATGGCATTTCATGTTAGCAAAAAGCATTTGTAATAGAAGAGAGTCAGATTCATGGGGAACAATGATCTACAACGATATTATGCAGTAAATTGCCCCAAAAGCCAAAGTTTAACTGTGAAAGAAAAAATGAGAGTCCGATAAGTTGCAAGGCAAAAAAATGTATGAAATCTCCAATAAATAAAACTAAACTTACAGAAGTATTCTGAGCCAAGGTAGTCAACTCTTGCATTGTCATGTCTGCCTCTTCTATCAGCTGCTTATGTATTGCATGGTCTGAGTCCAATCTGATACATTACAGATATTAATGTCTTTCAAACACTAGGAAACAACAGCAGCTTCACTAGTATGAACTATAAAGCATCCAGCTTACTTTGAAAAAAATCTGCCCAGGTTGTGCCATTGTGGGTCTTTACATAGGTCTCCAAACCTAATTACTTCTCGGGAGAAAACGTCAAATTCCTCCCTACAAAATTCAGTAAACATGTGTCAATACAGAAGAAGATGAAAACTGCTGTGACAGACCCTAGTGCATGAGGCAGATAAGGCAATGAAAGAAAGGGTAAAGCTGTTTGAAAGACAGACCTGAAAAAAAAAAAAAAAGCAAGGGCATGTTATATAACAAGAGGAAAACCTTTTATCAGCAGCAGCAATACTTAGCAACTCTTTCATGTCTGTAGAAACTAACTGCTGCACTCCTTCTGAATGTAAAACCTCCTTTTTCAGGAACTGGATATTTTCTTGAGAAAGAGATTGCATCAAATTTGCACCTTTGGCGATTGTATTAGCAATTTCAAATGCCAATATGGATATTCTATTCCCTCTTGAAGCCATGCCAGAGATAAATCCACTATTGGAATTCAAATTTGACATACTGCTTCCAAGTGTGTCTAGAACTTCCACTGCCCTCTCTAGGCCCACAATTCCAGCTTTTCCCAAAAATGAGCTCACTTGGGGCACCTATAAAAAAAAAAAAGGCAAAATGTAAACCACAATGCAACAATAATATCAATTTCAATGTCATATCCAATTGATATATTTCATCATGAAAAGGAAAGATTTTTTCAAAAAATTATCACTGGTTGGATTGGCAGTAATGAAAATTAGTGAGCTGAACATCTGTTTATTATTTCCTTACAGAATGTATTATCCCCGTTGAAATAGAGCTAAACAATAGAAACAGATGACTAGCATCAAGGGCCAAAGATTTCGGCCTGAACATACATCCTCAATAAATATTCAAGCAACTGCATCCCCTGTCTAAGGCAGAGGAGCATGATAACATTCGAAGTAGGATTTAGTGCTGGAAATTGTAGCTTCTAAGTGTTTTGCTCTTGTACGCCGTCTTGATCTGGTGAGAGCTGGCAATATCATGATCCATTGTCGAGCAAGAAAATATAATACATCTGATTTTTGTCATAGGTTGTGCTTAATCGCTGTTTAAACAATTCAAAGATCTTAACACACTTTTCAATCATCACATCTTACTTGGCTTGCATCTACACCTTAAAGTCTGCCTGCACAAGTTCCGTTGAAGTCATGGTCAATGCAAATGCTTCTAATGACAAAGCCAAGAGAGGCTGCCAGGCAACTAATTTGTATTTTTGTCCTTATCATCCTTATACATGTAGGGAAATCATCTATTGCTATATTGGCAATTTTATGATGTATAATCCTGCCCCCAAATTTTCTCCCTTGATTCAGTGAAGCCTCCAATTGTCATAACTAGAGAAGGAAACTTGAACTAACATAAAATTTTGGATAAGGACCATCATGAAAAGCCTTGCAGAGTATATAAATCACTGAATCGCATCCAGCAGGGCGTGAGGATGTGTCAGATATTCATCTTGTTCACTCTCAAAAGACTGTATTCTATCCAAATAAAAATTGGGAACCCGATATCAGATAGCACATTGGCATTCTTTTGCCATCAAAATATGCAACAGTTACACAAATTCTCATGGCTTCGTTCGCCTTTCTTATCTTGTTAAATGCAGGGCATCCTCGAGTCCTGGGAAGTGCAGCCTCTTCCATTTTCTCAAACAATCATGTTCCACAAAAACAGACAACTTCGCCTCCTCTTGTTTGCAATTGGTTAATGGATTGATTATCCTCGATTTTCTTGTGCTAGTATCACTACAAACCGAATGGCCGCTAGATTCTCCATTTTTCATGTTATCTCGTTCTTTCTTCATCCTTCCTCTCAAACTCGCTATCCCTTCATGACAAAATAAACCACCATTCTGCTCTCGTGATCTACGAAGCCAGTAACAAAAATAACAACAAAATCCATTGGGAACCCAATTTAAGCAGATTAAACATACGTTCTTTCCTCTTTTCGCCCGATCAATGAAAACCATTCGCTTACACTAGGCATCAAAATTGACATTTACCATGGTTGGTTACAAGTAAGATGTATAATGAATGGCAAGTACCTTGTTTTGCACCGTCCTAGCAGGCGTTGACGCCTTAAGTTCACGGGAAATGGACATCCGAAGCTCGCCGGAATCATAACTTTGTGAAGTCTTCTGGCAAACCTCCACATCGGGGAAGGGATAAGAATCCTCCTTTTGCTTACTAATGCTCCTTACGGACTTGAGCTTCCCAGAAAACCCCGACCTGTTCTCCCGGAATTCTGCCTTTGGCTGCTCCGTCCCACCTGAGCACATCCCTCCCATTGTGCTTGTAACAATTCTAGTTCAAATACCCTCCCAATTTATACCTATCAAAAAATTATTCAAATAGAAATTCATTTGGTTGCTGAAAAAAGAGGAGGGCAAAACTAGAAAAGTAGAAAATAAAGAAAAACTTCAAAATCCACAATAGTTATAAATCAGGACTTAATAAAAATGAAAGAAAGGAAAAAAAAAAAAAAAGGAGATAAAATCGACCAAAGTGTTGCATGCATTACTTTCTTCCATTTTCTCAGTAAACAAACAGGGGGTTAGGAAACTCAGAAGCTACCTCCGATCACAGAATTCTCCGATTATAACCGGGAGTAATGTTGTCGTAACAATTAACAACGAGAATAGATTTCAGAGCACAAACAAAGAAGAAATTCTGAAAAGCTTAAACCTAAAAAGATTTTAGCTGAATTGGTCAGATAGTCAAGAGTAAAAGGAATTCAGAATAGATATAGTAAACGAGACGATTTCTGATAATTCGGAATTATTGAAGAGAAAAACAGAGGGGTCTGGTTCATTGGATAGTAATAATACCGCGTTAATTGAGCATGGCGAATCTCGTGTGTATCGGCTTAGACTGAATTGAATTGAATTGAATTGAATGAAATTGATGAGGGAAGGCTTTTGATACCCCAATTGCGAACCAGACAACACGGGGCATAAGATGAGCAGAAACGATTGACTACTGTTTCTCTCTCTACTCTCTCTCTCTAGGTTTTTTATTTGTTTTTCTTTTTTTGTTGCTGAAAGTCTCGTCTGAATGTGAGAGGGGGAGAGAGAGGGGGAGAGATACGAAATCCCGCCCACCCTTCTGAGTTCGGTGTCTGAGGTCACTGTCTGTCCTTGAATGCCACTTTTTACTTTATTACCCTCTATCTTTTAACATAATCACCTATGAGTCCGCCTCATTAAAAATATCTGAGTGGATTTGAACCCGGGAATGTCTTTTTGTCTTACCTACCTATACCGTTTCCACTTTTTTCGGTTTCTTTTTGTAATTTTCTTTACATATATAGACTTTTTCAATATATTCACAGTTATATACAATTGCTTTTTTTATTTTCTTGGACAAAACACATCAGCTGTCCTATAATCACAGTTTCACAAACTAGCATGATTGTGTAAATATAAATTGATAGTTTTTTTTTTCATAAATGGGGTGGTGCCTTCTTTTAATTAATCTATACTATTATAAAGCAAACCTTTAGGTTTGGTGAAACTGGTAAAACTCCAAATTTAAAAAAGTGTCACTTTTAAGTATAGACTAAAAAATTCTTAAAAAACACATAAATTACTTATATTATGCATATCTTTATCTAACTCAAAGAATAAAAGAGTAAAATATTAATTTAAATTTTGTAACCACTCACTAATTATTTTTTATTTTTTTTCTCCCACTTGCTCAAACTAACCACCCACAAAGTGGGGCACCTCTTCTAGTATATATATATAGTAAGAGCTTAGAGTGATAATGTTCATGATATTGGTGTTTTTAAAGCATCTTGTGATGTTAGCATTTTAACACATCATATAGTGTTACCGAATATTGATGCGAAGTCAAAGAAAACTCATATCATTATAAATTTAATTTCAAACTACAACTAGCTAAAACCCAAAATACATCACTAATTTTTTAGTAAAATGAACCAAAAAAACTAGTCTAAGAAAGAAATTTCAAAAAAAAAAAAAGAGGAGAGGAGAATTATGAAATGGAATTGAAACTTTTTCCTAATATTCAACCAAAATTTGGTTGACAACTAAAGGGTATTATCATCTAAGCTTTAATAATGTCTTAAAAACATAAAAACAATACTGACAGAATACTGTAAATATTCGGGATAATTTCCTAAGGCAACAAAATAGAAGGCTATTCATAAATTTATTAAAAATATATCATCAAGCTATATTAGAAGAATTTTTTAAAATTAAAATTTTTTTAGGTCCAACATTAAAGTATGAAACACAATGGTCACTTTTTATACATTCGAACCAAAAATAAATTAAAAAAAACTATGTATGTATATACATACACACAATAATGCTTAATATTAAAGAACACAACTAATCAACATACATTAAAATAAGTCCAATGTGTTTTATAAACTTTAATTTCTAACTCCTTTGCTCTGTAAAATGCAAATGGTTCACATATTTGTGAATTGGGGGACCAATTTGAACAAGAAAGAACTAAGTAATTAACAAATAAACGGGGTAATAGAGTTATAAAAGTTAAAAATTAAAGAGTTTATTATTTTTTATACCAATTAAAATTGTGGAGAACTAATAATCAATTATATTATGATAAAATTAAATGCAGAATAATTTAAATGAATTTATTTTAAAATAAAAAATTCATAAAAAATATATTTTAATTATAAAATTATTATTATTACATTATTTCGACAAAAAAAAAATTATAAGAATACATTCACATCGTGTTCGATGCCAACAAAGCACCACCTGTACTGGTCATGACCATGGCCCGCCCGAGGAAATCTAAGTTGATTTCTTCCTTTTGGTCAACGTTTTCGCCTGACCGACTTGAATTAATTAACCTAAGATTATACATGCTTTTGTTTACAAGAAAAGTACAACTTGACTTTTCCATGTACATTAATTTAATCACGACAACTACAAAATTGAAACGAAAGGGCATAATGGTCACTTCAACAAACCAAAGCATTTAAATCAGTCAGACTTCGTCAGGGTCGTAGACTAAAAGAGCCCTCCAGTACTATTTGAAAAGAAAAGAAAAAGCTTTTTGGGTGATTTTGAATTGAATTGGTCATCGGGAATTATTAAAGAGATAAAAGTCCACGGTTCATCAGACGGTCGTGGCGTGAGGTCCTCAAATTGTCCACGTGCTTTCTTTGTATTGGCTGGTCTTGGCCGTACCGTGGCATATCAGTCTCCAACTATAAGCCCTACGAACAAAGCCTGAAAGCCAAGCATCAAATTTGAACGTGGAGATTCAAGCTAGGCATCAACTTGCGTTCACACCTTTGTTTATTATTTTCCCACGTTGAATATTATTTATGGTACTTAATATTTGGTTGATTCGCAATTTCCGATTACAATTGGGTTTGACTGAAAAACAAGTCTGATCTGGGAGTATCGAGTTTCTAGTAATTATTTTAATTTAGTTGTGATGCATGATGTCTTATCATATGTTGTCATTTTCGTTACGTCTTCTTTGAATAGTATGCATGTGGGAGAGTATAAAAATAAAAATAAAAAAACTAATATATGTCCGAAGAACATATATTATGAAAAGAGTTAATGTTATTGTCTTCTCGTAAAAAATAAAATATTAATACTTCAGTTTTTAATAATCTATTAAAAAACTTAATAAGTGAGGCTGTTGGTATTTGCTCGGCATTTATATTGTCTTTGTCATACATTAACTTCTAAATGATGAATATACCTTTATTAACTTTTACATATTTTTTTTATCTTAATTAAAATATAAAATAAATTTACATAGTAAAATAAAATTAAAAATAAAGGAATCAAATTGATTTCGTGGAAACAAAATTGTTCTCCAGAGTTCAAACCTCTATATGTTTCATTAGGAATAAAAAAAAAACAAAAAACAAATTGAAATAGTAATAAATAATTATGTGCATAAAAAATTAAATTTTTTTATTAAAATATTTTGGGTAGCATAAAAAAAATTTATTCTAATTAGAACACGATAGTTTTAAAAAAAAAAATGATACCCCAACTTTTTTCCATTGATGACCAATCTTATGGGTTAACACTTTTGGGGTTGGTCTGGCTCTTAAGTCTTAGGGTTTGGAGCTCTGCTTTCTTCAAAATGTCATGCTTAGAATTTTTTAGGTATTATTAACTTTTTGGTGTCACTCTCAGGGCATTTAGTTCGCTAATTACTCGATTTGTGTGGGACGAAAAACTACATAGACCTTGAAATTAATCGAGATATACACAAGCTGGTTGATGATTAGCAAAAAAAATTAAAAAACACTGCAAGATACATTATGTCGTAAATAGAAAAGCTTCCAGATTGCAGTGTCACTAATTCAAAGTTCAAAGCATAATTATCAAAAAAACTCAATTGGACAGGAAAAATGCACTTTTGCCAAAGTGCCCGTTTCAAAAACTTGTGAAAAATATTTCGAAAACTGTTAAGATAGGTAATAGAAACTCTAAGACTATATTTGAATTAAAGATTTGGTGATGGAAAAGAAAAAGAAAAGAAAAAGATAAGAAAAAAAATGACATAAATCTCCTTCATTTTGTTCTTTTTATTCACATTTTTCTTTTTCTTTACTTTTTTCTTGATAAATTTAGATTCCAAACACAACATAAGAAAAAGCAATGGAAAATTGGTTGGAGACACAAAAACTCTACAAAAAAACTTTATTATTTATTTTTTTCTTTAAATTTCAACTGAACATATATTACAATTTAAAAAATACTAGTTAAAATGTTTATAAAAGTTTATACCAAGTTTTAAATATTTCTTTTAAGTTATGCCAAAAAAATTTATTAAATTTTTTGTTTAATTCTTAATCATTTTACTATTTCTTACTTTTTGAGATACATTGGATGGCCAAAAGCCTTGAAGAGGAGAGATGAGACGAATTCATGACTGCAAGTATGATTATAAACGCCGAACACCACTACTGGAGTAACCTCTGCTTTCTATTTTTTTTTATTTTTTGTTGCATTTTTCACTTCTATTGTTCTTATAACATTCAATGTTTTCATTTTCTATTTTGATAGCTTTAGAACAAAATTTAACTTTTTTATTATATTTTTCGCTTCTGTTTTCCCTCTCCTATTTCCATTTTAAACATGGGGATGACTCGGTGATACGTCGAGCCCTTGAAGTGCAGGGGCTAGCCCTTATTCACACAATTCGGCTGTTAAGGGTGCCGAACTGAACTCTAAGCAGCGGATTGACGGATTTGGTGTAAAATCTGGTCAAATCCCACCAAATCCGTGATTTGTCTCGGTCAAAGTCACGAACTCCAAGCAAATTGTGTCTCCAACCACTGGTTAGTGGCCACGTGGCCCTTTTTAATGGAGGGGTAAAACTATCGGATAGAATGCCAGTGCACCTTCCCAAGCCACAATGATGTAAATGTAATGTAATTTCTACTGAACCACGACAACTCTTGTAATATTCCTTTTGTTTTTTTTTTTTTCCTTTATTAAAAGAACTTATATTTATTAGATACAATTATTTACAAGGAACTAATACATCAAAAAATAAAAATTACTTTAATACATGTAGACAAATACATCTGCGTATAAAATTTATTTAAATAATTGTATAAAAAAATAAACATATAAATATATATATATATATATATATATGTTTAAGGGACGTTCTCATTCTCAAGATTTATGTTTATGATTTTTTTAAAATGTATTTAGGTGAGTGTTTTTAAAAAACAGTTTAAGTCTAATTATTTTTTTTTAAAAAAATTATTTTTAAAAATAAAAATAACTTATAACTTATAATTTATAATTTTTAACTCATAAATTAAGTGTCCAAACACTCTCTTAATCTTTTTGTCAAATATCGCTATCACGCAACTGCTCTCATATTATGTGACATAGGGTTAGCCACTCCGGCAGATGCCCTTCTCGCCAGTGTATAGCGCCCGAAAGTTATTTGCCGTGCTCGGCGTGGTGTCGGCGAAGAGCTCCATCACAATTCTGCCGACCAGCGCACCGCCTATCGACATGTCGAAGAAAACCCACAGGACATAGCCGGCTGATCAAAGGACACGTGTTACTTGACTAATGTAGCATCGCCACTTGAGTCACTTGACTAACATATATCTTCACCACATAGTTAGGACACGTGTCTCACCTTGGCAATGCCAAATAGCATTAAAAAAAAAAAAAGGGTGAATTTTAACGAGACCTTTTATGATTTATAATATCAGCAGTAACACTTCTTTAGTTTTGAAAATGAGCAACTAAACCCCCTAACATGATACTCCGTTTATATACCGTTACTTTTCAAGGATATTATATTTTTTTGACTTATTATATATACACGTTGTACTTTTTAAGTATATTATGTCCACTCTAAACTCTCTTTCTCTTCTTCTCTTTCTCTCTATTTCTCTCCCTCAAGGGAGACAATTTAATGATTAAATTAAACCCTCAAAATACAATTTAATGCAAAATACAAATTAAACCCTAAAACACAATTTAAAGCCAAAAAAGGACCCTCAAAATAGTTTTTGAAACAAAAATCATAAATTAAGCCCTAAAAACACAGTTTAATGAATAAAACTCCAAAAATTGTTTTGAAACTAAAATCATCTTTAATGCAAAAAAAAAAAACCCAAAAAATTTGGTTTTGAAACAAAAATCACAGATTAAGATCTAAAACACAGTTAAATGCAAAAAAAAAAATATATATTTTATACAAAAATTACATAATACATCATCAAATACAGTTTAAGGCAAAAGTTTCAAAAATTATTTTTGAAACAACAATCACAAATTAAGCCCTAAAACACAATTTAATGCAAAATTTGTAAAAATTATTTTTAAAACAACAATTACAAATTAAGCCATACACAGTTTAATGCAAAAAGCTAAAAATTATTTTTGAAACAATAATCACAGATTAAGCTCTAAAAAATAGTTTAATGCAAAATTCCAAAAATTGTTGTGAAACCAAAATCATAGATTAAGCCCTACATAGTTTAATGCAAAAAAAAAATCAAAAATTATTTTTGAAACAATAATCATAGACTAAGCCCTAAAACACAGTTTAATGCACAATAAAAAAAATCCCCAAAATTTGTTTTTGAAGTAAAAGTCAATGTCAATGAAAATAAAAACTCCCAAAAAATTGTTTTTAGAACAAAAATTACATTAGATTTGTTGTTTTAATTTTCCATAAATTTTATTCTTATAATTTATAAAGTTCTTTCTTAAATGTGGTGCGGTGAATGAGAAATAACGGCATCAAATTCTCTTGTATACAGAATTTAATAGCTGCAACAATTATAGATGAATTATTACTCCATTTTTATAAGTTGTCAAAGGACATAAATGTCCTTTAATTGATAAAAAATGGTCAATCAACAGAATTAACAAACGGCCGCTCACGATAAGGGTATAGCTACCCATTTTAAAACCAAGAGAGGTTTGGTTAAAATTTATCCAAAAAAATCATCAACTCTCCATGCGTGAGTCATGCTTTAATTATAGGTGCAGAAAAACTTATTTCGAAGGGAAAAACGCATTTTTTAATTTTGATACGAAACTCGTTTAGAAATTTGAAAAAAACTTTTTAGAAACGCTGGAGAAACGTTTTGAAAATTCTTGAGATACTTGACGGAAACTTTTGAAAAATTTAAGTAAAATGTTTCTAAAACTTAAAATATTAATTGTGTACATATTTTTCTCTTAAGTTCTAACTAAATTTTTTATTAAGTTTTTACTAAATTTTTTAAAGGTCTCTACTAAGTTTCTTAAGGCTCCGCTTAGAATCTAGATTGAACAAACATAAAGAATATTCTTATTCATTATTTTTGTTCACATTTTTTTTTCTTTGTTTTTTTTTTTATCAAAAATCGAGATTCCAAATGAAGCATAAAAGTCTCATTTGAGTTTCGTTAAAATTTCTTAATAAATTCCTATTGAGTTTTTCAATTATTTTTTACTTTTTTATTTTCTCTTATATTTTTTTGTTGAGTTTTTTATTTTCATTTTCCTAAAGTTTTTTCCTTTCACTTTCCATTTAGTAAGTATGCTTTCAATAACAGTTTGTGATTTTTTGGTAAGCCGTAGGGTGTTTTGTGATTTTGGTCTCCCTTGGAATCGCCAATCCGCTGCAAGCAACATGAACGGCAAGAGCTAAGTCAAATAGGGCTAGATCGGGTGCGGTAAGAGTGCAAGAATGTAAATGCGTCAATTTTTCAAATTTATAGGTTTGGGAGCATGTCAAGAGTATTTATATTATATTATATTTTTTTATTTTAATATATTTAAATTTATATTATTAAATATAATTATAATATTTTTATATTTTATTTTATGGTTTGTATAACAAAATATTTTTTATATTTAATATATAGTAATACTATAAACTAAAGAAATGGGCAATTTGGCCCATTCATTGTTGCTTTTAATTAGAAGTAACATTTTCTTAGTTATATTTCAAGTCTCACTATATGTTTAATACTATAACAATACACTAGTTAACTAACTATTGGTTCAAATTAGAAGTCGAGGATTTGACTATATGAGTTCTTGGATTTGACAGGAATTAACTTCTAGTTCGTCAATTCAAAAATTAGAGCACAATTTGTCTACTAAGTCATAAGGATGGTGTGACCTAGGGCAAGAGTCTGAACTCTGAACTACAAGGGCTTAGCTTGATATTTAAGACTTGGGACTTAGTCCAACATCTCATATTCAAAAAATTTTAGATGCTATTAACTCTTTAAAACTAACCTAGGGTCTTCGGCCTTGGTAATTATTTCGTTTGTATAGAATAAAAAATTGTACAGACTCAGAAATTAGTTGAGATGCACATAAATTAACCCGAACACCCGGTTAAAAAAAAAAAACAAAAAACGTATGGACTCTGAACGGGCACCGGCTTGGCCCTGGCCCTAGTTGTAGTAGATTGAAAAATTCCATGGGGTCCAAAGAAACTAGAGCAATGAGGCCTGCTTTAAAGGGCCTATAACATTAGGAGCACACTCTGGGTTTGTAAAAGTGGAGACTAGCCTGCCCAAAACAAAGAAAATGCAAAATACAAAAAGATTACTTGTAAAGCATCATGGCCAATTAATTAAGGGGGAATTGCTTAAGTTTTTCCTTGGATTGGATCATAATTGTCGAATGGTTGCAGGCCAGGCCCACTAACTTTTGTATTTGCTAGGGAAGGTGAAAGAAGGCATCATCCCCAACTCCAACTGCTCCGGGTTTGTTGCACCAAAAATTATCTCAAATAACAGTGACTTCCATAATGATTTGAATATTTGTAACGATCATCTGAAACAATTTCTTGTGTAAAAAAAAAATGGCTTTGCTTTCGAGCATCTGACAGAAGAGTTGGGCCCGCCAAAAAAAAAAAATTGGCAAGAGTTCAAAGTTGAAGCTCTAGTGTTTAACGGGCAAAGGGCATTTTCTTATTTCATTCAGCCAACCATACCGATTAGTTAAGGCATTTTAATCCTGTGATAACGTCCTTGACGATCGCGCGCAGAGACAATTCCAATGGTGCGGCCAAAAACGCAAGGCCTTCCTGTCATCTATCAATCGATTATTATTCAAATCCCCAGCACATATTTTAATATCTACATATACCAATACTATAAGGTAATCACATTACAATATAAAATCAGTCCATCGTCTGGTTTGAATTTTTGATCAATACATTTACACAGCTACAGCCATAGCCGGCAGCTAATACCATCTAAAAGCCGGCTCTCTCTCTCTCTCTCTCTCTCTCTAGAATTGGAAAGGAAGAATGATGCGGACTGTTAACAAAGTAGATTTGGAAAGTCGTTAGATTGATCGTAACGACGTTTCTTGATTTTCGCAGACAAAGAATGTGTTATTAATTCAAGTACAGAGCGGCTTGTATTGAAGATTTGAATGACTCTTCAGAAAAGATTATCTGAAATTTTCTTCCGTCAGTTTTTAGGGGGTTGCAGAGTTTACTTCTTCACTACAAGAAGCACAGTCTTCTCTCTCCAAACGTATGTATGTATGCATAAATCATCAAACGCTATTTTTATATATATGACCTTGTTGTTTTCATATTCTTTGCATGTCTCTTTTGTTCCGTTTCGTTTCATTCACATGCTTTGCGGTGGAAGAGGAGTAATTTCTGATGCTTTAGTAAGCAAACGCTCGGAAAAGTTTCGAAATTGTGATTGCTTTGCTAATTCACGGTTTGTTTAGGCTCTGTTTAGAACACAAATTTTTTTTTAGAAAAAGGAAAAGGTGAAATAAATAAAATAAAAAAGTATTTTTGTTCTATTTTCTCTCATGTTTTTATTTTTTATTTTTACTTTTCTGATAAAAAATTCAGGTTTCAAAAGCTTCTTGTGTAGTGTTCACTGGTATAAGGTTATGTCCACTCTGATTTTGAATTTTGACCATTTACTTAAGTTGCACATAAATGGATTGGGGCTTAATTTTTGTCTTGCTTTTGTCACAGTGTTCGTGTATGTATGTGTTTGTTTATCTACTCTTGCATTAATCTTGAGCTTCAGCACCAACTGATCAGATCACTATTTCTGTTATCTTAGATCATTGCTCCATTTTATTTATTTTCCCCTTATACATGCATATCTGATTGGTTTGGGGGAAAAAATGGCTAAATCAACATTGAAACTTGAATAGTAACTTTTCCATAATTGAAACCAGGAACTTGCTAGAGACGGACGGATACCAGAAAGTCAAGTCAAGTTAAATCTCTATTTCAAAGCTAAACATTGAACAAACATGGATAGAATTTATAGGTTTGCAATGGGCCAAAAGGATATTGATAGATTCTTGATGACTACCATTGGAAGTTTCATCCAAGATAGGTTGATTGATAAAGAACAGAGAACCCAACAAAAAGAACAATGTGCAGAGAGATTGGCAGCCGAAGATGGAAGCTCTGATAAGGACACAGAAGTCCGGTATTCTGATCAAGCAGTGTTAGCAAATTTGGATTGGGGGATTGACGCCCTTGAAGAAGCAATCAGCACATCCAATGTGGAAACCAAGCTTGCTCGATTGGACTATGCAGAGAAGATGTTGCAAGTATGTGCAATGTTGAATGCTAGCCAGAAAACTGCTGGGGTCCCAAATTTCTATCTTGCTGCTTGGGCCCATCTCAACCTTTCCTATCTGTGGAAATTGCGGAACAATGTCCACAATGCAGTTCTTCATGCCCTTGAGATGTTTACTATTGATCCTTTCTTCTCCCGGATTGATTTTGCTCCTGAGCTATGGAAATCTCTATTTCTTCCACACATGAGTTCAATTGTTGGGTGGTATTCAGAGGAGAGACACAGGCTTGTGATGGATGTAATTCCTGATTCCTCTGATTTGTCCTTCACTGTGGATTTTGATCAATACTTTAATGAATCTTTGATCTTTTCCATGAGGCCGGATCAGGCAGAGAAAATGCAGAAACTGGAGCAGCTTTATGGTCAATCATTGGATGAGAATACAAGGCTTTTTGCAAAATACTTTAAGGAATGCATGAACTTTGATTCTACCACTAGCAAGAAGGTCATTCCAATGTTGCCAATTGTAGAGCCTCCTATGACTCCTTTGCAGGAGATGAGCCGGTCAATTCCTGATTATGTAAAATTTGGTCCCATCTTGCCTAAGAGTGCTGGGTTTTCTCCAATTTTCAAATCTAGAGAAAATGCAAGAGAAGCTTCTAGGTCCGTTTCATCTCCTAATTGCTTTGAAGCTTTACTTCTCATCATGAAAAATAATGGGTGCAATAGTTTGTTATGTTGGCTCTTTTCATTGTTCCTTCGTTGTTTTTTATTTTTATTTTTTTATTTCAACTTCTTTTTATTGAAAGCTTGAAAATATGTGTATTTGTTTGAACTTTTGGATCAGATTGAATATGACATTCACCTCCTCAGAACAACTGGTAGAGTCTGCTATATTGGATCTCCAAGTAAGATTTAGTATTAAATATTAGATTCCTATTATTGTGCTTGATGTTACATGTGTTCATGGGTTATGCCTTAACACCCTTTATATGCTTAGTTAGAGTTCCATTCACTTTCTAATCGTCAGGAGGGCATTCCTGAGGAAGATGAAGATAATCCTGACAACGAGCCTGATGCGGATGAGGATTCTGAAAATAGAGCTCATAAACTAGTATATCTTAGCAGCATTAAATTGAACAAGGGTGAGGAAACTGGGCTGAACATGCAGCCAAAAAAAGTGAATATTCGAATGCATTCTCCTACTGCCTTCTCTCCTATGGATTCCCCTAAAACTTCTTCCCCGAAGATTTCATCTCCAAAAGCAGACAAGCATTGTAAAAAGGAATGCCCATCTGTATTGCGGCTTTTGTCCACCCGTGTGATGGAGTCCACTATTTCGTCCTCTTTGCCTGTGACTCCACGTTTGTGTAACGATTCCAGCATTAGCTCGGTAGACTCGGATGGTGACATGACGGTATATTTCAAACTACAATTTACTTAACCAGTTTTACTTTTGTGAACTGTTTATTTATGATAATTAAACTTGAAAAGTTGGGATTTTAATTTAAAAAGTAGCTTAAAATTCAGGAGCTGCAGAAAAGCAGCAGGAAAAATATTATTCATGCACGGAGTAGGAGTTATGGAAATATGACTAGCCAAGTGTTAGAAAAGAGGTAATCACAATTTTATTTGAATTTCCTAACTTTACTCTCTTCCTTGGTATTGTAGCATGAACTAACAATTATCCAACGAAGTTTTCATATGGTAACCATTGTCCTTTTAAATCAAGTTTCCTTCAACACTGCAGTTCTCTCAATGAAAATGATGAAGGAAGCCAGAGTTGCATCTCTCTCCCATTGTCTGAGAAGTTGACTCCACAGTCAAGACCACCAAAAGATTTTGTCTGCCCCATCACCGGCCAAATTTTTTGCAACCCAGTTACCCTTGAAACAGGTCAGACATATGAAAGGAAAGCAATTCAAGAATGGACGGAAAGAGGAAATACTACATGCCCCATCACCCGGCAGCCTCTCTGTACAAACACACTGCCAAAAACAAATTACGTTTTGAAAAGGCTAATAACCTCCTGGAAAGAACAGCATCCTGATCTTGCTCAGGAATTTTCATATACTGAAACTCCAAGAAGTTGCTTCAGTTCTCCCTCTGCAAAAGAATTTACTTCAGAGTCATCTCCGTATAGGACATTCAGTCCTTCCAATCATAGGAGCAGGAATGAGTATATTAACAATAAGAATGGAAGATTTATGAGAGCTGCAGTGGCAACGTCACCAACCAGTGTGATATCTCAAGCTGCTCTTGAAACAATGATCAATGGGTTAAAACCTTACATTACGTGTCTTTGTACTTCGGAGGACTTGCAAGAATGTGAAGCAGCTGTGTTGATGATCGGCAGGATATGGAAGGACTCAAAGGCTGATCCAGGGCTTCATTCTTATTTCTCCAAGCCAACAATAATAAACGGGTTTGTGGAGATACTGTCAGCTTCTATGGACAGGGAAGTTCTTAGAACATCAGTTTACATCCTCTCTGAACTGATATTTGCAAATGATAGTGTTGGTGAAATTCTTACGAGTGTAGATTCTGATTTTGATTGTTTGGCTGCTCTGCTAAAAAATGGTTTAGCCGAGGTAGCTGTCCTTATATACCTGTTGAGGCCAGCATTCTATCAGCTTTCAGCTCACGATCTTATACCCTGTCTTGTCCAACTTATTCTAACAAAGAATGAAGAGCTAGATAATCTTCATTTAGTAATGGAGCCTAAGGATGCTGCAGTAGCAATACTTGAGCAGTTGTTGATGGGAGGAGATGAGAACAGCAGGTCTCTCAATGCTATTAGTGTTATATCTGCAAATGGGATTCCCACCTTAATTAAGTACCTGAATCGGGTAGAAGGAAGGCAGTCCATTGTATCCATACTACTGTGTTGTATTCATGCTGATAGGGGTTGCAAGAACTTGATTGCAAGCAGAATTGAGTTGTCTCCTGTTCTTGAATTATTTTATGCTGGAAATGATAGTGTTAAAGGCATATGTATAGATTTTCTCTCCGAATTAGTTCAGTTGAACAGGTATATATTTTTTTTCTTGAGTAAACTTTGCATCCCATTTTCCCTTTTACTTCAACGAGATCCTTAATCTGAAAATATCTAGAAATTCCAGCTTCTCATTGTTGTAATTAGTGTTTTTTTTTTTTTGAGCCAATCCAAGGCATTGTTGGTTAGACATCTCACAGTTATTGCTTTTGAAACTACTAGCTCCACCGTCTTAGCTACCGCCTCTGTATACACTGCCACCATCGCCCACAGCCATCACTACTCTACGCCACTCCTACTGTTGTTTGTCGTCACCACTCCACACTACCACTACTGTTGCCATCATTCCATCAATATGACATCAATAATGCTTAGAAACTCTGTTTATTACATTGCATAGCAACTTACCAAAGACATTTATGAACTTTTATTTTGCTTCCGTTAGTATGAAACAGGCTATCTTTCTTTTTTTTGTTCCTGAACCTTGTTTCCATCAATTGGGTTCTCTGTTTGTTCTAAAAGCACCTTTTTCTTTCTTCTAGAATTCCGACAACAGTCTTACCATGCAGGAGTTGTTTCTTTATGTGGAATCCTTGCACACATCTATAAGCATGCGTATTCTTTGTTTACATGCTTATATGTCTGCTTCAATTTTTCCAACTTTCCTCTGTAATTGTCACAACAAGATTGAGAAGTTTTCTTTATGGTTCTCAGGAGAAAATTCTGCAACCACATTTTGCAGACAATTAAGGATGAAGGGGCATTTAGTACCATGCACACCTTGCTTGTCTATCTACAGATGGCTCCAATGGAACAGCAACCTGCTGCTGCTACTCTTCTTCTTCAGCTTGATCTCCTGGTTTGCCCCATTGGATCTTAACAATCAGAACAATCAGTGATAGGAAACTTATTCAATATAATGTACAACACTGTACCATCCAGTCACAAGTTTCTGTATTCTGTTTTCCCAGGTTGAGCCTCGAAAGATGAGCATTTACAGAGAAGAAGCTATAGAGGCACTAATTGAAGCACTTCACAAAAAGGACTTTCCTAATTCTCAAATCATGGCTCTTGATGCCTTATTATCTCTCTCTGGACATCTGACTCCCTCAGGGAAGCCCTGCACTGAAGCCTGGTTACTCAAAATTGCAGGGTTTGATCAACACTATAATGCTTTGATGAAGACAGAGAGGGCTAAAACACATGAAAATGAACTGTCAGAGACAATGGTATGGGTTTATGTATGTTTCAGTTTGTTTTGTCACATTTCACTGAGTTATAGGCTGCACAGATCCTCTATCTTTTATGCTTGTTTACAGGAAGAGGAAGAGAAAGCTGCAAGTTCTTGGGAGAAAAGAGTAGCTTTTGTGCTTTGCAACCATGAAAGGGGCGCTATTTTTAAAGCTTTGGAAGAATGTCTCAAGAGTAGTTCTATGGAGATGGCAAAATCAAGCCTTATCGTAGCCACATGGCTTACACACATGCTTTACAGTCTTCCTGATACTGGTATAAGAGATGCTGCTCGGAAGTCTTTGCTTGACCAGTTTATAAATGTGCTGCAATCATCAAAAAACCTTGAGGAGAAGATATTGGCAACCCTTGCTTTGAAAAGCTTCATTACTGATCCAGGTAAACTATCTTAGAGAGCTAATGAATATGAAAGTAACTTACCCTTTACCATACATTCATGTATCATTAGTAACCCATACTTTCATTTCCCTAAGGTGCACTAAATGAATTGGAGGTGTATGCCAAATGTGTGCACAAAACCTTGAGAAAGCTTAAAAATAATTCCAAGATGGTCAATGATATACTGAAAGCGTTGATGAACTTGCCTTCTGTCAATGCGGTGAGTTGGTTACTAACTAGTTTTGACCAATGAAAGCAGACAAATGATTTATTTATTCCTAATGGTCTGTATTTCAGACAGAGCTGTGGTGTTGTGCTGAAGCTGCTGAGTTAGATTCATGCACAAACGGCGAGGTTCTGTCTCTGCTTCACCTAAAGGGTCGTCTAATTAGCAGCCATTCTGATGGAACTATAAAGGTGAGTACCTATAACAGATATAAATGCATGATGCCTCTCTCTCTCTCTCTCTCTCTCTCTCTCTCACACACACACACACGTGTGCGCGCGCGCGCACTTAGAGCTTAAAACACACCCAAACATGAATGAACATCTAGTTCTGTTTGGTTTGAAGCATGCTCGCGTGGATTTGTGTTTGGCATTTCCTGGTATTTATCTTTAGCTCCTTCAATGAGTTAAAGTTGCTAATTACATTGTCCAACTGGCTGCCATTTTTCTTGCATTTAGGTATGGGATGCTGGTAAGAGGGTTCTGCGGTTGATTCAGGAAGTTCGTGAACACACCAAAGCTGTCACATGCCTCTATGTTTCGTCTTCACGTGACAAACTTTACAGTGGTTCCTTAGACAAAACAATTAGGGTAAATCATCATCTCGTATTTGCAAAGCAGATTCTCATGTCAGAAATGCAAAAAAAAAAAAAAAACAAAGAAACTCATGATGATAGTCTCTATACATCAGATTACTCGCCTCTGCATACTGCCTCTTCTAGACCACATTATGCTTGAATTAGATTTCTTTTCATGAACTGTTTGGCTGCACTGAAAAAGGAAATAATGTCCAATTATGTGCTGAAAATATTGTTGTCATCACATTGACATCTACCCATTTAAGCTAAGCATGTACTGATCCTTTTTGTGGGACTAACCATAGACATTCTAGTCCTTTCTTGTAGTAATAAGGAAGCAGTGATAAACAATTAATTTAGTTCTCCACAAAAAATTGTATTGAAGATAACACCTGTGAAATAGTGAGGTGAAGAATAGTGTTTATGTAGTTACAACATACAACAAAAAAAAAAGGAAGTGATTTAATGATCCTAACTATGTTTTAAGTACTTAATTTGCCAAATCAGTGTCAAGGCACACTAAACAACTTTTCTTTTTCTTTTAATTTTCCATCTGCAGGTCTGGGCAATCAAACAAGAAGAAATTCACTGCCTTCAGGTTCATGATGTGAAAGAGGCAGTGCACGAGCTGACTGCAAATACCAATGTTGCATGCTTTTCCTCCCAAGGACCCGGAGTTAAGGTAACCGTCCTTAAATTGTGTCAGCAACTAACATGCGATTCATAAAAGATAATATGATTTGTTGAACAATGTGTTGTGCAGATCTATGATTGGACTGGGGTTCCAAAGCATATAAACTTCAATAAATCTGTCAAGTGCCTCGCAATGACTGGCAGCAAGCTGTACTGCGGTTGCAGTAGTTACAATATCCAGGTTAACATTCTCCAACGTTGTTTGCTTTTACTTATGAACTTCCCATAGTTTCAAATTTGGCACACTCTCTAGTACTACTAATTAAAGCTTAAGATTATTCTCACCTGTCCTGAAAAGTTAGAGAAAAATGGCAGGAGGTGGATCTGCGCAAATACACGTCTACCACATTCTATTCTGGCGCAAGAAAATTGTTAGGAAAACAAAGTGTACATTCTTTACATATTCACAATGGTCTTCTCTTCGCTGGTGGTTCTTCAGTTGATGGCACAGCAGGGAAGGTATTAAACTGTCATTGTTGCTATTGTTGCTATTGTTTGTAATATATGTGTATATATGTATACTCGGATTGATGATTGATGTTTGTTGCTTGATGCATCAAATTTGCATACGAAAGGTTTTCTCTCTCTCCACCAAGGCAGTGATAGGGACACTCACAACGGGATTTGACGTTCACCGCATAGCTGTAAACAATGACTTAATACTTACAGCCACAAAATGTGGGATTATTGAGGTATGGTTAAAGGAAAGAGTCACCAGAATTGCTTCCATCAAAATGGGTGGTGGTGGTGGTGGGGGACATGTGAAAATTACATCCTTGGCATCAGATGCAGATGGAGAGATGCTCTTCGCTGGTTCCTCCGAAGGCAAAATCCAGGTTAGAAATTAAAGGAAATAAAATTTGATAATTCTTCTGTTTTGAGTACTAGGAGCTAAATGAGACGTATGATTCTTTACGAAATTCTATATGGATGTTCTGTTTGTGCATTCATATTTCATCTTAGTGAAAGATACTAATATCCTCTTTATTATTGGTTGCAGGCATGGGTTTTGGGCTGAGATTTGTAACATGAAGATGAGTATTATCTACTGTGTTCCCTGTAGAATAAACGTCGTGTGTTTTTTGTTTTTTTTTTTTTGGCTGATGCCCAGCTAAGCTAGTCTGAGAATTTGTTGATGCAAAGGGAAGATAAGAGTGAATGAGCCCCCAGGACTGCAATAGCAACTCTGCATGTAATGGACTGCACAGGTCACTCAGAAGGCTTCATTTACTGTTCTGTATTGTCAATAGAAATTTAACTAATCTGTTTAACGTAGATTACATACTAATATAAATATGTATGTATACATGTCTTTTACACAATGTGCTTGATCCAAAAAGGAAGGGATTTGTATATAATAGAAGCAGTGGACGTCAAAACATACACACACACACACACACACAACCTGTTTGGTACTTGGGAGAGGGAAGGGAAGGGAAGGGAAATTTTCTCTTCCCTTGTTTGATTCTACTTGTGAGAGAACGGGAAGGAAAATGTGAGAGAGAGAGGGAAAAACAAGGAAAAAAAATACACTCTCTCTTTCTCTCTCTTCTTTTATTCTGCTTTCTTTTTATTTTTTTGGCAAAATCAAATAGGAAAGGAAAAAAAAAAATTTCTTTCATGTCCTCTTTTCCTCTGCTCCCCAAGTTCCAAAAAAGCTGTAAAAATGTAAACAGTAGACTAACAGGGTTTTGGAATCTCATCATTGTTTTCCTAGAGTATAAAATTGCAAACACTGAAAAATAAAAAAAAAGAAAGATAAAAATCAGTAATGGAAGCACGGCAATATCATGCATTAACACCAAAATTGAAGAATCCGAGCAAGCATTCAGAAACACATATAATGTTTGTTGCCCATTATGTGAGTTAAGAAATTTTATCACTACCTGCCTTGAGAAGAATTGAAAATGTAAAATTCCAAAAAGAATAAATTTTTTTTAACAGGGACCTTAATACAAGCATTTACATATTATGGGTATAAAACAAGATTGAAAATTGAGTTCAAGAATGAATATAAAAGTGTTTTGTCTTTTTATTAAAAAGTTAATCATTTATCATTTTTTTTCATCTTAGCTTACCTTGTTCTCGAATTTTATCTTCTTGGTTTGCCTTTCTCCAATTTTCTTTCTAATTTAAATTATTACCACTGTCTAAATCCTATTTTTTTCTTTTTTCTTTTTTGGTAAAGAAAAAAGAACAAAACAAATGGAGATAAATACCCAAGGGTAGACACTGGCCCGTTGGACTGACAAGCCCGCCCAGCCCGGCCCGATTTTTTTAGGGTTTGGGATTGGAAAATAAGCCCATAGGGTCAGATTGGGCAATTTCTTTAGGCCCGATTAATTTTCGGGCTGGGTTTGGGATTTTGTTTCAAAGCCCGGCCCGGCCCGAAAATAAAAATAAAAAATATACATATATATACCCACTTATACTGTACACAATGTCACAAACTCAAACCCTAACAGGCTAGCAGTTGCAGCTGCCTCCTCCCCTCTCCATCTTCCTCTCCCTCTCCTTCTCCTTCTCATTCTTTTAGTTTTCTCTCTCTCGTTCCTTTGATCTTTGATTCTTTGGAGAGTCATTGTCACTGACCATCCATCTCTTACGGCTGTCCATCTCAACTTGGTAAGTGGTCTCTCTCTCTCTCTTTCTCTCTCTCTCTCTCTGTGAAATTCGAAGATGCTGTTTTGCCTTCTTGTAATATCATGTTCCAGTACTGTTATGGTTAAAAAGCTTTCATCTTAAAAATACATGGTTAATATAGGGTAAGGCTTTGGTTTAGATATGGTGTAAGGTATGATGATGCTATAGGAGGTCGAAGTACTTTATTTTCAAATTAATTGTAACCAAGCTTCCACAACCACAAACACTTTTAAACTCGCAAAAATGAACACCCAGAAGAACCTAATCAAATAAGAACAATATATAGAGCTTGAAACCTTAATTATCTGCAACTTGTAAGGAAGAAACCAAGGAAGAAGGAGACTAAGAGGAAGAGGGAGAAAGATATATTATAATGTTTAATGTTAATGAGAAGCTATAATGAGCTTTTGGACTGTATTTATTTATAAAGATGGAATGGCATGCAGGGCTCTCATGTCTGCCAATGTGATAATTCAATAAGCATGAAATTCTTTATTCTTGTACTAGTCAAAGTCAAGCCCATCTTAGGGAAGAAACATTACCAACCGGCTACAATGTCATAATTCAATGTGATAATTCATATAAAAACTTATGTCATAATTCAATCAGCATTAAATTTATATACTTTAATTAATCTTTTGTGGCTACTATTGAAATATAAAAATTGATGATTTATGTGCTTTAATTAATTCCTTAGCATTTTGATTTAGAATAAGAAATTCTTATGGCTCTGTTTGGGTCTTGCCTGGTGATGATCAAAGACTTGATTGTGTTATATATAGTTAGGTCCTTTAAAATTAATGTTGGTTTATAGCTTCTCAATTAATAATACAGTTTTCTGATCTCTGTTAATTGATGGGTTCATTGACTGGCTTACCCATGAAAGTTCATTCTGCTCCTGCAGTTTTATATTTTTCTTATTTAATTTGTGCTGACAAGATTATTTTTTTAATATAGAATTTCAATTATGAAAAATGAAAACAACTGTAATAATACTTCCACAGCTATGGACAATGAAGATAATGATTGTTTGACCGGTAAACGCCGAAAAGGAGCTTCAAAGACATGGGATAACTTTAAAAAGCTTCCGTCCACTGAAGTTTGAGTAATTATAGCTATGTGTAAGTATTAAAAGGAGCACAAAGTTTTTAGCTTAACTTTGGAAAATGGGCAGGTTTGGGCGGGCCTAGTGTCCAAAGTTATGCTAAAAACTTTGTGCTCAATATTTTAATTAACCATACAAGAAACAATGACATCGGTTATGGACAATCCATCAAATGGAGGTGGAATAAGTTGAAATCGTAAAATTCTCTTTTGTAACTTCCACTCATTATCAATAAAATGTGCAATCACACACACATAATGATCCTCCACAACAGATTGCCATGCATCTGAAGTCAAACAAATTCGACCCGGAGCCATTGCTAAAAATTCTCTAACATTCTCCTTTTGTTTTAAGTACATTGACATCACATCCCTTTTTATGGTCCTTCGACCCACCATCCTAAATTGGGGACAAGCTGCACTCATGACACGCTTAAACCATATATCTTCAACTATTGTAAATGGTCGTTCATAAAAAACAACCATTAATCCAATTTCTCTACGAATTCGCTCTTGGTCAAACTTATAATTCCTCAAAGTAGAAGTGTCATCAGTTAATGTCTCACTTGAAAGCATAAATTGTCTAATGTCACGATTAACAACTTTAGGACAATTTGGTGTGTGACGTAACAAATGAGAGGTTCCATTTTTAGAATTAGCAGAAAAGATTTCCTTGCAATACTTACACATAGTTGTGACTACTCCAACTTTAGTGGACGGAAGCTTTTTAAAGTTATCCCATGCCTTTGAAGCTCCTTTTCGGCGTTTACCGGTCGAACAATCATTATCTTCATTGTCCATAGCTGTAGAAGTATTATCACAGTTGTTTTCATTTTTCATAATTGAAATTCTATATTAAAAAAATAATCTTGTCAAAACAGATTAAATAAGAAAAATACAAAACTGTAGGAGCATAATGAACTTTCATGGTTAAGCCAGTCAATGAACCCATCAATTAACAGAGATCAGAAAACTGTATTATTAAGTGAGAAGCTACAAACCAACATTAATTTCAATGGACCTAACTATATATCACACAATCAAGTCTTTGATCATCGCCAGGCAAGACCCAAACAGAGCCATAAGAATTTTTTATTCTAAATCAAAATGCTAAGGAATTAATTAAAGCACATAAATTATCAATTTTTATATTTTAATAGTAGCCACAAAAGATTAATTAAAGTATATAAATTTCATACTGATTGAATTATGACATAAGTTTTTATATGAATTATCACATTGAATTACAACATTGTAGCCGGTTGGTAGTCTTTCTTCCCTAAGATGGGCTTGACTTTGACTAGTACAAGAATAAAGAATTTCATACTTATTGAATTATCACATTGGCAGACATGAGAGCCCCGCATGCCATTCCATCTTTATAAATAAATACAATCCAAAAGCTCATCATAGCTTCTCATTAACATTAAACATTATAATATATCTTTCTCCCTCTTCCTCTCAGTCTCATTCTTCCTCGGTTTCTTCCTTACAAGTTGCAGATAATTAAGGTTTCAAGCTCTGTATATTATTCTTATTTCATTGGGTTCTTCTAGGTGTTCATTTCTGCGAGTTTAAAAGTGTTTGTGGTTGTGGAAGCTTGGTTACAATTAATTTGAAAATAAAGTACTTTGACCTTATATAGCATCATAATACCTTACACTAGATCTAAACCAAAGTCTTACCCCATATTAACCATGTATTTTTAAGATGAAAGTTTTTTGACCATAACAGTACTGGAACATGATATTACAAGAAGGCAAAACAACATCTTCGAATTTCACACAGAGAGAGAGAGAGAGAGAGAGAGAGAGAGAGAGAGACCACTTACCAAGTTGAGATGGATAGCTGTAAGAGATAGATGGTCAGCGATAATGACTCTCCAAAGAATCAAAGATTAAAGGAACGAGAGAGAGAAAACTGAAAGAATGAGAAGGAGAAGGAGAGGGAGAGGAAGATGGAGAGGGGAGGAGGTGGCTACAACTGTCAGGGTTTGAGTTTGACATTGTATATAGTATCAGTGGGTATATATATGTATATTTTTTATTTTTATTTTCGAGCCGGGCCGGGCTCTGAAACAAAATCCCAAACCCAGCCCGAAAATTAATCGGGCCTAAAGAAATTGCCCAGCCCGACCCTACGGGCCTATTTTCCAATCCTAAACCCTAAAAAAATCGGGCCGGGTTGGGCAAGCTTGTCGGGCCAACGGGCCAGTGTCCACCCTTAGTTTGAAGCTTCAAAATGAAATATAAAAAAAAAAAATTGCCTTTTTATGTCAAACTTAAAGAACTTTAAAAAAATAATTTTACTATTTTATATTAAAATAAAAGGTTGTCCTTCACATGAATATTTTTATCATTTTACTAAATTTATCATGATTCAATTCATTTTACAGATCAATTGATTATGTGTTCATTTATATGGTAAAATTTATCATGATTCAATTCACTTTACAGATCATGAATTATGTGTTCACTTTTAAACCAAGAATAATTTGATTTTTACTTAAATTACAACAAAGTAAAGTATAATCATGAATTATGTATTCACTTTTAAACCATATAACGAATAATTTGATTTTTACTTAAATTATAACAGAGTAAAGTGTAATTATGCAAGTAACGAGGATGATTTCAACCTTTAGAGGAAGTTTGAATGGCAAGAATCAAGGATAAGAAACATAAGTCCCATTACTATGAATCTCAAGTGTTTGGACTACCAACCAAGGGCACTACATGAGAATTGGACGGCAAGAATAAGGATAATAAATATAAGTCCGATTGGGCCATTACTATGAATATCAGTGTTGGATTACTAACCAAGAATACTATATGAGATAAAAACAAGCAATAAGGCACTCGGAATGAAAAGGACTATTTGTAAAATCTGTCAAAATTTCATAGACATTTCAACCTCATTACATGTGCTTCCTCATCGTGCCAATTCAAATATCAAAAATGTATAAACTTCATTACAAAAAAGAAAAAAAAGAAAAGAAAAAAACAAGAGGAGAGACTGTTTAAAGAGCACCGATAGAAAAAGATAAGAATCTCACATTGAAATCAAAATCGGAGACCGAGAGACAGAGAACAAAGCATTCAGAATGAGTAGGAGGTGTTTTATCCGTTCATCAAATAATCGGAATAAATGTTCATCACTACGCTCGCTCCATCTTTAGTTCATCCTCTATAATACATATGCCGTATATATATATATATATATATATAAAGAATAAAAAACTAAAGGGATTTGTATACGTATACTACCAATCAAATATCAATGACAATCATTTTTATATGAATATATCAATAATAATAGTTTGTCAATCAAAAACAGAAAATTCACGCAGGGGGAAAATCAAAACCATCAGATATTTCGGAATAATGCATCAGTGCAAACACCTTGAGGTGTCTCAGACGACCGTCGTGAGAAATTTCAATCCGAATTCGTCATCTGGCTTCATAAAACAGCTAAAACAAAAACATAGCATATAGAGAGTCTGATTTTCATCAAACAATTCAATCGCTGCAACTTATCGATCTTCAACAGAAGCGGCCTATAAGAATCTCATTCCTCGACTGAACTTCGGGATCCTTATGAAGACAATTTAAGGGAAGGGGTTCCGTTATTAGGGTTTCTAACAATTGCAGTGACGAGTTTACCCTTATAGAGTTTAGTTTCGGTCTCCTTACTGCCAGGGCAATATTGGATTTTAACTTGTCAAGAGCTTTATGCAGTTAACGGATGTACCTTGTCCTGTCAAAAGTTAGACTTGTCCTGGTAACAGTGTCAGTTTAGTAACTTATGACTTATGCTTATGGCTTTTTTGAAATGTATTTGGCTGAGTAACTTAAAAAAATAGCTTATGTATAATCACGTTTTTTTGAGAAAAACTATTTTTAAATGTAACTTTTTAAAAATAATTTATAACTTATGACTTATAAGTCAAGTGCCTAAACACCACTTTAGTAAATAAAAAAGGTAATTACACTTTGTTCCAGTAGTTTCAGCTAAAATTACATAACAAATACCACTTATGTGGTTAAAAAAAATGAACACATCATCCCCTATAGATTGGACTTAACAGTAAAATTAATGGAATTGTAACAAATTAAGTGAAATTATAAAAAGAGCCCCTATAGAGGTCCGTTCTTTATTTTGATATAAAATAATAAAATAATCTTTTTATACTAGTTTTTACAAAATGAAATTATGAAAATGCCTTTTGGCACCGTATGGTTATATCTAACGGTTATTATTTATTTTACAATTAAGTCTAAATGGTAGGAGATTATGTATTCAATTTTGAATTCTAGAAAAGTTATTTGATTTTTGTTAAAATGTAAAATTGTAGACAAAAATTTATTTGAAGCATAAATAACAAAAGTTGTGCTTTTTTTATAGAAAAAATATAGAAAATTATTTATTAATAGCAACTAAAAATACAAAACAAGTATCACCGAATAGTTGGTTTAGTGGGTAAGAACTTAGATTGTTTTGCTCAATACTTGAGTTCGAATCTCTATGACCACTTGGTGGAGCTAATCATATTTTTTAGTACTAAAAACACAAGGTGAGACTTATGTTTCGATATTGGTTTAGGTATGATGGGATCTCTTGTAAATCACTGTATAATGCGTAAAGGCATTACTTATCGATGATTGTGTGTTATTGTCTATCTACATATCTATTTCTACTACAAAAAAAAAAAAAAAAAAAATACAAAACAAGCATATCTCAACCGCAAGCCGTGCTATTAGTGCCTCTACCAACTCTACATATAACTTTGGCATACTATTAGCAAATTTATATATGCCTAGAAGACCAGGTTGCACAAAGCTTTCCGTTATAGTGTATCTCAACAAATATGCAAAATTATATCAAAAACAGAGATTATAGTTCAGTACGTAGCACTGAGTATTCAGTAGTAATTTTTATCAAATGATAGCATATAGTGTGTAAATACATTAGTAACCTGAATTAGTGGAGTAGTAGAGAGATTTTTAAGAAAATATTCTCTCAGATTTTGACATGTAGTATTTTTATTTAAAGTCTCTTTACTACTCCACTAACTTAAGTTGCTGATGTATTTACACACCACGTGTCACTATTTAATAGAAATTATCACCGAGTACTCGATATAACTTGACCACTAGACTTTTTTTTTACGAAAACAGTACCTTTTTATTCCCAAATTCAGTACCTAAAACAAGAAACTACATTCTTACTAATTTTTAATCCCATTCAAGGCCTTTATTGCCTCTTGTCACAACCAAGCCTTTAGTTTTGAATGAGCATGGAGTTCCTAAAAAAGATGGTTCTAGAGTGAGGATTGAGTTTTGCTGCTAAGTAGTTTTTAGTCACACATTGTCAAAAATCAAGACCCACAATTATATTAGATTTCATTATATGTTTTAATTTTAGAAAAATTTAGTTTGATTTAAGAAACTTTGACTATTTTCACTTGATTCCTTAAACATTTATTTGAAATGTTTTCGAAAGTATTTTGATTGTCAAATGTTTTGTACAAAGTCAGTTGGCTAAAATTAGGAAATAATATTGACTTTTTATCCATATAATATCTGCAATAACACTAATCAATTGGAAGCATAGTATATTTTACAAAATATTAAATTGAGGAAAAAAAGTTGTCTAATGCACGAATTGTTACCAATATGGGAAACAAAAGCATGAAACAATATGAAAAACATAAACATGAAACTTGGCCTAAAAATATTATGAGAAATAGGAAACACTATAAATTAAACAGAAAATTTATTAAAAATCTTTGAAATATCAATATAAAACATTAGAATACTTTTATGATCCATTAAAATACTAATGCTACACAATATTTGTAAAAACTTGTTAAAACAATTGTAAATTATGTTGTCAAAAAATAATAATTGAGAGCATAAAAATTATTATAAATTATGAAAAAAAAATATTTTTAAAGCATTTTTTCAAAGTTTTTTTTTATAACTTGATGAAGCAGCAATCTCGTGTTGGCTTGCCCCTAGGTCCGGGATGAACTATTCCTTGATCGGCTGGTGATCTCCTGCACTAAAACCCACCGGTGTGATGGGAGCCAATGACCCTCCGGTGTTCAAGTTAGATTCAAGGGGGTTCCAATGTCGGAGAGGGAAATCTTTAGGGTTTCTTTGTGTTGTGTACCTGCCAAGGGGGCCAATTTTTCCCTTGTATGTTTGCATGGTGGGAGTAGGTGGTCCTCTCACGTGGTCGCTTCTAGTTGGAAGATTAAAATGGTGTCAGAGCACTTGAGAGGACCATCTTCACACTCCAGGGTGGCGTGTGTCAGAACAGTGTCAGGGGCGTGGCGATTGTTGCAGGTACACGCCACATCCACGTCCCTGACGTAGGCCAGGGGGACTGGTGTCAGAAATGGGCCCCTACGGGCATGGTCGGGAGCTGACTCGATCAGAGGGCCGTTATGGGCATCCCCTCGGATCGGTAAGTTCGAGGGCGAACGAACTAAAGACCTGGTCGGGAGACGACTAGGCGGCATGGGGAGGGCTTCCGATCCGGTCCGGTTCGAAAATCCTCGTCACCAGATGCCCCCAATTCATTTGGCCGTCGGCTTGGGGCCAGAGGAATTCCATAGGGTGACCCGACCGCGGAACACGGAGTGCATTTATGGCGAGGACGGCGCAATAATGATGGGAGTTGTCGCATCGCTTCACGTGCCCCCACGTGGCGGCCAGGGCATGGTTGCCAGTAGCCGAAAAGGTGCATCATATCATAGCCGTTGGTGTCCCGTCATTGCAGGCCATCTGGGCCGTTGATTTCAAAGATGTGGGGGGAGTTGAGGGAGGCAGTTGCCCCCATTTTTTCCTTAGTGCTTTTTACCAAATACGTACACAGAGAGAGAGAGAGAGAGAGAGAGAGAGAGAGAGAAAGCTTACGTCGTCGTCTCCAGCGTCGTCTTCGTTGTCTCCGGCCAGCCGAGGGGGTGTTGTCCGTAGTGCAGAATCGTCGACTTACACCGGAACTTGTCGTCGGAGTTTCAAATTGTGGTAAGCCCCGTTTCCCGGTTGTATGTACTAGTTAGCGACCCGTTGTGTCTGGGTTTACCAAAAGATAGAGGAAATCTCCAACCTTTTAGGGTTTGTCGATAGGCCGGGGTTTCTGAAGTCAATATTTGAGGAAGTAGCCCTGTTATTCAAACCCATACTGCTTAGGATCGAGAACGAAAAACGATTAGGCACCATGGCCAACCCTGAGCACGTGAGTTCGAATTCTGAGAAAACGGACTCAAATAGGCACGAGGTAGTTGGGCGTGAGGCCGGAGATGAGGCCTCCGTTAGCGGTTCTAGGGGATCTGTACAAGTTCTTGAGTCGGGCCAAGCAGAGGCCGCCGACTCTGGTGCCATTGAGGGGGGAGAGTCAGGAGAGTCGGAAGAGGATGATCCTGGATACGAGGCCGTTGGGGTGTCCTCTATTCTCACCAAGGAGAAGGTCAGGGCATTGCGGGCTGCATATCAGATCCCACGGGGTTTGAAGCTCAGGGTCCCAAAAAAGGACGATTGGGCCTGTTCGGCCAGGGAGGGCGAGATCACAGTGTATGAGGGCGTGTTGGCTGGTGGCCTTCGGATGCCCTTTCCCCAGTCTGTCCGAAGGATCCTGCAATGGCTTCGTCTGTCTCCAGGGCAGAAACAGCTGAACGGATGGAGGATCCTGCTCGGCTGTTCTGTCCTTTGGCAGATCGTCCATAAAAGGGACATCAAGCCAGAGTGATTCCTGTTTTGCTACCGGCCAGCGGAGAGGGGCACGGGCTGGTGGTATTTCTCGGGCAGGTCGAAGGAGTATAACCTGATTGATGAGCTCCCTTCCTCGGTCAAGAACTGGAAGGACCGGTTCTTTTTCGTCAGTGGAGACGGATGGGAGTTTCAACCCTGGGAGACCGACTTCTCTACTCGGGTCCCCAGGCAATGGGGTTACCCGAGCAAGAAGGGTACGTTCTTTCTCTACCGAACTCGGTTTCATTTCCTTTTCTCTTTCAAGTGTCAGTGTCCTGACCTAGGTTGCCTTGGGTGTCAGGTCGGGGAAAGCCCAGAGTATCTAAGGAGGTGAGGGCTGCCATAAGGAAGGTTCAGCAACACGAGGTCCATAGTCACAAAGACTTGGTCACCGCCGAAAGCTTGTCGAACTACTTGCTAGATCCTGAACCTACCAGAGAAGCCTTAGCTGCTGAACGTGAGAGGAGTGAGTGTTTAGTTATTTGCCGAGCTTCGCAATGCCGCCCAACTAACATATGCTCTGCTTGCAGTTGGCGCAGTTGTCGTTGACAGTTCAGCCGCTGCTACTACCTCTCAGACTGCTACTCCAACACAAGATCAAACGGTCGGCTAGATAAGCTTCAACGTTGCTTTTCTGAGGAAGCGAAAGGCTGGAGGGTCCGAGCCCGAGCCGAAGCGGTTGAAGGACACCGAGGCAGAGCCGACCAGGAAGCTAGCGGCCCCAGCAAGAGTGCCCGAGGGGAGAACGACCGAACCGCCTTGCGTTCAGCCGCCTACACCACAGACCGAGAGGAGGCGAAGTACGGTCGCTACTGCCGAGGAACAAGCTAGGGCTGAGGCCACCCCCTTGTCCAGGAATGTTTTCGAGAGCCCGGAGGAAGCATGGGTGAGGGCTACCGTTGCCGTGAAGGAAGTCGACCTCCATAGGGTCGACAAGCACAACAACAATCACCTGGTGAAGGACATGAACCATGATCTCCTTAGGGTATACGCTTTCTACTCGGTCCTCTTTCCTGTTCTCTTCTTCCATCCTGACATATGGCCTTTGCCAGTCTGTCGCCAGGAACATCAAGATAGGCCATCGCCTGGCGGGCCTGGAAAAGGCGTTCAATCACGAGAAGAGTACTTGCGCCTCCCTCCTAGTTGAACTGAATGGGATGAAAGAGGAGATCACTGCGGCTCGTGCCATGAAGGACGAGATCGCCGTTGTTCGCGCTGAGAGGGACTTGGCAGTGGCGGCCTTGAAGAAAGCCGAGGACGAATACAAGAAGCTTGACGCCACCACCAGCAAGCTTGTACTTGGTTTTTCGGGCGAGCAGGCTAAATGGCAGGAGATGGAAAAGGAGAAGAAGGCCCTGAAGGAGGAGCTCTTGAATGCGAAGAGTAAGGCGGTGGAAGAGTTACAACATGGGGATGACTTCCAGGTGTTGTTGGCGCCGACCTTCCTCCAGGGGTTCGAGCATGCTAGAGGTCAGGCTTCAAGGAAGTTCCCTGGTCTGGACTTCTCCGTTCTTGAGCCTTCTGAAGAGGCTCCCCCAAGTACCGAGGGGGCCGCGACAGATGCTCCTGCTCCTACTCTTGAGATGGGCCTTGAGCTTCAAACCGACGCCGAGGGAGGGCCTCGTACTGGGTCTGAGTCTGCTACTGAGGTCGTCCAGAAGGATCCTCAGCCTTCCTCAGAGTGAGTTCAACAAGACACTGGGAAAAATGAAGGGGTGACTGAGGAGCCGGCTCGGACTTGAGTTGCCTCTTCTTTTGTAACTTTTTTTTTTTTTGCTGTACTCCTCTTTTCGTTAATGAAATAGCTTCTTCTTCATATTCCCTGTGTCTGCTATGTTTGTTGAATGCTTGCAAGTATTAACGAGGACCTGATCGGCAATTATAGCCGAAAAGGTTCAATAAATGGATCTGCTCGGCATATGGCCGAGTAGAGTCTCCGCCATTGCCGCTTAAGGCCCTCTGGCTCTGCTCGACACCTGGCCGAGCAGATTCTTTCTGTGCCATTGTCACTTAAGGCCCTATGGCTCTGCTCGGCACATGGCCGAGCAGATTCTTTCTGTGCCATTGCCACTTAAGGCCCTCTGGCTCTACTCGGCGCTTAGCCGAGCAGATACTTTCTGTGCCATTGCCACTTAAGGCCCTATGGCTCTACTCTGCACATGGCCGAGCAGATTCTTTCTGTGCCATTGCCACTTAAGGCCCTCTGGCTCCGCTCGACACTTAGGCCGAGCAGATTTTATTTCTGCGCCAATGCCACTGAAGGCCCTCTGGCTCTGCTCGGCACGTGGCCGAGCAGATTCAATGTCGATTCCACGCAGGTAGATAAATTCAATGTCGATACATGTGGACAATTTGCTGAATAGTCGCTTTTATTGATATTCTTGAGAGTTACAAGTGGGAGCCTTTCAAGAGTAGTATTTCCTTAGGTGTTCTGTGTGCCACGGGTGCGGAAGCTCCTTGCCCTCTGAGTTCTTCAGCCTATACGTCCCCTTCCTCGTACTACTGATACCTGGTAAGGTCCTTCCCAATTGGGTTCGAGCTTGCCTTCTCTGGGGTCCTTGGTAGACTGGTTGACTCTCTTCAATATAAGGCCCCGGTCGCAAAGTCTTTTGGTCGAACTCTGGAGTTGTGGTACTGGGGCATCTTTTGCTGGTAGGACGCCGCTCTCATAGCTGTTTGTAACCTTCTCTCCTCCAATAGATCCAAGTCCACGTTCATGGCCTCGCCGTTGGTCACGGGGTCGAACTGCACCATTCTGGGACTGGGGAGGCCGATCTCTACTGGGATCACGGCTTCCGTGCCGAAGGTAAGCGAGAATGGTGTCTGACCAGTGGACACTCTCTCCGTCGTTCTGTAGGCCCAAAGGATATTATGGAGCTCTTCTGCCCACAAGCCTTTGACCTTCTCCAGCTTCGTCTTAAGGATCTTCAAAAGAGACCTGTTGGTGACTTCGACCTGGCCGTTCACCTGAGGGTGCTCGGGGGACGAAGCATGGTGGCTTATCCCTAGGTCTGTGCACAATTTGTTGAACTGTTTGCCTTCTAACTGCTTCCTGTTGTCAGTGATGACGGCCTTGGGGATTCCGAACCTGCACATGATATTCTGCCACCAAATTTTTTTCATTTTTTCCTCGGTAATTGTGGGTAGGGCCTCTGCCTCTGCCCACTTCGTAAAGTAATCGATCGCCACCACAACAAATTTTGTCTGTCCTTTGCCGAACGGCAACGGACCCACAATGTCGATCCCCCACTGGGCAAAGGGCCAAGGAGTTTGGATTGGAGTCAGCTCTTGAGAGGGTAGTCTTCGGATGTTGGCTAACAGTTGGCACTTGTCACATTTCTTGATGAATTCCTGGGCGTCTCTCTCCATGGTGGGCCAGTAGTAGGCCGTTCGTAATATCTTCTTGGTGAGGGACCGACCTCCAGAGTGGTTCCCGCAGACCCCCTCGTGGACCTCCCGCATTATGTAGTCTGCTTCTTCCTCATTGGCACAACGAAGTTGCAGTATGGTGTGCCCTCTCTTGTATAGTATCCCGCCCTGTATGAGGTACCTGCTCGACCGGTATTGAATCCGCCTCGCCTCATTTCGGTCCTCAGGCAGGGTTCCTTTCTCCAAGTAATTTCTAATCTGGGTCATCCATGAAGACTCGGGCACAATCTGGTCGACTTTTGGGCTCTGGATGCTCGGTGAATCAAGGATCTCAATCGGAACGTTAGGGTCGGACTCATTGGACGAGGCTATTCTGGCTAGTCGGTCGGCCTCTTCGTTCTCCAATCTCGGGACGCGTTCTAAGAGTATTTTTGCGAATCTCCTGGCCAGGCTCTTCGCCACTTGGCAGTATTGTATCATGTTGTCTTCTTTTGCCTCGTACTCTCCTTGAACCTGTTCCACCACAAGCTGAGAGTCACTTCGGACTACTATTTGTTCTGCCCCCATTCGCCGAGCCATTCTGAGATCGGCAATGAGTGCTTGGAACCGTCGAATGCGTCCAAGGTCGGCATTTTAAACTTTGGGGGGAGTGGAAATTCCATTACCTTCTGCGTGAACGGGGAGGCCGTCCGGCCAATGAGGGCGTCGATAGTGTTTGGGGCCTTTGCCTCCACCGCTGCTAACACTCCTGCCATTTGAACCTGCTTGGCTTTCAGTTGCTCGTCCCAAGCATGGGAGCTCTCCCCTTTGTCACCTACCATCTCCGTCCTCGACGGAATGGCGTGGCTCGTTTGAGCTTCGTCGATGTTGGGCTCGCGGCGTAGCAGAGAATCCTCAACTCGCCCTCCATTGCCATTTTCGCCGCCGTTGGGGAGGACAGACGGATCCTTGTCGACCTCATGCTCCTGTTGTTCTTCGGCCAGCGGGATTGGGCTGCAGTGGAATCTCTGGTGGAGGAGGAGGAGGGTGGTTTCGTTGAAGTAACTCTGCATTCTGGCTGACCAGCTGTTGCATGTGGGCCATCATGTCAGCCACTATCTTCTCCAAAGCAGCTATCTTTTCTGCACTAGAATCGGCCATCAAAGCTCCTTCAGGGAGGGTGCTAATCCCAGACCTGGTTAAGACCATGAAATGTCACGAGAGAAGTCGTTTCCCACAGACGGCGCCAGCTGATGAAGCAGCAATCTCGTGTTGGCTTGCCCCCAGGTCTGGGATGAACTATTCCTTGATCGGTCGGTGATCTCCTGCACTAAAACCCATCGGTGTGATGGGAGCCAATGGCCCTCCAGTGTTCAAGTTAGATTCAAGGGGGTTCCAATGTCGGAGAGGGAAATCTTTAGGGTTTCTTTGTGTTGCGTACCTGCCAAGGGGGCCAATTTTTCCCTTGTATGTTTGCATGGTGGGAGTAGGTGGTCCTCCCACGTGGCCGCTTCTAGTTGGAAGATTAGAATGGTGTCAGAGTACTTGAGAGGGCCATCTTCACACTCCAGGGTGGTGTGTGTCAGAACGGTGTTAGGGGCGTGGCGATTGTTGCAGGTACACGCCACATCCACGTCCTTGACGTAGGCCAGGGGGACTGGTGTCAGAAATGGGCCCCTACAGGCGTGGTCGAGCGCTGATCCGATCAGAGAACCGTTATGGGCATCCCCTCGGATCGGTAAGTTCGAGGGCGAACGGATTAGAGACCTGGTCGGGAAATGACTAGGCGGCACGGGGAGGACTTCCGGTCCGGTCCGAAAATTCTCGTCACCATAACTTTCTCTTTAAATTTCATTGGAGTTTTGTCTCCAATCTAAAAATAAATTTACAAGACGGGAGTTTTCTTGAGAAAAGTTTCTCATAATGCACGATAACATTGATATAACCATCGTAGCAAAACCTTGCCCTCAATCGACAATTGTCGAAAGAAGGGTCCATTGCTCTAGACAAATTTTCAGTAAACAGATAGTAATAAAATTAGCTATTGGCATTAAATTTAAGTATTACACCGTATGACCTAAATACATGGAGGATGAAGGTGGAAAATAATAACGAAAGAGATAATAAATGGTAAACGGGCCATCGAGCTTAGGTCATCTCTAATGTAATGTGACAGTTTATTTATGTAATATTTTATGTATTATGTGTAGAAAAAGATAATATTTTTTAAAAAATTATAAATATTTTTCTAGTCCTAGGATGAGTTTTTAAACTTAAAATTTTTATAAAAAATTTCACGTCACTATTTAAATAAAATATCATGCAACCTATGTATAAGATGGCATGTGACCATCACTAATTATTCAGTGCTTTCATGACATTCTTGCCCAACGACTCAATAGTGATAAGGTTTTCCAGTTGGGTAGACTCGAAAGCCTCACACCAACAAGAGTACCTACTCCCATGTTAGTGGAGTAGCAAAGCAAGTGCGGCCCCAGACGTATTGAATAATTTCTCGTACCACAAAAATAAGACTCCACTCTCACTGTAAACGGCGATCCTTTATCGACCGCGGCCGAACGGCGAACACTGAGTGTGAACCACCGAAACTCGACCATGGCCGTCGATACTGTTCCTCCTCTCATCGGCGCGCAGCTCAATTACCTTCTCACTCACTCTCCGCTCCCCATCAAGGTAGACAATCATACACTCCCCAAACTAGGGTTTCATTCTTGATGTATGCATAAATATGTTTCGGCATTTTGTAAACCATAGCTCGGAACTACATCTACTTGTATTTAATATTTCAGGTTGAACAAATTTGGTCTGGATCCAAGAACCATGGTTTGCTCGATCGCTTCACCTTACTCATCCCCTTCTGTCTTGACTATATCAGATGTTAGTGGATTGTTCTTCTATATCTGCATCTACACATATAGATACACGTACGAATGTAAATTTCAGTCTCTCGCAACAAATGTTATGAATTTTTAATGGTTTTGAATATAGGGGATGTAATATACAACGCATTGTATCCGTTGGTTGCTCCTGACGTCATATTTGGACCCGACGATGAAAGGTTTCTTCCATTCCATCCGGCGGGTGAGGAAGGGAATTTTAAATCGCCAATGAACAGTTTGTCTGATTGGAACTGCAAAGACCCAACTCGGCTGTTGTCTCTCATTCTTGAACTCAGGTTGACTATTTTCTTTGTCATTCTTTTTTCACTTTTTTTTTTTTTTTTGTTGTTAATTTAACATTGAATTTGGTAGTTCTGGCATATCTAGGTAACTTTTTTATTTTTTATTTTTTTTATGTTCTTTTCTTTGTAGGGAACTGTATATGACCTATCAGAGGAAGTGTGTTGGAGAAGTTGACGACGAGAGAGTGAAATTTGAAATTAGCACTATTATTTCAAGACAGGTAAATTTTTTTTTTGGAGTCACAAGCAATGCCTTGGTCTACTAATAGAGGGAACAGATATGGAGTTTTCTGGTTTCTGAATGTATAAGTCAGTCTAGGTATGCGATATATTTCATCTGTTAAGATAATGTGTTTGTCACTGTTAATTATTTATATGCATGTCAGTGGTGATCTTAAAGTGCAAAGCTGGAAGCTGTGTCTCTCCTCATGATTGAAATCTTTGATAACATATTTTTGACGAGAAAAATGTGCATTTTGCCTCGTGAACTCTGTTTAGAAGAAGAAAAAGTTGTTACAACTGAATACTGGTGCCTATGACCTGACTATGCAATGACTTGCATCAACCTGCAAAAGTGGCTGTGTCTTAGTCATTTCCATTATGGTTCATGGAGCACTGTGAATGTGGTTAGAAAGAAATTGAGAAATCTGTGCAAACAGCATTTACATGGATTTGGAACAAATGTTGAGACTATAAAGTGCAAGAAACTAAGGGAAATGGGCATGTTATCCTCATGTTAAAAGCACACAAGAAAGCAGACATTGTGTATGGGAACCAAATTGCTGTTAAGTAGCCCAGGACTGAGTGTGACATTTGCCATCGTTTATAATCTAGAAAAATGAGGTTTGAAACTTTTTATTAGAGAATATATTAATCCAGAGGAAAATAGATTCATGACCCCCACCCCTCCGCTGTGTCCCTATTTCTCTTCCTCTTCCTCAGTTTTGAAAACTAAAGATAGAAAATGAATTCAGGGTCTCATGCTTCTTTATTAGTCTTAAGTTATTCATTTTGGATTTTTTAGTGCTAAACATGTTTTATGAAAATTTGAAATAAACATTACTTTTCCTTGATCTTATATTCATAATGATAATGTTCCATTCCAATGTATCATTCGTCCTGATTTACTTGGAAAAAAGAATCAGTTGTCCTCATTCTGAATTGCTGTAGCCAGAGAAGTATCTAACACATTGAATTCTGTAAATAATATATGTGCATCTAACTACTCGTATTATCTATACTATAGGTGCTTGTCGATGTAGGAGGGAATATATCTACAAGTAACCCACTAATGGATGTTTGGATTGCACTTAGATATCCACGACCCTTTATTTATACCATGGAAGAAACTTTCCTGTGTCCATGTTATTCTTAACTATTTATGATGTTTATGAGTTTCTTTATCCCTGGATTGTTAAGTTATTAGTGTGAAATGCCATAAACTAATGATAATTTCCTTGAAAGCTTTCATTATTGACCCTTATTTTCTAGAGCATGATTATGTTGGTTGATATTTGATCTACTCGTTGTGTTGATCTCCCATAGTCATCTTCGATCTTCATTTCGTTCAGTTATTCAGATATTATGTACGTAAAATTGGTTGAATGAATACCTGTTCCCTTACAATTTATTTCAAACTTGTTTGTCATGTTTTTTTGGTCTTGTTTAAATCTGCATTTCCATAGATATTATTCTGTTGTTGTTTTCAGATAGTAGATTGTTGTCTAAACTCTAATCATCGTGCTACAGGGAATCGAAATGTACACGAGCTCAGGTATTGAGAAGGTACTTTAACCCATAACATCTTTGCATCTTTCTAGTTAATTTTATGAGCTTGTGAGAAGCTGTTCTATTAGCTTTGACTGTATTAGTGGTTTTTGTGCCCTTGAATTGTAGTGTAGCCAGAAGAGGTAAAATTTGCAGTGCCTTTACTGGATATGGATTTAAACAAAATGGTCATCGGGTGCCCCTGGCAACACCAGCAGAAGATATACTTACAGGTTTTTTTTCATGTCTTTTCCTGGGGAATATGTGTGCAAATTTTCAGGCCCACACAGACGTGAAAAACCTGAAAAAAGAGAACAATAAAGGACAAGATAAAATTTTATAGATTAAGATGCATTGGGTTTTGCCCCCTTTTCAAGGCGTCTCCTCGGTCTAATATTTGATTTACTTATCAAAAGAAAATTATAAACAAAGAGGCCTTCTTGGCGCTGAAGGAAAGAAAGGATAGAAAAATCAATGAAAAGAAAAACTTAGGAAGTGTAAGGGCTCTTTTTGTATCCTTAGAAAGAATTTTTTTTTTTTTTTGAAAACGGTCCTTCTGAAAATGGACGTATCAAAAACTTTGGAAGTTTTTATTTTTCTCCTGTTTCTCTTTTCTTCTAAGCGAAAATTGGAAATCCGAAATCTGTCTCTCTCTCTTTTTTACTCTTTTCTTCCCACTATATACTTCAGAAACCGGAAGAATTGAGTGAGTTTTCTGATAAAACCCAGTTTACTTTCCTTGAGCTTGTGTCACTTTTTTTTCCAGTTACTACAATCCATCTTAATCAAAATATAGAGACACTTGAATCACTCTTTATCAATCTCAAGTTGATTGAGTAGCCAGATATATGGGTTTATCCTCCTACAAGTAATTTCCTCATTTCTGAAAACTAATTCTCTGGGTACACTGTTTCTCTTTCTTTCCCATGCTTAATTGTTTTAAGTGGATTGGATGATGGGTGCAGGTTATATTTCCTGTTGGTAGAAAATATATATCTGCCACTTCACCCCCACGACTAAAATTGGTTTCTTCTCCTGAGTTGAAAACTCTATTATCTATTGAAGATGTCAGGCTTCCTACATGGCTGGATGGAATGTAAGTATGCGCATGCTGTTCTTTTTTGTTTCCCTTCCTCTTTTCTTGGACTTGCATGTTGGTCATATTTGCAAATCTTGGATATTATTTTTCTTCTCCCCAAAGGTGCATGGCCGAATATCTTCCCATTTTAGAAGAGATGCTTCAGTCACAGGTCAGCTGAATTCTCGATCAACCTAGCTGACAATTTAAACATTCCCTTTAGTTGGGATGCTTTCAAGTGAAAACCTTCATAGCTTGAAAGAATTTGTTTTTCTATAAAGATTGTAGATGCAGTCTCATCTATTGATGTGAGAAGGAAGTTTATTGAGGCACTAGCTCCTCTTTTTGGAAGGCCAGTAGAAGCTGATCCGGTATGGGTCCTTTATAATTACGTAATTGCTCGAGTATGTACACAAATTAAACAAAATGCTGTAATTGCTTGAGTATATACACAAATTGAACAAAATGCTGTAATTGCTGGAGTATATACACAAATTAAACAAAATGCTGATTTCTCTTTGCTTTGCTTGTCAGGTATTTTGCAGAAAGGCAACATTTCTGGCATCCTCTGGGGTGTTCACGTTTTTGGTAGGATATAGTCCCATAACCTTGTGTTCAACATGATGGGGATTTTTTTTATTTTTTTGCTAGACTACTGGTTAATTTATCCAACATTCCTGAGCTATACAGCTTGCAACTGGTCTCTTGTTAACATGGCTTGACATTTTGTGTGGCATGACATGCTGTGCCTTTTTCACTTTAACATTAATGTCATTTATGTGGATAGGATTCTCTGTTGAGGAACCTGAATGGGTACTGACATTCCAAATTGTATTGTGGCAGTATACCTGCTCCCATTCTACTAATGATTTACTCGTGTGATAGATATGTACATATGGGGGTGGGATTTGTGTTCAGAGAATTTTTGCTGTTCTATAATGTTGCAGAAGTTTGAAGTTAGTAGACACATAGGATTGAGTCCTAGGATATTATTGAACAACAATAGCAGTCTGTTCATAAATTATTTCTTTCCTATCAACAAAATAAATAAAAAAATCATTGCTAATGTCTCTGTGATTTGCTCACGAGTAAGAGCTGAGAAGAGAAAAGCCGAGGTATCCCATCTACCATAGTGTGTTAATAGATTGCCAAAGCAGTAAGAACTGAGAAGAGAATCTGAGGTATCCCATCTACTATATTGAATGGTTCTTGCAAATGAACAGATTGCTAAATTAAGTTTCTAGGGAGTAGCTGAAAAACACAAGGAAAGTGATGCACCTGAGGGGTAGCTCCCTGGCAAAATATATTCACTGCTACACTTATCAAGGCAGGGGAAGGGATGTTACCACTGTTGTAAACAGATTTTAGATGCACAAGTACTAATTTGGCATAGATTTTGTTTGTGCCCAGGCTTTTTGAAAGGAACATGAGTTCTTTGAAGCCTTTAAAAGCATATGGTCTTGTGTTAGTTTCCTGTCCTCATAATATCACGTAACTGGCTTTTGTTCATCCACCAAATTTTGATTGTAAAAAAAAATCTTCTAATTGTCAAGTTTCTTTATTTACTTTTTTCTTTTAGTGCAGAATTTACTTTTTAATATATTGGATTATCATATGGTGTTGCTCATTTGCCTAATGCTAAATGCAAGTCTGGTTACTCTAGGTCCATTTTTCCCTTCCACTCCACTTCCCAAAGCAACAACCAGCTCTCATGCTGCAAAGTTCTCAGGTAATGATATATGTGTGTGTGTGTGTGTGTGTGTGTGTGTGTGTGTGTGTGTGTGTGTGTCCATATATTTCCTTTTATCTACTTGTGCATATTTATAGTTGATTTAACACATCCATGCAGCTAAACTAGTGCATTTTATTCTTGTGTGTGCGCATTGGATGAATGTGTAGATTATCAAGTTATAGATTCATTTTTAAAGTCCTGTCTCCTTAGAAATTGAACCTCAACAGCATACTTTAAAGTTATGCCACCGACGTGGGGCGGGAGAGAGGAGAAAATGTAGGGGAGGATGGATCGATGTTCTGTAAATCTTTTCTCCTAGTTGTTGATTGTTGACATGTGGTGCCTAGTTTGTGCAATGCTATGGTATGTATGTATTGCCAACCATTGCTATTGACTCCCAAAAAAAGGCATTTGACATAGATGACTATTTTAAAAGTAATGATAGAGCAACTGCTTTTTTTCACCGGATTTTCATCATAGATAGACACAAGATGGTGGGGTTCGCTTTCTCCAACACATGGGGGACCCGCTTGCTTGTGTCTATCCGTGACGAAAATGCAGTGGCTGTAGCATTTTTATATTTTAAACCCATACTTTGCCATTGACCCTCCAAAAAAAGGATTCAGCATAATTGACAATAGTTTAAGCCATTATTGTTTCATGCTCGATGTGGTTGTGGATGTAGTATATTCTGAGTATGTGCCTGATAACTAAGCTCTTGTAACCAAGTTACCAACATCTCTGGATGATGTGACCATTAATCCAGTTTCCTTGAGCTTCCATTATCTTGTATATAATGTATTGAGCAGAATTTGATCGTAACTGTCTACCACAAATCGCTGTTACTAACTCAAAGTTTATATCATTTGAATGATAACCTGTTGACATTTTAGGAAGACTTCTAGTCACTTCTGACTTCAATTGTTGTTGATACGTAATATTAAGCCATGGTAGTCACTTGTTGACCTTTTTGACATCTAAAATCGAAACGCAAGTAACCAATGGAAGCCTGTAGTAGGCTTGTTATGTTCTACCCATTGAAATGACGCAACTAGGATCTTTCGCTTGTGACCATTCATTTAAATCACGTGCTCCTTAAAAGACATGAGATACCTTATATTGTTATTATGTTTGATGGCCTAAGTGAACGAGTATTTTTTCTTTTCTTTTCTTATGATTATTTTATTTGTAAAAAAAAGAAAGAGAAACTGTTTAAAACTTCTACCTAATGATCAAATGCCAATGTTTGATGTCATCTATGTCAGTCCAGATTTGAAAGTGCAATTTAATAATACCAATTTAAACTTCTGCGGAATGGTCAAGTAAGTTTTTACTCACCAAAAAAGTATAGGTATATTCTGAAGGTTCAAAAAATTTTTTTTTTTGGGGGGCACTTTTGGTTCTCATTATGCTCTTTTTGTTCTTTTCCCTTTCCTCCTTTTTCTACTGAGAATGAAAAACATTGTAATATTGTGCTTTATAAATGTCTGCAGGAATTTTGATTATCCTGAAGAACTTCGTACTTGTTGAGAACTTTTTTTCTAATGTTTTGTTGATAATTATTAGTTATTATAAAGATGTTTCTCATACCTCATACCCCTGTCTATGTGGCCACAGGAATATTCTATTATTGCTGGTGGGTGATAGGAAGAACTGTTCAATGCAAAATGCCTAGTGCTAACTGGAATTATTAGAAAAACATCTTTGTTTTCATCATTGTGCTGACTAGTTAAAGAGTTCGGATAAAATTTTCATATGCTGATCAGCTTACTCTTTTCCTTTTCTTTCTGTAGCATTTCAGTTCTCTTGGTGCACCCGTCAAGTCACATCTGTTGGCGGATTATCCATGGAGTCCCAGATGGGAATCATCAGAAATGGCTGACCGGGTCTTGTAAGTTTTTCCTTTATTTTTCCTTTTTCTTCTTGGTGTGTGGGGATTGTTTAGTTACCTCAATTCCATGCTTGATTCTCATGATGCGGACGACCATCTTGGCAGTGATTTTCTGGTAGAAGAAGGTTTGAACTTCAAGAAGTACTGCAACGAGAGTCTTCTTCAGCAACGTTAGTGCAGTGCCTTGGACAGGCTTTTAATATTCCGTGAGCTTGGGCTTGTGAAATAGAGAGGAAGACATCGTTGTTCGTTACCTGTGTCGTGACAATTTGATACAATTAGGGATTGAAATGACAGGCTTTTAACCTTCCTTCACTATGTTGTTAATCTGGTCACCATGGTAGAGGGGGAATAAGAAACCTCTGATCTAAGTTCTGCAAATGGATCTAAAAGATTACCGGTCCGAGTCGAGATTATATTGTTGGCGATGGGTGCTTTGTGACTTACAAATCAGATTACTAGCGACACTGACTCATACAACTGCACCATATGTCGAGTAATTATAGTCAGGTCCTCTGGAATATGGGCAATGTCCCTACCAACCCTGCCCAGAGTGAGAGCCGGCCAACCATCGGATGAAAAACGTTATTAATATCAATATGGATGAACCTATGAGCTCGAGACTTGGTCTAGTGGTTAGGACTTCTCAATTACTCACCAGATCAGGGTTCAAAAAGAATAGATTCTATGATGTATATAATATTTAACTGACAGTACTCTTTTTGTTCTGGAGTTGGTATTAGTTTACTTCACAACACAACATGCCAAACACATTGCACAGAAACTAAAAACTTCCAAATCACAGCTTTCCGGCTTGTTAAAGGACCAAATTGAAAAAATTTCTTGTGAAGGTTTGAACCGGGTGGAGCCTGTATGATCATACGCGTAAATGGATGTCCGACAAACCTGCCTCCTTTAGCCAGTTGTCAAAGGCAGTTATTCCCGACCGTTAAAATCGTGAATCCACAGCGGTGGTAAGTCAAAAACCGACATGCCAAAAATAAATGCGGTCATACGAGCGGTGTGCAGGTGGGGCTCACCCTCTTAACATGCAACCCCTCCTCCCTCCCCTCTCTCTGAGCGGTTATAGAATCCGTATACTCGTCACCCCATCACGTGTCACACTTCAAATAACAACATCCGAATCTCCCTCCCTTCCTCACGTCCTCGCCTCCCCCCTTGGGCCCTTAACCTCTCTCTCTATACATTTCTCTCTCCTCTGATTCATATATCGCCATCTGAATCTTACAAACCACAAACGATCCAAAAAAGCAATAATGAGAGAGATCTTGCACATTCAGGGGGGTCAATGCGGCAACCAAATCGGTTCCAAGTTCTGGGAAGTGATCTGCGACGAGCATGGCATTGAACAGGACGGTAAGTACAAGGCCGACGGAGCAGCGTCCGATCTCCAACTGGAGAGGATCAACGTCTATTTCAATGAAGCCGCCGCCGGACGGTATGTCCCCAGGGCTGTTCTCATGGATCTCGAACCGGGGACCATGGACAGTATCAGATCAGGGCCGTACGGTCAAATCTTTCGCCCCGACAATTTCATCTTCGGACAGTCCGGCGCCGGCAACAACTGGGCCAAAGGTCATTACACTGAGGGCGCAGAGTTGATCGATGCCGTTCTGGACGTTGTTCGCAAGGAGGCTGAGAATTGTGATTGTTTGCAAGGTAACTTGGTCATTATCCGTGTCATACACACGCATGTATGCATGTATGTATGGATATACTTTATATCTATATATGTATATGCTCATATGCATAATCGTATTTCTGTAGATAGAGTTTTAAGTTTTGTCTGGTTAGGATTCTTGTCCTTGTCAATTGTACGGTAAATTTCTTTGATACTCTGATATAAACATCAATTGAGTTATGATGCGATTATTTGCAATAAAAGTGGTTTAAATATCCTTTTTCTTTGTTTAATTATGTGATGTGAATTTAAATAAGGTTGTTCATAAGATAATATGATTCCCAGAGTAATGTATACTTTCGGGATTAGCATTTCATTTATAATCTCATATCAAATCAGTTTATTTATAACGAATTTGTTGTATTGTTATTTAACAGTGTTGTTGCTGTTGTTGTTATTAATTTTTATAAGTTACATTTGTTTGATTGAGATGCTGAACTGACGGAGTAGTTTGTCAATGAAAGTAAAATTTTGCAGGTTCATGTTTTTCTGTTTGATTCTATTTACCTTTTAAATGTAGCAAAATTTTCTGGTGGTTGCCAAGATTAAAGTTAAGAGATCTCTATCCTGAATTCTTTTAACTCGATTTTAATGCATATACATGTGCTGATAGAGTTTTGTATATCATGTCATATCAATTTCTTTGTCATCATGTCGAGAATACAGTTCTTTGTCTTTAAAGATAATTAAGCTCTGGAACTATTTTGTTTCTCTTGAAATTGCTTCATTCTTAAAATCGGAGTGTAATTTTATTTACGCCATGTTTGGAACCCGGATTTTCGGGTGGAAAAGGAAAAGGCGAAGGAAAATAGAACAAAATGCTTCACCTTTTCCTTTTCTTTTACTTTTCTAACCGAAAATTCGGGTTCCAAACAAAACACAATGTTGTTTCTAACCCATTTCCCAACTTGTCAGTTGTTTTTATTTCTATTAGCCTTTAGCCTTTTTCTAGTGTACAACATTCTGAACTTGCCAGCCATATCAAACTCCTCATATGCTTGTTATTTTTGCTCATTAAATTTGATCGACTATAGGACAATCGTGAATTTGAAGTATGGATTGCATCCACCGGAGAAGCCAATATCTCTAGTTTTTATTTCTTGGAGTTCACCTTTATTTGCTGGCGAGTTTGTTTCACTCTGGAATATGTTGGTCATTGTAGACCAGATTTAAGAACACTTGCCACTGCAATGTTGCATATTCTTATTCTTTAGCATTGTATTTAAAATTTCCCAATCTTTTCTTACTTATCTTTATGTACAAGACTTCTATGCTACCGAGTTGCAGCACAATGCAAAAATTAAATTAAATTAGAGCACTCCAGATTAAAACTGCAAATACCAAAGCTGCAGGTTATTAGCTGAATGGAACTGAACAGGTGTACTTCTATTTGCAGCCTGTTGATTTCTTAGATATATGAAATTGATAAGGTTGAGTCCTGTTATGGTACCCACAATTGGGCCACTCTTGTCTTTAGTGTGGAGACACTCAAGATCTTTTTGCATGATCTTGTCATCTGATTGTGATTTAACAACATAAGAATCAGTAGCACCGACAGTTTTTCTTCTTTTACCAAATTGAAATGAACAGAAAAATGGAGGGCTGTCAGCCCTCATCGACAGGAATTGTTGTCCCATATCTAGTTTTGCCCCCAGAAGTTCCACTATGTTGTGTCAAATTATTCACAAAAGAGCAAATTAGGTTCAAAGAACCTTGAGATCTGCATAGAGCAACTTTGTAGTACAATATATTACAAAGAAAATCATGCGTTTTGCTATCCTTTGGCTGGGGCTATTGATTTTCAGATTCTAGATCTGAATCTGAGTATTGGAGACTTAAAGTGGAACACTGTTAAAGCAATGGCATCGTCATTAGTACTGTAATGCAATTATTTGATGACTGCTGCAGTTGATGACGTCAATAACTTAATAACAGGAGTCATTAAGGTTTTCATTATCATAATACATAATACTCTTGTGATCTAAAATTTTTTCTATAGCATGTAGAAAAGTCATGTCGAGCAATTTTACTTGGCCTTCTTACAGTACATATTACTTTCTGCTGTTGTCCTTTTGCCTGAGTATTTTATATACGAAATGTGGAAATGCTCGAGGTATTTCAGAAGGAGTGGTGTTTGTTGAGACATTTTTCGCGGACAGGTATGATAATATGAAGAAAGATACAGGTTTAATCAATAACTTACCTACAGAGTTAATATTCTAGACATCGGGACTGGAAGCCGAGCTATATGTTAATTTTTCGATCAATATATGATTTCATTGTTTGATCACTTTTTGGAGTGGAATAAAATCATCTTTTGAGCTTCGGATGAGCTAGTTTGCTCCCCCTGGGGCATACATCAACAAAGGGGATCTGTTTAGCTATTCTTTTGTTATAAATGTAGTACTCAAGCCCAAAAACGTATCAGTTTGTGCTTTTCAAATAATCAGGATCATTGTTGTAACATGGGCTGGTAAAGAAAAATGGTGGCCATCGGTTTAATTCTAAACAGCCTGATGTTTTTTTTGTTCTTGTTTTATCGGTCAGGTTTCCAGGTCTGTCATTCGCTTGGAGGAGGCACTGGCTCCGGCATGGGAACCCTCTTGATCTCAAAGATAAGGGAGGAATACCCAGACAGAATGATGCTCACATTCTCTGTTTTCCCCTCACCAAAGGTTTCTGATACAGTTGTTGAACCCTATAATGCCACCCTGTCAGTGCACCAGTTAGTAGAGAACGCTGATGAATGCATGGTCCTTGACAATGAGGCATTATATGACATTTGCTTCAGGACGTTAAAGCTCAACAATCCCAACTGTGAGTATTTTTCATTAGAATGTAATCGTTATCAATCCAGAGCTTCATACTGAATACTAAAACTAGTTTCTTGCACTTTTGTTTTGCAGTTGGTGACCTGAACCACTTGATATCTTCAACTATGAGTGGGGTAACTTGCTGTCTGAGATTTCCCGGCCAGCTGAACTCCGACCTGCGGAAGCTGGCTGTGAACCTAATCCCGTTTCCACGTCTTCATTTCTTCATGGTGGGCTTTGCACCACTCACTTCTCGTAGGTCCCAGCAGTATGTATCTCTATCTGTCCCGGAGCTGACTCAGCAAATGTGGGATGCTAAGAACATGATGTGTGCTGCTGACCCCCGCCATGGACGCTACCTGACGGCCTCGGCCATGTTTAGGGGAAAGATGAGTACCAAGGAGGTGGATGAGCAGATGATCAGCGTGCAGAATAAGAACTCGTCATACTTTGTGGAGTGGATCCCTAACAACGTGAAATCAAGCGTCTGTGATATTCCGCCCACAGGCCTGAAGATGGCATCGACATTTGTGGGGAACTCAACGTCAATCCAAGAAATGTTCAGGAGAGTGAGTGAACAATTCACAGCCATGTTTAGGCGTAAGGCTTTCTTGCATTGGTACACGGGGGAGGGGATGGATGAGATGGAGTTCACAGAGGCAGAGAGCAACATGAATGATTTGGTGGCAGAGTACCAGCAATACCAGGATGCCACTGCTGATGATGAGGAAGAGTACGAGGAGGGTATCGAAGAGAACTATGAGGGCTAAATACCTGAAACAACTGTGGCAATTTCCTCATAAGCAATTACCTTGTTTTTTTGTTTATCTACTACTGGTTTCCAATTTTTTTTTTTTGTTGTTTGTTCGTCTTCTCTCCTGTCAAACTTTCGGCTTTCTCGGTCTTCTATTTCATTGCTGGCATATATGGATGTTATTGTTTGTTCTATTCAAAGCTGTTGAATAAGAATTTGTCATTGTAGAATGGAGCCAGATTGATGTTCTTCTTCTTTCTTCTTTCTTTTTCTTTTTGTTTAATTCTTTTTGCTTTCTGACTCAACTAGGCATTATAATTGTAGGGGAATAGCATACGGCTCAATTCAGTGGGTGAGACTCAATCTACACAAATTACAGTTGGGCTGCTTGGCGGCCCGAACAAAGCTAAGGGATGGTCCGGCCCAAGCCATCGACCTCCTTCCAAACTTGGCCCAAACTGCAAAAGGCAAACCCAAATCGCTAGCGATCTTTGTACATTAAATGCAGAGTTGATTCGCATCAAATGCGCAAGCGGCTTCTCACGCGACGTCGACATGCACGTCCGGTTAGCCGGAATCATCAACGGCGGTAAGTCAGGCCCTGCACACGATCAGTCGGTAGTATGCAATGATGCCTACCCAACATGCCAAGATGATCTGCTAGTAGGCAAGGAGCGACTTACTCCATCGATCACATTATAAATATCCGAACCCTTGAGAGCTAAGTATGGACAACTGATTCCAAGCACACACAACTTATATTCATTCTAATCTCTATTAAACTTGCTAATTTAATCGTTGGAGTGTGATCCGCCCAATAAGATTTAACCCATTCTAACTTTCTTTTCTTGCAAAGAGTTTAGATTCATCTACGTGGGCTTGATAGTTCGCCCAGCCTTCTCAGAAAATCCCACTTACAATAATGATTCAGCTTTGGCCGTTTTGTGTTTGATATATGGTGTTTACTGTAATAAGATTAGAATGGCCGTTAACTGGGTTAGTATTTTTAGGAATATATGCAACTCATCCAACTAAGCCATGCTTCGAGGTTGATCCAAACTAGCCTATTTATCCCTTTAATGTTTTCCTTGTAGAAGTTATTGTAGTTGTATTAGGTTGATCCAAACACGACACAGACCTTTCGTGCTGTATCATGGGCAGATATCCGCCCAGCTCATTGTGGCCCAATCAGTTTAGAGAGGAACAGGACAAAACGATTCAACCAGCCCAAGCTACCTAGCACACGAAAAGAAGGATAAGAAAAAATAATAAAAAAACTGCAATATGGTAAGAAAATTATACGGTTCGGACAAGGAAGCGAAATCGTTAAGATGAATTCAGAATCGTCATCGCATGGTGACGACAGTTATTCAGTATCAGACAGAAAGTCGATTTAGGTGGAAAATAGTGAGGGAGAGAGAGAGGGAGAGGGAGAGAGAGAGAGAGAACCGAGAAAATCCCAAGTAAAAAGTGACGTTCGTCAAGAGAAAAAAATATTAAAAAGGAATTCTTACAAGAGAAATCAGGATCTAATCGATTAAACGCACAACCCCTTCGGTCTGTCGATCCTATGAAAAGGGCCTTTGGCTTTTAAAAAAAACATATATCTAACACGCATCAGAGTCATGGAAGTATGAGGAACAAACATCGCCCGCCTGATTTTTACGAGCTTCTCATAATCCAAAATTATTCTCGTCATCTGCATACCCTTTTTGAGTTTTGATTGCTTCAAAACACAATATAAAATCGAAGAGAGAGAGAGAGAGAGAGAGAGAGAGAGATTACAATAGTATTTGAGTGGAAGGAATCGTACTAGAATCCCAAGCGGAGAGAAGAAGTGGCTGTCTTTACCCTTCTATAGTCGAAAGTAATGACCAGGCCAAGGGTTAAGCATGACTATTTACGATCGACGGTCAGGATTGCTCCTTATCTATCTATCTGTGTATCTATCTATACAAATGAGGCACAAAGGAACCCTGGCAGCGCCAGAATCGGACACGGTCTCTGCTTTCACCTGTGTGGCCTTTGGCAGTGTGAAACATGTGAAATTACGATATGGATGGTTATAGCCTGCTAAGTGGGGACTCCCACTCTCATACCATGTCAAGGGCATAAACGTCAAAAGAGAAAGAAAAAGGAGTAAGGAAGGAAGTTCACTCACACTTCTCACTTACAATTCCAGCCCTACTTAGAAGCCATGAGAGGGGCTGGCCTTTATGCTTCGTTCCCTAGGCCGAAGAATTCACTCACGGCCCACCCAAGGCCCACCCAGTTTGTTATGTAGCCCACATTGAGACTGTGTTTTGTGATATAGAATAAGCTATAACTTATAAGTTATAAATTATTTTTAATAAATTATTTTTAAAAATAATTTTTTTAAAAAAATATAATTAAAAATAAATTAATTTTTTAAGTTACTCACCTAAACACATTTTAAAAAAATTATAAGCATAAATCATAAGTTACTAAATAAGTTATGTCCAAATATCTTATAATAATAATTTCACAAATTTTCTAAATAGATTCTCGATGTGTAATGAAAGTCTCCAATTGAAAACAAAAATTCAAACCCCAAAAAAAATATGGACAATTATTTAAAAAAAACCAATGGAGCAGAAAATTTAGGCAAAATCTCTCTAACAGAGCTTCTCTAATTTACATTACTACTACCATAAAATAACTATCTCACTAGGGAGACTGAAAAGCAAAAGGTTCTCTGTACAGCGGTGGTTTGACGGCGGCAAAAGAGTTCTTCATCTCTTTGATCCTAATAATTCTCCTCCTCCTTGCTTCTGCGGCTTTGGCCCTCTTCTCTCTAAGAGCTCTGCTTTGATCCAACGGTTGAGGTGGAGAGTCCATCCGAAAAGCCTCCTCTGCAGCTACGTTCAGATCAGGAATACCAAGTGGGCCCACATGGCCCAATCCGGACCCGGATGAAATTTGGCAATATGGGTATTGAAAATTCTCACTTGTTCGTACTCCATGAGCCGTCTGATCCACAATGCACGGTTGTTGATGGACCATGAAATGAATTTGAGGACGATCTTGAAGTAAGGGTTGGCTCAATTCTATCCCAGAATTTGTAATCTCCAACTGAGGCTTGCTGAGGCAAAAACTTCGCTGTAAACACTCTTTCTTTGCTTTCAACTCCAAATTGAAAGCCTTCTGGTTGTTGTAGTAACTCATCACAGTCTCTATCTCCTGTTTGAATTTTACACACAACGAGTATTTTAGCTTCCTTTTTTTCTTTTTCTTTTTCTTGTAGATTTTCCAGAGTAAATTGGAAAAAAAAAAAATAGAGGATAATGTACTGAGTCTACTGACAGGGACTTTGGAGGAAAATTAAAGAAACAGACAGAATCAATAATATAAAATTTACGAACTCACCCATTGTAATCTTCTGATGTACCAAAAAAAATAAAAATAATTATAATAAAAAATTTACGAACTCACCCCTCGTAGCAATTCTTTGCGCTGAATTAATCCATCTATAGTCTCCAACCAGTCCTCTTTCGTCTGCAAAGGATCAAGAGCAACGATCAGGTAAATGTAAATTATCTTTCGAATATATATATATATATGTAAAACATGTAAAGCAATAAAACAGGGGACACCTTAAAGGCTGAAACAAGAGATGGAAGGTAAATGGGAGACAAAAACCCAATGGTCCAAACTCCAAGAAAAAAAAAAAAAAAAGGCATGAAATGAAACGCAGAAAGATTTGAGCACAGATTTGGGTATACGAAGAGACAACGCCTGAAAAAAAAGTACAGAGGAACAAAGAAATACCCTTTTCTTGGAGACTTTCTTGGGAGAGTGCTTCGACTTGTAATCAGATTCGCTTGGCGAGAAAGAAAGAGGCGTCGCGGGACTCGAGGCGGCCTCGACCTCTGCTTTGGGTCTTCTCTCCGTTTCGCTCTCACCTTGAAACGTCTTCTGAAGAGACGGTGATGGCGTTGATGAGGAACAAATACGACGAGAAGATGATGGGCTCAAATTGGTTGTAGATCTCCTTCTTTTACCACCCCAACTTGCCTGAAATTGACAACGAGACTCGGATTCGTGGATTAGATGTGGAAGATCGAGTAAGATATCTGAGACCCCTATCTCATAATCGCCAAAGAAAGTAGGCAGAGAGCTGTTTATGTGGCCGCCACTACTTGTGCTTTGTTTCATTGTTTCTCCAACACCAAAGCTTCCCTGATTTCAGTAAATTCCCATATACAGAAAGGCAGAAGATATATATATATACATAGAGAGAAAGAGAGAGAGAGAGAGAGAGAGTGTGTTGCTTGGAGAAGAGAGGTTCCTAATAAGGAAATCCATGGAGGGGTGTAGCTGATGCCACGTGTCGATCAAGTAAAGATGGAGGTTAGTCTAGGGTTTATGCTATTTGATATAGTGTTTGCGTGTGTACAGCGCACACTTCAGCCTACTTCCTCTCTCTCTCTCTCACGCTCATCAAAAGCGCGTATGATCTAAACGCCTGCCCATTTAGGTAATTTGAGCCCCAAAACAAGGAAATAAATATATTAATACCATGAAGTGTACCGGCGTATTTCTTTTGGTTTCCTAATCAGACCCTTTTGCTCAACTTAATTTTTTAAAATTAAATTTTCAGTTATGCCCTTGGCTTACAAATGTCCATTAATTCCTTGAAGAACAAGTAATCAATTGCACGAAAAAACCAAATATATGCTTCACTGTCAAGAATTTGCACTTTTAGAATGAGAAAGCTGTAATTCATGATTATATAAGCTATTCTGATATTAAGATTCAACATAAATTAAATCGTGGAATTCGAGCTTTGATTTCCTTGGACCAAGAATTCGTCGCCCGATTGAATGCTGTTCCTGATGCCCCATAGGAATCCATCGCTTTTCCTTTCCTCCACTGAAAAACATTCATTCCAAGTCAAAAAAATTATTTAATGCTCTTGAAGCATCATATTGCCCTTACTTTTCTGTTATGATGCAGTACAAAAATATATATATTTTTTAATTAAAGGTAAAAACTTACATACAGTCAAATTGCAACCAGTCCAAGTAAAGAACTACAAACCAACAAAATTCATTGGACATCCTCTTGCTAGTGATAACTGCATTGTAAAATGAGCAACGGAGACATGGTGCTCTAAGGTCCTGAATAATTACTTGTTCGACAAACCCATCATTTATTGGGTTTGAAATTTTTTTTAAGCTTGACTATATTAATGAGCAAACTTAGAAAATGTGTTTGAAGCACGGTTTGATCTAAAATATATATTTTTATATTTTGATATAGTTGTATATTATATTTTCTATTATTAAACATTAATTTTTATGATAAATATTTATTAAAATTTTTTAGGTTAAATGAACAGGTTTGAAAATTAATTTTTAGCCCGTTAAAAAAAATTTAGTATGGGCCTAGCTCGGCCTGGTCGATATCCACCCTACTTGTCACCAAATGCTTCAAAAATTAGCTTGGTTAACTTACAGATGCCGTTTTAATATTTTATTAGTTAATATTACTGTAAAAGTATTCAATTCCATATTTTTAATGGAGAGGTTTTCTACTTCAACATACTCTTATATTAGTTACGTGATGTGTTTTCGTAGACTTCTTTTGTGCATATATCATATAAGGAAAATACTAATTTTTTGAGAAAATTTATGTCAAAATGTTGTGGGATGATATTTTTGAAATTAATAAGATTACAAAATTTATTTAACTACATTATTCTGTATATAATTTTTTGCATAATTTTTTTGATTATATAGCATTACAAATCGTGTATATATATAGAGTAAGGTGACAATTAGAGTGGCAAGGAAATGCTCAACCAAGAAAACATTTGAAATCGTCATTTGGCATTGGAGAGGGTGGCAATAACATTTAGTTCTACAATCAATCAGCCTGTGTCCATCAACCACAGACGAAACTAAGATTTTTTTTTTTAAGGGGGAGGCGAGGCGGTTATAAGGGTAAAAGGATCTAAAGTTAGACGTAGTGAATTATTATATTTGAAAGATTTTTTATTATAAAAATGCAGGCTTGTTAATTTTCTAAATGAAAACGAAAAGTAAAATAGGATTTAAAAAGTTCAATGATTGCAATAAATATTAGAATATTTTAAAGAATGATGTCAGATCAATTCAGAATTGTAAGCAATTTTTCATAAATTAATTACCAAATAAAAACAAATCTTCTTGTTATAATCAAATTCAAAAGTATTTATATTATGATAAACTCAAAATAAAAATACTAGTTATAGAAATAGTAGGGTACAATTGGTACCTAAAATTTACAAGCTAAATTTTGGGTCACCACTTCTGATTAAATTGTTACAGACAATGCTTTGAGAAGAGAGAGAAGAGCCTTCCAATTTTGGTTTTTCATCCGGTGACCTTTTCGGCCCTTCTCTCCTTTCATCTTGTCAACCCCAACATTAAGACAAAGAGCCTTTCAATAGAATAGATATGTCAACGAATGGCAGTGGATCGGGGTGAAACTGAAGTTAGAATTGTTATCCCTATTTTTATCTGAAATATTTATTTTTATCTTCGTCTCTATCTTAGCATTGAGATTAATTTAGACTTCTATTTTGACCTGCATAGGTACAAATCTGTCTAAATCTCCGCCCCTACTCCCCCCCAAACCCAAGTTTTTTTTTTTTCTGGTACAAAAAAAACAAATTAAACAAAGCAATAAAAAAACCATAAAAAAGAATTAATGTATTAGGAATATTAATAGTCTCATTGTCTCCACTTGACAGTAAGATGAAATTAATTTTTAAATATTTTAGATTGCATATACATCAAAATGATGTTATTGTACTGTCAAAAGAAATTAAAACTTAAACTAACAAATTAAAAGTCCATCTCATAGACAACATTACAAAACTAATAAACAAAAGTTAGAGATCAATCAACACAAAGATTGATGATGGTATTATTACCACACAAAATATTAGAATACACTTCAAATAGCTTATAAAATAAAAAAAATTACTAGAAGTTGGCAGGGCGGGGGAAGAATTTAATCCATCCATGCCCCGATACTTGTATAGATTTTTATTTCAATCTCTATTATCTTTATATATCATCTGTTCCCATTCTATACAGGACGGATACGATTTTACCTTCACTTTTTTCCGGTTCGCTGAGCTAACCGGAAACACTACTTTCTCAAACAGATACAAAATTGTGGTTATTTTGAAGACACCGGGCATCCCCGTCGCAACAATGACGGGTGCGGACCATGACATCACCACTATTTTTTAAGGTTTAAATGTTGGGACTTAGGACCATGCTAGCTAATTTGAATTAAAAGTTTTAGAATTATAGCATAGAAAGACTCCAAAACTTAAGAGGGCCACTCTCTGTGCCTACCATTAAAAAGAAAAATCACTATACCCAGGTTCAATATAATGGTCTGTTTGGAGTTTGAAAAAGAGAAAAGAGGAGAAAAAAATCACTATTTGTTTTTACTTTTCTGTTTGATTCTTTCAAGAGAATAAAAAGAAAAAGAGAAAAAAAAATTTAAATTAACCTCTCTCTTTCTACTTTTTAAAAATTTTTTTTGACAATCAAACCAAAAAATAAAGAAAACAAATGGTATCGTCTTTTTCCTTCCCAAGCTTCAAACAGGCTGTAAATAGCTCTCTAATAGTCACACGGTTAAGATGGCCATCCATGGCACTACTGGTAAACGTGTCAAGCTCGTTGACTTAAGTCGGGAATCTATGTGGATTAGTGATGTTACAGGTGGGCAATAGTAAATTCTTGGAATAGAAAATATTATTATCGTTGATTCTCGACCACCCAAATATACGATGATGATGTATTGAGTTTGACTAAATTTATATTTATTGGAAAAATTACTCTTAATATTTTGTAGACTTGTATGGGTCTTTCTCCAAGTCAACTCTACCTTCTACTAATAATCCTTTTTTTTTTTTTTTTGTGGTTTTATGTTCTTCTTTTTTTACTTTCATTTTTTATTTTTGCAAATTATAAGATAGATTTACATGATAATAGAATCAAGCAATAAGCAGCAAGGGCACAACACCAAGCTACTATATATCTTCCACAAGAAAATTATAATTATATATATATATATATATATTTATGTATTTGTCTCTGGCAAGCTGTAGTAGTCTCTGCAAAAGCAAAAAGAATGGGTAGTTTTTTTTACCTGACTATTCCCCTGCACCCCAATAAGTGTGATTTCACAATAGTTTTAGGATAAAATTCTATAAATGTCTTTGGCCACCGCTTCTTTCTTTACTACCTCTGAGTCATCTGAAGGCATGTTTGGGGGAAACAGATTACTCTGATGAAAGTACAAAAATTGGAAGGAATCCATTAAAGCAACATTCCATTCCCGTCTATCCTCGATCAAAGCTCATTCCTTCCCATTCACGTGTCTATTTTTTTCACTCTCATCCGCTAGCTCTCTTTTCTTTGATTGAAATCAAAATTCAACAAAAGAAAGAAAGCGCTGCGGTTTGCAAGAAAGTTATCGGAGCTTTAGTAAGAAATAAAACTGGACTAATGTTGAACTCGTTTAAGGCAGGCTTAAACATATATCTTAAAAATTGTCAAACTTTTTTTTCAGAAGACCTTGAACTCAATTCGGTTAGACTTTTATGCATTAAAAAAACAAAACTCTTTGAATTTGACTTTTAATTAAAGTCCATTTGAGATCAATTAAAAAAATAAAAATAAACGTAAATATATTTTAAAACTCGATAGGCTTATAAACAAAACTTGAACAAACAATTTCTCAACTCGTTTACGACTCTCATAACATTGCTTCTTATACCCAGATACTCAAAGGAGGTACATAAATAAATACACACAAAGAGCCCGATGTACTAGCAAGTACCTAAATGTGTAGGGAGATGGCAGGGTTTTGTTCTTGACCAGGATCAAAAGAACCCAAAAGACCACCACCACTCACAATTTTTTCTTTATGCTTTAAGACAAGTGAAATTATTAATGCAAACATTAAGGTAATGAAAAACACTCGGAAACAACGTGCCAGATACACAAACTCAAGCAAAGATCTCATCAATGCCTTTCCTCTCCATCTCATGCTCTTGCAATTGCTTCTCTTTGGCCAGTTTCTTCAGCCTCGCAAGCTCAAGATCCTTGCTCATCTTCCTCCTATACATATCCGCGAACGTGATTGGCTCTTCGAGAACTGCCTTCTCTCCCTCCCGGATCTTCAGCGGGTACACAGTCGCCTCCGGGGCTGGGTTCTGGAATGTGGCAATTGAAAGTCGGCTGCAATTGGAGTTCACTACTGCTTGATGATCCGCATTCTTGAACCTCCCATTGCTCAGATACTGCTCAAAGCATATAAATAAGTCTTTCCAGTTAAATTTTATCTCAAACGTATATTATTATATATAAGTATTCTATGAAAATTGCAAATTTTCATCAGGCCGCTCAAGACGATTTGTGGATTAAGGCAGCGACAATTTTAAATAAAACCTTTTATATTTTTTATATTATTGTCAAAAAATTGGGTTAAATTGATTATTATTGAAATTAACTAGTATGTTAATTTTAAAAAAAAAATTCTTCAAAAATACATAAAAACTATACGAGATTTAACTTTAATGTATTAAGGATTTAAAAAATCTACACCTTGAAGAAAAATTTAGATTATATTTTATTGGGTTAAACCAATTTTTTTTTTTTTTGAAGTTAACTATAGTTGATGTTTGAGCTCTTCTTATAGGGCCCTTTTTCTTTACGGGCTTTTATTTCAAAAAAATTGTAGGACCTAGCCATAATTATAGCATGTGAAATTTTTTAAAAAGTTTGAACCTTCAAAATTTTATTTATTTGTATAATTTATTTATTATTTAAATTGACATTTTCTTTTTAAAAGGTAATTTTTGACTTCTTTTGCTTATGATTTTTTTTTTATCTAAATCGGTGCCTTTTTCTAAAAAAAATTATTGACAATATATAATACGTTTATAATAAAATATATTTTTTAAAAATATTTAAGACCTTAAAAATTGGGAATGCCCACCTCACCCCCTGATTTTCATAAGAGAGGAAGTAATTAGACCCGTTACTCACATGACCATGGTCACCCAAGTTAACAACGAAAGCTCCCTCCACGGGCTGAACCGTGATCCAGCTCTTGCCGCCGTCTCTAGTGGCCTGGAGCCCACCAACCTGGTCCTGGAGGAGCAGGGTGATGGTACCCGGATCCGTGTGTCGCTTGAGTCCGAGAGTGAGGTCGGGCTGTGGGCATTTCGGGTAGTAATTGACAACCACCTTCTGGTCCATATCAACACAGGCTTTTGTAAGAGCCTCCTTCTCAAGGCCCATAGCCTCAGATAACACCTCCAGTAACTTGCAAGCCAGGCCCATCAAATTCTCGCTGTAGGCCTGTGTCACGGCCCTCCACCCCTCCGGCTTGTCGGGCCATCTCGAGTAGTCCCGGGCCCGGATCGGGTATGAGAAGTAGGTCACTATTTCCCTCCAGTCTTGCACTGCTTCCCCCTGCATAAACCGGTTCCACTCACTTTAGCTTAGGCATTACTACACACGATAGTACCCAACCAAAATCTATCAATTAATGCGTTACTACCTGAAGATGGCTGGATACGATGAAACCACCTTTCTTGCCGCCGGACATGTCGAACCGGAGCTTCTCTTCGGGAGGCAGAGCAAAAAACTCTCGAGCGAGACGAGTCATCTCGGAGATGAGGTTGGCCTCGACGCCATGATCCACCACCTGGAATATCCCCCAATCTTCACATGCTTCCACAATCTTGCGGCAAATCTCCGATCTCCTACCGTCCACTTCGTCGATTCCGGCGAGAGATATCACCGGAATTTCTTTGCTGAACTCGTTGTACGCCACCTTCGGACGCTCGTCCTCGTCTCTGACGAACTTGGATTGAAGCGTCTTCTCTCCCGCAAGAGCTGTAAGCGTTGTGGTTGGCGCCATCTCTCTTCTCTCTCTACACTTTAGTTGGAGTTCAAAGACTTAGACGATGGAAACACAGCGTGGAGTGTTTATATGATGCGCCGGGGGCGACGGCTTGGAAACTCAACAACCACTCAATTCAGCTAACCCTCAATGGACACCAAGTCTTCCCAATTATATCGTCGATATAAATCTATTTACGTGTAATCGGCTACATCGTTACCATTAGTCCTACGTTGTTAGCTTTTTGACCCTTTACATTACCCGGATGATTCGACTGCTTTTAATGACTTGTGTATACTGACAGTTGGCAGTTTGTAATAATCGATGTCCGTTTAGGTCGTAGAGGAGTAGAGTTTGTATCTCATTGCGCCAAGTCAAATAGGGATTAAAAAAAGGATAAGGTGAGCACGTCGCGTCACGTGACGGTTAGGCAATGAATCACGTGCATTGAACGGAGGATGAGATTTTCATGTGTTAGCTGACAAACGTGTGATTTTAAGTGGTAACTAACTTCCATTACCACCAAACAGAGTCTATGGGTCGGCACCTATATAATATGAAAATAAAGAATTCCAAGTATGTATATCTCTATATATATATATACTATCGTTATACTGCACAATGCACGAGACTCATAAAGTTTGTAATGATATTATAAATTTCTCAAGATTTGTATAATTTAAGGTGTGTTGTTAATTTAAATTATGTTATTTTAGAGACACTTGTATAATCTAAAGTGTGTAGTTAACTCCAAATATACTTTATTAGAAACTATTTAGATACTAACTTCTACGAAATTGCAAAAAAGCAAGTAAAAGACTTTGCACACTTGTTTTCATTCAATTTGTAATTCTTGTGGTTGTTAAGATATATTATGGGTTTAAAGAGAAATTTCAAGAATTTGAGAGAGATTCTGAGATTTGGAACTTGGTGAGATCTTTTATAAGATATGACAACTAAAAAGAGATGTTAGGAGTATGTTTAGTCTCATCAAATGACTGAGTAATTTTTAAATTAGATGAGTAATTTTAGCGTCAATTAATAAGAATATGTTTAGTCTCATTAAACAGTTATAAAAATTTAAACTTAAACATTGAATAAGGATATCTCAGTCCTCACTCCTAAACCAACCATTTGGTGGTAAAAAGCCAACCCACTCATGCATCTGCTTTAGGCACTATAGGTTTGTGCATTGTACCTTCACAAAATTGAACTTTGTCTTTCCTTCCGGTGACAATCTCAATTGATGGGTCCAAAAATTACTCTACTTAATACATATTTGGTTATTTAAAATGTATCTGAATTTTTTTATTCGTTGTGTATTACTCAGAATTTCTATATAGAATCAACCACAATATGTATACAAAAAAGAATTTAAAAAAAAAAAACAGCCCCCAAAACTATATCACAAAAGTTGCAATACATTATCACTTAACATTTATTGAAATCTAAACGACAATAAATCAACCAATTCCATCATAAACCTAAGAAAATCATTTTTGAAAATTTTGAAACAAAAGAAAACAAACTAACCAAAACCCACCACTCGTACCCTCTAAGTCACCCATTGAAACTGTATCTCTTGATTAATCGTGAATTTAAGTTTCTTCTGTATTTTTTTTTTTTTTTGGGCATTTTCATTGCTTTTGTGTAATCTATTAATTTTTAATTTTTATGAATGTTGTTTGTAAATTTTATCATCGTATTTACTTTATCTAATGAAGTCTCTATTTTTGTCATGAATAACATATCATATTGGACTTACTCTACTAAGCACAATGCTTGAAGCCTTAGGAGAATCCAATCGACAAAAGGAAGGTTTTCTATCGCTAGTACCGCATTGCAAAAGCAAATCCGAATAAGAAGCACTGTGCAGAGGCCACCGTCCTCCCTCTCCAACTCAACTGTTGCCATTGATACTGCACGCTAATAGCAACAACATCCATTCTTGCTTTAATCCGTTCCCAAACCCCACCGACTCAAAACTATAACCTGAGTGTGTTGAGGGGATTAGACAGATATAACAAAGGTGCACTTTTTTTTAGTGTAATGATTTCATTTTTTATTCTACGCAAAAAAAAAAAAAAAAAACAAAAGGAATTAAAACAAAATGAGAATTGAGTATGATAAAAGCCAAAAGAAGATAATGAAAAAGATAACGGCAAACATTTTTTTAAATTCCTTTATGATCATCAGATGAAAAGAAAAAAGAAATTAAAAACGAATAATAAACATAAAAAATCCAACTACTTATTGGTTGTTCTTCAACCTCTAAACTCCTTGAAATAGCCAACAACTCAAATTTCATTGTCCTTTCTGAGCTCTTAAACGCTCAAAAGTCATGATTTGTTATACAACACAAAAATAGAGACTTCGTACTCTCAAAAGTTATGATATGTTATACATGACAAAAATAGAGGCTTCATACTCCCAAAAGTTATGATATATTATACATGACAAAAATAGAGGCTTCATTAGATAAAGTAAATATGATGATAAAATTTACAAATAACATTCATAAAACTTAAAAATTAGTAGATTACACAAAAGCAATGAAAATGCCCAAAAAAAAAAAAAAATACGGAAGAAACTTTTACAAATAACATTCAGTTTTTGTTTTTTGTTGTGTGTCATAGGTGTGTATTTTTATTTTTTATTTTTTATAGTCTGATAATGACATTTATATATTACCGTTCTGCTAACAGTATCAAAACAATGTTTTAGAATAAGAAAACATACATTTTTTAGTATTTTTTTATATTTTTTATTTTAAAAAAATAAAAAACAGAAACAGAAAATAAAAACTAAACGGACCCAAATTCACGATTAATCATTCATACAAAAAAAAAATATATATATATATATATAAAATAGACCTAACATGTAAGACTAATCATTAGAAAGAGCAGTAAAAAAAATAGAGATTCAATGTGAGATGAGAGATTGCAATATTGGTTGGTCGTGATAGGAAATTGAAGAGGATTAAAAAGATACACTACTGCATGTGCACATCTTATTTTTGAAAGTTTTTATCAATCAATTAAAGAGAGATTTTAGAGATCTTATGGAGAAATTATAGGAGAAATTATAGGAATAGAATCAATTTAAGGATTTCTAAATATTCAAAAAGATTCGAATCAGAGAGAAATTTTAGGGATAAGTTCAATTTTCTTAAATCTCCTTTCAACCAATCAGTTTTTAGAATTGAAATTTTTTGTAGTATTAAATATTTTAAAAAAATTCTTATACTTGCAATGGAGAGTTGGGACTGCCACGTGGCTTCCTCAAATTTCAAAATTTTTGTAAAATTAGAATTGAAGGTTTGGATGCCTCACAGTCTAGCATAGATATATTTTTGGCTAAAGCTGTCCCACCTTTCGGATTGTTCCCTAAAAGTCGTACAAGCCACCGTGGACATTAGCAATATCACGCTTATATATTATTTAAGTAATAAATAATCAAAAGAGAGCACAAGGTGAGGTTAAAATCGAATTTGTTAAATTACCCTATGACTTCAAATAATTTTTTAATTGATGGGGTGGGGAGCCCGTGTCCTGAAAAGCAGTAAACTTGATGGGGTGATTATTTTATTTCAGAGTAAAACACCAACTATTTTAATTCATAATTTTAAAATTATCACTTTCACATTATTTTGGTAAAGTTTTTCATGAACAAAATTTGTAAGAACAAAATTTTATTATTATCAATAATATGATACTTGATTTTTATATGATTATATAACGTATATAGTAGTTTTTGTAGTACAGTAAGTATTTAAGGAAAATATTAATTAATTTTTAGAGGGAACAAACTGAAGGATATTTTTTAAAATTATAATTCAAAGTAAAATTTTTAAAAACATAAGGGACATTTATAAATTTTCAGAGGAAAAAATTAAAAATAATTTTAAAAGAAAAAGGTAAAATTAGAACTTTAGAAAAACTAAGGGATCCGGTGCCCGTCTGGCCCTCTGTGACTTTGCCCCTGCTTAGTTGAAGAGGCAGATCCGTACCATTTGGGCAGGGGCCAAATGGCCATTGTGGCACAAACCATGTCAAAGGATTCCAATTCCACTGGAACCATAGACCCACATTATTGTCTTGAAAACAAAATTTTTTTTTTTCAAAAGAAAAACTAGACTCTTTGTTGTCTTGGTGATGTGAAAATAGGTAGAAATATTAGTTTATGCCATAGTTTCTGATATGAGAAATGATATGGGAATGGAAACGTGAAACTTTGTTCAAAAGTATTATGTGATCTAAGATCAAATAGGATATGTATAAACAAATTCATTAAAAGTCATAAAATAGTAATATAGAATATTAAAATACTTAAAACAATTGAAGCACTCATACTCCACAATATCTATAGAAATTATTAAAACGATTGTGTATTACTAGTGAATACAAGATTTGAGAGCATAACAGGAAGAAATACATTTCTAGGGCAAGGCCATGAATGAGCAGAAGGACTCAAAATTTTACTTGGCTATACTCTCAAGACTGACATAAGCAGTAATACATGGTGAATTGCCGATAGAGGTGAATATGTAACATTTAACCTATAACATCTTTTGAAAAGAAAACTTCAACAGCTTGACCAATCAATAGAAGAAAAATGGAAAGCAAGTGAAGTTCTTCTGAAGGGATATAGAAATTATTTATACAAAGTGGCAATAATGCAAAAACTTTGCATCACAGATCCAAAGCAAAAAATATTACCTTTCATGGCCAACATAGGATACATAAAAATACATTTGATAACAAAGCCGAATCAATTACATAAATTACACAGATACGATCAACAATTAGTGAAACTCAACAAAAATATACATATTTCTAGAGTTTCCTATTTGGTAAAAGGTAGGAAACAATGGTTAGAAAGGTCCTATTACATGAGGAGATGAATTCTTCAATTTTGGAGTCTCTGAAATGGGATTGGCGCCAACTGCTTTTCTCTTTGAACTTCCGGATCCCTGTAAAAGATCAAAAGTTGAAGTTTAATAGGCCTATACAAACTTCACATAATGCAAAGTTAGTGCCCGTTTCTTATAATACAAATAGTTTTAATATGTTAGTTTTATGTTATTGAAAAAAATAAAATAAAGTAAACACAGAAAGTCCTCTGTAGTTTGATTTTGGCTTTCTATTGACACCTCTCAATCAAACTCTAGAAAGGAAAAGATATAGTGAACACTCACTATATACATGTTTTAATGCATTGTCCAGTTTCAAAGCCCCTGTCAAGCCCAGCCGCTAAAGAAAAGGAAAAACAAGCAGACTATTCATCTTAACATATAGAAAAGAAATCAGAAGCTCCTGACTAGGCACCAAAATTCTGTGTGTATAGAAAATAAATCCTCTAGCAGGATGTATGTATGTATGTATAAATCACCTGGCAGATGCAACAGGACCAATGAATTGAAGCTACATGTTAAACAATTCTCAATTACCTTTTCAGGAACTAGTAACAGGTGTGATTCTTTCTTCAAACTGATATTCCTTGCATCTGTGCCTCTGTTCTTGTCTCCCAATTGAGATTCTGCTGAGCAACGACGTAATACAGGTGTTACGGAATTGCTTCTAGCCTTTCTTAACAACTCCAGTTCTCTGGAGAGTCTAGAAATTTCTTCACTCTTTGTTCTTGAGGCTGCTTCAAGCTCAGCCATGTTAGTATTCAATGTTAATATGATACTCTCCTTCTCACTGGTTGATGACTGTAATAGCTCCAAACTAGTAAGAAGTTTCTGTATCTTCTCGTTTGCCTGTTCAACTTCAGTACTTTTACTCTTCAACCGACCAGTGAGGTCACTCTCCCTTTTTTTATACTGGTTCCAAATAAAGTCTCTCTCTGATAAGAGAGCCACCATCTCAGAACTATTTTCCTGCAAAATGCATTGAAAACTGAGACATCTTTTCAGAAAAGGAAACCTACAAAAAATATGGCATGATGCAATTATATATATACCTTTGTCTCACAGCATTTACGGGAGAGATAGTCAAACCATACTCTAAAATCCGCCAATTCACTGACTGCATTATCTGCATTTGTACGAAGAGAGAGTCCAATGTAAGATACACAGATTTTGCATAACAAAAATTATCCAGCCCACTTGACGACAACCCCTGCCTAGCACCCAACCTCATTAGAATTCAAGATCCCCCACAACCCGAAGAAAGAAAAAAAAGCGGCGGTTGCAGTGGGGAACAAAAAGAGTTCAAAACTAATGATATGATTTGCCCACTATCACATCATTAGAGTAACAATATGAAGACAAATGATAAAAAGAAAATGCAGGAAGAACTCAACCATGAAGCAAACATGTATCAGTTTTGATTAATTTTCTCTAAACTCAGCAGCACTGCCAGTTCCTTAGTGTGGCATGATAAGAATACAAGATGGATTCTCAATGCCCTTATATCCATGGCTACACAAACACCAATTTTTCATGTGTTTGACACATAAGTGCATTGTGTTTTTATCCACTCTATTGCATCTCTCAGCCATTAGGATAAGACTACACGTGGAACTTAGTTGAAAATAGAGGCTATAAATTCGTGGTAAATTTTGCACAGTATCAGTAACCATGCACTTACACAGGCACACACAAAGTTGAATTTTTTTTTTTCCCTCTTTCCTAATCAATCCTTCCATTTTTGCACTCTTTTAGCCTTCAATTTTCAACCCTGAATTTAAAAGAGGAGAAAAAGGAGGTGCGGGTGGGAAGTATCAGAATCTTAAATCTCAAAATTTCCAGTCCTTTCATCCCAATTTTCTCACATATCAAACAATACTTAAGGGAAGATTAGAATAATCCCGCACTCACAAGAAGAGAGAACTAACCTAACTTGATTTTGTACATAAAAGCTTCTCTCTGCTTCAAACCCACCACCAAATCCGACTTCGCTACCTCAACATTACGCGCCATCTCTTGAACTGTAAAATCTCTCTTCATCTGAACAATAAATTCAAAGAAAGGCTCACTGCTAGTCAGAAACCCTAAAATCAACATACTCAAAACCCTAAATTGATAGAACGAAAAACATTAAAATTCGAAATAAGTTGGGGGTTACCTGACAAATATGGTCTTTAAAGAGGTTAACATCAGAGACCCACCGATCGTACTGCAATTTAATCCGATCTTCAAGAAGTTTTCTTTCTTTTGCGAGAGACTCGACCTGTGTTTGTTGTGTTTGTAACATGTGTACGAGAGCGTTGAAAACTTTCTGCCATTTTTGACGATCGGAAGAGACATTAGAGCCTTTTAGTGTGCCCATTGTATGACTGCAGAACAGGAAACTAGAGTTTCAGATCTTTGGAGAGCAACAGGAAAGAGAGCGGATGTGACCGTTAGATTCAAAATGGCTTAACGGTCGACTGCCGGCGGATTTTATCTTCACAACTTCTGCGCGTTAGCCACGAGATCAGAGTTTTCCCTTTTTTTTTTTTTTTTTCTTTTCTGTCTCTCTTTCTACTTTCTAGTTGATGATTGACTGCAGGTTAAAAAAAAATGAGAAAGAAAACGCTACTTTCAGAAAAAGAAGGGAAAAAAAATATATTTTAAATAACATTTTCATTCTTTCTTTTATTATTATAATAGGTTAATATAATATTAAATAGTTATATTAAATTTTAAAATTATTTTTATTATTATTTTGTATTTTTAATGTGATATTTTAATAAAATAATATTACTTATCACATAATAATCTTATTCTAATCAAACGTAATATAAATAATTCTTCATCACATCAGGTATTTCTTATCACTCATCACCACCTCCCTAATTCTACAGTTTTACTTATCTCTCATTTTTTTATCCGGCAAACAAACGGGGCCTTAGGGTACTATTTCTACCATAAAATTTATTTTCTATACATTAGATGGGTCTTTCCATTGTAAAAATTAAATTTCAGTGATACTACTTTCAGACTCCGGCGAAGCAATTTTTATTTGTTAATTGATTCTTTTATAAGTTTTAGGATTATTGACTTTACATTTATTTGCTGATTAAAAATTCTCCAATTAACTCAAATTAGATAATATATGTTAATTTTTTTTTTGTACATTCAAGGGCTAAAGCTTGGGAAGGGAGAGGGGCAAGTCAAATTCATTACCTTAATTATGGTTGGAGGTGGCATAACCACTTGGGCTAACCCCTCTCCTTATGCACGTTATTTTTTTAAAAAACATTCTTCAACTACCAAGTCTTTTTGTCTATTTTGATGATATTTCATTTTACATTTTTTTACATTTCCTGAAAATATGACTTGCTATTCATCAAAAATAGACAAAATTACTTGGTAGTATCGAGTTGTCATGTGACATTTACTACCTTAGAAGTTTCTTTATTTGCAACAAATTAATATTGATAATACAATAAAAACTTATATCATAATTTAATAGTATTACCTAACTAGAACATTTTTTTTGTAATGAGTGGACGTGATTATCTTTTTTTTTTTTTTTTGAGAAGAGTAGAAGAGATTATCACACACATTCTCCAAAAGTCGTGGACCATAAGGAAAAAGCCCATCTAAATGGGGCTGATACCGAAATAAGATAGTTTTTTTTGTCAAAATAACGTACTTTGTCAAAATAATTTTTTATTTAACACTCTTTCAAAAATAATTTTCAAACTAACATATTGACATCATCTTTAACAAAATAATGTTATTAGTAAGCCATTATAATGTTATTACTACCTTAGAAGTTTCTTTATTTGCAACAAATTAATATTGATAATACAATAAAAACTTATATCATAATTTAATAGTATTACCTAACTAGAACATTTTTTTTGTAATGAGTGGAAGGGATTATCTTTTTTTTTTTTTTTGAGAAGAGTAGAAGAGATTATTACACACATTCTCCAAAAGTCATGGGCCATAAGGAAAAAGCCCATCTAAATGGAGCTGATACCGAAATAAGATAGTTTTTTTTTGTCAAAATAACGTTCTATGTCAAAATAATTTTTTATTTAACACTTTTTCAAAAATAATTTTCAAACTAACACACTGACATCATCTTTAAAAAATAATGTTATTAGTAAGCCATTATAATTTACTAAAATTAACCTTTTGCCCTAATCTATACTATATATTATAGCAAAATGGTATTAGATCCTAGAGCTTGAAAGTCTTGATTTCTTTTTCTCAAGTTTTTTAATTTATAAAATTTTAAAAAATACACATGTCATGAAATCATTGGTCATTTAATTAATATGGTAATATTTTTTAACATACCATTTTTTCAATATAGAAGCTTTGACCATTCAAGAGAATATTCAAATTTACATAAATGTGTTATTATTGATTTTAAAAAATCAATATGGTAATTAAATCTAATAGTTTTTCTAAATTCATAAAATATGGTGTCTTTCCAAAATATTCTAGCTTCCTTACAATTTAGTTTTTAGTTGAATTTGTATTTATCTACAAATGAATTTTTCAATTGATTTTATTTACTCAAATCTATACTAAATTTTATAGTAATAGGTTGTTGGGTTTTTAAAGTTGAAAGACTAAATCCAATTTTTTAATTTTTTTAATTTTTAAGTATTTAATAGTATTGGTCTAATTAGAAACTTTATCTTTTATTCATATGATTAGTAATTTTTTTACCAAAACTTAGTTAATCTCCTATTATTTTATAATTTTTTTACATAAATTTAAAAAATACTAGAATTCATTTTAAATTTTCTTAAAATTCTTCTTTTATAATTTTAGAAAGATCTTCCTTTAATTGAGAAATGTGGAATTTTGTATCTAAATCCAATTAATTTATCTTTATAGAAGGATAAAAGTAATATTTTATATTTTTAGGAAGTATTTGATTTGAAAGTTTCAATCCATATTTATGAGATTTTTAATTTTTAAAAATATTATATATATGTGTCATACTATTATTAATTCTATCTAAATTTTTATTTATTTCTTCTAAATTGCGTAAAAAAATAATCAATTGATATAGTAGGTAGGATTGTCAAATTTCCTTTAATTATGAACCTTTCTTAAAAATCTTTCCTTAAATTTCTAAAATAGAAAGGACACATGTTGTTAACTTCTTTTTAAATAAAATAAATAATTTGAATAAAATAAAACGAATAGCCTATAATGAAATTAATTATTCTTTTACTCTTACTTTTTTTTCAAATAAAATGTACAAATATGGGTACAATATACCAAGTGAGCCACGTGTTAAAATTTACATATATACATGTGTCTGTTAAAATTATGTATTATTTTCGTTTCCTCCTTTTGTGTCGATTCTTTACACATGAATAATTTCATAAATCGTTATGTGCCTAGACAAAAATAGGTTAATTCATACTATCATATCTAAAAAAAAATTTTGGACATAATATTTTAAAAATATATATATATATATATATGACTATAAATTAGATATAATAATATAATTGAAACCTATTCATTTATGATTGGGTCATGTATAACCCTAATTTAAATGTGGAATATATAACCCAGTTAACTACTTTTCTTTAACGTTTAATATTTTAGGCCAACTATTTAATGAAGATTTATTCATGTAAAAATGCATATTCAAAATATTAAATGTATTAACACACTCGATCTTATTAAATCATTTATTACATTTGTAAATTTTAAAAAATATTAAATGCCAAAATATTTTAAGTAGAAAATTTATTTTCAAACTATTCTTTTCTTTTTTATTCCCGTGCGTAGCACCGGTTAATTGCTAGTATATGAATACATATTTTCAAGCTTGCCATTTACAATTGTGCTAGAAAAACTCTTACTTTTGATGGGTCTACATAGCACTTTACAATATTATTTCCACCCCTCCTCTTAGTAGTACAACAGTATAATAACATGCTTTTGATTAAGTAGTGTAGAGATTTTCCTTTTCTTTTAGGATTATAAAAAATAGTATATATTTACAACCTAGGGGAAGGAGAATGAGAAGGTTACATTCAAGCCTAGGGAGATGAATGCAGGGCTTGAATCCATGATTATGAACAAGGTAATCAAAGTTCCTACCAAATTGGACAACCCCTTACTTTGTAATGTAGAGATTGATGAGTCACAATTATACAAAGAACTGGTTTTTGATGGGAGGAAACCATTCTTTACTAATAGCTTTAAATTGTGGATGGAAACAATTATACTATTGCATGCTATAATAGCATACAATTAAGAGGAGAGGTGGAAATCATTTAGAAAAGTTCATTTAAATTGGAATTTCACCAAACTAAAATAAAAAATTGTAAAAGATAGAATCAAATTAGTGTGAAATTTTTGAATTGAATTGGAGGTGGTAACATTGTAAAAATTAAATCTACTCTCAAATTATTACTCGGCTTTAATTGAATTGCTTAATTTGATAATCATCTTGGTGTATGCTTATGTGTTCAGTAAACTGATCTTAATGCGAGTCTTTTGATAAAATAAATTTGAAATCGATATTATGTTTGATTGTTGAAAAGTAGAAGGAAGAAAAAATATTAGCTTGCATTATAAGGCTAAAAGTTTTTAGAGATTTTTTATTGACTTTTTAGTTGTAAAATATGCATTTTAGAATTATATGATAGGCTTTTTAAAAAAACACTTTGAGTTGGACTTTGTCATAGCTTTTTAAAGATTGAATTTCAACGCAATCGACACTCATATATGAGAATATTGAGCTAGTGCTTCGTCTCGAAAGAAAGCAACAAATTTAAAAATAAGTATTCATATCTTAGGGTAAAAAGTTAATTTTAGTAAGTTATAATGCCTTTTCAATAAAATATTTCTTCTAGAAATAATATTATAATGTTAGTTTGAAAATTATTTTTGAGAAAGCGTTAGATAGAAAATTATTTAAAAAAAAAGTTATTTTAGAAAAAAAAAATTCGAAATAAGAAACTAGTTGAATGCAAGAGAAGATATTTCACGACGTGTCATTCTAGGCTTCACTAGACCGTACGGTTCATTCCATAAGAGTAAAGGCCGTGAGAAGATCCCGATAAAAATCGTTTATTACAAAGGGAAGACTAGTACTTGCTTCCATAATTATCATAATCGTATTAGATATCAACCGGTGAAGACATCGATTTTTGATTTATTGGTTTGATTGGTGATTCAATCAGTTTAATTGTTGTTATAGTATTATATATCATAATTATCAAAATTCAATCAAGTATCAAAATGGTAAGACTACTAATTTATGATTTATTAGTTCAATTGGTATTATAAACTAAATATATTTTATTTATTCATACATATATTTTACTTTAAATATAATTTATATTGCAAAATTAAAACACAAGCAATCAAGTGGAGTAGTGGTAAGTGTTTTTTAATTTTACCTTTAGTTTTTAAATTCAACTCTTAAGAGCTACAAATACATTAAATTTTTTAAAAGGAATAAAAAGTCAAAGTTGGTCAATAATTTTTCAGTTGAACCGATCGGTTGATTCATTAATTTTTTAAAAAATTGGCCAATTCATTTGGTTCAATTCGGTTCATATGTATTTTTAATAAAATAATTAAACCACACTGGTTCATGATTCGATTTCCTATTCAATCGATTGAACTGGTCATTCTAATTTGATTCTGATAATTATATTATATATAGCTATGTATTAAATACCTTATATATATTATGCTTGGTAAAAATAAACACATAAGAGCTCAAATATCATTATTTGGTCTCATGTTAAACTCTTCAAAGCTTCACTTTTTCAATATTTTAAATCGGTCAACACATTGATTGCAGCTAGAAAAGTGTAGGGTCTAATCGATTTATTGTCCTTCTGATTCAAAAGGTTGAACTGAACCATCAAATCAACCGAATTTTTATTGAATTGGTTCAATCTTCCGCTCCGATTTGATTCTAATAACTATGGTTGCTTCTTCTGAACTGTACATGAGCATTCATTAGACTCGCTGCCAACACTCTATCCTTCTTGGCATTTTGAAAATTAGCCCTCTCAACATTGAAAAAAAGTAGAGTAACTAAATTATACGAATATCTTTGTTACTCGTGTTATTTACTTCATTAAAAGTCTATCAACTAATAACGAATTCACGTTGTTCATATAATAAAAAGTAATGTTATATAAATAAATTTTTTTATACAGAATAAAAATCTAGATAGTCTTTTATTCTAAAACAAAACATCTTTATAATAATTTTTAATTTCAAAACTTCTATTACCACATCATTTTGGTAGGAATTTTTGTACAAATTTTACGTAATAATAGTATTTTCTTATAATAAAACACTACAACACACTGGGAATATCCAAGTGCGAAAGAAGCTACTTCCTCTTTGGGAGATCTTAGGTTGATTCTTATCATACTTGCTCTTTATTCTCCATATTTGTGATAGTTCTTGCCCCACATGCTACTTAACAGCACCAACGGCGGATGGAGAGGGATGGACGAGTAGACTAGCTTCGTAAAAGTGCCAATATATATATATATATATATATATATATAATATGATGCAATAATCTCGTGATGGCTTGCCCCCAAGTCCGGGATAAACTACTCCTTGGTCGGCCAATTACTCTCCTGCACTAAAGTCCACCGGTGCGATGGGAGCCACTGGGCCTCCGATGTTCAAGTTAGATTCAAGGAGATTCCAACGTGAAAGAGAGAGAGAGAGATGTTGAAGGTTATGTTTTTTCGTACCTGTGAAGGGGTTGAAGTTTTTCTCTTGTATGCTTGTATGGTGGAGGTAGGTGGTCTCTCCATGTGGCGGTCTCTGGGTGAAGGATCAGAATGGTGTCAGAACACTCGAGTGAACCATCCCCACACTCCAAGGTGGCGTGTGTTAAAGCGGTGTTAGGGTAGTGGGGGTTGGTTGCAAGTACACACCCACGCCCCTAATGCGTGCCAGGGCGGCCGGTGTCAAAAGTAGGCCCCACTGGCATGGTCGGGCGCCGACTTGATCGGCGAATAGTTACGGGCATCCACTCGGCTCTGGAGGGCGAGGACGATCAGAAGAGGAGACCCGATCAGGGGACGACCGGGTATACTGGGCGCAGCTCCCAGTCTGGTCGGGAAATCATCATCACCAGATGCCCCTAATTCATCTGGTCATCTGTTTGGGGTCAGAGGAATTTCATCGGACGGTCCGACCGCGAAACATGGAGCGCATTTATAGTGGGGGCGGCCCAATAATGACAGGAGCTGTCCTGTCACTTCACATGCCCCCACTTGGCGGCCAGGGATTAGTTATCAGTAGTCGAAAAGACATGCCGCATCTCGGCTGTTGATGTCCCGTCATCGAAGGCCATCTAGACTGTTGATTTCAAAGGTGTGGGGGGAATTTTGTAAGGCGGTTGCCCCCAATTTCAGCCTTACTACTTTTTACCAAATACGTAGAGAGAGAGAGAGAGAGGAACAAAACTCACTTTGCCGTCGCCTACGCCACCATCGTCGTCTCCATCGTCTCCGGCCAGCCAAAGGGTGCCATTCTTCTAGTTTCGCCGCCGGCTTGCTTCGAAAATCGCTGCCGGTGCTTCTAAACGCGGTAAGCCTTGCCTTCTGATTGTATGTACTGGTTTATTACTCGTTACATGTCCGTTTTTTAGGGAAGGGGGCAGATTCTCAGTCATCATCCCGCTCTTCATCAACCTTTACGTAGTCTGTTTCTAAGTTTTAATCGTTCGGTTTTCAGTCTCTTGCCAGGGTCATGGCGTTGGGCCATCGCCTGGGAACTTCAGAGAAAGCCCTCCAGGAGGAGAAGGCGGCTAGCTCGGCGCTCGTCCAGGAGGTTCAAACGATGAAGGGCGATGTCTCGGCCGCCCAGGCAGAAAGGGATTCAGCCCTCGAGGAGCTTCAGTCGGCTCGGGCCGACAACGAAAGGCTCGCCAGGCAGGCCAACAAGCTACTACTGAGCTTCTCAGCCGAAGAGGCCAAAAGGCATGAGCTGGAGAAGACTGTAGCGGCCCACGGCGAGGAGCTCAAGATGACAATGGCCGAGGCCATTCAGGAGTTCAAGAAAGGGGATGACTTCCAGGCCTTGTTAAAGCCCACTTTTCTCATGGGCTTCGAGGCGGCTCGGAAGCAGGCGTCTAAGAAATATCCGGAGTCGGACTTCTCGAGTCTGGACCCTCTTGACAGAGTCGCGCTTGTGGATGGCCAGGATGCTACTGACCAAGTGGCCGAAGAGGGGGCCCAGACGGATACTGCTGGAGAAGGCCAGATCGTCGAGGCTTAGCTAGAAGCCACTGTGGGTGATCAGGTCGTTGATGCTCAGGGTACCGATGCCGAGGGAAAAACGGCCGAGCACGCTCAGGCTTGAGCGCAGCTCGGGCCCCCTTGTTTTGCTTCGCTAGTTGCCTTTTTGCTTTTCTTTTGTCCTTTTTTTTTTTTTGTAAGGGGCGTTCTGCCTTTGTACATCTTATTGCATCAATGAAATTACATTTTGTTTTTACTCTATGTGCTTGCTTTATTTTCTGAGCATTTGATTGGAGTGACGTGTAGAATGCTTGTGAACGCTGACGGGGACCTGACCGGAAACTATAATCAAACAGGTCCTACATCTGGCTCTGCTCGGCACTTGGCCGAGCGGGTTCAATGCCATTTTCATTTAAAACCCTGTAGCTCTGCTCGGCCCTCGACCGAGCAGATTCTATTTCTAAGCCATTGCCAATTAAGGCCCTCTGGATCTGCTCGGCGCTTGGCAGAGCTGATTCAATTGCTGTGCCATTGCCACTCAGGCTCTCTGGCTCTGCTCGACACTTGGTCGAGCAGATTCAATTTCTATGCCATCGCCACTCAAGGCCCTCTGGCTCTGCTCGGCACTTGGCTGAGCAGATTCAATTTCTGTGCCACTGCCACTAAAGGCCCTTTGGCTCTGCTCGGCACTTGGCCTAGCAGATTCAATTTCTGTGCCATTGCCAGTAAAGGCCCTCTGGCATTGCTCAGCACTTGGCCGAGCATATTCAATTTCTATGTCATTGCCACTAAAGGCACTCTGGCTCTGCTTGGCACTTGGCCAAGCAGATTCTATTTCTGTGTCATTGCCATTTAAGGCCCTCTGGCTCTGCTCAGCACTTAGCCGAGCAGATTCTATTTCTTTGCCATTGCCACTTAAGGCCCTCTGGCTTTGCTTGGCACTTGGCTGAGCAGATTCAATGTCGTTTCCATGCAAGTAGGTAGATTCTATGTTGAGTCAAGTAGATAATTGTTGAACAGTTGCTTTTATTGATATTCCGGTGAATTACAAGTAGGATTCTTTCAAGAATAGTACTTCCTCAGGTGCTCTGCGTGCCACGGGTGCGGGAGCTCCTTACCTTCTGAGTTCTTCAACCTGTACGTCCCCTTCCTAGTACTGTTGATCACCTGGTAGGGTCCTTCCCAATTGGGTTCGAGCTTGCCCTCTTTAGGATCCTTGGTGGACTGGTTGACTCTCTTCAAAACAAGGTCCTCGGTCATAAAGTCTTTTGGCCGAACTCTGGAGTTGTGGTACTGGCCATCTTCTGTTGGTAGGTCGCCACTCTCATGGCTGTCTGTAGTCTCCTTTCCTCCAATAGATCCAAGTCCACATTCAGGGCCTCGCCGTTGGTCATGGGGTTGAACTACACCGTTTTAGGGCTGGGGAGACCGATCTCTACTGGAATGATGGCTTCGGTGCCAAAGGTGAGTGAGAGCGGGGTCTGTCCCGTGGATACTCTCTCTGTTGTTCTGTAGGCCCAAAGGATGTTAGGGAGCTTCTTCGCCCATACACCTTTGGCCTTCTCCAACTTTATTTTTAGAATCTTCAAAAGGGATCTGTTGGTAACTTCAACTTGGCCGTTCGCCTGAGGGTGCTTGGGGGACGAAGCGTGGTGGCTGATTCCCAGGTCAGTGTACAGCCGGTTGAATTGTCTACCCTCGAACTGCTTCCCGTTGTCTGTGATGACGACCTTGGGGATTCTGAACCTGCACACAATGTTCTGCTACAAAAACTTCTTCATTTTCTCCTCAGTGATCGTCGATAGGGCTTCTGCCTCTGCCCACTTTGTGAAATAGTCGATCGCTACCACCGCAAACTTCTTTTATCCTTTGCAGAGCGGTAGCGGTCCCACGATGTCGACCCCCACTATGCGAAGGGCTAGGGGGTCTGGATCAAGGTTAACTCCTGAGAAGGCAGTCTTGGGACGTTGGCGAACCGTTGGCATTTGTCACACTTCTTGACGAATTCTTGGGCATCTTTCTTTATGGTGGGCCAATAGGAGGTCGTTTGTAGTATCTTCTTGGCGAGGGACCGGCCACCAGAGTGGTTCCCGCAGACCCCCTCGTGGACCTCCCGCATTATGTAGTCTGCCTCTTCTTTATTGGCACAACAAAGCAGCGGCATGGTGTGCCCTCTTTTGTACAGTATCCCGCCTTGTATGAGGTATCTACTCGACCGGTACTAAATCCGCCTTGCCTCGTTCCAGTCTTCAGGCAGGGTTCTGCTCTCCAAGTAATTTCTGATCTGGCTCATCCACGAGGATTCAGGCATAATCTAGTCGACTTCCGGGCTCTGGATGCTCGGTGAATCAAGAATTTTGATCGGGACGAGGCTATCCTAGCCAGTCGGTCTGCCTCTTCATTCTCCAATCTCGGGACACGTTCCAAGAGTATCTTCGCGAATCTTCTAGCCAAGCTCTTCGCCACTTGGCAGTATTGCTTCATGTTGTTTTCTCTTGTTTCGTACTCTCCCTTAACTTGCTCCACTACAAGTTGAGAGTCGCTTCGGACTACTATTTGTTCGGCCCCCATTCGTCGAGCCATTCTGAGACCGGCAATGAGTGCTTCGTATTCGGTGACGTTGTTGGTGGCGAGAAACTTGAAGCGGAGCGCATATTCCATCTTGTAGCCATCTGGGGTGACGAGGACCACGCTGGCACCACCGGAATCATGAGTGGAAGAACCATCAACGTTCAAGACCCAGTGGCTATCAGGTAGATCGGCTTTAGGGGTGGCAGGGAGGGTTAGTGAATTCTGCGATGAAATCCGCCTGCCCTTTGATCGCCAGTCGGGGTTGGTAGTGAATGTCAAATTGACTAAGTTCAACGGACAATTTCACAAGCCGTCTCGACGTCTCTGGCTTGTGCAGGATGTTCTTCAATGGTTGATCAGTGAGTACCACAATCGTGTGGGCTTGGAAGTAGGGCCGTAGGCGCCGAGCTGCAGTCACCAGCGCGAGGGCCATGAGTTCCATCTTCGGGTACCATTCTTCTGCTCCACACAAGGCACGACTGGTGTAATATACTGGCTTTTGGATACCCCTTTCTTATCGGACAAGAGCTGAGCTCATTACTGTCGCCGACACAGCCAAATAAAGAAACAACTCCTTCCCCCGGACAGTTTGGCTGAGCAGCGGGACTGAACTAAGGTATTGTTTGAGTTAACCAAAAGCTACTTCACACTCCTCGTTCCACTCGAATGCCTTGCGTAAGATCTTGAAGAACGGAAGACACTTGTCAGTGGACCGAGAGATGAATCTGTTCAGGGCAGCAACACGTCCTACCAGTCGCTTAACGTCTTTTGTCGTTTGGGGGGCCTGCATGTCGATAATGGCTTGAATCTTCTTTGGGTTTGCCTTAATCCCCCTCTGTGACACTATAAAGCCCAGGAACTTGCCCGAGGCGACACCGAAGGCACACTTGGCGGGGTTGAGTTTCATTTGGTACTTACGGAGTGTTTGGAACGTCTCTTCAAGGTCCCGTAAGTGGTCGGTGGTCTCCTTGCTCTTCACCAACATATCATCCACGTAAACCTCCACATTATGGCCAATCTGTGACTTGAACATGAGGTTGACCAATCGCTGGTATGTTGCCCCTGCATTCTTTAGCCCGAACGGCATGACATTGTAGCAATAGAGCCCTCGGTCTGTAATGAAGGCCGTGTGCTCCTGGTCGCGCTCCGCCATCCAGATCTGGTTATATCCTGAAAAAGCATCCATAAAGGTTAGCATTTCATACCCCGCAGTAGAGTCGACGAGAAGGTCGATGGTCGGTAGTGGGAAACTGTCTTTGGGGCACGCTTTGTTCAGGTCGGTGAAATCAACACACATCCGCCACTTCCCGTTGGACTTCTTCACCATGACGATGTTGGAGAGCCAAGTGGGGTAGTGCACTTTCCTGATGAACTTCACCTGCCCCAGCTTCTCCGCTTCTTCAGCAACTGCATCGTTCCTTTCTGGTACAAAGTTTCTCCGCTTCTGCTTGACTGGCCTGGCCTCAGGGTCGATGTTCAAGTAGTGAGCTGCTACTCGTGTGTCAATACCGGGCATGTCTTCGTGAGACCAGGCGAACACAACGACGTTGTTTCTCAAGAACTCCCGCAGCTGTTGTTTCAACTCTTCGGGAACGGCAGCCCTTATCCTCACTATTCTGTTCTACCCTGGTTGCCCGACCAGAACATCTTCCAGATCTTCTGCTGGCTCTCCCCTTCTGACTTCCTCTTCATCCTTCGGCTCGAGCTCTTTCATATCCTGGGCCGGTCTCTTTGAAAGGGAAAAGAGGAGTTTCCCACTTCTCAGGCCGCTCATGAACGCCGTGACGGCCACCTTGTTGTCCACGTCGTCCACGACCAACGTCTCTTGGTTGAACCTCCCCACATACTCCCGCAGCGTTTCCTCCTTCTTTTGCCTCACAGTCAACAGGCAGGCCGCATGTCTCCTCTGCCTCTGGGACCCGATGTAGTGGCTCACGAAGACCTTACTGAGTTCTTTGAAATTAGAGACCGACGTTGGCTTTATTTTGTTGAACCATGTTCGTGCCGAACCCTTCACCGTGACGGGGAAAGCTTTGCACATGATCTCATCCGGCACTACTTGCAAGTGCATGAATGCCCAGAACGTCTCTAGGTGATCTATCGGGTCTTTGGATCCATCAAAAGAGTCCAAAGTCGGCATTTTAAACTTCGGGGGGAGCGGGTAATCCATCATGTTCTGCACGAACGGTGAGGCTGTTCGGCCAATAAGGGCGTCTACGGTGTTTGGGGCTTTGGCTTCCACAGCAGCTAAAACTCCAGCCATTTGAGCTTGCATGGCTTTCAGTTGCTCATCCCAAGCATGGGAGCTCTCCAGTTTGTCGCCTACCATCTTCGTCCTCGTTGGGATAGTGTGGCTTGTTTGTGCTTCTTGGACATAGAGCTCGCGGCAAAGTAAAGGGTCATCTACCCGTCCTCCGTTGCCATTTTCACCGCCATTGGGGAGGATGGATGGATCCTTGTCTACCTCCTGCTCCTGTTGCTCTCCCGCCAAAAGGTTGGACTGCGATGGAATCTCCGACGGAGGAGGGGAGTTTTGTTAGAGCAACTCCGCGTTTTGATGGACCAGCTACTGCATGCTGGCCATCACGTTAGCCATTGTCTTCTCCAAGGCGGCTATCTTTTCTGCATTGGAATCGACCATCGAAGTTCTTTCAGGGAGGGTGCTAATCCCAGACCTAGTCAAGACCATGAAATGCCACGAGAGAAGTCAAGTTTCCATAGATGGCACTAGCTGATGATGTAGCAATCTCGTGGTGGCTTGCCCCCAGGTTCGGGATAAACTGCTCCTTGGTCGGCCGGTTACTCTCTTGCACTAAAGCCCACCGGTGCGATGGGAGCCACTGGCCCTCCGGTGTTCAAGTTAGATTTAAGGAGATTCCAACGTGAGAGAGAGAGAGATGTTGAAGGTTATGTTTTTTCGTACTTGTGAAGGGGTTGAAGTTTTCCCCTTGTATGTTTGCATGGTGGAGGTAGGTGGTCTTTCCACGTAGCGGTTTCCGGGTGAGGGATCAGAATGGTGTTAGAAAACTTGAGTGGACCATCCCCACACTCCAAGGTGGCGTGTGTTAGAGCAGTGTCAGGGGAGTGGGGGTTGGTTGCAAGTACACGCTCACGCCCACGCCCCTGATGCGTACTAGGGCGGTCGGTGTCAGAAGTGGGCCCTACTGGCATGGTTGGGCGTCAACCCGATCGGCGAATTGTTACGGGCATCCACTCGGCTCTGGAGGGCGAGGACGATCAGAAGGGGAGACCCGATCAAGGGATGACCGGGTATACTGGACGCAGCTCTCAGTCTGGTCGGGCAATCATCATCACCAATATATATAATAAAATAATTTATATCATAATTTAATAGAAATAAATAAAAAATAACTACCTAATTATTAGAAAATTTTTTCCCTCGTAATCACCAAATCCAAAGTGAATACACACTGCTTATCTACACGAGTATCGACTAGCTAGCACATGCCGTACTACAATCTCAGATCGAATTAATCTACATTTGGACATTTTGCAGTTAAAACAAGACAAAGTCCGTCTTAAAATGTCCGAAACTCTCATCGGACCTCCCGAGATTTCCAACCTGTCGGTCACCCTCTATCACCTCCTAAACAAATGATTTACAGGCTCATTCGGTCACGCACTTTTTTTTTTTTTGACTTGCCACGGTCACATTATGCAGAAGGTCCACTTTCTTTCACGTCTATTCAACTCTTCGATTCGTTCGAAGACGTTGTAGGGATTTCAACTTGCCCACTCACGACTCTTCCGAGGTTGGTTTCTTAACTGCTATGTAGATATGTACGTATATACGTATATATCAACTTCTTCATAATTGGGGTTTCTTCAGTCAATCGTAGTGGCTGTTTGTCTTGCTGTACATGTATTATTATGCTGTAGAATGTAGGTTCTTTTCTGGTACCTTGGTGGTGTGATATAGGTTTGAATTAACATTAGTTCTTGATATATATGACTGTAAATGATACCTTGCTTACAGTTACAGGTCTTCAACAGTTCGATTTCTATGAGTTTTACTACTTACTATTATGTTGCATGAACATTGTGTTGCTTGATTACAAGATATATATATATATATATACGTACACACAACACTGCTGTTTCTACCAGTGATTTGGTTGGCTATATGATTTTGAAAGAGTTTATATGGTTTTGTTCAATCCAGTGCTTGATCTTTGAAGCCATAAATTGTTACTGGACCACTCTAAACAATTTGTGAGAAATCTGATAATGTCTCCTACTGCCATGGATATATCTCAAAATGGACATGTGAAACATGTTGATGCGGGAACCTCAATGTTCGAAATTGAAGATACCGATTTGTCGCGGCTGTTGGACAAGCCTAGACCTATTAACATAGAGAGGATTAGATCCTTTGATGAGAGGTCCTTCAGTGAAATGTCAATCTCTGCGTCACCGCCACGCTATTTATACAGAAATGGTGAAAACTCCTCCCGCGTGTTCGACAATCTTGACAGCGTTTATTCTCCGGGTAGGAGATCTGGCTTTAACACTCCTAGATCAAACAGCTTCGAGCCACATCCCATAGTCTTCGAGGGATGGGAGGCCTTGAGGCGTTCGTTGGTTTATTTCCGCGGGCGACCGGTTGGGACTATTGCTGCGGTGGACCATTCTGTAGAAGAGCTCAACTATGATCAGGTGAAGAATTTTCATCTTCTGTTGAAGAATTGATACACCTCTTCAAAGTTCTGAGTTTACCCTGATTGTTTTAATATTATGAAATTCTTCGAAATCATATTTGAAAACTAGTTTTAGAAATTGTTTTCACCCAAACAGCTTTTACCAAACCAATTTTGGAACTTTTTCAAAATTTTTTTAGAGAACACCCCAATTTCAAGAATCAAAGAAAAGTTTTTTTTGAGTTTTCGAGCTGTTTTCGTACAAAAATAAAAACAATAAGCCGAAGGTGTCTTTGATGGTCCCAATTTTCTAATTTCCAAAGAACACAAAAAACTAAAAGAAATGAGAACGAACCCATAACCAAACGGGTGGGGATTCCAGTTTCGCTTTCTTTTTTTGTATTTTTAGAACTAAAAAATTTGATAATATCTTCTTTTTTTTTGTTCTCAAAAACAAAAAAAAAAAATGAAACTATCGAGAACACCATCATTTTTATTTTTGTACAAAAACGATTCTAGAAACTTAAAAAATATCTTTTCAATAGTTTTCAAAACTGAAGTGTTTTTTTGAAATATTTTTCAAAAATAAGTTCCGAAATAGCTTATTAAATGTAGTTTCAATAAAAACAGTTACTGAAACAAATTTGCCAAACGCAATTTCTTTAAATTTTAGAAAATATTTTTTTAATAGTTTTCAAAACTGTGATGTTTTCTAAAACAAGTTTTACAACCGGTTTATCAAACACAGTTTTGATGAAAAATATTTTTGAAACCAATAGGCCAGCAAATTTTAGAAAACAAAACAGAAAATAGCAGCCGTATGCATTTGGTTCTAATGAGTTATACTCTTAGTTTTGCAGGTATTTTTGAGAGACTTTGTCCCAAGTGCCTTGGCTTTCCTCATGAACGGCGAACCCGAAATTGTCAAGAACTTTATTCTGAAAACCCTTCGCCTCCAATCGTGGGAGAAGGTGGTTGACCAATTCAAGTTGGGAGAAGGAGTAATGCCAGCGAGTTTTAAAGTGCTTCATGACCCTGTTAGGAACTTCGAGACCATAATTGCTGATTTTGGTGGAAGTGCAATAGGTAGAGTTGCTCCTGTTGATTCTGGGTTTTGGTGGATTATACTTCTCCGGGCATATACGAAGTCCACAGGCGACACTTCTTTGGCTGACATGACCGAATGCCAAAGGGGAATGCGCCTTATTCTGACTTTATGCCTTTCCGAAGGTTTCGATACATTCCCGACTCTGCTCTGTGCTGATGGCTGTTGTATGATTGACCGCAGAATGGTGGGTTTTACAATCTCTTCTCTTTGTGGTATTTTCACTTGTTGACATACTACTAGGTTTTTGTCAAAGCTCTTGAGTGGCATAACTTGTGGAATTGGGTTTTTGTGGTGTTGTTATCCTTAGCTTAGCCGGGAGGAATTCTTGCAGCCCTTTGTACATGACAACTAGTTTAAATTGTGTTATTAATTTAGCTTTACTCTTTCTGAATTTTTGGCATAATTTATGAGATTATTATGTATGTAAGAGTTATTTAAATAAAAAATAAAAATAAAAATACATGGTAAAACAGTATACTGCCACATGCACAGGGTAGTAGGAATTTTTCCAACCCTAGTTAGAAGTCCCTGTCCATTACATTTTACCCCATTTTTTTGTTTGAGAAAAAATCATATAATCTCCTATGGTTAGAAAATAGAGGCATAACTTTCTTATAGTTTGAATTTATTTACAAAATAGATGAAATTGTGACATATTAGGTTAAATGACAAAAATGTCCTTGTGACAGAGTCGCAGTTAATTTTCACAGTTTTCGTCGATTTTGCAGTTATGTCCAAATTACAAAGAGTTAGGTGTTCATTTTTCATAAGTAGATTATGTAATTTTCCCTCAAACCACATGAGCTAAATTCTTATTACCCCTAGTTTTTTTTTTTAGTAATGCTATATACAATCTCATTTCTCAATTTATTTTTTCACTCCTAAACACAAGGTTGTAGGGCTCACATTAATAAATTCATATGAAATCCATTAACTTGTGTCTAGTGGGTGAGAAAAGAATTGAAAAAATGAATTACATATAATATATATATATATATATATATTTTGTCCTCTTCTTTCTTTCTTTTGTTTTTTTTTTTTATGACACAGAATAGCTTCCCAACCCGGCACAACACTAGAGAGAGCCACCAAACTAAGGTGGGAGTGGGATTCCCTTAGCAACCCACCCACATGTAAATAGTAAGCAGGGCTGACCCTGGGGTAAGCCCAACAAGCCCTTGGGCTTGGACAACCCCCGAGCCAAGACAACCCCAAGTTAAAAAAAAAAATATATATTTTTGTAAGGAAAAAAAATTATTTGATCCCATTAAATTTTTTTTATTCTTGTATAGAATTTTTTTTTTAAGTTGTATGACTTTTTTTAGTAATAAGTTAATAATAAGAGGGCAATATATTTGACTTCGGATTAGGGCAACCCAATTGACAGGGCCAGCCCTGATAGTAAGGCTAACGCAACTGGCAGGACTCGAACTCGGAACGCACACATACACTACGCCTGCCCTCCTTCTTTTGTTTCTGCCCTCCATTTGTTTCTTTCTTTGCCTTGCTCTTCTTCTTAGTATCTGCATAACAGCATAGTTGGCCCCAAATATGGGATAAGGCATTTTTCTTTCGAAAATTTGACAACAAATTTTCGATTTTTGCAGCGAGTACAAATATTCTGTTGAAATATGAGCTTGTTTTCTAACCATGTTATTTTCCATTTTTCAGGGTGTTTATGGGTATCCTATTGAAATACAAGCACTTTTCTTCATGGCATTAAGATGTGCTCTGCAACTGCTTAAGCATGACGATGAGGGCAAGGAGTTTTCTGATCGAATAGTGAAACGCCTTCACGCTTTAAGCTATCATATGAGAAGTTACTTTTGGCTCGACATAAAGCAACTGAATGATATATATAGGTATAGGACAGAGGAATACTCTCACACTGCAGTGAACAAGTTCAATGTAATGCCTGACTCTCTTCCAGATTGGGTGTTTGATTTCATGCCATGTCGCGGCGGTTACTTCATTGGAAATGTGAGTCCTGCGAGAATGGATTTTCGCTGGTTTTGCTTGGGTAACTGTGTGGCAATTCTGTCTTCTTTAGCAACTCCTGAGCAAGCTTCGGCGATAATGGATCTGATTGACGAACGTTGGGAAGAGTTAATCGGAGAAATGCCGCTGAAGATTTGTTATCCAGCCATGGAAAGTCATGAATGGAGGATTGTAACTGGCTGTGATCCGAAGAACACGAGCTGGAGTTACCACAATGGAGGATCTTGGCCAGGTGAGCTCCTACATGATGTCGACATTGGACTTTAATCTATAATATTGGTAGAAAGTTTAAACATAATTATCAGAATGAAAAGCGAAAGAGCAATGTGTTTTGACCAAAGATTTTATAATAAAAAAAATGAGAAAAAAGGAAAAAAAATATTTTTTTATTTTGTTTTGTTTTCTTTACATTTTCTTTTTCTTTTGCTATTTTATCACCAAATTTGGTTTCCAAACATAGTTTAAAGAAACGGAAGCAAAAAACACAATAAAAAATATAGAGAGAAATGGGAAGCAAAAAACGATTAGAAAACTTAATAGTGATCGTATTAAGAAACTTTTGCAAAACTAAAAAAAGACTTCTAAGAAACTTAGTGGAGACTTTTAAAAAATTTAGTAAAAACTTACATGAATAATTTCATAAACACTTAGTTAGAACTTAAGAGAAAAAAAAGTATAAAAATAAATATTTCAAGTTTTTCCAAAGTTTCTTAGAGTTTTCAAAACATTTCATATGCGTCTCTGAAATATTTTTTCAAAATTTTCAAGCTAGTTTAGTACTCGCACGGAAACGCGCATCCCTCCAAGGACAGAGATAAGTAGGAGGCTTCTTTAGGCTATAGTCTAAGAAAGCCTAGTCCAACTCCTATTTTTAATGTTTAAAATTTTTAGATATTTAAGTTTAGCTCACGTTAATATCACTTAGCCCAACTCACCCATTTCTACTATTTAACTCAACACCTTTTATCGTAGCTTAATTAGTTGACATAGTCCATTTTAATTTTAATTCTTAAACTTAATAAAATTTAATTAATTACTTAACAATTAAAAAAGTGTTCTTAGAAAGAGATAGAGATGTTGAATTCTGATTTCTGTATTCATACTTTGGAATCCGCACCTACTTGAAAAAGAAAATCGTTCCTACTCAAAAGAAAAAGAAAAAAACAAAAAAAAAGATAACTGCTGGTTAAAGACGAAAAAGGGGATAACTTGATATTGCTTTTACTTTCTTCAAACAAGCTAAGTGTGGAACCTGTCTTTTATTTACAAATTCAACACTTCTTTGAATGTTTGATTTGTTTTTTTATCAACAGAAATTTTTTATGATTAAAATTGAACAATTAGGTATAAAGAGAAAAGATTCAATGTAATAGAATTTAACAAGAAATTAAGTGTAATTGAGAAACTAACTTTTTAATCTACCATAGACCGAGAATATTTATTTTACCATAACTCAAGGTAAATTAAAATCTGGCCCTGTCCTTCCATCCTTGCAAAATGAGTTTTCGGCAACTAATACGATAGATCATTACCATATATATATATATATGCATATATATTTATTTATTTATGTGGTGTGTATAATGCACAATGGAACACTGCAAGTCGTGTTGGTTTCAAGAGTTTGATTTTGGTTTGTTGCTTTTTGCAGTGCTTCTGTGGCTTCTAACTGCTGCGTGTATCAAGACTGGACGTCCCCAGATTGCAAGGCGAGCCATTGAACTGGCTGAAACCCGTTTGCTGAAGGACCATTGGCCTGAATATTACGATGGAAAGCTCGGCCGGTATATCGGAAAGCAGGCTCGTAAGTTCCAAACCTGGTCCATTGCTGGTTACTTGGTGGCCAAGATGATGCTTGAAGACCCATCTCATCTGGGTATGATATCACTAGAGGAAGACAAACAGATGAAACCCCACCTGAAAAGATCCACTTCATGGATTTGTTGATACCCTTCTTATAATCTCTCTCTCTCTCTCTCTCTCTCTCTCTCTCTCTCTCTCTCTCTCTCTCTCTCTCTCTCTCTCTCTCTCTCTCTCTATATATATATATATATATATATCCGATTATCCTTCTGTATTATATGTTCAAGCTGGAAAACTAGTTTCTTGATTGAGGGAGACGATGCAACTTAATGCATGTTTTACCGTTTGATCATATCAAGTCGAAATGCATGGTATACCATTTGATCATATCAAGGACCTTTTCTGGGATCTGCCAAAGGTGAAACGTTTTTGGGGTTGATCTCGGTCATATGCTTTGAGCGAAAATCACAGCATCACGTAAAAATTATGTAATTTTTGCTTAAACAATAAAAGAGTATAGTATAATTATTCCTAAAATAAAGTAGGCTTCACACTTGTTTGGTATATCTTTTTTTCATCATATGTCCGGCTAGGGGTACAAAAGGAATTTTTTTTGTGTGTGCATAAAATGGATATGCAGATAAGTTTCTTTATTTATTTGTTTAGGAAGTATTGCCTTGTAGTATTTATAACCATCTGCGGAGCTGTCCAACCTTAATACAAACCTTAATACAAGTAATGGAGCTACGGTCAGGCGAACTCACGATGAAAGTATTGCAGAATAGGTGTAATCCCAACTAGGACTATGATGACTCAAACCAGAGAATTACCCTCAAGGCGCCAAATTTAACACGCTGAACCAAATCTTTGGTGGTAGGAGTACAAAAGACTTGAATTACCCATCCCAACTTCCGTAAGTTGGTTTGATTTGGGTTTTGCTCAGGTGTTGAGTTTTAAGGCCTGTTTGGTCATACTGTCAGTTTTTATTTTTAGTTATGCGTTTTTATTTTATGTTTTTGTTATGTGTTTTTTGTGGTTTGATAATGAACATTTATAGGTTATCTTTGTGTTAATAGTACTAGACCAATATTTTGATAAGAGAGAACACACCCATTTTAGTGTATTTAGTTTTTTTTTTTGAATTTTGTAAAAAACTAAAAAAGAAAATTTTAAACAAAAGCTGTTTTTTATTTTTTTCAAAAAAAATAAAAAAACAAAAACAATAAATATTATCAAACGAGGCCAAATGACGAAATCGATAAGTTTGGTTTGTTTCCCGAATTAACATTCTTTGACTCCTAAGCTGACCGATAAGTTTGGTTTGTTTCCCGAATTAACATTCTTTGACTCCTAAGCTGACCAAAACCTTTGATCTATATATGTTACAAAATTTTAAATACGTATTATATATATGTCTTTAAATTATTATTTATTTTACTTTAATAGTGTGAATTTGTTTTGTATGTTTATTTAATTGTTCAAGAAATTAAGAATGCAAAATTAATTATATTTTGTTAAATCTTCAAATAAGTAATTTAATCTTTGTATAAATATGCACTCGAATAGTTCACTTCAGTTCGGTTCTATCAATGATCCTTTGGACTCTGAGTCTAAAAATCTAAACTTTACGAATATGAGTTAGTTCTGAATTTGACGTCAAAACGAGCTGAATTTGATGACTTACTTTGTACAGCTATCAAGGTTACCAGGCTCCCCTCTGGGCGACGATATGTTATTCGGCCTCCTTGTTATTTGTCCGTAAGGCACGTAACTGTCCAAGTAATTCAAATGTCAATATTTGACTATATTTGTGAAATGTCTAATCACTTCTCTCTCTCCTGATGCGATGTTTTATTTTTATTTTGCATCACGATTAATTTTAAAATTTGTACAAATTTTTTAACCTATACAAATTGAGTAATTATAAAGTTAAAGATATGGTATAGAAAAAACATTAGAAGGGCTTGGGCCAGGCTTACACCAAAATTTTTTTTATGGAGTTCAAAATCAAATTCTAATTCTGCCCAATCACAAAAATTATATTTCTAAGCTTGTCCATTTAATATAAAATTTGTTTAATATATAATTTTTTTCTTCATAAATAATATTAATTAACGTAAAATTTAATTATATATACATATATAATACTAAAATGAAATATATATATTATTTTATATATATTTCAAGCCAAACTTAGACAGACTTAAAAATAATTCTCAAGCCTTATAATTTATGAATGGATTTGAGTTGGTCTATCAAATTTTTAGACCTATGGCCATCCTAAGTCTATGGTGGTCTAAGAGTTGGTAGTTTCTAAAAAAAATCTTAAATTAAAAATTTTAGGAAGAGTAAATTCCCAAATTTTAAATCTTTAACTAACAGCCTACCGTCTTTGTTTTTTGGAGGTGACGTTTATCAAGTATTAATATGCAAGTACACTGACACATGAAACAAGTGATGAATCCAATTGTAACACGTATAGATGAAGCCAATGATGAACATATGGTCGACCAACATTTTTACAATTTGGTTGTTTGGCATTAGGCAGTATATCTGCCTAGTTGTACTGATGAAGGATATGAAAAGTTTTTTTTAATACTTTGGGGTGTTACATATTCTTATTTTCACTTTTATATGGGGATGGATCCCCTATTTGTTATCTAGTGAGAAGATTCTATCATTATGTAAGTAATAAAATAAAAATGATGTAATATTTTAGAAAAACAAAAAAATATAAATATGAAAAGAAAGATAACAAAATGTAGGGTCAAGGAGAGCTGGCGCACCAGTGTTCTGATTTTGATCCTTACAAGTCATTTTTATGACTCGGATTGATTAGTCACATTCAGCCAATTCAATTCATCTACAGACTACACCTAAAGCTTGCAATGTTGCCAAGCCAATGTACCCTTTGTTTACAGCTGTGCCCACTTAATTTTGTACATTGCCTGCCCAATATGGAATTGGTTGAGACTTATTATTCCACCAATTTCACGACAAATATGATTTGATGGCTATCCAACCTGTGTTACCGTTCACTGAATTTGAAAGCTAATCTATTGCATGCATGCTGGATTGCTACTTCTGAAAGGCTATTCTTTCTTTTGTATTTTTAAAATATCATTATCAAAGTTCTTGTCGAAAAATAAAAACTTTATTTTTCAAATCATTCTCATTGGCAAATCAAATAATCTAACATTTTTGTTCTGTTCATTTCATGGGGTTCGATTTTTCTGATCCATCAATTCTCAATTCCATTATTTTTTGATACTTGTACAATGATGAGATCGGTATCGTTATCAATGAGAAAGACAAGATCACGCCATATGATAAATAATACCAATACGATATATCTTTTTCATTAATAAAAACTTAATAAAATTTAGCATCAATGAAGGATATTGTTATAGAGGGGAGCCGAACCTCACATACCTCTCTCTCTCTCTCTCTCTCTCTCTCTCTCTACACCATAAATACAAGACCACTGCTCTCATTTCTTCACACCTCCTCTTGAGTTTGAACTTGCATAAAAGTAAAACCTATCTCCCAGTCCCTCTACAATGGCCATTTACATGTCCCTAATTGGTTCATTTCTCATCTATCTTATTGTTCTCCGTGGGGTTGAAGCTGATCAAATGGTAAATTAGTGTAATCTCTTATCACCAAAACACATGCTTGCTCTTTTGTTCTTATTTTCTTTTTCCTACATGAAAAAGCTTTTCTCATTAACCAAACAATCTGGTGTTTTGGACTTTCAGATAAACATTAGTGGTGCTAGGAGTGCTCCTCCTAAGAAAATTGGTACATATCATATTAAATCTTCTCCAAATGAAACAGCTATAAAATTGAAGTCCTTATATTTATCTGGGTCAATCATATTGTATACTTTTTGCCTATTTCCAGATTGTGGAGGAGCTTGCGCTGCCAGATGCCGGTTATCGTCAAGGCCGCGCTTGTGCAAGAGGGCATGTGGAACTTGCTGTGCCCGGTGCAACTGCGTTCCTCCGGGTACTTCCGGTAACACGGAGGTCTGTCCTTGCTACGCCAACATGACTACCCACGGCAATAGACGCAAATGCCCTTGAATATCAACTTCTCTTTCGATGGTTCCGATATTGAGTTTTATTGATGGATCAATATTGTGAAAGATTTGCATATGAAAAAGGACAATAGCTGATGATTATTACTGTATGAAGCTCTATACATACATATATATATATAGTTATATATCTGTGTGTATGTGGGTGTGAGTGTGAGTGTGAGCGTGTAATACATATCATAGTTGTGTGTGTTCGAATTTAATGGAATAAAAGAAGATTGTGGCTTCTTTTCGGTGTATGGGAGAAAAAAATTATAACTGCGAGTCTTTTTTTTCTTACTGTGGTTTTATAAAAAAAAGAGCCGTAGAAAATTAGCAGCCAACGATGGTCCATAGTAATGAATCTCGTACTGTATCGGTTAGTATTGGTCAATATATACCGTATTAGTCTTAAATTAGTACAAAAAGGTACTGGGTTAATACCAAAAAATATTGGCCGGTATCGAAAATACCGGCCAATACCGGTGGTACCGAAATACAAGACAATACCAGTTTTATATAATTTCTTTTTATTCTTTTTTTTATGATAATTGTCAATTAAAATTTATTTTAAGCATATACTAGACAATAATATATCTTTTAAGTATTTTTAAATATATATTTAGGTTAGATAACATGTTTACATTATATTAAAATTTTAATATTTTAAATATATATATTTTTATAACATATAATATTTATAACGATAAATTTGAGACGATATTCAATATTATATCGATACCAATACGTATCGTACTAATAATAAAAATGATACCTTACCTGATACAAAATTAACAACTATGATCCATATATAAAAATTCCATATAGAGGTTATACCATCGGATTCAAGCATATCTCGTGGGTTCAATGCAAAGAGAAGATATGATTTGACTTGAAAAGTAATGCGCCAGGAAAAGGACCCTAATTATAATGCCAGTGCTCCTTACATCGAGAGAAGCCACGTGTTAATAATGTATTTTCATTTCAACACGTAGATGGAACTATTCATTTATTATATAGATAATAGGAAACTCTTCTTCTTTTTTTTTTTTACGTATTTTTATTTATATAACATTACTCTTAAATAATAAATACATATAATTCAAAAATAATACAATCTTTTGTTGAAATTGTTATTGTGAATGCCACAATCATGTTGTATTCTTCTACCATCCCTCTATTATTATGGTGAAGTACACTCATATAAGATAAGAGATTGTAACATAATAAATAATGGTTATAGCATCAAAATACCTATATTATAGTAGTAGTTATATTAATTAGTAAACCCCAATTGATTAGTTTGGTAGTTATGGTTTGAGATTTGAGAGTCTGTTCTCTCTAAGATTTCATATTCGAAATCTCTTAGGTGTTATTAATTTTTTGGGACTATTTTCAAAACTTTTTGCTCAGTAATTACTTGATTTGTATAAAATCAAGAGATTGCACAGATTTTGAAATTAGTTAAAATACACATAAACTGAATCAAACACCCGATTAAAAAAAAATTATATTCATTAGTTTGTAATTTATTTGGGCTTGTACATTTGCTTAGAGGATATACCTGCCCTGAAAATATAGTGATACTATTGTATTCACAATTTTTTTTTTTTTTAACTTTGACAATATTGACATAAAAAAAAAAGAAAGAAGAATTGATCATGTTTAGGGGTCAACACAACGTAGCCTAAGAATCTAACCACATTTCATAGAAGTGGACAGCTAGCGGTAGGTTAAGAGCATCATATTATTGAGGACCTAGCCTATCAGGGCTAGGAAAGAGAGGACAATGCCTATCAGGGTTTGGCAGAAGAGGCATGTAGGCGGATAATACAAGATGGGAACGATTACGGTATCACTTAAATTGATTAATAGTTATTACAAAATTAACGTGACTACATTACGAAAACTATGGACTATAATTGCAGAAACTACGATCATATTCATAATTTTTTGAAACTTGTATTATTGGAGAGTTTAATTTATAAGGCAGTATATCATGAAAGCAAATATTATTTGCAATCGCAACGAACGGCTACTTACAGTCTAACTCACGTAACTTGAGATTTATCAAAATTAATAGACTGCTATTGATATGACACTAATCGAACGGCGAGTGATAATCTGCCGTGCATGTAAATAGCATACCCTTATCATGAAAAGCCAAGGATGATTTGATGGCCGACATTTCTAATCACCTTTGTACCTAATGTGTTTGATGCTCATTTTAGCAGGGTATCGTCTAGTACGGACATCTATCCAGGCATGCGTCTAGATCAAAAGTCTTTTAAGTTTTACCATTATGCATATATATGGGTTTCTGCCATATGTACCCGGTTGAAGTCGGGACCTAAAAATTCCTTTTGTCTTTGAGAATCTTAAGCTTAATTGCTGTTTTGTTTCGTTTGGTTATATGTCCCATTAACCAAACCATATTTGTACACTCTGATAATTGGTGTTTGTACTTAGTTAAGTGTTATGAATTGAGTTATTTTACGTTAAACTTTTGAAAATTAACAAGGTGATTGTTGTATCAAGATATGCATGTGACTGAATTTCATTTCTTGTAAAAGTGAACATGACTAAGTTTCATTTAAAAAAAGAACAAGTTATGGAATTTCATTTTCAAGTAATCCCCATTCTTTAACTTCTTTAACATTTTAATATAATTTTCTCTTCTTTCGGTACAGATAAAAGAGAGACATATATACATACATATAAATGTATAATTCTCGAAGCCCCATATCCCGTCCGTGCAGGGTTTGATCTAATCTTCTATTTGGCCGCGGGACAAACAACCCTGGACCCCGAAGTAGTTGACACATTATTATACTACTAAGAAGACCAATCAGTCCTAGGATGGCTTGGAATGTAGTGCCTTCTTGTCTTTTCATTTTTTTATTGAGTACAGCTCCATTTCACACACACTGGACTCCACCAGGTCTCGTCCTCATCTTCTCATTTTAAGCTGCGGGTAAATATACTTTACCACAATTGATTTGAGTAAAAATGAGTGGACAAATAACTTTTATTTGATTTGAATTTAATTGTGAAATAAATAAAAAGTTATTTTGTTAAAAAGATATATTTACCATTTAATCTCTTCAAAATAAAATATTAAAAAGTTAATTCTATCATTTTATGCTAAATAAAAGATTAACCTTTGCATAATTTTTTTTTTGTGGTCATTTTACCAAACCTATGGTTCAATCCACTTGTAAATAAATTTAAATTACAAAGAGTTATGTTTATTTTTGAAGCTATCTTATTTCTACTCAAACTCTAATGGGTAACGTGTAATTGCCTTCTAAACCATACTCATGTCAATCCTTCCTAGCCCTTCGTACCCTTAAACAAGCAGTTTTGGGCCTCTTTAGGCTGGCGAATAAAACCTTTCCGCGTAGGAGAGAAATTGCTAAATGGAAGCAAAGCAATCTCTAACTTTAGTTCTTAACAACTGGCAAAGTTTAAAGATGGTACTACCTCACAGTCCAGATGATTCTATTATTAATCCTTCTATTCTTTCCACCAAATATTCCACATCTCCATTACCAGATGTACCCACCCAAGCATGCACCTACACCCTCTCTCTCTCTCTCTCTCTCTCTCTCTCTCTCTCTCTCTATAAATAGAACACCCTTTCCTTGCTCTTACATATCAACTCTACGACCTGAAACAAGAACGAGTTCTGGTTCCAATACTTCTTAGCCATGGCCATCACTAAGGTTCTAATTGTTTCAGTTCTCGTTTCTCTTCTTTTTCTCCATCTTGTTGAAGCTGATGAAACGGTAGGGTCTCATCTTAACTCACTACAACACATTCTATATATATATACGTATATATACGTGTATATATATATATGTTCTTTACTTTACTAACTAAATAATAGTCTTTGGAGTTACAGATGAACACAAATGCTGCCGAGAGTCCTTATGTGCAGAAAATGAGTAAATATTCATTTTCTTCACGTTTTCAAGTCTCATGCAACGATAATTATCCACAACCCATTATTTAAACAAGTTTAGTGATCAAATAATAACTCTTGGTGACCCTGCGTTTTCTTATTTATTTATTTATTTTCCAGATTGTGGTGCTGCATGCGCTGCCAGGTGCCGGTTAGCGTCGAGGCAGAACCTCTGCAAGAGGGCATGCGGGACCTGCTGTGCCCGTTGCAACTGCGTACCACCGGGAACTTCCGGTAATCAAGAGGTCTGTCCCTGTTACTACACCATGACTACCCATGGCGGCAGACGCAAGTGCCCTTGAAATCAAATATAGAAATTATGATCGATGATGCTGACTTCTGTCGATTGATTAAACAGGTCCAAGGGTGTGGAAAAATCAAAAAATAAAAGTTGAATAAAATTAATAATATGGCATTTCTTTACCGTGTTTCTGTGTAAAACAAACTAGTATATATGTGTGGCTGTATATGTAATTATATGTAATATAATTTTCTAGCTTCCCCTATCTGATGTCGGCTGTTGTACATAATTACAATTTCGTTTGGATGCAGCGTTTATATGAGGTTTTAGCGCTTCATTTTTTTAGTAGTTTTTAGCTCAAAACTAGTTTTTTTTAAAATTAAATGCTTAAAGCAAAAAATTCATTAAAAAGAATAGTTTAATTTTGATGCCATGTCAGTGTAAAATTTTTATTTTATTTTTAACATAAACGGAATATCAAAATGTTAACACGTGTCATTCAAAGCTTAAATATAAACTAAAAAAGCAATGCTCATTGACGCGTATGCATTTCAGTGTTCTCTTGTGTAAAATAATTTGACACTGACATTGTCTTAAAACTAAACTCTAAAAAAAATTGTATCGAATATGAATGTCTTTTGCTATGCTTTTGTGTAAGGACCAATTGTTCTTAATAAGCACAAAATATTACAACAAACAAAATTGATGATACAAAAGGGTTTTTCAAATGATAGAAACTCAGATTAGTCGAAATCATCTTTTCCAAAACTTTATGCAATTTTTCTATTTCTACAACATCAGAAAAAGAGAAATGTTTTTTTTTTTTTTTTACCCTCTTGCTTTTGGATTTCCTAATTAAGACATAACTGCACACCTCCAAACCCTTATGGTACTATTATAGGTTGGTTTGAATTGGGCTTTGAAGCTAAGCTAATTATTAGAAAATATACAAAATAGAATTTTTTGTACAACACTTTCATACAAAATGATGATGTTGTTGGTAGTCATTTGATTTCAAACTAAAATCCTCATCATTTGGACTCATAATTTTAAAAATATCACTGCTATATCATTCCAAAAAATAGAGGAATACTAGTATCATTAGCAGGTGGAGCCAGCAGAGGTGGCTACTGGCTAGCATCAACTAGCTACTTTTGCATAGTCGTGAGTGACACTAGCATCTCTCTCTAAAAGAAGTGTTATAAACTCAAAATTAGGTGGGATTTTTGTTAAGAATGATGCAGTTGTGTTAAGACCTCCGCTTTAAAATAAAATACATATCGAGATAACTCTTTATTATTGTAGGTGGAATTTTTCGGGAAGGCTGGGCTGAGCTCTCAAGCCCCAAATGGATGAGTCCAAACTTCTTCCTGCAAGACAAGAGGGTTAGAATGGGTCGACCCTAGGTGGGCCGATCACACTCCGAAGATTAAGTTAGCAAGCTTAATCGAGAAGGATCAATGAAAGTTGTGTATGTCAGGGGTTAACTTCCCATACCTGACTCTCGATTCCTCGGGTCTTTATAGAGTCTTCCAGGGAGTGTGTTTCGTCTTGGCCTATCAGCAGGCTCTCATGGTCTGCTGGGTAGGCATCATCATTGACGCCGCCTGGCTGCCTGCAGGGTCTGGCGCACCGTCGTGGAGGATTCCGGCTGACCGGACGTGCACGTCGACGTTTGTGTGGGCAGCCGCTCGTGCATTTAATGCAAGTCAACTCCGCATTTAATGCTCAAAGACCGCTAGCGGTTTGGGCAAACTGTTCGCTGTCTGGGCTACGCTTGGAGGAGGTCGGCAGTTTGGGCTGGCCTTCCCTCATAACTGATTTGGGCCCTCGGGTAGCCCCAACTTTAATTCGAGCAGATTGGGCCTCACCCGTTGGGTTGGGCCGGGGGTTACTCCCCCACAATTTTCCCCCAGCCATTGTGTCGTTTGGGATTCTGAAACAGCCAAGGGATGTAACGGTCATCCGGCCACGTAAATGGCGGGGATTTTAAAAAATTCAATGGTGGGGCGTTATTAAATCGACGGCCGACGTGACGCTTCGGCAGAGCGTCATGATTAACATCGGTTTGCTGTGCCCGAACCGACGGCTCTGGCGTGTATAAAAGACCGACGCCCTAATCAGTTGGGAGACACTTGATCTCTTTCCTTTGCCTTCTGAGTAGCATGTGCGTCAGCTGTTTCGACACCCACCACTGTAAGTGTCTTTCGAGCCCACGACTCCTCTATTCTTCGTTGCGTCTTGTGTCTCAACGGTTGTCCCCTGATGGCATCTCGTCTTCGAAAAATGTTAGATGGTCTGTCGGCCCTTGCCGCGTTTAGGGCTAAGTTTGAAGTCCCGGATGAAATCGGCTTAGAGTTAGTCGATCCCGAGGACTATCACATGGGGGAGACCGAGAAAAGGGTGTCGTTCCCAGTCATTGCTATCGTAGAAGGGGGGCTTAGGTTTCCCCTCCACCCTCTTCTTCATAAATTCATAGTAAAAAATAAGGTGTCGCCCTCCCAATTGGCGTCGAACGTATATAGAATCTTCTTTGGCATGCTAGAAATAAATCGGCGCCTGAGGGTGAACCTGGGCCTTGCCAAACTGGACTACTGCTATACTCTTTGTAAAGTTGGAGGTAGTAACAAGATTTACCTCCGTGTAGTAAAGAAATCCTTAGAGTTAGTGAAGTGTCTGCCTTCCTCAGGGAAGGGCGTCGACGACGTTAGGGTCTGGGTAACCGGTCCATGGGAGTTCGGCAACGTTCCCGAGAAGGACAGACCGGCGATTCGATGCCCTAGAGTGCCCGTCGAACTAGGTTTGAAGCCGATCTCTTGCACTGTGCGTCATTTTAAGTTTCAGTTCGCTTCCATACTAATTCTTGAACTTTTTGCAGACACAAGGAAGCGGTCGAAAGCTCGTGATTGGTTGGTTAACTCTGACGACCTCAACAAGGTCTTGAACTACGTTGGTGAAGGTCGGCTACGATACATAGCTCGGGCAGCACATATCTTGCTCTCCTATCCACTGCGATACTCGACTTTTACTGCTGAGACTGGAGTCCCCCCGAGTGTACTAGCAAGATTGGCGGACGAAGGTGCCGAAGGGGACTTCGAGGAAATCCCTACTGGCATAGCGATCGAGAGGGCGCACATCCCTACAGGCGTGACAGTTGCGGTTGCTCCACCATCTGCATCGCCTGGTGAAGAACGGCAAGAAGAGTGAACCAAATCACACAGTTCGGCATCCACCTCGTCACCATACACCGTACCCGACCGCCGAGTTGAGATTCCCACCCGAACGAGTGATTCGAGCCCATCACCCAACGAGATGGACGGCATGAGTCTGAAGGAAAGAATGTTTGCTCTGGTGGGACAGCCGTTGAGGTCGGCCACTCCCACTCCTGCCGAAACTCCTCCAGCCGAGCTGATGGCAGCTCCCGTGAAGGAGGCCACACCCGTGCAACAGAGGCCGGAGACTCGGCAACAAAGAAAGAGGAGGCCCGATGTCACTCCAACTCCAGCGCCCAAGAAGCAGAAAGGCAAAGCCACGGTGGATGAGATCGGCGAGACTGTGACCATCACTCCGGACATTCTGGGCCGTCCTATGACAACAGCAGATTCTATGATCGATCAGCCCGAGGTTGCTTTTGGTGTTATGAAGAGTGTCCTTCAGAAAAAGGACGTAGCGAAGCTGGGCGAAGCAAGCGACTCGGCCGTTTTTATAGGCGCTTTCCATGACTCCATACTGGTAAGACAGCTCTGACTTTTTGATGACTACTGTCCTTTTAGACACTTACCCTAACAACGACCTTCTTCGATTTGTGTAGGACTATCTAAACTCCTTGGAGGCCATGACACGCTTCCAAAAGCTTGCCGAGGTTCACCAGCAACTCATTGAAGAGCACGGCCGTCTGAAGCTCGAGTGGATTGAAGCAAATAAGGAGCGGATTACCTTCAAGAAACAGGCCGAGCAGGCTTCCGCCGAGCTTTTGCTGACGAAGGCCGACTTTGAAAAGAGGGACAGGGATCTTGCCGACCTCGAGAAAAAGTTTGATGTGCAGTCCGTGGATCTGCACAATGCCAATGAGGAGGTGGAGACCCTTAAAGCTGAGGTGGCCAAGCTGAAGGTAGAGGAGGAGGCCATATTGAAGCGGGGTGAAGAGAGGGGAGCCAAGACTTTGGCTCAAGAGATGATGGACCTCAGTCGCACCATATTCTGACAGGGTTGGAATGGTGCCCTTATCGTGGCAGAGTTGGATAAGGCCTCCGACGTGTGGGGTCTTTGCCCGGACTACTTTGATACTACCGAGGACGGCGTCGTCTGTCCGAAGAAAGTCCTGGCCAATGCCCAATATGCACGGGAGCTTAAGTTAAAAGACGCGGCCGAAGCAGCTACTGCTGAGAAGGAGAGACTCGAAAGTTTGAAGACCGCAGCTGTACCCCCGGAGGATGTGGTAAAGGTCTTGCCAGGGGTAACTGCAGAGCCGGGGGAGAAGTCGGCATAGCTTTTCTTTCTCTTTCTCCATTTTTGTAAACACCAATGCCTTTTAATGAGAAAAACTCGTTTGTTGTTTATTACTGAATCTCCTCTATCTGATTTTGTTGCTTAGACTTAATTTCTTTCTTTAGCCTTTTTTGGCCGATCTGTTCAATTTGGACAGGATTGACACTCGGCTTTCGTTTTTCTTTGGTCGACCCGCCCCACTTTGGACAGGACCAAGTTTTACACTTAGTTTTTGTTTTGGCCTTCCTTGGCCGACCTGCCCAACTTGGACAGGACCAAGTTTTTACACTTGGTTTTTGTTTTTCTTTGGTCGACCCGCCCCACTTTGGACAGGACCAAGTTTTACACTTGGTTTTTGTTTTGGCCTTCCTTGGCCGACCTGCCCAACTTGGACAGGACCAAGTTTTTACACTTGGTTTTTGTTTTTCTTTGGTCGACCCGCCCCACTTTGGACAGGACCAAGTTTTACACTTGGTTTTTGTTTTGGCCTTCCTTGGCCGACCTGCCCAACTTGGACAGGACCAAGTTTTTACACTTGGTTTTTGATTTGGCCTTCTTTGGCTGACCTGCCCAACTTGGACAGGACCAAGTTTTTACACTTGGTTTTTGTTTTGGCCTTCTTTGGCTGACCTGCCCAACTTGGACAGGACCAAGTTTTTACACTTGGTTTTTGATTTGGCCTTCTTTGGCCGACCTGCCCAACTTGGACAGGACCAAGTTTTTACACTTGGTTTTTGTTTTGGCCTTCTTTGGCCGACCTGCCCAACTTGGACAGGACCAAGTTTTTACACTTGGTTTTTGTTTTGGCCTTCTTTGGCCGACCTGCCCAACTTGGACATGACCAAGTTTTTACACTTGGTTTTTGTTTTAGGCAGAAAGGTCAGAGTAGAGTCATTTGAATATCTTCATTTTCATTGATTCTTCAGCTAAGCTTTATACATTTCATGGACTGTTACAATGCCTGGAGTTTCATATCACTGGTAGAATTTCCTCAAGTTGGTCGCATTCCATGGTCGCGGCAACGGTCGCCCTTCTTCGACGGTCTCCAGTCTGTATGCGCCGATGCCGACCTGGGATGTGAACCTGTAGGGGCCTTCCCAATTTGGGCCGAGCTTTCCATCCGCCGCCTTTTTGGTTGCCCTCAATACTTTTCGTAAAACCAGATCTCCTGGAGCAAAGCCTCTTGGGCAAACCCGCTTGTTGTAAGAGCGTTTAAGCTGTCGCTGATACTCTGTGAGTCTGATCAAGGCGGTTTCCCTTCTTTCTTCGATAAGATCCAGGTCTCTTGCAACCGTTTGGTCATTAACACCGGTGTCAAAAGCTGCCGATCTGATAGTTGGTAGTCCGATCTCCAGGGGGATGACTGCCTCCACCCCGTATGCCAAGGAGAACAGCGTTTCTCCTGTGGACCTCCTTGGGGTTGTTCTGTAGGACCACAAGACATTGGGTAGCTCTTCTATCCACTTCCCCTTGGCTTTTTCAAGACGCTTCTTGACTCCGTTCAGCATGGTTTTATTTAAAATTTTGGCTTGTCCGTTGCATTGGGGGTAGGCTGGTGTTGAGTAATAGTTTCTGATCCCCAATCCTTTGCAAAATGATCTAAAGATGTTACCATCGAACTGGGTGCCATTATCTGATACAATGGCACGGGGCAATCCGAATCTGGTGACAATGCTTTTCCATACGAATCTTTTGGCATCAATTTCCCTGATGTTTGACAAAGGTTCCGCTTCTACCCATTTGGTAAAGTAATCGGTGGCCATGATGAGAAACCTTTTGTTGCCCGGAGCCCGAGGCAAAGGTCCGACAATGTTCAGTCCCCACTGGGCGAAAGGCCACGGACTAGTGATAGTAGCAAGATCTTCGGCTGGCTGGTGGATAACGGGGGAAAACCTCTGACACTTGTCGCACTTCAGGACGTACTAGGCTGTATCCTTCTGCATGTAAGGCCACCAGTATCCCTGTGAGATGGCTCAGTGTGCCATCGACCTTCCGCCGACATGACTTCCACATATCCCTTCATGGATTTCGAACAAGACGCTCTGTACCTGGTCCGGATGGACACAGTGCAAATAAGGACCTGTAAAGGAACGTCTGTAAAGTTCCTTACCTGGCGACAGCCAATACTTGAGAGATGCATGCTTGACTCGCCGAGCTTCAGCCTTATCGTCTGACAGCTTGTCTGTGTCAAGGTAAGAAATGATTGGGTCCATCCATGATGGTCCCAGCTTCTCCGCTGTTAGGGCTTCCTCCTCCTCGCGGAAAATGCTAGGTTTGGCAAGGGTTTCGACGTTGATCGTCCTTCTCGAACCAGATTTCAGAGCCGTGGCCAGGGTCGCCAAGGCATCGGCATGTGAGTTGTTATCTCGGCTAATCTATCGAAGTTTGTAGTTTTTAAATTGACCGAGCAGTTCCTTGGCCTTTGCTAGGTACAGCGTCATTCTGTCGTTCTTCGCGACGTATTCCCCTGTGATTTGATTTACGACAAGTAAGGAGTCCGAATATATGACGATTTTGGGAATTCGAAGCTCAAGGGCTCGACGTATTCCCACGAGCAAGGCCTCGTATTCTGACTCATTGTTGGAGGCAGTGAACTCCAGCTTGATGGCTTGCTCGATGGTTAGACCATCTAGTGTAACGAGTACGATGCCGGATCCTGCCCCCCGGTCATTGGAAGCTCCGTCCACGTAGAGTTTCCAATGGTCAGATTGTTCCCAAAGGTCCAGGGGGATTTCGCGTTGCGGTTGGCCAGTTGCTGGGGTCTGTTCTGCTTCTGGTGCCATCTCAACAGAGAACTCGACAATAAAATCTGCAAGAACCTGCCCCTTTACTGCCGATCTAGGTTGGAACTTGATGTCGAACTCCCCTAACTCCACAGCCCATTTTGCAATTCTTCCTGAGAAGTCGGCTTTTCTTAGAAGAGGTTTGAGCTGGTGGTTGGTGAGGACGTTAATGGTGTGAGATCTGAAGTAATGCACCAACTTTCGGGATGCTATTACCAGTGCGAGTGTCAGCTTTTCCAGGGGTAGATACCTGCTCTCGGCTCCAAGAAGGGTTTTGCTGACGTAATAGACTGGGAATTGTTGCCGATTTTCTTGCCTAAGTAAGACCGCGCTGACCGCATGGTCTGACACTGCAAGGTAGAGGAAGAGCTCCTCGTGCTGGACGGGCGTGGAGAGCAGGGGTGGTTTGGTTAGGTAGTTTTTTAGATCGGCAAGTGCAAAGTCACACTCAGGGGTCCACTCGAACCGTTCCTGTTTCTTTAGGAGCTGGAAGAAGGGTCTGCATCTGTCCGATGAACGGCTGATGAATCTGTTGAGTGCAGCGGCCATTCCTGTCAATCTCTGAACCTCTTTGGCATTCTTCGGAGCTTGAACGCTCTGAATTGCACTAATCTGCCGGGGGTCTATTTCAATACCCCGATGTGTGACTAGGAACCCCAGGAACTTGCCTGAGCCGACCTCGAAGACACATTTTGAAGTGTTCAGCCGCATTTTGTAGTCTTTCAGAATATAGAGCACCTCCTTTAGGTCCGCCAAGTGGGTGTCGCTCAGTTTGCTTTTTACCACCATGTCATCGATGTAGACCTCGACAGTTCTGCCGAGCTGCGTCTTGAACATCTTTGTGACCAGTCGCTGATATGTGGCTCCGGTGTTCTTCAGGCCAAAAGGCATAACTCTATAGCAGTAAATACCCCTTGGGGTGATGAAGGCCGTTTTCTCCTGGTCGTCGGGGTGAAGTGGGATCTGGTGGTACCCACGGTAGGCATCCAGGAAACTCATCCTCCCGAAGCCGGCGGTTGCATCCACAAGCTGGTCAATTTTGGGCAGGGGGAATGGATCTTTGGGGCATGCCCTGTTGAGGTCAGTGAAGTCTACACAGACTCTCCATTTGCCGTCCTTCTTTTTTACTACTACGGTATTTGACAACCAGCTTGGGTAGTTGATCTCTCGAATCGCTCCTGCTTCCAAAAGCTTCTCTGTTTCCTCCAAGACAGCGTCCACATGCTGGGTAGCAGCCCTCCTCCCCTTTTGGATAACAGGTCGGCAATTTGGGTTCACATTAAGGCGATGACAGGCAATGTCGGCGCCTATCCCGGGCATGTCATAAGGGGTCCAGGCGAATACTTCCAGGAAGTTTGTCAGTAACTCAATGAGGGATTTTTCCTCTTGCTTAGACAAAGAGGTGCCGATGACAAAGTATCTTTCCTCTTGCCGATCTATGTATATCTTCTTCAGGTCCTTCACAGCTTTATTCTCGGGCGTCTGTCCCACATCATCAATGGTGGGGGTGTCTTCATGCAGCTCCATCATCTGCACTTTCTCAGATTTTGTCTTGGTCGCACATGCTGTTAGAAAACACAGTTTGGCAGTCACCTGGTCTCCCCTTATCTCGCCAACTCCCGCTGGGGTTGGAAATCGAAGTAGCTAATGGTATGTGGAAGGAACGGCCTTCATGAGGTGCAACCAGGTTCGTCCCATGATGGCATTGTAAGGGGATGGTACGTTAACCACCAGGAATTCGGTTTGTAATGTGATCCCTCCGGCCGTTACAGGAATCGTCACTTTGCCCATGGGCCAGATTGGGTCCGAGCTGAAGCCGACCAATGGGTTAAGCGATGGTTGGAGGTTGGACTCCTCGAGCCCCAATTGTTTGAACAAGCTGTAGTACATAACTTCAGATGAACTCCCTTGGTCGATAAGCAATCTTCTAACGTCACAGTCCGCCATTCTTAACGTAACAACCAAGGCATCATTATGGGGGATCTGCACTCCAACGAGGTCCTCGTCGGTGAAGGAGATGGACGCATGGGCATTGCCCACCTTGGCTTTCTTGCTGGGTGGTTGTATCTGCATCACTTCCCTCAGGTGTGCAGCCTTCTGCATCTCGGCTCGGTACCTATGTGGGTCGATGGTTCCTGATTCGGCCGAACTGTGCAGCACGTTGATTACCCGAACCGGCCTTACTTCTGGTTCCTTCTGGGCTGCTTCCTGCATTCGTGGTTGCTCGGCTTCAACTTTAGTCTTCTCCCTATCAATGAATTGGTCAAGGTGGCCTGCTTTGGCTAAGTCTTCCAAATGGGTTTTCAGATGCCGACACTGCTCTGTCTTGTGCCCCTTCTCACGGTGGTAGGAACAGAATCTCTTCTGGTCCCTAGTTGCAGGGTCTCCCCCCAGCTTTGGTGGCCACTTGAAGAAGAGCTTATCACGAATCTGGGGCAATATTTTATAGATGGGGTCTTTAAAGACTGTGTAGACCCCATCAGGCACTCTTTTTCCTCGGCTGATGTCTTCTGATCGGGGCTTCTTGGCATCCTTTTTATTTGTCTTTTCGGCTACAGCGCCGACCTTGGTTGTCTCCCCCTGGGGTACGTCCTCGTCTAGTCGCGCATAGCGCTCGATCCTCAGCATTAGTTTCTGTATGGTGAGGGCTGGTTTCTTCATTAGGGATTGCCGTAAGCGATGCTCCCTGGGAAGGCCGATCTTGAACTGAGTTACAGCTAACTGCTCGCTGCACTCGTCAATCTCATTATAAGCTTCCCAGTAGCGTCGGGCGTATGCTCGCAATCCTTCTCCTTCCTCTTTTCGTAATGTCAGCAAGAAATCAACCTCCTTCGGCTGTAGGCTATTTGCTATGAAACAGGCTGTGACGAGTTCGGCTAGTTGCCTCCAGTTAGAAACGGATTTAAGTGGCAATTTGTCGAACCATCGTAACGCCACACTTCCCAAGCTGGAGGGGAAGATCCGACACATCAGCATCTGGTCACTGCACCACACTACCATGAGCTGTTTGTAATGCCAAACATGGTTAATTGGGTCGGACTTCCCGTTATAAAGGGTGAACTTTGGTGGGGTGAATTTTTGGGGAATTGGATGGGATTCAATCTCCTCAGTGAATAGCGTGGATGCAATCTGGTCAAGGGCCTTTCTCATCAGGTCATGGGTTGTGCGCTCCTTAGTTTGCTGCCTTCTATCCTCCTGCTTTTCATTATACCACTTTTCCCAGTCTTCCTTCCGCCGATCTCCCTCCGCTGGACTGTCATGCGGCGGGGTTTTGCTCCTGTCCCTTCGCCGACCCGTGCGCCTATTAACGCAACGCGCGGTGCTAAGGGTGTAACTTCCTCTTACCGGTGGTGCTGGTTCGTCCCTTGCGCCAACAACCTGCTCCCGATCTGAGGACCCATCTCTCCTATGCCCATTCCTGGCAGAGAATGCCTCCCTCATTGCCCGCACCTGTGAGGTGAGGTAGGCTATCTTTTCTCCGGGCCGCCGAATTTCCTTCTCTGCTGCACGGAGGGTATCCTCGCTTGGGACCCGCCCACTGGAGGGTGACGGGGCCAGATTCCGAGGATGGTTCCTGCGGAAGTTTCTGTCCCTAACATAGCCCGTATCCCTCCGCATTTCCTCTTGTGTCTCCGGGTGGCTTTCAGCGGGCGTTCGTATCTCTGACCTCAGTACTCTCCTTTGCCGATCTACTGGTGTAGATTGGCAGTGCGCCGAACTGTCTAGTTTTTACTGGAGGAGGCTCCGAAGCCTCTCCCGTCGTAGTTTTCTTTCCTATGTCTCCGGTTGTTTAGACTTATGGTTTTTCTAAGCCTTCCCACAGACGGCGCCAATTGTAGGTGGGATTTTTCGGGAAGGCTGGGCCGAGCTCTCAAGCCCCAAATGGATGAGTCCAAACTTCTTCCTGCAAGACAAGAGGGTTAGAATGGGTCGACCCTAGGTGGGCCGATCACACTCCGAAGATTAAGTTAGCAAGCTTAATCGAGAAGGATCAATGAAAGTTGTGTATGTCAGGGGTTAACTTCCCATACCTGACTCTCGATTCCTCGGGTCTTTATAGAGTCTTCCAGGGAGTGTGTTTCGTCTCGGCCTATCAGCAGGCTCTCATGGTCTGCTGGGTAGGCATCATCATTGACGCCGCCTGGCTGCCTGTAGGGTCTGGCGCACCGTCGTGGAGGATTCCGGCTGACCGGACGTGCACGTCGACGTTTGTGTGGGCAGCCGCTCGTGCATTTAATGCAAGTCAACTCCGCATTTAATGCTCAAAGACCGCTAGCGGTTTGGGCAAACTGTTCGCTGTCTGGGCTACGCTTGGAGGAGGTCGGCAGTTTGGGCTGGCCTTCCCTCATAACTGATTTGGGCCCTCGGGTAGCCCCAACTTTAATTCGAGCAGATTGGGCCTCACCCGTTGGGTTGGGCCGGGGGTTACTCCCCCACAATTATAAATTTAATTTTGATACAAAGGTTTTTTTATACAAACAGACATTACCATATTATTTTGGTAGGAAATTTTATGTAAGATTGTAATATTCCTCTCAATCAATCCTTGTAGTGGTTTATTACACCGAAAGTTGTCACCTCCAATTAATTTGACTACATACTGATAACATCTAAACTAATTAATTGATTCCAGCCCTCAGATGTATGCATTGAGAAACCATGTGGGCCTATCGGACTATGTACCCCATCCATTGGTGGGCTTTTCCATTTAACTATGGGGCTAGGCTTTGAAGTTATGTGGGCTTTTAGGCTCTGATGGTACTTGGGCTATAAAAGCCTCTATAGATTTCTGTTGCCAGCCGTAAAAACAGACAATGTCTCTGCCCACTAGGTTATGTGTACTCAAAACCCAACCCCGAGAGGGTTAGCCCATACTTTTTATGTTCAAAACTTGATAACTTTCTCCCCTTGTCTTGGTGTAGATGGCTTGCTTTTGACCAAATGTGGGAAAGAATTAATCAAGGTGTACATGAGTTGACCAAAACACTTTTGACCGTATAACCAAAAATTAATAATAATAAAAAAAGGGAATAAATTTTCCAGCCGTTAAGTCTTGATGAATTACATTCCTGATTACTTCTCCCACTAATTCATGAGAAATATTACGCTCACTTCTTATTTATGCATACAAATTAAAAGTAATGCTTGAAGGGGTGCCCTAAGAAATTAAAGATTGATCTTAAGCGAAAAATTATCAGGCGGTGGGTTTGCTCCTTACTGGTTGCCAATACGACTCTCCTCGAGGTCATCCCCAAGGACAAAGTCTCGGTAATTACTTTGTTTGTATGAGGTGGGGGGCTGCAGGGGTTCGAAGATTAGTTTTTTTTTTATGGGTAATGCTATATAATCAAAAAATTTATACAGAATTTATCACCAGAACGATGTGGCTAAGTTGTTGGTCTATCACTTTAAAATAAATAACCCACCAAGAAGTTTGTTTATTACAAAACTGCCATTGCCACATCATTTTGGTGTAAAATTCTGTACAAAAATTTTGGAAGAATAGCATTTTTTTTTTTTTATAGCAACCTAAGAGTAACTCACAAAAGTATTTAACATATTGGGATTAGTTGAAGTGGGTACAAGTTAACCTAGACACCCGATTATCCAAAAAAAAAAAAAAAAAGAGAGAACAACTATCAAAACTGTACTACACAGAAACTATTTAGAAATGAAACATGGGTAACAGGGAAAAGAAAAAAAAAAGGGGGGGGAAGAAAGAATTTAAACTTTTTTTCGTTAAATGGAACAGAAACACATAGTGAAAGAACAAGCCTCCAAAAATTTAGTAGAGAGGCAAGCTTGCAATTATATGCATGATTTGCCTTCTATCACTGAAATAAAATATATAAAAAAAATTGTTGCTGAATTTGGGTACCGAATCATTATTGTCCCATTGTTTTAAATTAAAATTGTACGTGAAAATTATGTTGGTAGCATTGCAAAATCTCTATCTTCACCAAGAGGACAACTTTATTGCCTAAATGCATAAAATAAAGTAAAAAAATCGTAGTTACTTAGCCAATGGCGGTGGCATATGGGCATGAGGGATGTATGATTGAATTTCACCTTTATTATAATTAGAGGGTTGTGGCCCTTATGGGTGAGGAAAGAGCTAACCAATTGGGCGGCCATCCATTGGATTTATTTTTTTTGATAACCTCATCCATTAACTTTAAAAAAATGATCTTGTGATTAATTGTCTTTAACTCTTAACAGCCTATGTGAAAAAAAAAAAAAAAAAACTCTTAGCATCCTATTTGAAATTGATGAAAGAAGGGACAAGTAATTATTTTCCCTAATTGATTTCTAGCGTAGAAGGAAATGAAAAAAATAAATTACAAAGAGAGTGAAGAGTGCTGACCAGAGGCGGAGCCAGCAATTTTTTTCGAGGGGTGCCAAAAAAATTTTTTTTTTGGCTTTTAGGTATTCAAATCTTCAGTTGACTACTCTTCCATGCACATATTTCTAAATTAAAGCAATAAAAAAATTTTTACATAAAAAATAAAATCAAATTTTATTCAGCCTCATAAAAATATAGTTTTATAGGAGGGTTGTACAAAATTGGAGGGGTACCAATACACTAAAATTTTACTTAAATATTAAGAATTTATATTCTATACAGGAGTATTATATCAAAGTTGGGGGTGCCTAGTCACAAACGTGGCTCCACCACTGGTGCTGACAGTGAAATTCACTTGATGTGTCCCATATTAGGTGACAATTAACCTACAACCGCAACTATAAATAACAGTTCACTTATTTGTTTCTTGTTCCAAACAGCCTATAAGCAAACTATTAAGTTGTGCAAAGATTACACCAGGGATATTCCCACTCTTTCCCAACAGCACAAAGCAGGGAACACGTGAGATGGACACCACTAATTCAGCGATTCAAGGTGCTGGAAGTGGTTGCATTAGTTTAATACGGTAGGACACTCCACGTTCTATATCTCTAACGCCTCCCCTCCTCGACCGCATCAACTCATTATTACCTCCGCCTCTTCTCATCTCTCTACAAATTTTGATCTGAGGGCTAAAATTGTGATTTCAGGTGTGCTACTCAACTGAAAGAAGCTACGGGTCACGCAGCATACATGACTCTCTCTCTCCCCGCGCCGACGCCAGAGAATCAAACCATCACATCCCCTACCCCGTGAAATAATCGCCGTCTCTTCTCCAAATAATCGCCGATTCTGTCAGACTGAAAGTACTTTTTCTAGAAAAAAAAAATTGTCGCAGATTTCGGTTGTTTCCTCAGCAATCAGAATTCTATAATTATAATATCTCTACACGCGCTTTAAACGCACGTGGCAAACTCTTAACAAAAAGTTATGGTCCCCGGACCTGGAGCGTGTTCTCACGTAAAGCCATCTGCAAATTGGTATATTTTGTGGGATGCGACAAAAAAAGTTCGTGGATTAATGGCCGTTGGATGGAAGAGAAACTGGGACTTCTAACCGTTTCCTTTAAAACAGTAATGGACGGTCAGATTGAGGCCTAGAATTGAGAGAAAGAATCCTGAGCGTCCGTGCGAGTAGAGCTGCATGGTGCGCAACGTGGACAGAGTACACTCTGGCATGTTGTGGGAAGAAAAAGGAGCCGCGTTGGCCGATGTGGCTGACACGTGGGAATACACTGTCGGATGTTTCGCGCACTGAATCAACGGCTGTGAAGAACCATCGCTTCAGGGCCGTCGATCGTGGAATGACGTAAGAAGGGACACTGTCTCTCTCTCTCTCTCTCTCTCCGCGTATAAATAGGATGAGAGAGAGGGTGGCCGTTTTGTGTTGCATTCATTTGAGCGCAATTTAGCAGAGCGAAAGCTTCGGTTTTTTCGGTCTGTTGTGGAGTGATTCTGAGTTATCTGGACAGTTGGGACTGCGAAGAGAGAGAATTGAGCTTCACAGTTCTTAATATCATATACTGTATGATTCTTCTCTGGAATTGAAGGTTGTTTACTTGTTCCATTGTCTTCTTTCTTTTCATTCTTCATGTTCTTAGCAAATTTTCCGATGATTATGTCTTCAATCAACGTGGGTCTGGTTCAAAACTTAGAGTATAGATTTTTGTTTTTGTTTCCATGAAAATCTGAAGCGTTAGAAGAACTGAGCAGTTTCTTCTATCTTTTGGGGGAATATCTACTTTGAGTGGGTATAATCAAAGAAAAAGACTGATGTTCATTGGATTCTGTGATTTGGGTTTTGTTCTACGAGATTCGTGGATTAATGGGTATTTTATATTTATATTCTAATATGTATGTTAAAATGAATGAGATCCACTGCATTTCTCAAGAATTTTCACAGGTGTTTTTTCGTGATACCTTTTCTTCGCCTCCTCTCCCCTTATTCTTTTCTGTGAGTTCTTTGCGTGCTCTCTCTCTCTCTCTCTCTTTCCCGTGTATGTGCGCGCGAGCTTTATTTCGTGAAGAACCCGATTCTCTTAACATAAAGGACGAATTCGCTTTTCCTTGTTCTGTTTTAACAACCTCTTACTTTTTGTCTCTGCTCCTTCACCAGCTCTTTAATTTCTGTGTCCGGCGAGAACCCCACTTTGGACTCAGATACGTACATACAAAAATTGTGTATTTGCAGAGAGAGAAGCTGACGACGAGGAGGAGAACTCATATATAGGTAGTGGGAGAAAGCAAAGGCACATGTAAAGAGCAAGAGGCGCAGATATATCTGGCAACTAAACTGATCTATCTTTTTTTTGCCTTTCTTTAGTATAGAAGAAAACCCAAAACCCCTCCCGACTTTCTAGCTCTTCTTTCCGGCGAACTTTTCGGTTAAAACGAAAACCAAATGCTGATTCCAAGCAATCGATCCTCTCGCCTCCCAACTCGCTTTCAGTTCATAATTTTCTCTGTTTTCTTGACTTCATTGCAAGTCTTCTCAAAGCTCTGATTTCTCCTTTTCTGTCATTGTACGAACTCCGATTGCAGATAGAGAATAAAGATCTGAACGGTCCGGTTTGGGACGCATTTCTTGAGGTGGGTTCGATCGATTTTTGGCCATCGAAGCCGTTTTCAATTCGATGCTAGTGTTAGTGTTGTCGTCTCAGAAATGGACAATATTCGAGACGGGAGGCGTGGAGGAACGTGTCGGTTCTCGCCTGCGAAGCGACGGATAATTAAGCAATCTGGTAACCAGTTGACAAATTGACAAACCACTCCTTCGTTTCTCGTTGAATTTACGTTTTTCGTGTGAATAAACAACACAACCAGTCAATGGTTGTCTCTATCTGTATATCCTTATTGTTATTTGGTTTTATGATAAAGAGTTTGCAGATAGTGCGTGTCTTCTTATTATCTTCCCTTTTTTGGCTTGTTCTTTATGTTAATTTGTCCTTTTTTCACCTCAATTTTCATAGGATTGCTTTGAATTATTTTGATTGTAGGTATGGATGATAATGGTGGGGACGTTGTTTTCTTTGAGAAATCGAAGAAAGAGAAACTGCGAAGATTGAGTGTTTTTGGTAGAGTGAGTTCAAGCAACGAAAGCGGCCAAATGGGTTCTATTGGGTCTGACGGTGAAGATGAGCTTCGTCCCACCGCTAGTATTAGCAAGAGATTTAAGGTTCCCAGAAAGGTAATTTGCTGTCACATTCTTATTCAAATAAGAGTTTGGGATATTCTATCTTGTTATACCCTGTTTATGTTTTAGTTTTTGTTTTTGTTTTTTCCGCAGTTTTTTGATGACTGCAACACAGTTGATCATGCCTCTGTTCCTCGGAAGCTACGGTCAGGTACGTAATTGTGAAACAAGAACGGGAATTTTTGATTTTCGGTTTTGAGTTCCGGTCAATTGGATTATTTGTGTGATTTTTACGGCAAGTTAGTTGGAGCCCACCAGATTTTAATTTGTCTCTATCTGGTGGGTCTACTTGGAACTTTCCTTATCTTTTATGCTTTGTTATTGTGGATTAAAACTGAGGCTTTTGCTTTTGCTTTCTTTTCGATGGTGAAAGATTTTGTAGCCTCTACTTCAAATTATAGATGCTTTATGCAGGCTGCGTTGTTTTTCTTTTCAAGCAATATATACTTTATACGTTCTGCAATTTTCGTGATGTACGGATGTATTTAGAATGTTGTCTCTTCTCTAATTTGATGAACTTCACTATTCCAGGAGATATTTGAGCTTTTAACGAATCAGAATGGTTTTTATTAAGGAAAAAGAGAGGGAAAAAAGAAAAAAACAACTTAATGCTTGTGAGATTTTTTAGATTTTAATGGTTAATGCTTGGTGGATTTCTTTTTGGATTTTAATTCTCAGGAAGTATTCTTTTACATTTACAGCTATGAAGAAGCGGAATAGTGAATCTATTTCTCCATCATTGCCAGATAAGAAGCCAAACCATGGGATCAATGAAGTCGAATTCCCTAGAAAGGATAGAATAAAGAAATCCAAACCTAACGTAGTTGATCATCTCTTACTCCAAATTTCATTTTTTCTTCTAGTATTTTTCCTCGATAAATTTACTGATTTTAATGGGAATTCCAGTTGCAGCAACAACGAGACTTGGAGGGATCTGCAAGACGAACAATTGTAGGGCCAATCACAAAAGATGAGGAAGAAGTGGTAGAGACTCTATATGCTTTGGCTGTAATGTTCCCATTCCCAAACAATAACACACTTGCAAAATCTTCGCCTTTGTTAGAGGGAGAGAGTTCAAGGCCTGCATTTGAAGGTTTGCATTATATGTTGTTAAATTCTTCTGTCTTCTTTGCTTTCTTTCTTGTGGTATGTTAAATTATTTAGTTTGTCAAATTCCGAAGCTCCTGAAAAGGAGGATGACTCAAAGTCACTTTGCCCCTCAACTACTGCTGAGGCTGCCAATCCTTCATCGTTAGAGGGATCAGCTCAAGAAATTGTGCCAGTCAAATGTTCGAATGTGCCATCACACCCGGCTTTCCCCACCAGCGCACAATTGCATATTGAATTGGATAATACCATTTCTCAAACAAATATCCAAGCAATTCCTCTGTTATCCAATAGTGAACCCATTGATGGGAAGCCTGTTGGTTCCAATGTTCAATCTGAACTATACCAAGGAACGGGGTGGGTAGCTTTCTGCTTGGTGCATTAATTTCTATGTTTCCTCCTTTTTTGTTTGTTTGTATTTCTTATACCTATTGATCTTCTGGCAGCTCTAAGCAGCCCAAACATGAGGAAGCTGCAGCTTATGTGGAAAAACCAGAGATTGCAGCAGGATCGGTTAGTTCATTTTTAAAGGCAAGTCACAAATACTTTTCTAGTAAGTAAAGCAATGACTGAAGGATGGGGCTTTGCCCTATATTTCAGGCTGCAGCTGTCAGTAGTCAAAATGAACAAAACCACATTCTCAAGGAGAGCAAAAATAGTGGTACACTTCTCGCCTACATATAATTTGTTATTTCAGATTCACTGGATGCTTAGTTAGTATGCAGAACCTGGTTGTCTATAGTTTTGCAAATCAATCTTCTAACATTGGCATAACCCTTGGTTCTTTGATCTGAAGGTTCGGCATTGTGGCCAGGCTTGTCTTCAACAGCATCCGATGGTGTTGGGACTCGGGGACCTTCCTTGCAGTAGTTTTCTTTCTTAAGTGTATTAAACCTTCTGGGTAATTTCATTCCTTTCTTCGGTCTCTCATGTATTTAGTTGTTTCAGGTCTTCTGCTGCTAAAAGTCCTGTCTGGTTGGGTACTGATGGTTCTGCAACCCAACCTGGTTCATTGGACAACGGTGCTTTATCTGAAATAAAGGTAAGTAAGGATTATTGTTCTTTCACTGAGTGGCTGTTGTTAGCAGACTTGCTCTGGTCAGTATGTTTCACCGTGCGTTTAATATTTACAATAATTTGATCAGTTTTATGGTTTATTATTGATTATACAGGATTTTCGAGCTCCAGTTACTAGAAAGAAGTCATGGAAGAGATGTTCAGCTCATGTTTACATAAGTCGTCTCATTAAGGTCTTGCAAATCTCGGAGATAAAAGAGAGGTGGCCTGTGCAACCTACTCAGTTAACACCAAATGAAGGATCAAAACAAGGCGTTCTTTTGGCAGCCAACAGCCTAAACAGGGTGCAAAGTGGTTTGAATGGAGCTGTTTCTGCACACACCACAGTTAGTTCTGCTGCTGAGAAGAATCCAAACGAAGTTAGGAATGCTATTCGTTGGCACAAGAGGTTCCTTCAAGATCAGCAACAGGCTTCTACAACATCTATGCTTTACACCACACAAAAGCAGGTAAGCTCATTGTTGTGTAAGTGGTAATCTCTTCTTTCATATAATTCTGAAAATATCATTGTTTTTGCAGAGTTTTGATTTCTTATCCTTGTCAGCTGGAGGTGGTGGGGTGGAAGCTACTAATAGTGCTGCTAAAGTAGGGAATGGACCAGAGCCATTGACCCAGTTTCATATTCCTTACCTGCAATCACTTGCGCAGAATCCCACTGTCCTACCTTTCTCGCTGCCCCAAAATTGTTTTTCCTATTCTCCATTCACGGACACTCTTCCAGCTGCTGCAGCAAATCAGGTAATTTGCTCACATTCCAATTCTGTTTCATTCGTCTGCCTTGGAATGTTACTGGACAAATTGTTTTAAACCATGGTTTTGCAATAGCTATTTCAACTCTCTCTCATCCTACTGCATTCCTCTGTCATGACATGAGTCAATTGATGTACCCTGTTTGTAAGATCCTTTGTAGCTGAAATTTGCACTCGTCAATTGTGATTCAAAGGGCTGTACACTGAATTAGGGATAGCAAGTTCTACAGTTGGTGGGGAATACCCAACATCATAAGCACCTTCAAAATGGAGTTTCTTTGGTTCGGCCATTTATGAACTTCATGTATTCTTAATCATTAACTAAGCATTTTTTAATCTCAAATAGATTTCTAGGATATGATTCATTTATTATTTGCCTATATTACTGTTATGAAGCATCAAGAATACATTTTTTTGTTGATCTCAGGTCCAGATACAACCACCTCCATACCTGGGAAGCCCACTTTTGGGCCCTCCTCATTTGGGTACCTCGGCCAATACAAACCAACTACAGCAGCAGCGGATTTGGACAGCTCCGCTTGCAGCTCAATACAAGACCGGGGGAGTTGCTACATCCAATACTCCAAACTGGCAAACTGGAAGACAAGACCCTTCTGTAATCCAGTATGCTCAATTCATCCTCCCACCTTCGCATTCTTCACTAGAATTACTTGGCCCCAAGTATGCTCAACAACAGCAGCAGCAGCAGCAGCACATTGATGCTACTGCATCTTTGCCCACTGCCGGGGCTAAAAGGCAACCCCATCATCTCCCTTCTGGCTATGAAGGAAGTGGAGTTGGTTCCTGTCCTGATACTGCACTGCCATTGCAATTACTCTGCAACGAGCACCTCTAAATGGGACAGGACTATCACAGTAGATGGGCAAGAAGAACGCATCACGAAAGAAAATGGGTTATCATTGGTTTGTTTATTAAGTGCACACTTTAGACTAGAGATGCTCGAGTTCCACATGACGACTCTGCAAGCAGCAGCCATGTTGCAATTTTAGGATGTCCGATTATGTAGTATCTTGGGCCTCAAAAGGATAGAGAGATAGAGCAATTCAGGTGTAAGAGGCAAAATCCAGAACTCCCATCTGCTGCACCATCAGGTGAGCAAAGAAGTTTTGTAACGTCTGCTTCAACATCTACATAGAGGCGTAAAGAATAGATACATAATTTAGTTTATTGCTAGTGTTCCAGAGCAGTCCTTTGGAGTCTCTGGTTGGCTTGGGTTCTTGTATGGTGCTTGCCTGGCCGCAATGAGAATGTCTTGTCTACATACAACTCAACAGTTCCATGTTGTGCTAAAGCAAATGAAATCCATGGAATTTACTTCCACCAACTTAAACGTGAGAGAGAGAGAGAGAGAGAGAGAGAGAGAGAGAGAGAGAGAGAGAGAGAGAGAGAGCTGAAACCAGATATGCAAATTGCATGGTTAACTTCACGGAATGGCACATACTATTTTAAAGTAGCAGCAGAATCAATCATGGTGAGCAATTGCGCACGCCTGCTGGTTTTTGTTGCTGTCTAAAGCTTCAATTCTGATGGGGATGCACATAGGGTTGTGAAGGTTGAAGCTTTATGAGTTAACATAACTTATTCATATGAAAACGACCTAACCATATGCACAAACAATCTTGTACATGTATTGTAGAAGTCAATGAATTGATTTAAACAACAAATGTTGAAGAAGTAATAAAAGAGATGCAGAAGGCAGAGGCATGCTGGAGATGTAGAAAAGGCAGAAAACAAATTCCTTCTGGTTCAATTTTCTGATATTAAACAACACTACTCAACTGTGATATTGGGTAAACAAATTAAGCCAAAACAAAACCCGCAACGGATAGAAGATGGAAAAACGTCCAGTTTCTGAATATGCTCTGCTGCAACATAGTTCTCTATTCCTGCTTTTCCAACTCTCCCATTCTCTGTATAATTGCCTGCAGGTTTAAACAAAAACCCAACCCTAGTTCCAGATTTATCAGATAGTCAAAAATATTTATGCAAGAATGTCACGTGTTGTTACAAGCAAAAGCCTTTTGTGGGAGATCTTGGAAAGACACCTCACAGTTATGATATAATGGTCAAGTGGAACTAAATAGTAACCACATCACCCAAGGTTTGTGTAGCCATCATCCTTCTGAAAACCACAAATATTCCACGATGGCGATACAACCAAACCATGTACCAATATATTTGAGAAAAGGTGCAGAAACTTCCAAAACATTGGTTCCCAGATGCACAAGGAATGAGACAAGTGTTATATAGAACACTCCATACCTTCTTGCTTGTTTCTTGGAGCTCCCCAGCAAGAATGAACTCATCCAGTATCAGATATACCTATTTCAAACGGACAGGTAATCAGAACAATATTCATTAGCAAAATAATCAATGATCAGTGACAATGTATAAGGAACTAAAACAAACACCAGAACTCCAAACTTAACCGAATGCAATATAAATTTAAAATTTTATGCCGAACACAAATGGAGCTAATGGGGTTACAATTTTCAGCTCTTTAACAATCAAATATAACTTAGTCCCATGCATCCACTTAACAACTAAAGCATAATTTTTCCTCGCGGGTTTGACAATGGTGGTAATACAGCACAGTTACCTCAAAAGTGTATGATCTAAATGGGTAGTAGAAAAAAAGTCACCAATCGTTTTCTCACAATAACATGTTAACATCCACACAGATTGGTCAAAGCAATTACCAGTTCAAATTCAGATTTGTTGCAACATTAGTATATAATCAGTTTTTCTTTCTTCAACTGAATGTTCAGCACCCACAAGTAATGCATCATAAGATCAGCATTTGGGAAGCATGCTTTCTGATTCGAAGCAATAATTTTTTTGACTTTTGCACTCAAAACTCAAAAGCAAGATATGTACTTTCAAAATACTAATCAAATTTGTACATGGTTCACCCACTTTTTGGTGGTTTCCATATAGTTACATTTACTCATCACCAAAAAAAAAAAAAAAACATACTTATCAGAAGAAGCTAAGTAACCATTTACATGTGGACAAGATCTATGCAAGTGCCATTGAGGAAAAAAGAGCAATAAATATAAAAGATGTCCAACAAATTAACGGGCTTCCAATTGAAAGGGAAGTAGATTAAATGTGCTCCAGCAGAGAAAGCATCAAATGCTGATTGAATAAACATAAGCAAATGTCAGTAAAGAAAAGTATCCAAAAACTACAGTACACATCTAGTATGTAGAAGTGGAGGCACACTGGTGTGCCCATTACACCCACTAACTCCACTAACTCCTCACCCCAGTAACCAACACTCTATTCCCACTAACTAAAAGACTCTAGCATTTAGTTAAGTTAACTACACATACGAAGCTAACAGGGGCTTCACATACCAAACTCTCAAGTGTTTGCTCTATAATAGTATAGTTATAGATAACTTAGATTCACTCTAGTATTCCTCATTACAACAAATTAGGCACTTGGAAAAAATTATGAGGGAAATTTTAGGAAATTAATACCATAAGAAGCAGAGTAAGTGTCCTGGTCATAACCATTGCCCAAGTGGTAACTACCAATTGACTCAGAAACTAAAACAAGAAGCAACAATTCAGTAACGGGTAGGAGAGCAACAAAAAAACACATGATTCCTGTTTGCAGCATATGTATCTCCACAACAGCATAAGAGCACAACAAAAGTAAAACATGGCACAAGGGACATCGAAAAGAAAATCAGAGAGAGGTACAAACCTTGTGAAAATTAAATACCAAATCTAGCTCACAAACATTGCTGAAAAAATGATCCAATATCTCCACAAATAAGTGGATACACTCTAAATATGCCAACTCATTATCCGTGATATCAACACACAATGAGAAAAATAATCCAGCATATCGCCTGTAAATAACCTTGTGTGTACGGAACTGCAAGAAAAATTATAAAAAAACATTACTAATTTCAAAAGCACCTGAAAGAGAACCTGATAAAAATACTAGAATTCAAGCTTGAGAGCCTTGTATATAATTCAATATTATGCGAAGAAAAAGGGTTGGAATTAAGTGCTTCTCGTCTCAACAGGAAGTGTAAGTTGGAATAGTAACAGTTCAATTTATATTCAGAAAAGGGTTTAACACTTTAAATTTTTTAGGAGTTAAGATTTCTAGAGCTACAAAGAGTCCATCACCTCAACTTCAATTATTTATATCACTTCAAGACTACTAGTGCATATCATTCATGCAAATTCTGCACAGTAACAAACTAAAACGATCAACGTGTAAGCTTACCTCCCTGCTGCCCAATATGATCTAAGAGATTAAAGCACCTTTCAAACTAGTGGTTCAAATATTTCAAAAAAACCATTTCTTTAGTCCATGAATATAACCACATAGCATCAACAATTAAATGAGCAAAAACCAAATAGAAACATGGGTTCACTAAGGAACAGTCACTCCGATGCTTAACTCAATAATGAATGTAATTCTCACACAATCTAATACATAAGCCAAAGAATGGATTACAGTGATCATACCTAGATTCCAATACGATAATCCTTGCATCTCTTTCAAATTAAACCTAAAGAAATGCTAGGCCGTGAACTTGAAAGAGATATGGGTCTATATTCCTACCTCAACGAAATTGGTGAACTTGGGATCTCTGTTCACAACCAAGCGATGAACCTACACATCAGGAAACAAAATTCGGAACCCTAAATTCTTCGACCACAACAAAAATACTAAAGAAGACAAAATCAAAAGACGAATTTACCTCGTATTCGACCTTGTGCTTCTCGGATTCCTCAAGAGGAATGTAATACTTGGCGAGGCGAGTCTTCCCCTGTCTGTTTTGGAGCAGTATGAACCGGATCTGCCATTCACAGACCAACAAAGAAAGCCACAGGAAAAAAAAAAAAAGAAGAAGAGAGAATTTCAGTTGCTTAAGCGTAATTTTCAACCGGCCGTCTGGTTGTCGGAAAGAATGAAGGAAAACTAAAGAAAATGTATGGGGAAAAATTAGCCATTTTCTTTTCTTTTGATATCATTCTTCCCGAGCACTTTCTTTTGATATCATTCTTCCCGAGCACCAAACGGAAAATTTTGTAGGCAAAACAGAGAAAGTTGAATCGAGGGTACCATTTCTGAAAAGATTGCGATAGATGGGAACAAACACAATCAAGAATTTATGTGCAGCTAGCGAAGATCATACGACAAGGGCGCAATACAGATGAAAAAACGATCAATTTGGAATAGCGGAGGAAGTCGCAGGTTGGAATTTTCGATATGTCAAAGCGAGTGATGTGGGTGAAACAAAGCGTACTTGTCGCTCACACGGGAACCGTGTACTGGTTGCGCTGATGGCCGTTGATGTGTTTTTTGTTCTTATTCTGGTATTTTTATCTGGTTAATCAACGGCTATGGTTGAATCCGACGAGTTAGTAAGTTGTTTTGGACCCGTCTTTAATTCTATAGGTTCCTTTATTAACTTCGCTCCTTCATGAAACGACGTCGTCGTATTCCATCTGTAGCTAGTCAAGAAAAGTTGCCTTGATTGGAATAGCCTTGCCTAGATGATTTTGAATTACATTGTTGGGGGCAAAATTTGATGCTTGAAAAAGCATCTTTGTCTGAGAACACGAAATACCATAATAAGAAATTATATAATTATCTTAAATTTAATTAAAAAATATTATTCTCTTAAAAAATTTGTACAAAAATTTTACTAGAATGATGTGATAGCAATATTATTATAATTAAGAATTATTATGATGGATGTTTTGTTTTAAAGTGAATGACTCTTGTTCAATTACATCATTGCGATAATTCTATATAATTTTTTCTGTTTGTATAGCAGTACTCATTTTAATTAAAAATTTGACTTTAATAAAAAAAAAGTGAAACAAAAATAATCGATGGAGCGATCCCAAATAATATTAAGGTTTATGTATGATTGTCAGGTTTATTGTAAAATTGTGACGGTTGAATTTTCTCGAAGAGATGAGTATCATATGTTTCTTATGATTGTTATTTCATATCAATTGACAAAAAAAAAAAAAAAAATTCATAGGGTTAGGACAATCGCGCACAAATAGAAAGTTCATAAGGAAATTAAAGCAAAACAAAAAAGTGAAGTGGTTAACCAAGTCACCTGGACATTTGAGAAGAAGATGAGCATCAAGTTGCTTTCTCAGTTTAACAATGCCACTGAACATCACTTGGAACCAAATCTATCATACCTTTACCACAAATAGAGACAGTGCATAAAGAAGGTGATGTTCATATCACCATCATAAAGTTCTCAAATGCTGCTAAATTACAAAACTTTGGAGTGAATTCCTCAACTCACCTTTTTCTTGACCTGCATGTTTTTCCCCTTTATTCTCAATCCCCTGTCTCTGAATCCAAAATACATTATCGGATCCTAACTGCTACCCTCCAATCATATAAAGAAATTTCACAGAAATACATAATTTTATTTGCGATCAGGTCAACTTGGTGTTCTAAAAATCGTGTTCATACTTTGAGTTTGCAGCAGCCAATAGAGCAGCTCCGATGCCAGACCCATCTTTGGAATGTTCTATGACTACATTCTTTGAAATCTCCGATCCTAGAAGCTCTGTGACTGCATCTTGGAGGTATCTTCTGTACTGGGGATAATGCTCATACAAGCCTCCATCCATGGCTACTACTGTCCTTTTTCCAAAGATGAGGCCTTTTGAATCCTCCTCCATCTTTTGGAGTATCCCTACGATGCCAGCACCAGCTAAGCGCCCACCCCTCTTTACAATGGCGTCACAAACTTCTAAGACTATTTTCCTTGCATTTAAATTGGATTTCACCTGATATCAAGTTGAATTGCAGAATTCTGATTATTGTCTCAAAGTTCGATATAAGCTTCAACTGATCAGAAATCAACCTACTGTTTCACGTCATATGAACATGACTAGATTTTTCCAATACTTTTTCAGCAGCCAATAATATCTACATCATTTCATAAATAACAGAAATATCTCTTTCATTATGTTTTGGCAAGTGGAAGAAGATGGTATGCCAATATCTTCTTTTTCTACACGTGACATATCCTAAGCAAGCCCATGCTTCTACTTAAATAATGTATGTAAAAATATTTCAGTGAATAAATCTACAGAGCTTGATGAGTGATTTACCCCAGCCACATCATGTAGGATTGATTCAACAGCTTCAAGATCTTGGGAAGTGTCTTGCTGCATATCACATATATTTGGGGTCCTAAAGAACACAGTTCAGAGCAGAGTTAGAATATGTGAATAGAAATGTAACATGATTCCATCATGGATTATCCATACAAAAATAAAGAAATCCTGAAAAAAAAAAAGAAGTCATGATATTGCATGAATCGATTGAATAAGAAAAAACCAAATCTTCAAGGATTTTTTTAAAACCAGCTTACTGCATATGAGATAATAATTAAGGAGTATTTAGTTAATCCAAATCAAGAATGCAGCACAACTGAACTTAAGAAAGGTGATATTGCCGAGGAGTCAAACTATAATTCTCTACATGAAGGTTAATACCATATTCAATGCATTTATTTGTCATCAATAACAGGTCCTTCCATTCTTTATCCCTCTTATTAGGATTTGTTCCCTTTTTTGGTAATTATATTAGGATTCATTCCTCAGGTGAATGAATTCTTTATCTAATTAAATTAGATCCGATGATCCAATCCATCAGTCAACATCAATGGCATTTATTCTAAATCTCACACCTAATTCTTCCATATCCAATTCCATAGCATTGATGTGCACAGTATATGTTTAGTCTGGAGTTCTTACAATGCAAAAAAGAATATATATATATATATATAACTTTTACTTACTTTCTTGTGACTAGATTTATTCCAGATTTGCACTGTTTGTTATATCAGTTTTTCATTTAGGGATCACTTATATGTCAATTAAGAAAGTTTCAAGCTTGTTTTACCCCTAAATGCTATAGAAAATTGTGGGGCAAAAGCATACGGCCCAACCCATGTGGTTAGGCCCAAACCACGTGAGTCAAAATTGGGTTGCTTGACAACCCAAACTTAGCATCGAAGCAACCCCGGCCCAAGGCCCCGACCTCATGCCAACCTGAGCCCAAACCGCTAGTGGTCTCAAAACATTAAATGCGGAGTTGACCCGTATTAAATGCGTCAGCGGCTCCTCACGCGACGTCGACCCGAACGTCCGATCAGCCGAATTCTTTAGCGACGGCAAGCCAGGCCCTGCATGCGGTTAGACGACGTCAATGATGATACCTATCCAACAAGCCATGATGACCTGATGGTAGGCCAAGGGCAAAAACACTTTATCGATCACACTATAAATACCCAAGCCATCGAGAGCCAGGTATGGACAACTGACTCTAAGTATACACAACTTTTATTCATTCTACTCTTGATTAAACTTGCTAACTTAATCATTAGAGTGTGATCGGCCCAACAAGGGTCGACCCATTCTAACTTCACTTCCTTGCAGAGAGTTTGGACCTATCAATGTGGGCTCGAGTGTTTAGCCCAGCCTTCCCGGAAAATCTCACTTACAAAAATCAATTTTAAACAGGCTTTTGACATCAATATTGTATACAATAGTCTTTTATGGCAGTAATGTTTGCAAAATTTCTGTCTTTTTAGCTTTACTTTCTCCAACGGACAGATTTCTCCAAACTCTGCCCTGACTGTTATTGCACTAGTGACTCAGATGAAGGCAAAGAGATTTAGAGAACGAGCTGTCAAAGATAAATATGAACTGCTAACCATAGTGTGATTCATACAGCAAAGAGCAGATAGCATGCCAACTCAAAACTAGTAAGCAGGAGATACATTGCAGCGGTGGGATTCATCGAATGAAGAACAGACAACATGTCAACTCGCATGTAGTTGGACCAACTAAAAACATATTTCATTCAACTTTAGTTGATATGACTCGGGGTGAGTTTCCAAACCTTCAGAACTTCTTTTATGTGATAAAAAAGACTAGAAGACTTGCTACCTGAGCACAAATGGAGTGGATAATTTCTCCAGAATAGATTCGCCAAATAAAGCACCTGCTTCAGCCATTTTTACTAGCACTCGTCTTGCAATTTCACCCAGATACATACCAGAAATTGTCTTCTCAAATATCTGTCTCCATGGGAGAAACAAAAAAAAAAACAATTTGAGATTTAGATAGCTTGCACATTACTTGTATGACTAATACAAACTTGTTACATCATAGAAACAAGAGTTCACCTGCTCACCAGGATTGATACTCTCGGCATCCATGTCCCTATCAAACTCAGTTAAAGGAAGACCATTTGAAAATGCTCCCCACTCCGTATTGACAATCTGAATCAATCCGCACATTCAGCAAAATATATCCTTGAAACTAAAACCATCGTTATTGATCTAGGTAGGAATTTTACAAACCGTTCTTCCTGTTGTGGAATTGTGGCCCTGTAGCTTAGGAATAGCATCTACACGTTCTACATAGCATGCATTCGTTCCAGTTCCCAGAATGACAGCAACCATGACATCATTGTCCCAGTATCTTGCTCCTGCTAGTGTTCCCACAGTATCATTGACCTAAGTTGCACCAATTAATAACACACTATCACACTTCCATCCTAGGATCTTTTCAAGCACGAAGCTAGCTTGAGTAAAACGTACCAGGGCAGAGACCCGCATATCCAATCCCCGCTTTGCCATAGCTTCATTCAGGCAAGCTACTACATCTTTCCCAGCCTGTAAAAGATTTGTGAAGTTCTCTAAGTTTTTTTTTTTTTTGCTGAGACAATACAAGCCAGAAAGAAACAACCAGGAAACCAAACAAGGAAGGAAAGAAACAACCAACGAAGTTAAGGTTCCTCAGCCATGGATGCTCTAAGATAGTTATATGAGGAGAAAATAGGGTAGATCATAAATGTTAAAAGGACAATATTTAGAAACAACAGGACATTTGTTCTGTTTTCAGTCCTGTATATTATATATGTATGTATTGTTTTCACTCTAATTTTTTATGCCGTAAATGTTACAGGACTACCTATAGAAGTATAAAGATAACAGCACTGTCATTTCTCCGTAGTTGCTCAGAGAAAGTTGAAATACCAACCGTTCCAGAGACTGCAAAACCCTTTGTCCACTTGATCAGTATGCCGGAATCAATAGATGTCTGCCTCACAGGGAAAGAAAATGTGAACCCAATTTCCCTCTTCCTTCCACTAGGCAGGTGGAAATTTCCGCCCTCCTTTTGTGTGAAATTGCCCAGCCTAGAAGCAATAAAATCAAAAAGCTCCTACAAGCATCACAAGTTATACCAATGAACAGCAAGCAAACACAAGAAATTCACATAAAAAGCATTTTGTCAAGATGATGAACAAACAGACCTCAGAGGTACCAAACATAAGCTCTTGTGGGATCGACACTTGCTCGAATTCAGTGGCAATCACACGCTCATCCTTCCCTCCTAATTGCACTCTCAGCACTCGGAAGTTCGTTCCTCCAAGATCCAATGCATAAAACAATCCTTTCTCATTCCTTGTAGAGCAAATTGATTTAAATTATCACAATTAATTTCGGGAAAATAAAAAATAAATCTGTTTCCCTAGATAACTGCGTAACAGTGATAGGACCAACAATTGTAACGTTTTCTATTTTTACCCCTTTTACCAATCTCGTTATTCTCAAATGGAATTATTTTCATTTCATTTATCAAGAATCAGCAGAAGTACAATTATTTTGAAATATAACATAATCAGACCATGTAAGAACTAGTTCAGACAAACTCGTAATTGTACAGTCAACTATAGGCAAACCAACTAGACCGAGTCAAGAACGTCAAAGAATTTTTTTTTTGATAGCAACCCACAAAAGGATTGAACAAAAGTGACTCTTTTTTACATACCCAGTTGGCAAACTATCGACATAGCTGAGTATCATCTGGAGATCACTACCACCGTCGGCGGCTAGCCCAGCACGCATGTCGGCAGCCATGGCGTCGGCGACGTGGCGCAAGACAGGCAGAGGAGTAGCACAGTCTTTCTGCAACTTGGTCAAGATTGGGGCGACGGATATGACCTTGGATCGGACGGCCATACTTACCCGAGGGACACCTCCAGGAGATCGGGAAAGACAGAAAGATCGGAAGGCCGGTGGGCTGGCGGTGACCGACATTATCGGCAGACGGTAAGATCAAGAATGTTAGACGAAGGAGAAGGAGAAAGAGACGAGGAAACTAATGACGAGGCTGAGAGAGAGAGAGAGAGCACATTGTGATTCTTGACTTTCTATTTAATTATTTCTTGATGGGAAGGTTTTGAACAGTTAGATTTACAAATTTTAAGAATTGCTACTCTGAGCAGCATTAACCGCTTCCAGAGCAAGTGCCCTTTTAAATCAAGGTAAATTCTAACCTTGCCTCCTTAATTACACATTTTAAATTTATTTTATCTTATTGTACATAATATTGATAATTATATTTTTTTAAAAAAATTATAAAAATATAAATTTTAATATTTTATATAATCGTACAAAATATTTTTAAAATATATTTTTAAGACACATGTTAACAAGATTTTTAAATTAATTACCTCTAAATTAACAGACATATTGTACATTACTCTGAACATAGTCAAGTTTGCTCTTAATACAGAAGTACTTAAGAGTTGAAAGTATGTTTCCGTTGGCGGGTGTAGTTAACTATCTAAGCTAACCACCTAACCGGTCGTCACCTACACTGTCCAATTTGGTGCTTTTTTTGGTTTTTTTGTTTTTTTTATTTTTTTCAAGTCAGTTGGATGCTTGGGATAATTGTGGGCGGACAAAACGATGTTGACGCAACATCTATGCTTTGTTCTTATTCGATGAGTCCAATTCATTTATCTTTAATGTTGCATATATGCTACTTATGGCAGCATATTTTAATGATTTATGCCGTTCGGAGATGAAAAATTATTCAAATAATATATAATTCTCGGTATGAATAAAGCCGATGATCATTCAAAAAAAATATTTCCCAACAGACTCTGCAAGGCATGATTTTCGAAGATAAATGTCAAAAGTAACTTTTAATAATTTTTAAGAGTCATTTACCAAAACAAGTAGCTGACTAGTAGCTTACTATTTACCAATTTAAGTCCTACCAAAAAATTCACATGCGTGGGATGGGAACTACTGGGTGGATCCCAAAATAATTAATATTCAACGGGTGTGATGATTTTTTTTTTTTTTTTTTCACAACAAATGTATGAATTGGTCACCGCTAATTCTTACAAAGAAATTGATACATGTTTTTTTCAAAACTAAATTGAATAATTTGAAAATAAGTTTAAAAAAAATTAAATTAGAGGGTGACTTAAAATCTTACCAGCTTGTGGGTTACATTTTTTTTTTCCTGTAACCTGCCATTCGAGCTTAAACCCGTATCATCGGAGGCCGTGTAAGCCGGACCCAGTTTTATGGGTGGAGTCCAGCCAGCTAGTGAAAACTCAGATGGGTGGGGCCTGGTCCTTAACCTTTGGGCTTAGAGGTGAAGCGTCTCTATCTCTGTCTGCCTGTCTTGAGTCTTGGGCCCCAGATCCACTGAATGAAACCCGTCCGTCCACTAAGGCTGTGTGATATAACCTTGTTGAGCCGAGGTAGCACGTCATTCAAGCTTGATTTGAAAACATTAATGAAATTAAAAATATATTTAAATTTAATTTATTAAATTTTTGAGTCAAAATTAAATGAGTTTTAATAAATTTGATCGCGAGTTAAGTTTGAATAGTTTAAATTTTTTAATGTATATAAATTTAACGAGCTGAGTTTGAGCCAAACTTATAAAATTAACAAGCTTTAAATATGTTTAAATTTGACTTGTTTATATTACGAACCGTTCTCGAATAAGCTTTTAATGAGTTCAATGTGAGTTGAGTTTGAGTAACTTAGTTTGTTTTATTTACAGCCATATGTGTGCATAAAGAATTTGGTGATAGAAAGAAAAAGGGAAAAAAATGTGAGAGAAAGTTCTCTTTTCCCTTACTTTTGCTTTTTTTTTTTTTTTAATTTTTTCTTAATAAATTTAGAATCCAAACACAATATAAATGAAATTGATCACGGAGAAATGAAGGTATCCCCTGCTTGTATTTTTTAACTCCTCTCTTCTCTCTCAATAAATCACCCCCATGGAGTGTTTGGGTAACTAGTTTATAAGGTGTAAGTAAGTTTTAAAAAATTACTTTTTTAAATTAATTTTTTAAAAAATCATGTTAGATTTTGTGGGGAAATAACCTCTGGCCCAACCCAATGGGTGAGGCCCAATCTACGCAAATTAAAATTAGGGCTGCTTGGCAGGCTCAGATCAGAATTAGAGGGAAGGCCAGCTTTGATTGCCGATCTCCTTCACAGCATAGCCCAAACTGCGAAAAGCGGACCCAAACTGCTAGCGGTCTTTGAGCATTAAATGCAGAGTTGACTCGCATTAAATGCACAAGCGGCTGCCCACGTAACATCGACGTGCACGTCCGGTCAGTCGAAATCCTCCACGACGGTGCACCAGACCCTGTAAATAATCAGGCAGCGTCAATGATGATGCCTACCCAGCAGGCCATGAGAGTCTGCTGGTAGGCCAAGGCAGAACACACTCCCTCAAAGGTTCTATAAATACTCAAGGCATCGAGAGCCAGGTATAGACAGTTAACTCCAAGTATTCACAACTTTCATTCATCTTTATCGATTAAGCTTGCTAACTTAATCTTCCGAGTGTGATCGGCCCATTAAGGGTCGACCCATTCTAACCTCCTTGTCTTGCAGGAGATATTTGGACTCATCCATTTGGGGCTTGAGAGTTCGGCCCAGCCTTCCAGAAAAATTCCACTTACAATTGGCGCCGTCTGTGGGAAGGCTAAGAAAAACTATGAGTCTAAACAACTAAAGATGTAGGGGAGAGAACCATGACGGGAGAGGCTTCGGAGCCTCCTCCAGTAAAGACCCGACCAACTCGGCGCACTCCCAATCTACACTAGTAGATCGGCAAAGAAGGAGAACACTAAGGTCAGAGATACGAACGCCCGCTGAAAGCCACCAGGAAGCACCAGATGAAATGCAGAGGGATACGGGCTATGTTAGGGACAGAAACTTTCGTAGGAACCATCCTCGGAACCTTGCCCCGTCACCCTCCAGTGAGCGGATCCTGAGTGAGGATACGCTTCGTGCAGCGGAGAGGGAAATTCGACGGTGCGGAGAAGAGATAGCCTACCTCACCTCCCAGGTTCGGGCCATGAGGGAGGCATTCTCTGGAAGAAATGGGCGTGGGAGAGAAGGGTCCCCAGATCGGGAGCAGGTTACTGGCGCCGGGGACGATCCAGCATCGCCGGTAAGAGGGAGTTACACCCCTAGTACCGGGCATTGCGTTAACAGGTGCACAGGTCGGCGGAGGGGAAGGAGCGAAACCCCGCCAAATAACAGTCCAGCTGAAGGAGATCGGCGGAGAGAGGATTGGGAGAAATGGTATAACGAAAAGCAGGAGGATAGAAGGCAGCAAACTAAGGAGCGCACAGCCCATGACCTGATGAAAAAGGCCCTTGATCAGATTGCATCCACGCCATTCACTGAGGAGATTAAATCCCACCCAATTCCTCGAAAATTCACCCCACCAAAGTTCACCCTCTATGACGGGAAGTCCGACCCGATTAACCATGTTCGGCATTACAAACAGCTTATGGTAGTGTGGTGCAGTGACCAGAAGCTGATGTGTCGAATCTTCCCCTCCAGCCTGGGAAGCGTGGCTTTACGATGGTTTGATAAATTGCCACTTAAGTCAGTTTCTAGCTGGAGGCAACTAGCCGAGCTTTTTACAGCTCGTTTCATAGCAAACAGCTTACAGCCGAAAGAGGTTGATTTCTTGCTGACATTACGAAAAGAGGATGGGGAAGGATTGCGAGCATACGCCCGATGCTATTGGGAAGCTTATAACGAAATTGGCGAGTGCAGCGAGCAATTAGCTGTAACTCAGTTCAAGATCGACCTTCCCAGGGAGCATCGCTTGCGACAGTCCTTGATGAAGAAACCAGCTCTCACGATACAAGAACTACCCAACGTTCTGTGGTCCTATAGAACAACCCCAAGAAGGTCTACCGGAGAAACCCCGTTCTCCTTGGCATACGGGGTGAAAGTAGTCATCCCTTTGGAGGTCAGACTACCAACAATCAGATCGGCAGCTTTTAACACGGGTCTCAACAACCAGACGGTTGCAAGAGACCTGGATCTCGTCGAAGAAAGAAGGGAAACCACCTTAATCAGACTCACAGAGTATCATCGACAGCTAAAATGCTCTTACAACAAAAGGGTCCGCCCGAGGAGCTTTGCTCCAAGAGATCTAGTTTTACGAAAAGTGTTGGGGGCAACCAAGAAGGCGGTAGATGGAAAGCTCGGCCCAAACTGGGAAGACCCTTACAGAGTGACATCCCAGGTCGGCATTGGCGCATATAGACTAGAGACTGTTGAAGAAGGGAGACAATTGCCGCGACCCTGGAATACAAGCAACTTGAGAAAATTCTACCAGTAATACGAAGCTCCATGCGATGTAACAGTCCATGAAATGTGTAAAGCTCTGCTGAAGAATCAATGAAAATGAAGCTATTCAAACAAATCTACTTTGAGCACTCTGTGAAACCCACAAAATCCAAGTGTAAAAACTTGGTCCTGTCCAAGTTGGACAGGTCGGCCAAAGAAGGCCAAGATAAAAACCAAGTGTAAAAACTTGGTCCTGTCCAAGTTGGACAGGTCGGCCAAAAAAGGCCAAGACAAAAACCAAGTGTAAAAACTTGGTCCTGTCTAAGTTGGACAGGTCGGCCAAAGAAGGCTAAGACAAAAACCAAGTGTAAAAACTTGGTGCTGTCCAAGTTGGACAGGTCGGCCAAAGAAGGCCAAGACAAAAAATCAAGTATAAAAAACTTGGTCCTGGGCAAGTTGGGCAAGTCGGCCAAAGAAGGTCACAACAAAATCAGACAAGGCATATTCAGTCCACAACAAAATCAGACAAGACAGATTCAGTAATAAACAAAACGAGCTTTTTTCATTAAAAGGCATTGATGGTTACAAAAACTTCAGAGAAAAGAAAAGAGCAGTTATGCCGACTTCTCCCCTGGCTGCGAAATTGCCCCTGGCAAACCACCTTTTCAGCTCTTCCACATCCTTAGGGGGTTCGACAGCGGCCTTCAATTTTTCAGCTCTCTCCTTTTCAGCAGCAGCTTCTTCAGCCGCGGCTTTTAAGATAAGAGCTCGTTTGTACAGGGCATTTGCAATAACTTTCTTCGGATCTACGACGCCATTCTCAGTTGTGTCGAAATAATCTGGGCAAAGACGCCAGATGTCCGCAGTTTTGTCGGTGCCAAGGACATGGAGAGCTCCACTCCAGCCCTGCCGAAATATGGTGTGGCTCAAATCTGCCATCTCAATGGCCAGTTCATTGGCCGCTCTTTCCTCGCCTTTCTTCAACAACGCCTCCTCGTCAACCTTCAGTTGGGCCACTTCGGTCTTGAGGGCCTCAACCTCAGCATTAGCATTGTGTAGGTCCACGGACTGCACGTCGAATTTCTTTTCGAGATCGGTCAGTTCCCGATCCCTCCTCTCAAAGTTAGCCTTCATCAATAGAAGCTCGGTGGAGGCCTGTTCGGCCTGCTTCTTGAGGGCGATTCGTTTCTTGTTTGCGCCGATCCATTCTTCCTTTAACCGGCAGTGCTCTTCAATAAGCTCCTGATGCACTTCGGCAAGTTTCTGGAAGCGGGACATCGCTTCCAACGAATTCAGACAGCCCTGAACCAGGGGAAAATCCTATTAAAGACAGTTGATCAGAAAAGCCCTTGAAACAGAAAGAAATGATCGCCGACTTACCAAAAGCGAGTCGTGGAAGGCTCCCATAAAAACTGCCGCATCACTGGCTTCGCCCAACTTTGCCATATCTCTTTTCTGGAGTACGCTCTTCATCACGCCAAACGCTACCTCGGCCTGCTCAATCATCGAATCAGTTGTCGAGAGAGGCCGACCTAGGATATCAGGCGTAATGGTTACAGTCTCGCCGACCTCTTCCACTATGCCTTTTTCTTTCTGCTTTTTTGGAGCTGGAGTCGGTGCAATAGCCTCCAACCCCCTTTTCTTCTGTTGCCATGTCTCAGGCCTTTGTTGAGCTGGGGGTGTTGTCTCGACATTTGCTGTTGGGAGTTCGGCAGTTGGGGCATCCGCCGATCTTTCCGCAGCCGACTTCAGTGGCTTGCCGGCAGCAGCAAACATCCTCTCCCTCAGATTCATGCTATCCTCTACAGTGGTGGACGGAGTGGAACCTTGTGTTGTTGCTGGAACGCTGACCCGACGGTCCGGTACAATGAATGGCGACGAACTGGATGCCGAACTATGGGACCTCGATCGCTCCCCGTGTTGTCCTTCACCCCCAGGCTCCAACGGAGAAGCGACTGCAACTGTTACCCCAGTAGGGCCGCGGGCCCTTTCAATCGCTATACCGGTCGGAATTTCCTCGAAATCTCCCTCGGCACCCTCCTCTACCAATCTTGCAAAGGTACTCTGGGGAACACCTGTGTTAGCGGTGAAGGTCGAGTATCGTAGCGGGTACGCTAGCAAGATATGTGCAGCCCGACCAACGTGCTTCAATCTGCCCTCGCCGTCGTATTTCAAAACCTTGTTGAGATCGTCGAAGTTGACTAACCAGTCACACGCCTTCAACCGCTTCCCTTTCTTTTCTGTAAAAATGCGAGGGACAAGTGAGATACATATTACAGTTTAAGAAACTCACAATATAAGGGATCGGCATCGAACCTATTTCAACGGGCTTTCTAGAGCATCGAATCGCCGGTCTATCTTTATCGGGAACATCGTCGAACTCCCATGGACCGGTTACCCAAACCCTAACTTCGTCGACGCCCTTACCGGAGGAGGGCAGACACTTCACTAACTCTAAGGACTTATCTATGGCCCGCAAATAAACTTTGTAAGTGCCTCCGACTTTACAAAGCGTGTAGCAATAATCCAGTTCGGCAAGGCCCAGGTTCACACCCAGGCGCCGATTTATTTCAAGCATTCCGAAAAAGATTCTATAGACGTTCGATGATAATTGGGAGGGCGACACCTTATTTTTTACTATGAATTTATGAAGAAGAGGATGGAGGGGAAACCTAAGTCCCCTTTTTATGATAGCAATGACTAGGAACGACACCCCCTTTTCGGTCTCACCCATGCGATAGTCCTCAGGATTGACCAGCTCTAAGCCGATCTCATCCGAGACTTCAAACCTAGCCCTAAACGCGGCAAGGGCCGACGGACCATCTAACATTTTACGAAGACGGGACGCCATCAGGGGACAACCGTCAAAACACAGAATACAGTGAAGAGTAAAAGAGTTGCGGGCTCAAAGGACACTTACAGTGGTGGGTGCCGAAACAGCTGACGCACACGCTATTCAGTAGGCAAAGGAAAAGGAGCAAGTGTCTTCCAACTGATTAGGGCGATGCTCTTTTATACACACCAAAGCCGTCGGTTCGTACACGGTAAAACGGCGTTAATCATGACGCTCTGCCGAAGCGTCACATCGGTCGTCGATTCAATAAACGCCTCACCAATGAATCTTTTAAAATCCCTGCCATTTATGTGGCCGGGTGACCATTACAGCCCTTAGCCGTTTCAGAAGCCAAAACGACACAAAGGCTGGGGGGCAATTGTGGGGGAATGACCCCCGGCCCAACCCAATGGGTGAGGCCCAATCTACGCAAATTAAAGTTGGGGCTGCTTGGCAGGCCCAGATTAGAATTAGAGGGAAGGCCAGCTTTGACTACCGACCTCCTTCACAGCATAGCCCAAACTGCGAAAAGCGGGCCCAAACCGCTAGCGGTCTTTGAGCATTAAATGCAGAATTGACTCGCATTAAATGCACAAGCGGCTGCCCACGCGACGTCGACGTGCACGTCCGGTCAGCCGAAATCCTCCACGACGGTGCGCCAGACCCTGTAAATAATCAGGTGGCGTCAATGATGATGCCTACCCAGCAGGCCATGAGAGCCTGCTGGTAGGCCAAGGCAGAACACACTCCCTCAAAGGTTTTATACCCAAGACATCGAGAGCCAGGTATGGACAGTTAACTTCAAGTATTCACAACTTTCATTCATCTTTATCGATTAAGCTTGCTAACTTAATCTTCTGAGTGTGATCGGCCCATTAAGGGTCGATCCATTCTAACCTCCTTGTCTTGCAGGAGATATTTGGACTCATCCATTTGGGGCTTGAGAGTTCGGCCCAGCCTTCCCGAAAAATCCCACTTACAGATATAAATTACTTTTTTAAACTATTTTTCTATTATCACCCAAATACAATTTAAACAAATCATAAATATAAATCACAAATAACTAAATAAGTTAGTTCAAACACCTTACATCTAACCAACACCCACCTCTCTCTCTCTCTCTCTCTCTCTCATCTCAAATTAAAAGGTCATCCTTGTTGCCACCTTCACTGAATCCTGGTTGCCTTCTTCTCTATAACAAAATTAATAAAATAGAAATTATGATGCCAAGATGCAAAATGAAGCAAGTGAAAATAGCAATGGCAATGACCCTTCCACGATTGGGTTTGTTACAGGAGAGCTGGAGGAGACAAAAAAGAAAGCCTCCTAAAAGCAAGAGAAGGAAGCTTGCTAATGGCTACTTACCTCTCTACCTTACAAGAAGAGCTCCAAAGGACGAAACGCGAGCTTCGGCAAATGAAGGAACTGGAATATGAAAAGCAAGTGATTGAGGCAGAAATCAAAGATAAATATTTGTTGAGGATTCGACAGAATTCGATTTCTAAACAAGAACAACCAATCAATTAGGAGTCGAGTTCCAAAAGAAGAGATACGCTTCTTTTGCCGGTCCTCCATCATCAGCTGAAGTCACTCTACAACAAGATTACACAGTGCTACTGAAAAGCACCCTTCTCTGAAGAAGAAGAAGACGAAGAAGCCATTGATCCTGCTCATTGGAGGGATATTTTCCAAGAAGAAGAAGAAGAAAGGAAGCTCCTCTAAAGTTGCATCACCACGAGCTTTGATAAGTGCAAACGAAATTACATCAAATTTTCAAAATAGAATTCAATAATCAGTGTTTGAACAGTACCGTCAAAACTAAGCCGGCATTGCATCAGCCTAAAAAATGAAATGAGAATCCACCAACCAGCCTAAAAAATGAAATGAGAATTAGTCCAATTAAGGTAAGTAGAGCATGTACCACGCAAGTGTCTATTTAATACAAGTGAGCAATAAACTGCAACATGTGTCTCTAACTCTTGTTTTTTCTTATGTTCTTAAAAAAGAAGTGTCTTATTTTGTTATACCCTGCTTGTGTAAAAAAAATTTACACTATATCAAAAGTATACTTTTTTAAAATTATATCAAGACAATGCCAATCATTTTATAAAAGCTACGGTTATATCAAGCTTTTCCTGGGTGTGCATGCATTTTCGGAGGTTAAAGAATCCATATTTCCCACCATTAAGAATACTCAATAATTGACTTTGACAAGTGTGTAAAATTTTCACCCAAAAATTACTTAATTGAGAAAGAGCTTGAAGTAAAAGTGTACCGCTTTTAATTACAATATCGGCACTATCCAAATTTGAGCCTTTCTGCATTGCATAAAGTATTATAAGTTAGAGTAAACCACTACGTTGGTAGTTGTCTGCTCGGGTGATCCACGCGTTTTACTTGAGATTGGTAAATTGTGGATAAGGAGATGTGTTTGAAGGGCACTGTCTTTGACAATTTCTTTCACGTCATTATTAAGACCAAAATTAAAAAAAGTAATCAAGAAGAAGAAATGTACCCATAAATCATACTTAATATGTCAAGGTTTTAGACTTTTAAGTTATTCTCGATCAGTATACAAAAACAGTGCACAAACGCAAAATACTTCTCCTTTTATTGTGGGGCTGGAGCCAACAAAGGAAGAGAATCGCTGCGAAATTCACCAAACAAACTGCAGGCATTGTGAAAATATAAAGCTAGCTTAAGACCAAGGCAGAAGCAGACGGTACGGATGAACTACCTATCAAAGCATCATATCTGATTTCCTGCCATAGAAGACCCCTTCTTGCGATGATTTGTTAAGGAACTCAATGCAGTCGGCAATGGCTTCATTGTAGTGTGAGCTCGAGGAGTAATATGAGCTGCATGAAGTCTTCGGCGGCTCAGGCCGGTCACACGATCTTCGCCTGGGAACAGACTCTGCCATCGCCTGAGACCGTCTAGATCGGAGGGATAAGATAAACCGCATTACAATCTTGCGGAAGCGCTCAAAGAGCTTCATGGCAGAGAAGTTAAACTTCTGAGAATTAGAAACCCTACTTTGAGGGACTTGGAGGTCTTCTTCAGAGTCTGATCTTACTTGTATAACAAAGCTCTCGCTCTGAGGCCTGTACATTTGTGTCTTGTGCCAGATGGTCTCCGGGAAGCGTAATGCTATCATTTGTGTCGTGACGCACATATATATATAAATAGAGAGAGAGAGAGAGAGGATGAGGTCTTCCAAAGCTTGAGTTTATTCTATGTGAACCAGACTCAAATGAGCATATATTCGGAGGAAAAAGAAGATGATGTCTCGACCATGTGCCCAAATCATTTGCATGGGCTTCTCTTGTCCTTACCAAGTACAATAGTTTATTGGTTTTCTGTGACTATCTTCAACTCTAAGCAGTGTATTAAGACTATAAACATCAGATTATTTAGATCAGGTGGGCCGAGATTAGCAGAAGTTTAAGGACGAAATGAGCTATCTCAGTGTATTTGACATGGGATTTTGACTAACATGCTTACTCATTTGTCAAATTTTCAGCATGTCCTAACTCCAAAGAGAGGTAAAAGAAGAAGAAGAGAGAAGTAGGGTATAAGTCCAGAGAGAGACGAAAAATTAAATGGTTCTATTTCTATCGTTGTCCAAATATTACATGGGAGTTTGTTGATCACTATTTGGTTAACTAAGATGAGCATGAAATGGAGAGCAAGGAATAAAAAATAATTAAAAAAAGCCCCCCAAGGGCAATCCTCTATCAGCATAAAACCTGCATTATTTAGTATAGTTTAAGGATTTAGCAATCCTGACGAGGTAGCATAATGATATCATTTTATTTCATTTGCAAAAAGCACCTAAGTGGCCCTCTAATCAAGCTTCTTTAAACGGGTAACGACAAATTAGATTTGTAGAGAATTTTTTGATGATCCATCGGTCAAAGGCCCTGAACATAGGACTTTGTTTATCTACAATTAATCACTAAAGGGATTAAGTAGGTAAATCTGTCCATCTATGATTGACTTCCTCTTGTTTAAAATTTGGGTTCTGAGAGTGTTAGTGAATGATGAGTGGCCTAAGGTCCATTTGTTTGTAGAATAAAAAAATAGAAGATGAGTAATATTTAATTTGATATTAAGAAGATGATGATGAGTGATAAGTAATACCATGAAGTGATGAGGAATTACTCATACTATGTTTGGTTAAAGTATGATAAGGAATAAGATAATTAATTTTAATACAATATTTTATAATTACAAAACAAACATTAATATAATAGTTATATAACATTAATATATATATAATGTATTATATATAATAAAATATAATATTGTGAACAGTGGGCAAATTGATTTTTTCGTGCTTACCCTCCACATTGAATATAGCATCCCACTTTTCATGTGGATAACTTATCCTCCATTTTATGAATATAATCTTCCTCCACTTTTTTTTTTTTTTTTTTTCAAACATGGGATTAAATAAGCCTCGTGGGTAACATCTCCAATCCCCCGTCCTTATTCTCAAACAAACATGGCCTTAAGAGATCACTAATCAATATGTTAGCACTTTGAACCATGTGGGTCCAATCTGATAGAGCAAAAGACATGGATGAGTAACAGTTACCCTAACTATACTTATTTTGTTCATGTATACTTGGGTTTATACATTTTGATATTTGATTACATCTATTAATCATTTTGTGAATCAAGATCCATACCCCTTGATCTGATGATGCCATTAGAATATTCATAAAAAAATTTTACCCTTCATGCCTCTGTGGATAACAAGAAATTATATAGCATCTCATTGGGGTGTAGCTTAAAATCCTATTTATCGGCTTTTGGCTTTACTTTGGTTTACAATTTTAAGTCGAAGCCAAAAGCAGATAAAAAAATATTATATCAAAGAATTAACTATATGAGTTTGGAAGCTGGGGAATATAGAAGTTGAATCCGAATGGGAATTTCATAATTTATTAGAACTTGCAACTAAAAGGGCTGTCTTGCCTTGAGATAATGATTTTGGTTAGAAACATTATAATAATTATGTCTTATTGCAACATTCTTTTCCAGATAAAAGGGATTGATGTTATGAATTATGATGATCTAAACCACTGACCCATGAAATGAAATTTATATATTCATGAATCATGATTCATTATCAAGTCATTGCATAATTAACAATATAGCAATGGCTTCTCTTTGTTCTTTTCCAGATAAAGGCCTATCTTGAAACTCATTTTTGAATGAGTTTCCTGATAGTCCTTCCCCCTTCACCAAAAAAAAAAAAAAAAGAGGCTTCCCTTTGTTCCGCTTTACGTGTCATCAATGGCTACATAACATCTCAAGAGGTGCATACTGGTCAGCTTGGGCGTCCTGAGGTTGCTTGCTCGGCCCAATTTTCAGGAGCTATTGTTTAATAGGGTCAGAAAGACGGGTCACAATTATCCACAAAATCTTGACATGTTATGGCCTATGGTTTTCCAGAAATAGGTGGGCTTCTTCCTGAGTACTAATGGATCCAGCCCAGAAACTCAACCCAAATGAAGGCAGAAATAAGTTAATTACTTTTAAAAGTAAACAATCATTTTGTTCCTCAAACTTTGCTTCAGATTTTAATGTCATCTCTAAACTTTAATTTCTTTTATTTATGCCCTCCAACTTTTAAAAGGAAGTCAATATGATCTAAATTGTCAAAATAAGGAAGGAAATTAAATGTTAATTATACTTCAGTTCTCTAAACTATACTTATATTATTTTACCCCATCCAACTAAAAATAATTACATTTTCACCATCAATAAATTAAAAATTTTCAATTTATTTGGTCAAAATTTTATACTAATCTGTAAAGTAAAGAGAAAAAATAATTTCATAACCATGAAATGTCATAAACCATCTCAAAATACCTAAAAATGGCAAAAATAGTCAAATTTTACTTTTGTGACCACCAATTATTAGCCCTAACAATATCAACAAGACTTTTTAAACCATGCATTTGTTAACCCGGGAACAAAAAAATTTATATTGTATCAGATCATAAATGTTATAAGTATTTAATTTGTTTTCTTTATTGTCTAACACAAACTTAAATTCTCATCATTTAGGGATTAAAATGTAATGATCTTTAGTTGAACGGGTAAAATGAAATTAAATCATAGTTAAAAGTGTCAAAATGTAATTAATCTCTCATTTTTTTAACTCTACATTGACTTACTTTTAAAAGTTGAAAGGCTTAAATAGAAAAAATCAAAATTTAAGGCAAAGTTGGAGGGACAAAATAATTGTTAATTTATTGTACTTTTAATAATAATAAAATTATACTTATACGAAATTTACTAGATTGACAGCGTGGCCATGGGCCAAAAAATCTGTAAATGACCATCTCTGAGTTTCCTTCAGTTGGGTGAAAATACTATACAAAATTCATATAAAATTTATGTACATAATGATATGATTAAAATAGAACATTTAATATAATAACTTTTAATTAAAAACTTTTACTGTCACATTATTTTGACAAATTTTTTTTAAAAGAATAGTATTTTTTTATATTAGAATGAAATCTTGCATGTTACTGGACCGTGGACCAGGTACATCCTCAGATCAGATGTGGGTAGTGGTATAAGCAGTGAGGTCACAAGATGAGACAAAATTCAGAAAACTAATAAATGATCTACTATGAGTAGTAAAGCTCGTGTAGTCTTATGATATTTATCTTACTATTAGCTGCAAAGGCTACCTCAGATTAAGAGGGAAGGCCAATGATGAAGCTGTCAACGCGTGCTTCCTGCTCCACGCGAATCTCAGTTATCACCAAACGCTAACTCATATGAGCTTGCTGACAACACGAAGTTTCTCATCAACCTCATTTTGCTATAAATTATTATGGCCTTCCACCTTTATATGTATATATATATAGTTACGAGTGCAGCATATTTAGTGGGGGGCATAGATCTCAATTGAGATTCTACTAAAATATATATCAATCTTGGAACCCCTCCGACCATTTTAATAGTTACGAGTTCAATCAATCTAAAACAATGAGAAGCAATGGCGGGCATGGCCCTGCATACATATATATATATATGGTCATTGCATGTGGTGGCAATTATATCGCATGGTTAGGCTTTGTCTGGGCTAATTCGACTCGGTAAAAGTAAAACAAGACATCTCTCTCTCTCTCTCTCTCTCTCTCATCTTTGCAATTGTTCCAAGTCTCCAAGGTGATCCCATGTGCCCTCCATAATTTGGCTCAAACCTTGTTTACAGAAGGTTGATCCTTCAATTTATTTAACTTGACTAAATCGTAGCTGTAACTTCTATTCACTATGAATATAAAGCAACCCACCAATTACAAATTAAGAGAGGAAGTTGGTTGTATCCTTCCAAGACAATGAATGAGTCAAATGTCAATGGCCCAAGTGTTGCTTCTTCTCCTTTAAAGTCGCTGTCTTTTTGTCATATCACATGAACAAACAAAACAATGATTTCAGTGTATACTTACTTTAAGTTTCTGAAAATATATTAAAAAAACCCTGGATTAGTTATATTTGATTGCGTAAAGTACGAAATACAAGCCAAAAAGACGTTTAAACCACTAAGATTGGAGGGCTTTGTATATCACTACGAAACAAGGAAGGATAGCCCTCGGATTAAAAACGTGTAGCTCCTCGAGATTCGAGTAAATCCCGGCGTGCCCGGCCACCGAGTCGTATGAGCCGGGTGGAACGCTATCCTCCTCCGGCGGCGCATCGTCCGCCGCGCGCTTCACTCTTCCCGCGATCACCCGGCAGACCAGCATGGCCCTGGGTGAGTCCGTACCGCCGAGGCAGTCGTGCGCCTTACCACTGCTGGCGGTGGTGGGCACTCCCTTGCCGTCTGATGCCTTGCCTTGGAATCCCTGCCTGATGATCGTGCACACCCCACAGCCCGGTGAGGAGCCGCACAAGCTCGACGAGCCGCCGGCGCCGAGCGAGCAAGCTAGAGTCGTGCAGTGGAATCGTAACAACTCGTTACCGTCGGCGGCGCATCTGGGGTTTTTCTTGGTGTTAGCGTTCGCACGGATCTTCACTGCGTCTCTGCAGTCCTCGAACCGTTGGATGGTGCGTTGTGTGTTGTGGACCTTTAGTATCCGTTCGATCTTGCAGATCGGGTTGTCTTTCTTGAGCCAGCTTGATTTGAAGATTATTTCCACTATGTTCCGACCCGAATCTTCCAGGCCCAGCTCCGAAACTGTACCATCAACAACATTTGATTACCGAATTACCCCTGGTTTTATTTGGAAAATTTTATTCTGATAAAATTATTGGACTCACACAAACGTCCTTTATAGACTAAAAGCAATAATACAATTAAGACCAGACATTTTAATTAACCGTCAGCCATTAGAATTTAGATATATCTTCTTTTTTCTTTTTTTGATAGTAATATATTTTCTTTAAAATATAGAGAAAACAAATAAATTTGAAGGGAAAAAAATTTCCTATACTCTTTATTTCTTATATTGTACCCCAAAAATGAAGAACGAATATTCTAAATATAAGTAGAATTGAAAAAGGGGCACAAAAAGATAAGAAAGCTAGAATTGAATTGGAAATCCTAAAACTTGTGCATAAATAAAAAGAAGTTTAGAGGTAATTAAAACAAATAAATGCCTAAATTGAAAGACAAAAATAGCTATTTCCAAGAAAGAAAGAGAGAATAGGAAAGAGAAAATACCAGCATGCCTAACTGCTTGATGGAGCTCTAAGCTTTCAATCTTTGGGAAAACCTCTCCACACTCGGAGCAAGCACATATTGTAGTCCTCGGAGATGGGTACCTGTTTTTTTTTTTATTTTAATTTTCAGGATACTTTTATTTTAGTGTATTACAATTCTAGTATAATCAATCTAAACCGTTCAAGCAAAATACCTGCTAGGATCAACGATCGTGTGGCATTCATAACACCCAGATAGCTTTCTCAATTGCATGCCTCTAGAAGACGGCGCGTACGTTGCACCACCGCCGCATGATCTCGCCGAGCTCGACAAAGACCGACTAGACGTCGACCCAGTAACGGCGGCTTTGATACTCTGCCGCCTCGTCTCCTGACCCACAGTGCTGCCTTCCGGCGAGTTATCGGCTCTGTGAACAACCTTCGTGTTGCCGTGAACAACGTCCCTGAAACTACATATTGAACTGCAAGGCCCCAACTTGGCATTCCCGCCGCCGGCCTTGGACGGATCGTGAACTCTTGACCCTTCGACCTGCTTGCAGGTCAGTAGGTTCTTGATTTGGTCCCATGAGGATGGTTGCTTCTGTTGCTTTCGCTTGCGCTTTGAGGGTTGTTTTTTGGCTTCTGAGGCCTCTGGCATGAAAGTGAGTAGTGCCATGAAAAGCAGGCCAAGAAAATTGAATAGAATTTTCACAGAGCGAGCTCTCTCGCTCATGGATGAGAGAGAGAGAGAGAGAGAGAGAGAGAGAGATTTTGAAACTGGAGATTGGTAATAAGGAGGTAAAGAAGGGTGGTGGGTCTTTATTCTTTCTTTTTTTCTTTTTTTTTTACTTTATTTATTGGTCCATTTGAGTCTCTGCTTTTTTAAATAAGCAATAAATCTGAGTATACATTAATTATTTTTTCTATGCGTTAATTTTTTTTTTCTACATGTTCAAGTTTGTACTAAATACTCTTTCAAACTCAAATAAACAACTATTAATTCGAACAAGTTAACTAAACTGCAAAGCAATGATGATGGCTGGCTTTAAGAGATATGAGAAATGAAACTTGGGACCTCAGACAAATTTAGCGCTTATTTTTAAATCCTACGTGCATAATTAAGCGCTTGTTTTTACTTGGTCAAGTGAGAGTTCATCAAAGGGGTTGAGAGGACTAGGCATGTGAGAGTGTTAGGAATTTAGGACGGCTAAATTGGCCTTATACAAAAACATGGTTCGTGCGATGTTTACTTGGATTTATTCTCTTGTTCTTGCCCTGTTTTCTTTTTCTCTAGCTAAAGTATGTATGGACTGGCAAGCTCATGACTTTTGTCGGTGTCTAAGGGCTCTGCTCACCAGAGTACAGAAAAGCTTTAATGTTTGAGTTAATTACTCAAAAATCACTTCTTCTTAATTCAATTATAAAACACTTGATGTGTAGTAAATTAAAAATGCTATTCTCAAAAACTATTTGTACTAAAAATCTTACTAAAATAATGTGATAATAATATTTTTATACTGATGTCTAAAAATTTTCTTTTACATTTTTAATTGTATAACATTACTTGTAGTTAATAAACGAGCCTTATTATCTTTCTCCAGGTCATCTAGTAGGCCAGCCATGCAGTTACTTAGTCTCTTTTCCTTAAGCTCTTAACAAATGCGGGTGTCATGTCTCAAAGATGTGATAGGTTCAATCTTTCAAGGTTCTTGTGGTGACAATCTGTCCGGGAGAGGCTGGCGTTGTAGAAGTTGGCCTACGAGAGTCTAAACGCTATGAAATTAAGGTGGATGAAAGTTCCTCATCAGTCCCTTTGCTTTTGGATATCACAAAAGAGCATTGATGAGAATGATTACGTCTTTCAATTTCCTCTAATCGCTTTATTCACGTTTACTGCTCAATAAGTTTTTAAATAAATCACTATTACGACAGCATGAAAATGACAAACCCAGAAGTACCTGATTTTAACCATTACAATAGCACAAGTGTACGATTGATTTACTCTCAAATGTCATTTAAACCTTAATATTCCCATCTCAAAAATCTTAATCACTGTTTTTAATTCCACTTTATGTCATGGACCGGGAAGTAGAGCAATTTGGGACTCAAAACATGTAGTAGTGCAGGTGCAGATGTAGATATTCCAGTACTAAAAAGAGGAGTTTTTGTTACGGAAGTATTTGTGACTGCCACTTTTCAGTCACAACTAGTGGTATTTGCAACGGGAAAATAGTCGTCGCAAATACCGTTACAAAAACTTTTTTTTGCGACGGCTGATATCCCGTGACAAATAGGTATCTTTTGCGATGACATTTTGCGACTAGAAGTTTCCTGTCACGAATGGGATGGCATTTCCGACGGCCTTTTTGTGATAGCTGACTCCCATCGCAAATGTCTAACGAAACGACATCGTTTCATTAGGCGTGCTCAAAATTCCCCTTCCCCCTCTTTTCTTTCTTCTCGAACAAAAGCCCTAGGTCGTCATCTCTCTCTATCTCACGCAAACAAGGGTGCACTTGGCCACCGCCACTGCCCCCACTACCTTCAGCCACTGCCGCCACTGCTTTCAGCTTCCACCACCACTGTTGCTACCTCCTTCGTCCCCCCTTGCCGCTGCCTTCCTTCGTTTGCCCCAGAGCGGCCGCCTCTGCCTGCTATTCTTTCGTCCTCACTCGCAACTGCTTGCTCCTTCTTCATTCTTCCTTAGAACTACCGTTGCTGCCTACTCCTCTTTCGTTCTCCCCTAGAGATGTTGTCGCCACTGCCTCCTTTGTCCTCCACCAGCGCCATCGCCGCCCTCCACGAACCCCATGGGTTTGTATATCTCTTTTCTTCCATGAAAATTTGTTGTTGTGTCTTCCACGAAAATCTGTTGCTGTGTCTGCCCCGAAAATCTTGATAGCGTTTTTAACTTTTTGCATAGTTTATAATATGGAATTCTTGTGAAACCCTAATCTCATATTTTCACGATTAGTTGAATTGCATATTAAAATTAGTTGAATTAGTTTATTTAATTTAATTTACATCGATTGCATGGTTAATTATAAATTGTGTGTGCCACATGTGTCATTTCATTAGTGGTAAGTTAGATGGTGAGTTGAGTAGTGAGTCATTAGAGAATAGGTGTATAAGATATCTAAGGGTGTGAGATACACTATTGTATCTATATTAACTTCATTGAAGTGAAGTGAGAAGAGGGGGGTTGTCGGTGGAGGGAAAAAGAGAATGAAGAGAAGAGGGAACAAGGAGACAAAGGAAAAAAGAAAAGAAAGAAAAAAAAGAAAAAACAAGAATTGTGGGGGTGAGTGGCCTAGCATGATGGGAGAGAGAGAAAGAAAGAAATAAAAAATAGAGGGAGTGAAGGGATGGCTGCCATTACAGAGAGAGAGATATATATATATATATATATATATATAGAGAGAGAGAGAGAGAGAGAGAGAGATGGAAAGAAAGAGAGGAATTGGGAGAAAAGAGTAAGAAGAAGAAAAGAGGGAAAAAACCTAAGGAAGCTTTCTTGCACTTTGTTTTCCTCATCTAAGGTGAGTATTATGCTTGTTTCATCTTGTTTTCTCTAATTATTGCATAGTGTATGAGTCATGCCATGGAAGGAGGAGGATGGAGATGAGATCTTCCATGGTAAAACTTAGAATCATTCATGGCTGCCATAACACAGTCTTCTTTATGAAAAGGTTACTGTTTAGAAACATTTCGACTTAGCTAAAAATTTGATTTGTGGTTGAATTTTTAAACAGTGTAAGTTAGAGTTATGAGGATCATTTGGGCTTTGGATTCACTTAAAAATGTTGTAATTTAAAATTATGCTGAATTTTTACAGTGAGACTATTTCTGCAGATTTTTGATGCTCAAATATGCAACCCCTTATTTGACTGAATATTCAACCAAGTTAGAGTAGTCCAAAAATTATAGAATTTTTATTGTATCTATTAGAAATGTGGATGAGAATACATACCAAATTTCAAGTCATTTAGATATCGTTTACCTATGTTACTAATTTATCAAAGATAAATCATCTGCTGCTGAATTCGAATTTCTACAGCACTGTCCTGTTTTAAAAAATACCAAATAAATACTTAAACATGTTCAAAAAATGTAAAATTTGGTCTGGATACTCTGTGATATGAAAGTTTTGGAATTGTTAGCAATAAGCTTATGAAATTATGTCCAGATTATAAAGTTTGTGTTAGTTTTGGCAGATTAGAGAACTTAGTGTATTTTAGTATTTTTCAGCTCTAGCTTTACATTGAGAGTTTAATTGAGATTGTCATATGGTAGTTCTAATGCATAATTTCAGTGCTATAACTTGTTTGAAGTATATACATTATATTGATGATTATTTCTAAATTATACATTGAGTTTCCTACACTAATACAATTATAGTAATAGGAGCTAACGGAGAGTAAGATCCTTCAATGTCAACCAAGAAGTAATCTTTGGTATAGTGTGTGTGCGGCAACAAGTGGAGTTTTGGAATAATCTTATTCATATTGAATGAATTAATTGTTTTCTATATGTATGGTGGTGGTGAATTCATATGAGATGTTAAAGGTGTTCATACATGAGATGAAATTGATATTTTTATATATGAGAAGTTATTTGGAGACATTGATGATTATATATATGATAGCATTGCATACCATCTATACTGTATGCCTTACATTACACTAGAGAGAGTTACCACGGTGGGTTAACCAAGGCTTAGTCAAAGTGAACTAGCCTAGGAGTGCCACGGTGGGCATTCCTTGATAACGCGCCATCGATATATTGGGCCAACGTTATCTAAAATTATGCACACATGTGGGTGATACATTCATTGCATTGAAGCATTCATGACATATATATTGATCATTTATACCTATGTACATTATGGGTGTTTATGAATTTGTTTATCTACCGTGAGCACATTGACTTTTAGCTCATACCCACACAGACCTTTTGTGACAGGTGAGTAATGGATGGAGTTCGGTTCACTGCAGTCTTGGTCCTTGCCGTGGTGACAATCATGTCAGTGTCAGGATATTAAGTCTCGAGACTTGGAAGAGCTCCATTGTCTTACTTTCAGTTTTATGATTGTGTTTTATATAGGACGTTGGATCTTGGTGTTAGTTTTAGCTTAGTACAATGGTAGAGAATTTTAGAAGGATGTTGATTATTTTCCAATTGGTAATGTATCTATGATTTATGGTTTCCTTTGATGTATCTTGAAAAGCTTATTATATTTTTCTCATTGTATTGTTTATCTATTATATTTCGTTGTGTTTTTTTATTTTCGAGTATGTGTTGACGTGTCGTTCGCAGGTACGATGACCTGTGCGATCACACCTCGCCTAATGTGACATAATTAATGTCTAATTGGGTTGGGGGTGTGACAATTCCAGTGTTTGATTCATGATTTTTGAGGCTAGAGTTGAGGAATAATGGTGCAGCTAGATTGCCCTCTTTATAAATATGCAAATGTCTGAAACTTACATTTTTTGTTGTACTAGGCTTCTAGTTGTATAATCTTGTGTTTAAAGAAAAAAATTGAAATTTTCTCAAGGATTAATAGCTTTGTTGTTTAAGCATGAATGGTATTTTAATATGCTAGGAAGCTTCCTTAACTTCTCTGAATTGGTACTGGCAAGCAGATTCCTAGCACTATGCCTTTTGAAAGGGGATGGTACAGTCTTTAGACTCTTTACCTATGCCACTTGAATTGAGCTAAGACTAAAAATTCTATATCTTCTTAAATATTTTCTTTTCATTAAAGATTTTTTCCAGAGTTGATTAACCAAAGTTCCATTCTTTAGAAGACGGAAACTGACAATTCAATCTCTCAGGTCCTTAACAATTGAGTCACTTACTGTTGTAATTGCTGGGACATTCACTAAGACACAAATCTGGCATATATAAAGTGAAACTTTCATATATGAAGTCAGACTTTAAATTTATGCTTGGTTTACTGACAATTTGCTTCTTATATGCTGCCTTAGTTCCTTTGTGTGTGTAATTGGATTCTTGACTTCTACAATGTTCATGAAAATTGTTAACAAAATCATCTACAAGTGATAGAAAGAGGTACACCCAAGGATAGAACTAGTTCCATTTATAGAAATTTAGTAATGGTCCTTCGCATGTGCTTTTGATCAATTCATAGTTCTCTCATGATTAAGTAGTTTGAAGTAGACTTGTGTAGTTTATTTTACTCAACGAGACTGCAATTTAGGCCCATGTTTCAGAATTTTGGGCTATTTCTGTTTCCATTTAATTTTTTGAGGTTGTGACTAAGAAATATCAGGCCATTTGTATGATTGTATCTCTAATTTGAAGTGGTTGTTGCATTCTTATTATTTCTTGGGTGAAACGTCGTATAGAATATTTGATACATCAAGAGCAATGCTCTATTGAGTCGTTATGATTAAAATGGAGGAAAATAGTGTTAGAATGATAAAGACATATAATATATATATATTGTTGAAGATGAAGAAAGAGACAGAGAGGAAAAGATTAACTTGTATATATGAAAGCTGTACATTTACAATGAATAGAAACAACATTATATATAGACTAGCCCTAGAAAGAGGAAAAAAGACTAAACTACTCCCAGGTCATATACACATATATACATCAACATCCCCCCTCAAACTCAAGGAGGTTTAGCAAAGACCAACTTGGGTTTGGTGACGAGAGCGTCAAACCGACCAGGCAGAAGAGGTTTGGTTAAGATATCAGCGGTCTAGTCAGCAGAAGAAATAGGAAGAAGAGAGACCGTACCACGAACCACATGCTGGCAAATGAAGTGACAATCAATCTCAATATGCTTAGAATGATCATGAAAGACATCATTGTGAGCAATTAGTATGGCACTGTGATTGTCACAATGAAGTACAGTAGCCCCAGAGTGTTGGACGCCCATGTCTTGAAGGAACCATCGAAGCCAGAGGAGTTCCTGTGTGGCGTCAGTAAAAGCACAGTACTCAGCCTCAATACTAGAGTGAGCAACAAGGGTCTACTTCTTACTACGCCAAGAGGTAAGAGAATTGCCTAGAAAGAAGCAGAAGCCGGTGGTAGAATGGCGATCCATAGGATCTCCGACCCAATCAGCATCAGAGTAGGCATGAAGCTGAAGAGAGGATTGACTGGAAAATGTAGACCATGGAAAAGGGTGCTCTTGACATACCGGAGGATGCGAAGAACAGCAGCATAGTGAGGGGAGCGAGGTGCAGACATGAATTGGCTGACAAGATGGACAGCATAAGCAATGTCAGGGTAAGTAACGGTAAGATAAATAAGACTGCCGACAAGTTGTTTATATAGTGTAGCAACAGATAATGGTTCACCATCAAGAGAAGTAAGACGAACATTAGGTTCCATAGGAGTAGAAGCAGTTTTATTATCTAAAAGCCCAGCACCGGTAAGAAGATCTAAGGCATACTTAGCTTGAGTAAGAGAATATCCAGTAGGGTCAGATGAAACCTCAAGACCAAGAAAGTAGCTCAAGGGACCAAGGTCTTTCATCTCAAAGTGATGGTGAAGAAAGTCCTTAAGCGTAGAGATACCATGAGCATCATCACCGGTAAGAATCATATCATCCACATAGAGAAGAAGAAGAGCAATGCCATGGGAAGACTGACGAATAAAAAGAGCAGAGTCATAGGCACTAGCAGAGAAGCCAAGGTCACTGATGGTAGAACTAAACTTGGCATACCAAGCTCATAACGCTTGCTTAAGACCATAAAGAGCACGACAAAGCTGGCATACCTGATTGGAAGAGGGTGAGAGACCGGGAGGGGGCTGCATATAGACTTCCTCAGTAAGATCACCATTGAGAAAGGCATTCTTAGCATCCATCTAATACAAGGGCCAACTGCGAATAGCAGTAATAGCAAGAAGACTCCTAACAGAGGTAAGTCTGGTAACAGGAGCGAAGGTCTCCTCATAGTCAATACCATACTCCTGTGTAAAGCCCTTAGCAACCAGACGAGCTTTGTAGCTCTCCGCAGTACCATTAGATCGAGTCTTTATCTTATAAACCCAGTGACACCCAATAACAAATTTGCCAGGAGGAAGATCAACAAGGTCCCAAGTGCGAGTCTTATCAAGTGCCTGTAATTCCTCAGTCATAGCTTGCTACCAAAGAGGGTTAGTACTGGCCTCACGATAGAAACGAGGCTTATACTGAGCCAAAACAGTAGAAAAACAGTGATAATCTCGAAGATAAGAAGGTGCTTCCCTTACCCGAGTGGAATGACGAACAAGAAGATCACTAGAGAGAGGGACTGAGGGTGTAGTCAGAGGAGCAAAATCAGTAGACAAGGACTCCACGGGATAGACAGCAGCCGGTGGGGCAGCATAGGGAACATCTTCAGAAGGGACAACAGTAACATCAACGACCGCAGGAACAGGAAGTGGAACTATAGTAGGAACATCTACATCCTCAGGAAAAAGCTCAATAGAAGGATCAGTAAGACAGGGAGGAGTAGAAAAAGAGGACAACTGAAAAGAAGATTAAGAGGAAAACATCTTATGTTCCCAAAAGACAACGTGACGAGAAACTCGAAGGCAGCGAGGCAGAGGATCCCAACAACGATAGCCTTTATGCTCATTCCCATACCCCAAGAAGCAACACAGACGAGATCTAGGCTCTAGTTTAGTGCGCTCATGTGGCTATAACAAGACAAAACAGGCACAACCAAAGACACGAAGGGAATGGTAATCGGGAGGAGTACCATAGAAACGCTCATATGGAGTGAGATTACCAAGAGGGGTTGATGGTACTCGATTAATAGTGTAAGTAGCGGTTGTTGAGTCAATGCCTTGATTTTGATGATAACAAAACATGGTTAAATGATCTAATAATTCTACTTAGTGTGCAGATGAATTATTAATTAGATCTTGACTTGAAGCTCATCATAATAAAGGATTTATGATGCAAAGATTTGAATAAAGAATGAAAAGCATGATGAAGTGATGTATTCTACAAAGCTGATATTATAAGAAGAAAAAGAAATCTCAAGTTGATGAAAATCCTAGATTGAAGATTGATAAGAATGAAAGAATAGCATATTCAACAATGATGATTTTATAAGAGAATGAAGATGATGGATATCAAAAAAGAAGAATGAAAATGATCAAAGTCTTGATTTAAAAGATTGAAGACTTTGAGGACTTGAAGATATCTTGCAAGAATGGAAAAAGAAGAGACCAACTCAAAAACATAAAAGCTTTCTTGGAAGAGTTGTTGAAGTCCATGGAGAAGCCATATTGATTGAAGAAATGAAGATTCTAAGTCATGGAAGCTCTCTTGAAGATCTTGAAGAAGACTTGAATCAATGGATGAAGCTATGATGATGGAAGAGCTCTACAAGTGATGAAAATGAAGAAAATTCACCTTGAATGGATTGAAGATATTCTTGGAGTCATCTAACCTTGAAGAAGTGTTTGCAAGCTTTAAAAAACATATTTAGATGATCCTTGAAGAGATTGGAAGCTTTGAAAAAGAATGAAGAAAAGTTGCAAAAATATGGGTTTTGGTAAAAAGAGTCGACCCCTCAAGCAAGAAGAGTCGACTCATTCGAACAGAGCCTTGGATTTGTGTTGGAAACTCAAAAGAGTCGACTCCTGGCCAAAAAGAGTCGACTCATTGCAACAGAGAACAACAATTCTGCAGACAGCTCAAAAAGAGTCGACTCCTGGGACAAAAAGAGTCGACTCATTTGGACAGTGACTTGAAAAATCTGCTGAAATGCAAAAAGAGTCGACTCATTGTGAAAAGAGTCGACCCCTAGACCGTAACGGCTAGTTTTCCGACAGACGGTATGGGCAAAAATGCAACCAAATCTTCTCCCATACTTCTCTAACGGCTAGAATCGATCCATACCTATATATATGAGATAGATACAGCTTCAAAGAGATATAGAAGAGCAATCATACCATTCATATCAAGTGCTTGAAGCTGAAAATCACTTGTACTTCACTGTCACATATTTTTGCTGAGTGTTTAAAGTTATCCATTGAGTTGTATTCATTTATATACTCACTAGGAGAGTCACTCTTTGTATAAATCTTCATTCATTCTCATTTGGGTGGGTTTGTAACCTTGTAAGTTTGATTGTTCTTGAGAAAAACACTTGTAAGTTTGAGAGAAGCTTGGACAAAATCTTTTGGGTTTTGAAAGCTTGGGAAGAAGCTTTTGTAAGAGTGAGCTGGGCACTCGTGGCACAACCAGCAGCTGTGTAAGGAGTATTACATAGTGGAATTCCTTCGAAAGGATCGAAGAAGAGAGGACGTAGGCAAGGTTGGCCGAACCTCTATAAATCTGGTGCACTTCTCTTCTGCCTCTGTTTTGCTTATTTGCTCACTATACATGTTTGCATAAATATATATATTGATGTATACTTCACTTGCTTGATATATATATTTTGATTAATTGTTGTTAAAATACATAAACAATTTTTAGTTGCAATTTCTGATATAAATTTTATAAAACCCAATTCACCCCCCCTCTCGGGTTGCCTTCTTGGGCCAACAGCGGTGAGTGCAGCTTCCCCCTAAAACCTCTCGGGACATTTAGATGAAAGAAGGAGGGCACGAGTAGTATCAAGTAAATGACGGTGTTTTCGTTCTGCTCGCCCATTCTGTTGAGAGGTACCAGGGCAAGACCGGTGGGGAAGAGTGCCTTGGGTTCGTAGAAAGGTATGAATGGAGGTATCACAGTATTTTTGAGCATTATCTAAGCGAAAAACTTTGATATCACGAGAAAACTGGGTTTTGATCATGCGAGCAAAATCATAGTAGGTTTGTCGTAATTGGGATCGATTCTCTAAGAGATAAAGCCAAGTATAGCGAGAAAAATCATTCGCAAATATAACAAAATACTGAGAACCTCCCATAGTAGAAGTGGGAGAAGGCCCCCAAATATCATAATGAACTAAATCAAAAGGAGCAGAAGAAACAGAAGTACTTTTACTAAAGGATAAAACGAGTTGTTTGGCAAGCTGACAAGACTGATAGTCAAGGTGTTCATTAGAAATAAGACCTAAGACACCTTGAGGCACAAGAAAACGTAATCAACCTAATGACACATGACCTAAACGAGAATACCAAATCCCAAAAGATGGTGACAAAGCAGATGCAAAAGTGGTGACAGCAGTGGAGAGAGGAAGGTGAAGATGCACAAGCTAGAACAGTCGACCATGTCTACAGTCTATCCCAAGAGTCTGACTCGTCTGCGGATCCTGCACAACACAACCAACAGAGAAGAAAAGAACAGTAAAGCCAAGATCACATAGTTGGCCAACAGAAACAAGATTAAAAGCGAGTTTAGGAATATAGTAAGTATGGGGAAGGGACCGAATAGAGGTGGAGACATGTCCAACATGATCAATAGTCATAGAAGAGCCATTAGCAGTATGGATAACAGGAAATGAAGACTCAGAAGATTTAGAAGAGAAGACAGATAAATCAGAGGTCATGTGATTACTAGATCCAGAGTCAAAATACCATGAGGATATACTTGAAGGGGCAGACAAGGCAATAGAGGGTTTACCAGAAGCAAACATAATCTGCTGAACGAGGGCAGGAAGACCACTGACATCAATCAACGTAGGAGAGGCAGAAGTAGTAGAAGAAGCCTCAGTAGTAGCAGCAGTGGAATGAGGAAGAGTATTTCGGAGGGTAGGATTCTTGGGACAGTCAGATCGATAATGGCCAGGACTGCACTGTCGGCAATGCTTGCAAACCTGAACAGGACAGGTAAGCAAGCGATGATCAGTAGCATGACAGAAAGTACATGCATCATGTCGAGAAACTGAAACAGAGGACTGACCACCAGAGGTTGAAGAACCTCGAAAACCACTAGAGGAGCCACAAGCTTGAGAACTAGGAGCAGCAAGCGCGGTGTCCACATGAGAAGTCGGAATAAGACTATCAGACAAAAGCTCAGAGGTAGCCTGCTCTATTGTAAGAATAGGAATGCGATGAAGAAGAGAAGCTCGAACTGGCTCATATACATCAAAAAGACTCATGAGAAATAGAATCAAATGCTGCTAATCTCGATAAGGGGCAAACAGAGCGGCATTAACAGCACTGACCCACTGAGGCTCAGACGGAGTCAACTGGTCCCATATAGAATCAATCCGAGGCAAGAAGACACTGATAGACTGTCCAGGGTCCTATCTCAGTCAACATAGGGAAGTCAAAAGCTGATATTGATAAGCTAGATTAACAATAGTATATCTGGTAGCCAGAAAGTCCCAGATAGCATGAGCAGTATCAAATCTCCCAAACTGTAGGCTAATGGAGGGAATAGAAGTATTGCGAAACCATGTGATAATCTGATGATTCTTGCTATCTCACGCCTCAAGACGCTCAGTATATTCAGCAGCTGTTTTAGTAGCACTCTTAACTGGTGACTCAATATCTCCAGTGACATAACGCCAAAGTTTCCTTCCCTTGAGAAAACTAGACATTGCCTAAGACCATGGTATATAATTGGGACCCTCCAGAGTAACAACAATAGGTCTAGAAACCTCAGATCGATCCATAGTGAACAGCCAGAAGCAGAAACAATCCAACCAGTAGAAAATAACGCAAAAAATAGTAGCTACAGTATTAACAAAGCTAAAATAGCCAAAACTAAATGCAGAAACAAAGTCAGAAGGCCTAAATTACCGAAGGACCACTGTGAACCGGACTAAAACAGCCAAGAAATGCAGTGAACTGGCCAGAAAAGTGACTAATATGATCAAAACAGTAAATTTCGTATAGAATTTTGCAAAACCGATGCCAAAAACAAATTCAAAAGGCCGAAATTAGCTAGGAACCGGTCTAATCTAGACCAAACGTAGCCAAAAAATAAGTGAACCAAAAAAAAAATCCAAATGAGCCCGGTTGAACCACAGGTTGATGCGACAGATTACTTGGCAAATGCAGGCCCTGATGGTGATGTGGTAGCTGAGGTTGTAGGTGACGTGGCCGGTGACATGGCAAATGTGGTCCTGATTGATGACGTGGCGACTGACGTGGCGGATGACATCAGCAGGATGACGCACAGAGGATGTCACGGGCTGCGAGTGGTGGGGGCGCATGGAGGCGCGTGTGGGTTGGCCGATGCTCCTTTGGCACGTGCAAGCGCGTGGCAGGTCTGCTGAGAGTGAATCTTACGGGTCGCCCTTTGACCGACGTGTGGGAGCATGTGCAGTGGTTTCTGTGTTGGATTTTGATGAATCTGGGAAGAGAATTTTATGGAGAATCGGATGGTGGTTTTAAAATTGAGTTATGAGAACTTTTGGTGTTCAGTACTCATAGAAATAGATTGAAATTGAACAGAAATTGAAGAGAAATCAGTGAAACAGACTCAGGAAAAAAAAGAAACTCAGAGACACTCAACCATGGCTCTGATACCATGCTAGAATGATGAAGACATATATATATATATATATATTATTGAAGATGAAGAAAGAGACAGAGAGGAAAAGATTAACTTGTATATATGAAAGCTGTACATTTACAATGAATAGAAACAATATAATATATAGGCTAGCCCTAGAAAGAAGGAAAAAGACTAAACTACTCCCAGATCATATACACATATATACATCAACAAATAGAATGTATTTTGTTAATGCATAAACTTTGCTATTTTGTAATTCTATTAGGAGAAAATGTTTTTCCAAACTTTTTTGGGGGTGTTTGCTTTATTTCATAATAGCTCATCAGATTTTACAGGTTCAATTTTGTAAAATCATTGTTCTTTAACATTTTTAAGCTTTTGGAGTAGTGATTATTAATATTGCACTGGAGCAACTAGTTTTATGTTCAAATCTAAACATTTTAGGCTATGTGTTATCCATCAATTGACAATTCTTTCATGATATTGAATGGAAGGCTTTTTTTTTTTTTCCCTTCTGGGTATGTTTATAGTCATTTTTTCCCCTTTTTCTCCCGAAGGCGGTTTGTGACCTTTATTTTTTTCAAAAAAAAGGTTTTTTTAGTGAGAAATTTAAATTTTAATAAGAAAATAAATATTTTTAATTTACTTAATATTGTTTATGATAATTTGTTGCATGCATGCATATATATATATATTGATTAACTCATGCAAGCATGAGTTAGTTGAAGTATTAGCATAACCTTAGATTCGTTCAAGAATCCTTATCAGAGTTAGTGAATTCAGCTATGATGAAACAGTTTTTGAATTGTACAGTTTTGGACAGTTTGAAAATGTATAATTCTATATGGCAATTAGTGGTTCATCGCTTAAGATTGTTCATCTTTGAGAGATATTTCGTGCAACATATCACGTTGTTCTTCGTGTGAATATTAGATGTCTGTGTATAACGATTCACTTCATCTGTATTGTGCACATGGAGAACTGCGAAGAGATGCTACCAAATTTTTCTTAGAGATGGATGAAGCGGTTTGAGTTGCTTTATGTTATATAGATTATGCATTCCTAAATGGAATAAGACCACCTGCCTTGTAAAGAGTAGTTGGATGGATAGATTTCACGGTGCATGGGCATATAACTTGTTTTTTCAATTGTTATGCTGGATAAGTGACTTTGTCAATATGGCATGCACAATACTATGAACAGGAGTTGGATTGATTGTGGTGATAGGTTATCTAGAGAATATCTAGATGGGATTCAACAATTTCTTGCGTTTGTATACAAAAATAAGGTTGAAAGTTCTGTGATATGGTGTTCTTGTAGAACTTGTTACAATCGTTACCTTAATTCTCAAGAAGTTGTGTATGACCATCTTTTCAACAAGGGAATGCAGAAGAACTACCAAAAGTGGACACGTCATGGGGAAGCCTAGCATCCTTTGCAGCCTCAATAAGCAACTAAACAATTGGTGAATTCAGACATTGGGATTGAGTTAGTGGATGATATGATTGAAATGATACATGAGACTATTCTACATATACATACAAATGTTGACACTAAGGAGGGCTGGACAGGGATAAATGTAGGAACGACAAATTATTTTAAACTCTTAAAAGGTGCACAAATTAAATTATATTTGGGTTGTACAAAATTTACGAAATTGTCATTTATTGAGAGGGCCAAACTCAAGAAAGAGAAAGCTATAGAGTCGTCATAATATATAATACGTACATCAAGAAAGAAAGAAAGAACTGGATAACTGATGAGTGCTACCATGAATGCCCATTTGCATCTTTCAACGTCCATCTCTATCCCCTTGGTCCTTAGTGGACATCAAACTCAGCATTGTGCCCTTTACTCTTTTTCGGAGAGGTTAGCAGGATAGTAGCAGCTATGATTATGCCCAGACAAGTAGCTCTATTGATCACCCTCTTATTCTTTTTTTCAGCAAAAATAAATAAATAAAAATAATATTTATGTACATATCTGTACATAGACGAATGTATATATAATTACAACAAGGGCATCTTAATCAAGAGTAGGTAGAAGTCAGACATAGGTTTGGCCAACCATTCGCTAGAGAGAGAGAGAGAGAGAGAGGGAGCAAACGGTGTTCCCTTGTCATGACTATGTTTGGGGACCAAACTACTACATCGGTTTGCATCTGATCTATCACAGAATCATTGCTCAGACAATACTAGTAAACAATGCATAAACTGATATACCTAACCAAACTAAAAATATTTCTGCCCAGTACAGCCTTTTAACTCTCTAGCAGACCATCCTCTGGGTCTAGGCCTCATGATCATGCAATAATTTTTTGTGAAACCCTGAAATTATTGATCACACTTGCACCAGAATCTCATCCATTGAGCAAAATTCCTGGCCTATATGTGTTTTACTGGCTGTTATTGTATTAGGCGTTAGTGTTCATCACATGGGCACAGCCTTCACGTTTACATTGTATCAATGTGTATAGATATATATACATATATATATATATATGTGTGTGTGTGTGTGTATAAAACGTATATATAGCTTTTGATCTTACGAGATAAAAGTTTTTTCAGTTTCTTTGTGGAGCAAGGAATACATCGATTTTATTATATATTACTAATCAAGTGGTACACTGAACATTGGTTGTAGGCAAAGGTTAAATAATGTAAGCAAGCATTGACCTTCAATGATAGGTGTTATTGAAGACAAAGACTCTAGCTAGAGCAATTCATTCTATTAAGAGACAGCAATTATTTAGTTATATATCTGTTAATTAAGAGACTAGTATATATATATATATATATATATCCGAATTTGATGCTCAGGAGGGTGTTAATACATTTGTTTTTCATTATATTAGATGACCCAATTTTTATATGGTTGCGTTTGTTATGCAATGTTGATACCATCGGCCCACATCAGGTGTGAGATGGGGGTTTAGGTCGCTTATAAGCGTCGGAGGTCCTTTCTCTCCTACGAGGGCCCTTTTAGGGACAAAACCGTAAAGGTTACGGGTCCAAAGCGGATAATATCTCGTGATCGAATCCGCGATGGGTAAAAATGAATCATCATCAAGTGGCTCGTTTGTGGGATCCGAAGGGCCATGTGCTCAAGAGCCATGTGCTCAACTGGTGTCCCCCCACTGGGGTACTGTTGATACCATTGTCCCACATCGGGTGCGAAGTGGGGGCTTAGGTCGCTTATAATTGTTGGAGGTCGTTTCTCCCCTACGAGGGCCTTTTTGGAGACAAAACCGTGAGAGCTACGGGCCCAAAGCGGACAATACCTCGTGAGTGGAGTTCTGGTGTGTAAGAATGGATCATCGTGCAATTTTATTTGTTAATTAAGAAACTAGTATATATATATATATCTTAATTTGGTGCCCAAGAGCAGTGTTAATACGTTTATTTTTCATTACCAGAGAGGCGCATGAATGTGCCGTACATGTTTATATTTAAATCACAGCCTTACTTGAATAGACGGCAGCATGAATTAGGCATATGGTCATGATAATTAAGTTTCATCCTCCCTGGTTAGGAGCCACATATAATTCATTAAACAAAAATGTTATCAACTGAAAGTATTGGTAAAGACTAATAAAGCCTAATACCTCTATAATCTCTATTCCAAAACTATCCACACTAGAAAAGAAAAAACAAAAAAACTTTGGGATGGGCATTGACTTTGAATGCAAGATGATTCAGAAGAAGAAGCTTTCGATTATCAGTTTCCTAGGGCAAGATAATGTAACAATGGCTAAGCTGATGGCTGATATTCAAGAAGGAGAAGAGTACTTAGAGAGATTGAAGAAATCTCATAAAGAGCTGATGAACTTTGGGCCCATTTGGTACTGATTTTTCGCCTAGCTATTTTTAAGTTTATAAGTAAAAAGTTAATTTTTTTTTACTTTTTTGTTTTTTTATTTTTACTTTTCTGCTTATTTTTAGCTAAAGTAAAGTGAGAAAAATAAAAAAAAAAAAACTAGAAAAACTTAACTTTTTTTACTTATAAGTTACAAAAAAACTATACCAAACGGGTTCTTAAAGCTAAGAAAAAGGAGAATGAACAACTGAACAAAGACATTGAAGAAACGATGGATCGGCCCAAAGATAATCTGTTGGACGCTAAGAGCAAACTGAAGAAGAACAATACTATTTAATCAAGATCTATGCAATAATATTCTTTCAACTGGCCTAAAACAATAAGGATGACTCTATTGCCAGGCTCCCCTTGTTATTGTAAGAGCACATTTTTTGATATCTCCCATGAAAGTTTATGTAGTGAATATAAAATATATTTTTGACCATTCGTAAATTATTGCTCTGGCTCGTGTTGTTGGGCTCCCCTTGCAATAGGCCCACCCAACAATAAAAGTTGCTAGCTTTTCATTTCAAAATTTGAATTCTCATTTGAGCAATAAATTGTGCTCTAATACTGTGTTTTATAATATATATATATATATATTCTCGTTCTGTCATTTATTTGTAACCTGTTAAGCCTGCACAATCTGATGAATAAAATTTTTACAATAGAAAACACAGAACAGAAAACAAACTTGGTGTTTCATGAAAATTGAGTAAGTTTAACTCAAGTTTTCTGAAAACTACTTTTGAGGAAAAAAGAACCAAAGCAACTTTTGTTTTTGTTTTCTAGAACTCTGAGAACAGAAAATTATTTTGAAAAAGCTCTGCCAAACACCTCCAGTCCATAAGGTACTTGCTTTTATTATCTGCATTGCTCAGTTTTCACAACTGCCAGGTCAATGCAGCTTAAAAATTTTCCACTTCTCTGCAAGAATGTTTGATGGCTTAAAATCTTTAATTAGGAGGAGAAATAAATCTCCCAGCAAACACAAAAAGGAATTAAAAAAAATAAAAATAAAAAACGGTTCAGAATGTGTGGGCATGTTACAATAGAAACTACCCAGTCTTCTTTCATGGCCAAAACCTACTGATTCACTAGAACAAGCAATATCCAATAGACTGACACAGTTCGATAGGGTTCCTCCTTTGCAGAGAGCCAAATCAATCCTATTATTATCCAGTACAACCTTAAACATCTAAATTATATTCTGAATTATATACATATTACGTTTTGTTTTAGAATATATATGTTGGTGTGGTTTTAGGTAGGATCAGGCCCTACTGCACAAATATAAAAGCACCGGGCAAATATTTACTTCCATCATCATCTTCACCTTTATCATTATTAAAGGTTGATTCCTTTGACACTACCAAGTTAAAGCCCCTCACCTTTTTCAATCCGTTTTCAAAAAATAATGGACACAAAAGCAACGAATAGAAAAGATAACGACAAATTTACAATCATAACATATCAATAGTCCAGCATACTACTGCCTAAATACTCACATACGGCAAGCTAAGTTGGGGAGGAAACTGACTCCACTGTTTTACGACTTCCTGCAGAACGGGTTTTCCTCAATCTGCCACGTGTAACCCGAATGGCTTCTTCCACGAACGTCTCTTGCACAGGAGGGTTTACATTGTCATTTGCTGAAGACGATGCTGATTCAATCTGCATTGCTTCTGTTTCATTTGATTTTGAATGGTTGGAGGCTTCAGCAGGGGGTTCAACTGCAGTTGCTTTTTGTGCATTCAAGACTGCCACAGGGGGTGCCGCTGTAGGCACTTGTGCTTCCTCCAGTTCATGCACACTTGAGGACTCACTTGAGGATGTGCTAGAAGCAGGAGAAGGTGGTTCTTCACTTGGAGATTGTGTTTTAGCAGCTGGTTTGCGATTTGGCACAGCAGTGGGTTTGCGAACTCTAGCACCTTGTTGCTGTGGCTGTACTAGCAAAATAATTTTAAAATGGTATGAAAGGGAGGAAAAAGAAGGTAAAATTTAGTTACCCATTCAATCAACTACAAATCAACATTATGATTCATTAAAAAGAAAGGTGAGAGGTGCAATTGCGTACCGATACATAGGTGGTGGTTGTGACAATAATTTACACAATGTGAATGTGGACTCATGAGCAGTATTACTCCTGTTACAGATTAGGTCCTATCTTTCCTTTAAAAGGTTCATTCTCTACAACTTGGATGCTTTCTTTACAAAAAGCCCGCATGTTTAGCGCACTAAGCAGAAAAGCCAAAAAACAAGGTTCTATTAAAGATTATTGGAACACATCCTCCCCAACACTTCAAAAACCCACCAGGGAACTTACAGGTTGCTGAACCACTTATATATCTAAATGTTGGAGGAAAGGGGAAAAAATAATGATTTTCATATGGGGAACAAATCAATGGAAATTTTTTTCTCTTTTAGGGGAAAAAGAAGGGGGTTGGGGATTTCCGTTTGCTTATTCTATTTAAACATATATTGGACGTATTTTTGCAATAGCTGAGACAGCAGCAATGATGTTTCTAGAAAAATTTAGTAACATGAAACCATCACAGCATTTAATGAATTAAAATCAACATTCTGATCCACAAAGAGACTACAGAGAAAATTAGGCATTTTAGGCACCAAGAAGATATTCATGGTGCACAGGAACCAGAAGACCAGCAAATAGGACAGAGTGATTGGCACAGATTATATACATGCAGAATATAAGGCAAAACATAATTTTAGAGCAATAAAATGACCAATCTCTAACCATACTTCACGATGCATACCTGTGCAGGACGAGGTCTTGGTGTAGACTGTGCAGCAACAAATTGCAGAATCTCAAAAACTCGTGTCTGACTGTAACTTGCAGCTTTTTGCCAATACAAAACTGCAATATCTCCGGCCCTTGTCCTCAGTTCCAACAAGTTACGATCAATTTCCGTCTCATGCTTTGCAATGTATGGTCTAAAGAAGGAATCATAGACATACGTTGTGCCCTGAAACGATTAAAAACAAAGTAAATAGGTAATTGAAATAACATGGAGAAACAGTTAAAGAACTACACAATTTGATTCCCAACTCTGAAGAAGATTACATACCTTTGTTTTAGGGTACCACAAATATATATAGAATGCCAGTTTAGCTTCACTGTACATTGGAACCCTTCACAAGGAAAACAAGAGAACAAGCACAAACTAAATACAAAATCAAGTGAATGAAAGCAAAAAGCAGGTTTCCATACTCAAGTTAGGATCGCTTACCATGAAACAAAAGTATCACCAATTCTCTCACAAACTGTTAGAACAGCAACTAAAATCCTGAAAATTTCAAAATTTACACGTTTTACTAGTAAAATTTGCACATATTAGTCTTAATGACAAAAGCCACAGCAAGAAAAATACCAATATTGGCACCAAAAACGAAGTTGCTCAATGTCTGGCTTATTCTGTTCCACAGTTTTGAAGCACTCATATGCTGGATAAGCATAACCTAGAACCATCCTACAAAACAAAGGACCAGAATTTTAAATTTCTGTAAGAACAAAACGTGAACAGATTCAAGTGTATGAAATAAAGAGAAAAGGGTTTATAAGAAACATACGCAAGTCCTCTGGTAAGAAATGATCCGATCATTTTGTATGCCTAACATATTAAAAGATAACAATTAGATGAGCCAAATTCTGCATCACAACTTTAACTCCAAACCAAGAAAATTAACAATAACTGAAAATATAAAAGGGAGAAATGTGAATTACAATTTAGTCTCTGTTTGGCTACGAAGAAAACTGAGGAAAAATATGGAAATAAACTCTAAAAAATCCAGAATTATATGCCACTTACTTCCTACAAAAAATGGGTGATGTTTGTTTTCATCCTTTTATTTTCTTGAACCAGTGAGATAAAATAATTTAGAAATATCATGTCCTTTTTTTTCCTCCATTTTCTCAGCAACCAAACGGATTACTAGGATATGGCAAACAGCTTGATCAGCCAAAAATAAGCATTACCAAAAGCTACACACAAAATCAAATCAGTTTAGTAGTGTCATCTTGATTCACAGTTCACACATTAGAACCTAAAAGCCACATTACTATTAATTTCAAGCAAAGAAAACTTGCAATCAAGTAAAAAAACAAACAAAAATCAAACAAACGATATAATGCAAGGAAGGATCTTAACACTTAATGAGTCAGAAACACAGTTTCAAAGGAAATTGAGAAGATAAGTGAGAAATCGATCAGTATCCTCGGTTGCTTATTCCGATACGAATGAAGAAAGAAAAAACCGTATAAACCGGAAACGAGAGTTTTAAGTACAGAGATCACGGCAGCTGAGAAGCTTCAAGACGATTGCCTGCGTACGGACAAGCGGCGCCGCCGGTACGCGACGGCGAACCGTTGGGATGTCGGCGGAGAGAGTGAAGAGAGAGAAAAGACGGACACGAGACTCGTGTTGTTTTGAAATTCTTTGGTTTCTGTCTCCGCTTTCGGATTTACTTACTCGGTCATACAAATAGCTCTAAACCCTGGTTTTGAGTTCGTAATGACAGACCCGATACATCATGACCGTTAAACACGTAATCGACGGCTCGTGTGCTTCATGGCATTCAAAATCAGGACAGGTGTAAAGTTTTCTTGCACTGCCTAATCCCTCCTCTGGTTAACGTTTCTCATTCTTTTATTACTTGTAAATACAATGCCAGGGAGCATTAAGCGCACCTGGTGAGGACAACGGAAATTTCACCACCACTCGAGTTTACGGGTTGGCCCCTGGTGGGAATAAATTGACTGCCCTCTACATGGGGCTATTATAGTCAAATCATATCATTGGCGACGTAGCTCGGTCACGGCCAGGTGATACGGACACTGCTTTGGGATGCCGAATATTGAGCAGAGGAGCCAATCGTTATGGATAACGAGCGAAGTGTGCATAGAAGCCCCCAAAAAGTCGTATATTACAGAATTTACCCTAAAGATTCCCAAAAAGGACATTGCACTCCTCCCAGTGAGGTTCTGTCTTAATCCAAAACATCTTTCTGGCATTCCTTTTCCGCGGGGTGTCCCACTTTTTACTCCGTTAGCTCATTTCTCTTTGCTTTGCCGTCACTCTCACACTCACTGTCACTCAATTTCTTTAGTTCTAATGCAATAGGATTGCTTCTTAGAACAAGTCCAACCCTTTGAATTTGTGGCCAGTAGTGGACAGTTTTATGTAATCCTATGTTTAGTTTTGATTATCTAAACGAGTTATTTTTATTTTAAAGTCATTGTTCTAATTTTTAAATCGATTTATAAAATACATTTTAAATTAAAGAGGTTTGATTTTTCAAAGTTTTTTACTAAATTTGACATCAATTCAACAAGTTTGAGTTGGCAGGTTAGGCCACAGTCACCTAATTAATTTAAGAACGCTTCATGAGATAATAAATGACAACCTTTTGGTTTGAAATGGAAATGATGCTACAACTCAGATTGGACCGATCTGAAACCCAACAACTTCTGGGCATAGCCTTGAAACTTCGGACCTGTCTCCTGAAGAGAAAAATTATAATGCTTGAATGGAGCGGTTTGTAATTGACACCAGACAATTTGAGCTAACCCGACCTGATCCGAGTCACCGCCCTTATATGGCCCACGTGAACTTGTGATAAGGCAACGGGTTGGGTTCACTTCATATGATCCATTCCTTAGAGCTACTGCATAAAAGAAGCTAATAGTCAGAAGTTACACGCTCTAAACTTTCATCAGAATCTCTAATTTTTCTTCCTTTATTGCTATATTTGTCTTAAGCATCGGAGGCTCTTTGGCTAACACCCACCGGTGTGAGACTACTCTAATATTTGGTATTTTTTTGTAGGTTTCGTTTATGGTCAGGACCATCAAGATTTCTGCTTCATCAGCAACGGTTGGAGATATTATAAAATAACACTATACAAAAAGAATATTTGTATAAAATGATATGTTTGTTTAAGATTCATTCATTTCAAATCAAAACACCAGTTATTTTAGCTCATAATTTTAAAAGTGCCACTGGCACCTTATTTCAATAGAGTTCTCTGCATGAAAATTCAATAAGAACATAAGTTTCCTATTATGTATACAAGAAGAAATATTATTCTTTCAGAAAATTTGTGTAAAAAATCTCATCAAAATAATGTGATGATGATCTTTTTATAATTAAGAGTTGTGACAATGAGTATTTTATTTTCAAATGAAAGATTCTTTTGAATTTTTTTTTATCTTTGTTGGGAGAACACTATATTCTATGGGAGTCACCCAACCAAAACAAGTAAAAGGAATCGACAGGGGGAGGTCAAAGTTCAATTTCTCTCTTTTGGGGGAAACCATCAATGATATTGTGTATTTATTAGGATATACACTTACCGGAACCTTGGACAAAGGAAGGCTTAGGTTACAACTTACAAGCAACAATTATATCCTCCGAGTTCTATAATTGCTTGCGAAAACAGTGGCCAAAGTGCGGTAAGTAGGGTAAACGAAAATATTACACTACTGAGGAAGGTAATAAACCCAGAAAAGAGGAAGCATGTGGGTTTGCCGGGAGGTACTTTTCCAAGCCTAGGATACTCGCTAGTATTGTCGAAGTGGTCCATTCATGGGACAAGCGTTCAATGCCCATGATTATTATTATTACCATTTTTGTTTTGATGACCGGCTGTCCGATCAATTTGTATGCATCACATTTAATTTTGATAATGTGTAATTCTCATATTCTATATAAATTAAATAATTATCAGGTCAAAAATCTTAAAACAGTTTTTAATAATAACTAAAAGATTTTAAACTTTAGACCTTAAAAAAAGCATACCCTTAATACCCCTTAGAGTTTCATTGCCCATGACCTTAACACAACCCCCAACAATCCTGAGGGACGAGCTATAAAGTTAAACGTTCTAAATTTTAAACTTAACAATCCATTAAAGTTAAGTTGTGAAAGATTTATCTCTTGTAAATTTTTTAATTATGACATGACAAAATATTAATCCAAATGTGCATAAATTATCTCAAACACATAACAAAATTTTAAAATTAAAAAAAAAAAATAATACTCCCACCACCAGAGTTCTAAGAGCATGGGTTGCACCACCATCGGCACGACTCATGACTCATGTGGCTTCTAATCATAGCATGTTGGTGGCATCTCACTCTCACCACTCGTCCCATCATCCCACTTAGAAAATGGCAACGGAGTGTTCCAAATCCGTTTTTAATAGACAGGATAAATTTTACTTATCACCCTTGCACTTTAACTATAATCTTATTTTTGTCTCATTTTGCCTCTTACATTTTCAGTTAAGTAGCAATGTGATCGCTCCGTCAAATTTTCGCTAATAAAGGTGACGAAAAGCCCTTTTTATTTTTTATTTTAAAAAAATTGAAAAGCTTTTTGTTTACCCTTTTTTATTTTATTCAAATCAAAAAATGAAACTTAAAGTTGATTAAAATGGGTTTTTTTTTTTAAACATTTAGTATTGTTAGCATAAAAGTAGAATAAAAATATCGAATCAAAAAAAAAAATAATTTACTTCAAATTATGCTAACTTTAAAAAGTAACATTAAATAGTAAGGATACCTTAAAACCATAATATAGTAAGGATATAACTAAAATAGTAAGGAGACTAAAATTTAAGTATAAGATTTTTTTGGTAACCATAATTTTTGTTTTTGTTATTTATTTAGTAAGGATATACCTAAAAAAAGCAAGTTTGTTTAGGGATTTTATTATATAATTAAGACGGATTTGGGATAAGGGAACCTAAACCTAAATCCTATCAGGTTTTATTTTTTTCCTCATAACCCCATCGTTACTTTTATGCTATTTATTTATATCACAAAATCCTTCTTTTGAAGACAAAAAAAAAACAGGATTTTAGTTTTTTTTTTATTTTTTTGAATTTTGTTAACATCCTAATCCCACTAATCTTCAATTTCTAAATACTGTTTGCTTATTTTTTACAAAAATACATCAAAAAACGCACACAGTGGATTATACTGGAATTCACCAAACATGCAATTCTATTTATGGATTTGGGCCGCGGTTGATTAAAGTGATTGCTGCTCATCTAGGACAAATATAATGTCTAATCACCTTGTCAATTGAATAGCTTGGTCTCGGCTGTTGAAGTTACTGCTCCCGGTCTCAGCTGCTGAAGTTACGGCTCGTTTGGAGCTAAAAGTTAGAAGGTAAAAAGCTGGAAAACTAACTTTTTGGGCTTTTCTACCTATTTATGTCGCGTCAACTGATCAAAAAATAGTTTTTTTTTTTTGGTAATAATTTACCATGTACTTCTACGTTAACAAAAAAAGAAAAGATGAAAAGAGAAGGAAAATTTCATTTTTTTAAGGCACGTTGGGCCGTTGAGGCACCACTTACAAATCGACAATCTGGTCTAACTCGCTCCATAAACCAGCGGTCACCATTGTCTCATCCACGCATTTAAGCTCTTGATCTTGATCAAAACAGGATTATTTCTCATGTAATCCCACCTCTTCAATTTCAACTGCTTTTATTGAAATTTAATCATTTACAGTTGGATATATACTGGAATTACCATGCAATTCTCTATTATGGATTTGGGCCATGAATAATTAAAATTGCTGCTAGTAGCAATATAATGTCAATCAGGGTCAATTGAATAGCATTGTTTGGTGAAAATCTCCCGGTCTCAGCTGCTGACCACGGCTCAGTTTGAAGCAAAAAGTTAAAGGTAAAAATCTGGAAAAGGCAACTTTTTAACTTTTCTAAATCCGTTTGTCGTCAAAACTGATCAAAAAATAGTTTTTTTTTTTTTTTGCAATAATTTACCATGTACTTCTACGTTAGCAACCCAAGAAAAAACCCGATAAGAAGAGACCGAAATTTTCAATTTTTTTAAAGATAAAATTGGTTAAATTTTACTCGACAGTATTAAAACTAGCTAAAAAATAAAATAATTTTCACTATTGTCTTAATAAACGCATCGAAGACATAATTTGATCAAAGCACGATTAATTCTCTATAGCCCCTTCTTCAAATTTTTTTAAAAAATTTCATGATATATCTCGTGTTACCATCAATTCTCTATTTATGGGGAACAACAAAATTGGCAGCTAGTAGCAATCTCAACGGGGGTTGTGAGCATTGCTGTGAAAAACGGAATTCCAGTTTTTTATAAAATTCACATACCGAAATGATTTGCATTTCAAGTAATTTTTATAAATATTTACATACTAAAATGATATTCGTTTCAAGTAACATAGAGAGTCTATTGTCAAATTTACTCTCCTCTAAAATTAATGAAAACTTTTCCCAAAAATGTATTCAACCTCGATTCCTTGATCATAGGTATAAGACTTTGGATCATCAAGTTCTCACAATTAATAGTATTCAACCTCGATTCTCGATTCCTTAATCACAGGTATGAGACTTTGGATCATCAAGCTCTCACGGTTAATAAAAACTTAGGGATGAAAATTTGAGTATCAGTGGTATTTTTGCAAAATAAGATTTGACACAACTTTCTTCTGGACCTACAATGGCACATGCAGAATGGATTGGTTTAGCTACCCAACAGGCTTGGAAATATGTGGGTTAAGAAGGGGTTCCAGTAGTCAATTAAAAATTCTTAAATAGTATTTTCTTCCTAAAATATTTTTTTTAAAAATGAAGGGAACACAATTCGTCGACAGCAGGGTTCGAACCTGCGCGGGCGAAGCCCAACAGATTTCAAGTCTGTCTCCTTAACCACTCGGACATATCGACGCTGTTTTGGAAATTTTCAAATATTTTATTTCAATAAAAGTACACAAGGGTTTTAGCCCCACAAAAGGATTTTTGTTGATCTTCGTTAGGAGTAAGAAGAAGCTTAGACCATATTGTGAGAGAGAGAGAATCTCGAGTCTCTGATGTTGCTTTCCTTCTTGTTGGAGATCCATTTGGGTCACCAATTATGCTTATTCAGTTTATATAAATTGGCATCCATAATTTATGTCAAAAAAAAGTTTTTCAACTGGCATGTGGCTACTCTTGATTCATGAAATGTTTGACTAATATATTTTAGTAGTTATTCTCTGTATATTTGGTCTGTATTCATCTTGCGTTTCGTTTTGGCACTCTAATTTATGTGATTTTTTAAATCGTGTGATTATTTCTAATGATTTCAAGAAAATGCTTTAGGTAGATGAATTATGTCCGTTTAGGATCATTAGGAAGCGTGCAACATACGGAGTATGAGATTGTGAACCAAAGGCATTGAGAGAGAAGAAGTGGAAGGGATTCTTCTCCATTTTGAAGCTTACCTCTCCAAGGAATGAAGGTGCTTTAATGTTCTTTATTTTCTTTACTAACTGCCATCTCTCCCTTGCTTCTCGTATTATAAGGGAGTGTTTAGATGGCATTTTAAAAAAATCATAATTCATAAGTTTAAATTAGTTTTAAAAAGTTACTTACGTTAAAAGTTTTTTCAAATTTAAGCTACGTCTAAAAGGTTACTTTTTTCAACAAGCGTCAAATGCAGTTTAACAAAGTCATAAGTTTATTCCGTAAGCCACTAAATAATCCACCATCCAAACACATCTCTATTTGCATTTTTTCCTGCAACCTTTAAAACTTAATACAACATATCTTGATATTACATGTTATTATTGCACTGATGTCCCTAATGTTTTGAAAACCGGACTGTTGAGCGAATAGAAAAAGAGACCTGGTCACGAATTACTGGTTCAACCGTCGGGTCAATCGTTATTGACCCGTGATGTCATAATTATATTATTAATTGTAATAAAATGTATTTTATTTTTTTACACTAGTTTTAATAATTAAAATTTAAAATTTTGAAATTAAAACCTAAAATTTTACCTTAAAAGTTGAATCAGACGGTTCAATTACCAATTTTGGTGACTGGGTTGCAGTTCAACCGTGGATTATACTAAGTTTAATCGGATTTTGACCAAAACGAGTTTAGAAGGTTGACCGGACCGTTAATTGGTCTGATTTTTAATTTTTTCAGTTCAATCGGCCGGTCTAATTCGGGTTCTAAAACAATGGCTGCCCCTATCACCTTTAAAAAGAAGATCCAAGGTGCTAAATGTTTACAATAATGTTGGTGAAGGTTCTTAATCCTGTAACCAGGGCCGGCTTTGGGGTAAGTCCAACAAGCCCTTGCGCTAGGGCAATCCCCCGGGTAAAAAAAAAAAAAATTTATTTTTGTAAAAGAAAAAAATTATTTGACCCCATTAAATTTTTTTTATTCTTGTAAACAAAATTTTTTTTTAACTGAATTAATAATAAGAGGACAACTATTTTAAAGTTGGGCTAGGACAACCCAAATAGTTGGGCCGGCCTGCCTGTAACTAGACTTGTCATACGGAGTCTTTCTCTAATGGCATCAAATCTTTCTGAGTGTAGATGCCAATGATAGCAGATGATTCTTCATCGTCCCCTCCTCTTTGTACCTTTTCCCTCTGTGTATTAAATTTGTACTGCTTTAGTTCTTAATGCTTAAGGATATAAAAAACATAGATATCAAGAAAATGTGATCTACAAGTAAGGAAGAACGAATATCTATATATCTCACTGGAATCCTTCCCCACCCCCCCGGGTTCTCTATACCTTGTAATATGGGCCTTTGTACCACTGCTTAGAGGAATTTTTAGAATTGGTCTGCTTTTATAATTTCTTCAGAGGAAGAAAGCTGTATGAGCCACCGAGGTATATTACAGTAAGGACAGCAATTGAGCAAATCCTGGACGTTGAACAAATGCGAGGAAAATCTGGTTGGTCCATTGCCTTCTCATTTATATTGTTATTTTTATTTTTGGGCACTTTCTGAATAAGGTTTTAGCATCTCTTAAAATGCTTCTTCTTCCTCTAATTTCTGGTATATTTGATTTTTTCCATTTCCATTAACTTTGGTTGCTTTGAAACTACAACCTAGGATTAGGTGTTGAAAGGAAAAAAAACGAGTAAAGAAATTGGAAAGGCAATTGTCTTTCTCAATTTTCGAGAAATGACACATATTTTATCTATCTTCTTCTTCTTCTTTTTTTTTTTTTTTTTTATTTTATGATCCTCGTTTAAGCCTTTTTGTTTGAAAATACGGGAGTGAAGCTGAATATAGCCTGAATTTAACCTCAACCATTCCGATAGATACATGTTCCTGTTTGGTATTTGGACTGCTTTTGAGAAAGAACTTCTAGCTGTTCTCTCTAAAGTTTTACTTTCCTTCAATATTTGTGTGTGTGAACAAGTGAAGAGCTAAGAAAATAACATACCAAGCCATTTTTGCAATTTGCAGCATACAATGAAGACAACGCTTGTGTTGGTTTTGCCCGACTGGGAAGTGAAGATCAGATGGCAGTTGTAGGATTAATGAAGCAACTGCTCACGATAGACTTTGGGGCACCTCTCCATTGCCTTGTCAAATAGGTGGAACTCATCCTGTGGATGAACAAATGCTGGGTTTTTATACACTTGAACAAAGAAATAGGAAAGAATTTCACAGTTTTTGTCTTAACTGACAGGATTTAGCAACTTCATAAATTTATTGTAGATTTGCTTTTACTCTGTCAAAAAATATATATATATATATATATATATTTTGCGTAATCATGATTTGTTGCCTAATCCATTGCTTAACTGGTATAATACTATATACAATAAAATCACGTACATTGAGAGAGAGAGAGAGAGAGAGAGAGAGAGAGAGATGGTCAGTCTCAGTCAAGTTACAAGGCTCTTCCAGCAGACACTACTACTGTTCTCGACCATGTCTCCCTATCCTCTATTCAGTAAGGCCTGCATTTCATGAAAATCAGTAAGGTTCTTTACTGGTTCGAGCAGGTATCAGCTAGCTTAGTTCCACAAAAATTATGATCAAGCACGAGTTTGCATAATAGCATTCGGCTGCAACAAAATCAGTCCTCTACATCACCAGGTTGCAGTATGCGGGTTTGCACAATCATCCATTTGGAGAGAAGAAAGGCTAATACTTCCTGCCATTGCTAAAACATCTCTTACTTCTTTCTCCTCATGCCAAGAGAAAATATTATACATTACTAGAAAAAAATTAGTACTAAAAGAAGGTGTTTACACTGTAAGTAGCTGAAATTATCATTCACTTAAATTAGAGGTGGCATTACCACATTTCCCCTGCAACCATGTCAATCTAATGTTGTTTGCCTTTAAGAGAAATGAATGTCTCTATTAGATTGGGGTCCTCAAAGAGGTCCAAGACAGTGAAGTAGGGACGGTTGTCAATCCCTTCAATCTCATCCGAGGCCTTTATGCAATTGGTTATTGTAAATCTGTCATCTTCCTTAGGCACGACAACTGCCGTCAACTTTGAAGCATCAACCATCTCCAACATAGTTTTTGCCATGGCTTCATTTATCTCTTGTTCCCTCCTGGTTTGACCTAAAATGGAGCCTGTCTCTGAAGAACGCTCTCTCTTTCTCTCTGCTATATTCTTGCTCAAGTTTTGCGCTGAAGGAGCACTTCCTTGCACAAATTTTGAGGATGGCTGAGTTTTAGCATCTGGGGTTCCAATTTCCGGACATGAACTTAACTTCACAGGATCTGTCCCAAGAGCCTTCTCCAATTCTTCATGGTGATTTGATTGGGCACATTTTCCATCACCGCCTGAGTCTCTGAATATTGTGCATAGCTGCTCATAGATGGGACATTCCTTGATCTTGGTCATCTCAGGCTTAGTTTGTGCCTACAGATACAAATTGGTCAGACAATCACAAGAAAGCAATTTAAATAAGAGCATACTCCAAGGAGGAAACAAGTATACCCCAATGTCTTCCCACAGGCCAAACCCAATGCAACAAGAGTCATCAATAACAAAGTCATTTTGATCAAAAGCAGACTTGACATTGTAGTAACGTGTCTGCAAAACATCCAGATGCTTCCTCAATTGGTTGTTATTGAAGTTAAGATCCGTTTGCTTATTGAATTCAACGCATATGTGGTTCCATATTTTCTTGTCAAAAACATTGTTTGGTCTATTCCCCAGTTGAATCTGCTCAACAACCAGGTCTGCAAATATCTTATCAAGGGATGCTGTCCATCAGGTCCTTAAACGTTCTTGCTTGGGTTGGTATTCACTGAGTTCACCATCCATCCGCAACTTCAGAATATGCATTCGCATTCAATAATAGTCAACACCAGTGCTTCACACAAACAAAGACAATCCAGGCACCTCTATGTCCGAATCCAGAGCTATTGGTACAACATTAACAATTTTCACTCTAAGCAACTACTTCAGGAGTTGTAACTGGCAGTAGCAGGATTGTTGTATTTTTCAACTTTTAACTAAGCACATCACACATCCAATTAATTCACTGTCCACATCCATTTTTTAAAAGAAGAAGAAGAAGAGGAAGGAGATACCAGACATCATTAAAATTCCTAAAACATACAAAAGCACTAAACTTTCGCTGATTATAAATGTGTTGCTTGGATTTTATACTTGAAAGATGTTCTTGGAGTATCATGCACAATGCATTTATTCCTTGGTAATGTATGCAATCACGGTCTATAGTTCTAAAAGCTTAAAAAATAATCAGCATCCAAACCTACTCTATTCATTTGTAAGTTTTGTAGATTTTTACCCTCGTTTTTGCAACATATGATTCTGAAACAGTTCTATCACATGCAAAAGAAATCTAAGGCAATTATAAAACAAGAATGTGACACAAGGAACAACGGCGAGCTTGGAAGCCAAATCACCTAGATGCCCAATGGAGGATAATTAGCTTGAAGTATAATCAGCCTCATACTTGATGATGACATATGCCTTTTGGGTAGATTATGTTTAATGAAATTTTGCCCTTGTGGGTATTTTTGGTAATTCCGTCATGGGCTATAGAGAGGCCTGCCATGGTAGGCTTTTTTTCATCAGTTTAGTTATTTGTTTTGATCAGATTTAATAGGTTTAGTAGTCACAAGAAAAACTTTACTTGGCCACCAGTAATTATTTAATCACCAAGTTTGCTTGGCCACCAGGTTCTCATGACCTCCAAGTTTGACTCCTCTATATAATAGTGTAGTAGGTTTATTTTGAAGTAGTGAATAAAGAAGTAACTTGAGCCCATTTATCAATGATGTATGATGCATCTCTCCTTTGGCGTGAGTGCTTAAAAACATAGGTGTTTTACCTAGGCTTCCCCTTATTCTCACTAGCATTCAATATCTCAAATCTTAAGCTATTTAATACGGTGAAAGTTGGAAAATGTTGCCCGGGTTGTCGATTCTACTACATGAATTTTGATATTTTCAAGTGCATTCTTTGTACGGTTTGACCTCTTCCAGAACGACAGACAAAAGTGCATACCAAATTCAAAAAAAAAATTATTCACATACAATGGAGAGTAGCTAAAACAATGAATCTATATAAGGCAAACCATCAAGTTTATTAACACTCTCCCTTCTAAACCAAGAACCCCCTTTCAGCACATAATATGACTAAATCTCCACTATTTGCAGTGAGAAGAAAACTGTGATAATTTTCTGTTTGATTAGCCAACTGAGCTCTACGTATGTGTCCAAAAATTTAGTTCCTATAAGGACCTAGAAATCTATAATAAAAAAAATTTAGTGTTAATTCAGCAAATGGAATTTTTATTTTTATTTTTATGAAGTTAAACAAAGGATACTATGCAAGAGAAGCATACGGAAAAAAACCCAATCAGATACAAGTAAAGCAAGGGAAGTATCTTGTTGCATGACAGCCTGGATCATCTTGAATCCCAACATACATTCTCAAAGCATATTCAATTTAATGACAAGGAAGGTGACCCTTTATACAAAATAAGTGCCATGGAAATATTACTAATGTTTTATAATGTTAATATCTGGGTGCTTAAACATAGTTAAAGACAGAGACTAAAACCACATCCATCGGCCTAAAAACATTCACCGTAAAAAGATCACTTCAATAATGTATTATAACATCGACATAGAGAACGATGAGTTTTTTTCCAAAATAATGTTATTTTTTAAATTTATTTTCAAAATATTAGATTTTAAAAGGTTATTCCCACAACAACCTAAAACGCGACCTTGGATTGCGTTTTCTGAAATGGTTTCCCATCCCGCAAACCTAATTGCATTTTAAGAGAAAACACAATTTCAAACCGGGTTTTCTCTGAAAGCGCAATTTGAAATCGTATTTTTTTAACCCAGAGAGAGAGAGGGGGGGGAGTGAGAGAGATCTCTCTCTAAAACCCTCCCCTCTCTCCCTCCCCTCTCTCTCTCTCTGTCTCTCTCTCTCTTCTTTCATTCTTCATTTTATTTTTTTGAATTTTTAAAACAAAAATAATGAGAATTTTAAAAGTATTATAGTTTTCATATAATTTTTATGTATGTGTGAAAATTGTCTTCAAAACTCAAAATCATTTTAGCCAAACAAAATGAGGTCAAAAAAATCTTCTCTCTCTGGGTTAAGAAAACGCAATTTCAATTTATTTTTTCAGAAAAAAACCCAATTTGAAATTGCATTTTTCTGAAAACGCAATTAGGTTTGGGAGCTCAAAAACCATTTAAAAAAATGCAATATAAGGTCGCGTTTTAGGTCAGTGTAGGAATAACCTTTTAAAATCTAATATTTTATGTATAAATTTCAAAAATAAGATTATTTTGGAAAAAAACTCCGAACGATACCACAAGAGGGAAACCAGATTTTGCACATTTTCAAAATCAAAAAGCACATTCAGATTTTATTGTACTTTAAGCCCCAGAGATTGAAAATTGCTTGAAACATTTCACTGAAAGTTTGATTGAGCAAACGAATGTATCTATACACATACATATAACAGTGCATGAGCATGTATACGACTCTGTACATATCAACGTCACAAATGGAGGACGAAAATTAAGATGCAGAATCGGTTATACATAGTCACACTCATGCATACATACAAACAGAGATATACATACACATATACGTATGAGAGAGAGAGAGAGAGAGAGAGAGAGAGAGAGAGAAGGTACAATAGAAGAGGTAGGTACTTATATGTAGGTGGAGGTTGTACCTGATCGGAGACGCCACGTGAAAATCGCCGGGAAATCAGAAAATCGAGGTGCGACGAGTCGGCAACAGAGCAGCTCTGCCCCAATTTCCGTCCAAGTCAAACTGAAATTTTTTATTCGTTTTATTTTAGGGTTATGCTTGTAAGGAAAACGTTACCCTCATTAGTCGCCGGTTGACGGTCATCATCTCTGAGCTGGTGACTAATTAAAGACGAGAGAAGAGACAGAGAGTACAGTTGTGTATAAAATAAAATAAAAGTACAGTTCAAGGAATTTGAAAGTGTCCGATCTAATTTGAAACTGGATTCTTGTCAGAATTATATTGGTTAGTGGTAGGAAGACTTTGGTCTCAGAAGACATGATTTTGATTCCAACCCGATTTGTGACCTCCCATCATCTTAATTTGTTAAAAAGACTAGAGTCATTGGACCAGTAGGTCCGTCCTAAAGTTATGCACAAGAGCCAAAAAGTAAAACATCAGGGCATTCCAGTTTTCTCTTAAACTAGATTGTGGTAGTGGCTGTGGCGGCAGGCAGCTAGCTACATGAAGTTAACCAATGAAGAAATTGATTAGTAAAAATAGACGATTTTAAAATCAAACCTTTTTTTCCAAACCCGTTACATGTCTGCCAAGAGATTCCTCTAATTTGAAAGTATAGGATGCACCAATAAAAGCATTCAGACTACCCAAAAATAAAAATTTAGACAGAGTAAAACCCGTGCAAACTTTTCTATCCAAGGGAAATTGCACTTCTCAAACTCAAGATCCTTTAATAGATAACCAGCAAGCAAACAGTTATACCATAATATCCAACATATACTAATTTCGAGTGTATTTGTTTTCAACTATAAGTTATTAGCGAAAGAAGCACAAGTGCTTTAAGATCGATTCATCCAACCAGGCCATGTCACTCATGGGCGTCCTCTATTCATCCAACCAGTGACTCTTTTCATCCAACCAGCTGTGTCACTCTTATTCTGGATGTCATCTCGTCTAGGAGAGTACACCGGCCTTGAAAAGCAAAAAAGCAAGCACGTTAAACAAAGTCGAGAAATATCATCGATACCATAAATGATGACTCCAAATCTTAGCTAATAAATTCAAACTGCCAGTAATCAAACATCACTAATTGTAAAACACGGACCACCAAAAAAGTTATATCAGATACAACGTCATTAGACAACCAATGAGTGGGCATCTTGGGAAGATTATATCAGTGGGCATCTTCAGGTAAGTTTGATTCCAAAGCATGTTATGATTTTTTTCGGCACAAAGGGACAGCAACTTGTTGGACAAAATTGGTTTGGCACCACTCAATTCTACCGAAGCATTCTTTTATTGTCTAGCTTGGACTTAAAGATAAATTGCTTACTAAGTAAAATCTGGGAGAGTAAATTATTGACACTTCATGTCCATTCTGTAGTGCTTTGGTGGAGACCCGAGACCACCTATTTTTTCAGTGCTCGCTGGTTCAACAGATCTGGACTGAAATCAAGAGCTGGTTGGGTTTTTCTCAAACTTTGACAACGCTTAAAGCCGTTGTTAAATGGATCATCAAGGAAGCTCGTGGTACGGGTGTCCGAGCCATTGCAAAAAAGATTGGCTTTGCTTGTACAGTGTATTGTATATGGGGAGCCCGAAATGCTAGAGTATTTGATAACAAAATTTCCGATTCATCTACTATTGTTCGAAGCATCAAGATTCAAGTATATGAAATCCTTCACACATCTTATCCGGACTTTCGAGAGTTGTGACGGAGTTGTATTCTTGTTGTGTTTGTAATTTTAGACAGCTTAATAGTTGGCTTTTTGTGCTCTTTTTCACACTTGTAATGGCCATGTTGACTTTTGCTTTTGCTTTTGCTTTTGCTCTTTGAGTGATAGGTTGTGATTGTAGTGCGGGGCTTGGCCTCTTTGTTGCTCATGGTCATATCCAGAGCGTTGGACATTCTTTAATCTATATACTTTATTTATTGATAAAAAAAAAATATTAGTTTTTCTATAAAAGTACAACATCGGTTCCACAAACCATATGCCCTATTATAAGAAATTGGCCACCCATCAGTCCATCCAACTTTAATACCAAGGAAAACTCCACCGGTGAGAAGTATTGCAAGATAGACTGCACAATAAACCAGACGAGGTATTTAATTCATGTATTAAAATATTTCATGTGCACCTAAGAAGAATCATCAATTGTGTATTGCCGGGAATACAAAGAATCAATAACAAAAACTAACCTTTTTCGAAAGAGAGAGCCATCCTGAATTTTGGCTGCCATGAAACCGTGCACAAGTTAGACACAGAGAATGGAAAAAACAGAAAGAGAGAAGAAGAGAGGAAAAAAAAAAAGGGAATTCTAATTCTATAGCAGAGAACAAGGGATCAGGTTTCCTAGAATGAAGACAAAACAGCTAGTTCATTAAAGCTCCGGAAAGAGAAATTCATGAGAAAGCCAAAGAATAGGAGATGGGGAGAAGGTGGGAAGACAGGAGAGAAATTCTTACCCTTCCGGAGACACGAGCAGCAGCCTCACAGAGCAGACGCGAGGAAACGTAGGTAGTGTGAGAATGTAAACCCCTAGGAACATCTTATGCTTTTATAGGAACCAAAAAAATATATATACACATATATATATATTATTGCCCTTTTTCTCTCCCATCCACACAAAGTAAAATTACGACATTGCCCTCATTAAACCGCCTTCTCTTTTTGGACTCTGCCGCAGTGTGCAGCAACCAAGGGGTGGCCACCATGCATCTTATTGGCAATCTTACACAGAAAAGTTTTCTAATTTCAAACAAATATCTCTACAATATATGCATGCGAGTAATCCAAGTCAAGCTATTTCGGTTGGCTTGAATTTCTAGCTTGTATTAGAAAGGTCTCCTGAGATTTTTTTTTTGTTTTAGCTTCGGATCTAACAGTAATTCTTTTTGACGAACCAAAAAAAAGAGAGTAGAGTGTAGGGTGGATATTAGGGACTGGACTCAGTTTGGGCTTAAATAAAAAAAAAAATTTATTAAGCTTAAAATTAAATCTCAAACTTGTCTAATTAAAAAATTATATTTTAAATCCAGTTTAAGACCACCCATTTAATATAAAAATTGTTTAATATGTAATTTTTTTTATAAATAATATTAAATAACATAAAATTTAATTACATATATATATAATATTTAAATATAAAAATATATTATTATATATATATATTTTTCGTGCCGGGCCAATTCAAAGATAATTCTCAAGTTTGCCTATTAAACTAATAGGGCCAAAAAAAAAATTTCAAGCTCTATAATTTATGGACGAGTTTGGATAAGCCTATCAAGCTTTTGAGCCTATGGCCAACCCTAGTATCAGGGACCGAACCACCGAATTTACTACTATTGTTTATATCCACCCATTCATTTGTATCTATCCACCAACTACATACAACAAAAGTAATAAACAATTAGATAAATATAAGGAGTGTTTTGCCAAAAGAACACTGTTTGTGAAAATAATTTTCTAACTAATACGTTTTTAAAAATATTTGTTATTCTAATATTATTTGTGTGACCTGTGCTGCTTTATTGATATGAGAAGATATGCTTAATACAAAGAAATATTTAAGATTGTTATTAACTTAGGCATTGCGTTTCATATGCTGAATACAATGAAATGTTTAAGATTATTAGCTTAGACTTCGCGATGCCGAACACAAAGAAATCTCTAAAGTTTATTATAAACTTGGATTTTGTTGAGTTTGTTCATTCGTCTTTTTTTTTGTTTTTTTTGTTGCGAGTATTGTTCTATTATAAACAGTAGTAGAGTATAGACTTTAAGATTTGACACAGAACTATACCGAATTACCCAAATAAACCCACTATAGGGGGCCCATCTCCGTCATTGGCAGGCCGCAAGGCCCTCTAAGGGCCTACAATTTGGGGTACAGGAGCCCAGCCTACATATGCCAGTATGTAATGTTTGTGACCTTCGGAGGATCCTTGGAGGGAACTATAAACAATAAGAAAAAAATGAAAAGAAAAAGGAATTAGAGGTAACGAGCCTACTCAAAACAAAGAATGCCACCAATTGGGTCAAATTAGGGGTGAATATTGGGTGGGCCGATTCAAGTCGGGCTTACACTAAAAAAATTTTATTGGGCCCAAAACTAAATTTCAAGCCCACTTGTAGGTGAAATTTTTTAGAAGACCTAATCCGCTTTGCGAACTAACTTGACAAGCTCCAAGCAACCTACGAGAATAGGAGCAGGGAGAATACGTCGACTCTATTTGAGCCAGTGACACTCCGATGATTAAGAAGTTAGGCAAACTTAATCTCAGTGAATTGAACAAAAATACTATGCACTAGCTCCAGTGAATGTACCTTACCTCTTAGTGACATAATATATTTATAGGCTTCGAAGGTGCCATTCCTTCTAAAAATGGTATTCATTCTCCTTATAGGAATCAATCACTTTTTGGTCGCTTTATGATGGATTTGGACTTTATCTTTAAATGTCCTAGTCCAGGTCGGCTTGGGACTTCTTGTCCATTGGACCTGCCTCCTTGGGCTCAATTCACCACATCGGGCATATCCTCTTTAGATCGAGTTAGGCATATTTATCCTTCGGGCTTTCTGTGTTATTTGGCCCATAATTACCCCTAGCGCTTGTGCCTTGTTTGGCCGAGCTCGAAGGACAAGGGTTGTACATGAGCGTCGCCTCGGGAATGGATTGAACCCATTCCTGCAGATGACTAGTTCACCTTTGCTTTGAAGAGATAACTGTCGAGAAAGAGTGTCGATCTGCTTTCCGTAAGTTTCTAAGACTCTACCCCTAGTCCTTTCTATTTGCACATTTATACTGCCGACCACGTGGCAATGGCTGCACAACTTAAGAACATACTTAGTACTCTCGGGGCCATCGCTGCCTTCAAGGCGAGTTATCAATTCCCACTGGGCGTTGATATCAAGTTGGCTGGTTGTGAAGAATTCTATATGTATGAGACGAACAAGGGGATGACCTTCCCTTTGATAGCGATAGTCGAGGGCGATGTTAGGTTTTCTTTGCACCCGTTCTTGCTTCGGTTCTTTAAACACTATCAACTATGCCGCGCATAATTAGCGTCCAACGTCTTTAGGATATTGATGGGTATAGTATAGCTCAATCGCGTTCTTGGGGTGAAAATAGACATCCACGAGTTTGGGTATTGCTATACACCCGTGAAATTCGGCAACAACTATCGAAAGTACTATTTTCATTCCAAACATAAGATAGAGAGATTGTTCAGATCCTTCCTGATGCGGGAAAGCGGGTAAACGATGTCATGGAGTGGATCTCAGGCCCCTAGGAACATGAGGACGTCCCGAGGATGAGTGACCCTCCTTTTGTTGCCCTAGAAAGCTTGGCGCCCCAGGTCCATGCTTAGAATGTCTTAACATTTCTCTTTAGTTGTTGTTCTTACTTTCTATGCCGATCTAACACTTGCATTCCTTTTGTTTCTAGGTGAATATACCAAACCCAAAAAGCAATACGAGTACCTCGGGGTTAACCTGCCATTGCTTAAGAGAGTTTGGGCCTACAAAAGAGAAGACCCACAACTTGGAGTCAACAAAGCTGCTCACATTCTTCTATCGTACCCAATCCATAACCAGTCGTTCTTGGTAACTGAATGCATCTCAAACGACGTCATCCAGCCATGCTTCGCCTCAATCACCAAACTCCCCTATTGAAATCCCTAAAGAGGAGGACGAGCTTAGGTTCAGTTCCACTTCACCATCATCATCTTCCTCAACTTCTTCTTCCATAGGTGCCACTACTTTAATTTCTACTTTGGAGGTAAGTCCATTTCGCCAACCTTCTGACTAATCCAAGCAACAAGTCTTATTTAGCTCTTAAACAAAGGACAAGTTGGGCAATATGTAGACATGAAGCTTGGCGGCCATGATTACTAGGAGGAAGTTGAAACGTGCCCATGCTTCCACAGCCAAGGTCAACATGACTCAGCCGCCTATACCTTTATCGTTGGCCACCTCTAAAGCTGAAACTGGAGCTAACGTGTCGTTAACATAGAGGTCAGTATCTAAGAGGCCAGCATGAGGAGATGTACTAGGGATGCCCAGAACTCAGCGGGCTAGGTCGGCGTCAGTTGAGCCAGGTACTAGGCCAGTGTCAAAAATAGTGATCCAACCAGTAGCCGGCACACGTCCTATAACCACCCTCGACTCTGGTCTTGTTAACCCTTCTATTGTGGTGGGGCTGGTAAAAGGGGCTATCTTACCTTGGGATCAGGAAATGTTGGGGTAAGCGATCAACCCCAAGGTCTTCATAAGAGCAGTACACAATAGTCTATTGGTGAGTTTGCTTACCAATTTCTTTAGCCTTCTCCCTTGTTCGGTTTTTCGTGTCAAATTCTAACCATGTGTTTCTGCTTTCAAGCTACTTTCTGGGACTATAACGTTATGTCCTGATTTGCAACTATGGATAAGCAGCTGAAGGAACTGAGGCAACAACACGGTGTTCTGAAGCTGGAGGCCCGGGATAACAAAAAGGCCACAATTGATGTAAAGACTGAGCTCAAAAAGAGCAAGGAGGCCATGGGCACTACCTTAACCAAGCTGACACAAAGAAATTAGGAGCTCAATGAGGCCAAGGAGGAGATCATAAATATGAAGGATGAGCTCCCATAAATAAAATAGGCAAGTTTTAAGGAAGGCTTCAAGAAAGCAGGGGACAATTATACTCAGCAGATCCTTGGGATTACGAATGTGATCTTCAAGGATGGTTGGGTGGCCGCCCTTACCGCACGGAAGGTCTCGTTATCAGATCCACTCTGAAAGGACATCCATTAGCTGCTCCTAGATAAAGCCATCCCTGAAGACACCAAGGTGACCCCCCTTCCTACTGGGCAAGCCAACGTCACTAAAGTTGCTGATAGGACTGAAGTTGTTATTGTAACTGTAGTTGCTACTGTGATTGAAGTTGCTATTATTAATACTGCCCCTCTAGCTGTAAAGATTGTTGAGATCGTCGATGGTTTGACTGAAATGATTCTTGACTCTTTCAACCTCTCTGTCGATCCAGCCTTATAGTCTTAAGGTGTTCTTTCTTTTACTGTATTTAACCTTCCTGTAACTTCTTGGATGTAATCAAGAACTTTATGAATTTTGAAATGAATTTCCTCCTTATTCAAGTTTTTCCTGAATTGTCATAAATGTGAGACATCAACTTGTTCATATCTGAGTCGTTCTTTATGATGGGGTGTTTTTATAACCTTTGGCCATTTTTAGGCTGACCTGAAAAATATAGTCAGGATTAGGTATAAAATACTTAGGGTTACTTATCCTTGGGCCGACCTACTTGACTTAGGTAGGACTAAGTGCCTAACAATTAATTTTTTTTTTTTTTTATGGATTTGGCGATTCTTGGGCCAACCTGCTTGATTTAAGTAGGACTAGGGTCTTTGCTTGTTTTTTTTTTTTTTTTTTTCAATTTTGGCCATTCTTGGGCTGACCTGCCTAACTTAGGCAAACCAAGGTTTTCACTTGGTTTTTTGTAAGTTTGGTCATTCTTGAGCCAACCTACCTGACTTAGGCAGGACTAAGTGAAAAATACTTAGTTTTTTTGTGACTTTGGCCATTCTTGGGCCGACCTGCCTAACTTTGGCAAGACCAAGGCCTTCACTTGGTTTTTAATAAGTTTAGCTATTCTGGGGCCAACCCGCCTAACTTAGGCAAGACCAAGGTCTTCACTTGGTTTTTAATAAGTTTAGCTATTCTTGGGCCAACCTGCCTAACTTAGACAAGATCAAGGTCTTCACTTGGTTTTTCATTTGGCCTTCATTGGTCGACCTGCCCAACTTAAGCAGTACCAAGCTTTAACACTTGATTTTTTCTTGGATTGGCTATTCTTAGGCCGACCTACTAGATTTAGATAGGACCAAAGATCTTCACTTAGTTTTTTATTTACTCTTCATTGGTTGACCTGCCCAACTTAGGCAGGACCAAGGAACTTTATTTGGTTTTTAATTTGGCCTTCATTAGCAGACCTGCCTAACTTAGGCAAGACCAAGCTTTAACACTTGGTTTTTTCTTGGATTGGCCATCTTTGGGTCGACTTGCTAGATTTAGGCAAGATCAAGCTTTAACACTTGGTTTTTTATTTGGCCTTCATTGGCCGACCTACCCATCTTAGGCAGGACTAAGGATCTTTACTTGATTTTTTATTTGATTATCATTTGTTTACACACCATATATATGCGAAACTCAATCTTTATTTCTGAAGAAAATAACTCATATAACACGTTACACCCCAATTCTAAAAGCATTAACTTTAAACCAAGTCATCATTGGTAGAATTTCTTTAAGTTCTATGCATTCCAAGGGCAGGGTAACTAGCGTTCCTCTTTTACGGTTTCTAGCCAGTATGCCCTCACACCGACTTGGGATGCAATTTTGTAAGGGCCTTCCCAGTTGGGGCCGAGCTTTCTGTCAACGACATTCTTGGTTGCCCCTAGTACTTTTTTTAGCACAAGGTCTCTGGGTTTAAAAGCTCTTAATTGTACCCGTTTATTATAAGATCAACTGAGTTGCTGATGATAAGCAATAAGCTTAAGCAAAGCCTCTTCTCTTTTTTTTTTAATGAGATTAAGGTCCTTAGCTGGCATCTGTTCGTTAAAACCCGTGTCAAATGTAGCCGACCTGGTTGTTGGCAATCCAATTTCAAGAGGGATCACAGCCTCTATCCCGTAGGCCATGGAGTAAGAAGCTTCTCTTGTTGACCTCTTGAGGGTAGTTCTATAAGACCAAAGGACATTAGGGAGTTCTTCGACCCACCTTCCCTTTGCCTTCATAAGCCTTTTCTTTATCCCGTTCAGCACTATTTTGTTAGAGATCTCTGCATGTCCATTACACTGCGGGTAGGCTGGCATTGAATAGTAGTTTCTGATCCCTAGTTCAGAACAGAATCCCCTAAACATGTTTCTATCAAACTGAGTGTCGTTGTCCGAGATCAGTGCCTTGGGTATGCTAAACCTTGTCATGATATTTCTCTAGGTGAACCTTTTTGCATCTACTTTGCGTATTGTGGCCAATGGCTTTACCTCTATCCATTTAGTGAAGTAGTCCGTTGCAACTGTGAAAAATTTCTTATTCCCTGGAGCTCGAGATAACTAGCTGACTATGACTAGTCCCCATTGTGGAAACGACCAAGGGCTAGTGATTGTACTAAGGTCCTCAGCAGGGTGATAGATCAAAAGTGAGAGCTTCTGGCATTTCTCGCACTTCAACACATACTGGGCTACATCCTTTTGCATATAAGCCACCAGTAGCCTTGTGAGATAGCTCGATGGGCAATCGATCTCCTGTCAACATGACTCGCGTAGATCCCCTCGTGGATTTTATAGAGAATTCTCTATACCTTCTCTGGATAGACGTAGTGGAGGTAGGGACCAGTGAAACATCTTCTATAAAACTCCCTGTCAGGCGACAACTGGTACTTCAATGCCTAATACTTTATCTTTCTGGCCTCATTCTTATCTTCTGGTTACTCGCCCCTGTCAAGGTAAGCAATGAAGGGTTTCATCCAGGACGGGCCTAAGCTTTCCATAGCCAGTATGAGTTCTTTTTCAAGATAAATGCTTGGGCAAGCCAGGGTCTCAACATGAATTATTCTCTTCAATCCTGACTTCAGAGCAACCGCGAGCATTGCAAGTCCATCAGCATAGGCATTACTGTCGCATCTAATATGGTACAGCTTGACCCCTTTCAATGTTTTACGCAGTTATTGAGCTTTCGCCAAGTACTGGGCCATTCTGTCCTTTAGTAGCATATTCCCCGGTTATCTAATTTACCACCAACTGTCAGTCTGAGTAGATCACTAGCTCAGGGATCCTTAGTTTTATAGCTCGGCGGAGACCGGCGAGCAGAGCCTTGTATTTTGACTCGTTGTTTTAGGCGGTGAACTCTATCTTGATGGCTTATTCTAAGGCCATCCCATCAAGGGTGATGAGCACTATGCTAGATCCTGCCTCTTGTCATTGGATGCTCCATCAACAAAGAGCTTCTAATGGTCACTAACTTCCCAAGGCTCCAAGGGTGGATTGTTCTCCGAGAGTTTAACAACTGTTGTTGCTTCAGATTCTTGTGGCAGTTCAAAGGAAAATTTCACGATTAGATTGGTAAGTACCTGAGCTTTGATGGCAGATCTAGGCTGATATTTGATATCGAACTCGTTGAGCTCCACCGCCCACTTTGCTATCCTTCCTGAGAAGTCTGCCCTTTGAAAAGTGGCTTCAGCGGATGGTTTGTTAGAACGTTGATTGTATGAGCCCTAAAGTAATGCACTAGTTTGTGAGATGCCATTACCAAGGCGAGAGCTAGTTTTTCCAAAGGGAGATACCTCATCTCTGTTCCTAGCAGAGTCTTGCTTACGTAATAGACAGGCCTCTGCTGTCTTTTTTGTTATCGTAACAGTACTACACTGACTGCGTGTTCCGAAACTGCGTGGTATATATAGAGCTCTTCATTTTTCTCAGGTGTCGATAGGAGCTGTGGCTTGGTCAGATAGGCTTTTTAGATTGGCAAGTGCTTTGTTATAATTTGGGCCCTAGTTAAAAGGCTCCTGTTTCTATAGTAACTAAAAGAATGGTCGGCACTTTCTTGAAAATCGGCTTATAAAGTGGTTGAGCGCGGCAACCATCCTTGTTAGCTTCTGAACTTCTTTGACAATTTTTGGGGCTAGGATGTTCTGGATGGCGGTTATTTGGTTGGGGTTGGCTTTAATTTCTCGATGGGTGACTAGAAACCCTAAAAACTTCCCTAACCTGACCTTGAACACACACTTTGAGGCGTTCAACCTTATTTTATACTTTTTTAGGGTGTAAAAAAACTCCTTTCAAATTTCTAAGGTGGTCTCTACCAACCTTGCTTTTGACGATCATATCATCAATGTAGACCTCCACCACCCTGCCGATGTACTGCTTGAACACATGCTTTGTTTAGGTCGATGTAGTCTACACCTACTCTCCACTTGCCGTTCTTCTTTTTTACAACCACTGTATTGGACATCCATCGTGGATAGTACACTTCTCTTATTGCCCCTGCTTCAAAGAGCCTTTCTACCTCTTCAATTACAGCATCAACATGTTGTGTGTTAACTCAAAGAATGTTTTAAGAAAGGGTTGAATTAGGTTCTTTCAAAATTATCGTGGAACTTCAGTATAAACGAAAATGAATTTCTACTTAGATGGTGAAAATCAATAAGTAATGCTGATGCAATTTAAGATTGCTGACAAACATAAATAGCATGCCTAAACATTCAGCAGTTAGCATACACACATTCAATAGTAAGCAGAGAACAAGAGATTTACAGAGGTTCGGCTTAATCCTAGCATGCGTCCTCTCTTCCTCGATCCCCTCAAAGGTATTCCACTATGTAATCTTCTCCTTACACAGCTGTTAGTTTCTTCAAGTGCCCAACTCACTATTACATTCAAGAATCTACACCAAATCCTTACCACCGAGAATCTTCAATCCAAGCTCTCGATTTTACAAGTGTGTTACCCAAGCTACACTCAAGCTCTCAAGGTTTACAACAACCTTTTCGAAAGTAATGAGGTTACAATATAATGAGTATCACTCTTAGAAGTAACGATAATAAAAGTTACAGCTCAATGATTCCTCTCGGTTAATGGCAGTTGCAAAGTAATGAACACAGATAGGTAGGTAGAAAAAGTGTTTTAGAGAGAGAGAGAGAAATGTCATGAGAGAGAAAAAGAGCAATCAAGTTGTTCTACCCATGTCTATCAAAGGTGACACATTTGTGGCTTAGGATGAATAGAGGCTCAACCCCGCGACGTTGAAGCTCAACGGCCATTTCATAGGCAGAGGAGTCGATCTGGTTGCCTCATCGATCAAGTGGAAGTCCCTACTCTCCTTCTTCTCCTCCCAAGGTTTGTCCTCTGGAGCCATCGACGCCAACGCCTTAGTCGTCGACGGCAAACTCTCCAAAGTCGGAACCAAGCATAAGTACTTTCGCCATAATCACGAATCAATTTCTTTGTTTTGTTTGGTTGTTGGGAAACTATTGCAAAAAAAGAACAAAATTGGATTTGTTGACTATTAAATTGTCGCTCTGTTCTGTTTGTTTAGTGAGAAAATGTATTTAAGCAATAGAAGAATTAATATATTATTTATTATTTGACTATAAAATTAGTTTTCTTTTACGTTTTTTGTGTCGTGTGCAAATTTAAAACTAATTGAGCAAAATAAAAAAGACATGCATACAAAATATGTGTAAAAATTACGTGAGATATTATATATATATTACATATATAAAGGTGGCTATCACTTTTAATATTGTCTATATATATGTATATATATATTATATATATTTATAATAGATATATTATTTTAATATATTAGATGTTTTGTTTGTTTTTGCTTGGAATGGTTGGCAGGTGATGTAGCTGGAAAGAAAACACATAAAGAAGAAGAAAAAGAAGATGGAGTAAGTGACTTCAGCTCTATAAAAGGAGGAGATCAGATGAGAGGGAGGGGGAGCTGAGGGTAAATAAAGGAAGTTACGATAGGGAGTAGAAGTTTTAGTGAGAGAATTTAGCATATGAAATTTTCTTAGTAATTAGTTTGTTTTCATTTCTAGTCTTGTATTTTGTTGCAATTTATATTATCAGAAAATATTTTTCAAGTCAAGTCTTTTTAATAGTATGAGTAGCTAATTTTATTCTTAGAACTAATTGTGAAGATTATCCAAGAATCTTAGAATTTCAACGAAGATAATTAGGTTTTTATTGTATATCTTTTAAATATTCTAATTCTTAGTAATTAAATTCTAGATATTTCTGAAAACGTAGATTTTTTTTACTATATTTGGTAATTTTTATGCACAAATCTTAATGTGGTATAATTATTGCACAAATCGATGGTATGAATCTTTGGCTTTAATTTTATTATTCTAGATTTAATTAAATGTTTGAATTATAAAATCTTCGTTGAAATTTCGAGTAAATCGGGTGATCAGATCAATTGGGTCCAAGACCATTTTATTCAATTTACTTAAAATCAACAATCATCAATCTCCCAAAAATAAATTTTTTTTTTTTGGATACCATTTTCTACGCAATTATCCAATTCTCATAGGTACTATTTAAATCGACTTAGGTTCCAACTAAAGCCATTACAACACTACGGTGTCTAGCATGGCTTAGTCCATATCTAATTTGTTACCAGAAGTGAATTTTAGCACCTAATTTTATATGTTCTGTTAACTGTTTCCTACGGATCAACTCCGATCTTATCAAATTTTTATTTACTGTTTCGCCGCACCTACACTTAGATGCTTTAATAGATTGTCATATTATGGGTATAGTCAATTGGAGATGGTGGGGCCTATGGAAGCATGGCTGATGAACTCAAGCCGCTGGTATGACACTAAATTCATGTACAAGGAGTGAGTCAATGGCATGTGTTTACATCGCAATCTCGCACACCCTGAAATGTTTCATACTTTGAATTGCAGAGTTTTAGCGAGAGAATTTGGAAGTCGAAGGTGAAGAACATAGCTCACAAAAGAGACAGACTTCGATTTTGACTATTTGAAAAATGACTTATCGGGATGGGACTGGCATAGCCTTGACCGTTATACTCCAAATTTTATCAAAGATCTTCTGAGAAGTATAACCATTGTTACTCAGGAAAATAATCCAGACCTTTTAGTGTGGAAACACTTGGGGACTGGTAAGTTTTCAAGTAAATCGGCTTATTATCAAATCCAGCGGATTGATTGTTGGTTGGTGTGGCTCAAAGTCCACAAACATATGCTGGAGGAAACTTTCAACTGCTGAAGAAGAAAAAACCAATCTGAAGTTTTCAGCCCGCCGGAGGAAGCTTCCAGCTGCTGAAGAAGAAAAAACCAAACTGAAGTCTTCAGCCCGCCGATGGTAGGTGATTCTTGGCCACCAAGTTCACCAACCCCTCATTTGTGCCTATAAAAGGCAATCACTTCTCCATTCTGAAACATCCCTCAAACTTCATTCCATAGCTTGTATAGCATTTGTATCTGTGAGAGTCGTGAGAGAAATTTCTGTGAGGGTTTGTAAATTTCTCTAATTTGATAAGAAGAGTGCTGTCTCCCGTGGATGTAGGCAAATTGCCGAACCACATTAATCTCTGTGTTCTTGGGTACAATTTTTCTCACTTTGATTTCTGGCAATTTCCGCAACAAATTGGTATCAGAGCCACGGTCTGTTCAAAACACCAGAAAATCAAAGTGGCCAAAATTGTTTTCTGATCATACAAGGAGATTGCTCTCGTCTTCAGGAGTCCAACGCAAAAAACGGCAAGTCAAACGGACACCAGAAAAGTCGGTAAATCACGATCAAAGTTCGGTCAAAGTTCCTGTTCATTCGGCCACCGGAAGAATACTCTGTTTATCTGACGGAATATTCCTGAGTCAACTTGGTGCAGAAGTGTTTTTGCCCAACTCGGTGCAATTTTCACCCGTTTTTGACTGGGGCAGACCTGTTTTTAACTATTTGGACCATTCCGGACGCAACCGTGCCATCCATTTCTGCAAATTCTGCTCCTAAGGTACTGTTGTTACTTAATAGAGCTTTATACACTACTTTTCGGGCACGATGGCAGGTTCAAAATTTGAAGAAATAATCGAAAGGCCAGCTGGGGCTCAAACCTCGGAATCCACCAGTAGATCTTGGCAGAGAAGCTCAATGTCCAACGCGAAGTTTGATATTGAGAAGTTTAACGGCGCTAACAATTTCGGCATGTGGCAATGCGAAGTTTTAGATCTATTATTTCGTGAAGGATCCGATATTTCTTTGGGATCCAAACCTGAGGATATTTCCGATGACGATTAGAAATATGTGAATCGTCAAGCCTGTGGCACAATCCGGTTATGACTTGCTAAGGATCAAAAATATTTCGTCATGAAAGAGACCATGGCTACAAGTCTTTGGAAGAAGCTGGAAGATAAGTACATGACGAAAAGCATAGAAAATCGACTCTACCTGAAGAAGAAGCTCTTTCGATTTCAGTACAAGAAAGGTACTCCTATGATTGAGCATCTAGATAATTTCAATAAAATTCTTGTTGATCTGCAAAATCTAGATGTTGATATTCTTGACGAAGATAAAGCACTCCTATTGTTAAATTCCCTCCCTGAAAGCTATGATCATTTAACCACAACTTTGCTATATGGAAAGGATATGGTTACATTCATAGATGTTTCTAATGCTTTGGTGAATAATGAGTACCGGAAGAAGGATCAAAATAATCATAGAGACTCAACACCAGAAGCTCTGACTGTTGCCCAAGGCAGAGGAGTTAACAGAAAACCTGATGGATCCAATGAGCGTGGCAGATCTCGATCAAAATCAAAAGGAGGGTCTCATTCAAAACAGAATGGAGAATCATCATACAGACGTCCTGCAAAAGATGAGTGTGCCTACTGTCACCAGAAAGGGCACTGGAAGAAAGATTGTCCGAACAAGGACAAATCTACTGCAAACGTTGCACGGAAAACTGATGATGAAGAGGAGTCAGCTTTTACAGTTTCATCACCAGACATCCAATCTGATAGATGGATTCTTGATTCTGGCTGTTCCTATCATATGTGCCCCAACAAGCAGTATTTTTCAAGCTTTCACGAGCTTAATGGGGGAGTTGTGCTCATGGGAAATGACAACACCTGCCAAACAAAAGGGATAGGAACTGTTCGCCTGAAGATGCACGATGGTACAATCAGACGATTGACTGATGTCAAATATGTCCCTGATCTGAAAAAGAATCTCATTTCATCAGGGGTCTTAGACTCCAGCGGTTACAAGGTGACTATGGAAGGTGGAGTCCTGAAGGTTGTACGAGGTGCATTCTTGGCAATGAGGGGAACTCGAAAGGGAAATCTTTATTTTCTGGACGGGTGTACAGTCACAGGGAGAGTAGCCATCTCCAGCAATTCTGACGATGAAGCATCTGATTCTTCCCAACTCTAGCACATGCACTTCGGGCATGTCGGGGATAAGGCTTTGCAAACTTTGGTGAAGCAAGGTCTTTTGAAAGGTGCTAAGACTGGTAAACTTGATTTCTGCGAGCATTGTGTTATGGGCAAGCAGACAAGGCTCAAGTTTGGCACTACCATTCATCGTACAAAAGCAACTCTGGATTATGTTCACACTGATGTTTGGGGCCCTTCCAAGAATGCTTCATTGGGAGGTAAACATTACTTTGTGACATTTATTGATGATTTCTCTAGATACGTATGGGTATACACTATGAAGCACAAAGATGAAGTTCTGGATATCTTTCTCAAATGGAAGAAGATGATTGAAACCCAGACAGGCAAGAAAATCAAAAGACTTTGCTCAGATAATGGCGGAGAATACACATCAGATCCTTTTATGGAAGTCTGTCAGAATGAAGGGATAATTAGACATTTTACAGTTCGTGGAACGCCACAACAAAATGGTGTTGCAGAACGGATGAATCGCACTCTAGTGGAGAAAGTTCGATGTATGCTTTCTCAATCTGGCTTGAGCAAGGCATTCTGGGCAGAGGCTTTGGTGTATGCTTCTCATATAGTCAATAGACTACCTGCTTCTGCACTTAATGGGAAGACTCCCAAGGAGGTATGGTTTAGACAAGCTGTTTCTGATTATGATCGCCTGCATATATTCGGGTGTCCTGCATATTTTCATGTTACTGAATCCAAGTTGGATCCTAGGGCCAAGAAAGCTATTTTCTTAGGCTTTACTGAAGGAGTTAAGGGATTCAGACTCTGGTGTCCTGAGTCTACGAAGATCATCTCAAGCCGAGACGTTACCTTTGATGAATCTGCTATGTTGAAACAAAAATCTCCAGACAAAGAGAATGAAAATCCAAACTCACTACGATAGGTGGAGTTTGAGACTCTTATGGAGCTAGCAAAGGTTTCTCAAATAGATGATCGTCCTGAAAATGAATATGATAATCAGGACGAGATTTCAGTTGAGGTGGAGGTTCCAACACCAATACAAGAATCTATTGCCACCAGCAAACCGAAAAGGGAGATTTGGTTACCTGCCCGATACACAGATATGGTGGCTTATGCACTTCCAGTTACCGATGAAGATGTCTCGTACACTTACAAAGAGGCTATACACAGTTCTGACAATGTCAAGTGGAAGATGGCAATGGATGAGGAGATGCAATCACTTCATCAAAATCAGACTTGGAAGTTAGTACCACTTTAAAAGGGAAAGAGAGCTATTGGGTGCAAATGGGTCTATGCCAAGAAGGAAGGTGCTCCTGGGAAAGACAACATCAGATACAAAGCTAGACTTGTAGCAAAAGGCTATGCTCAAAAGGAAGGAATAGACTACAATGAAGTATTCTCCCCTGTTGTCAAGCATTCGTCTATTCGGATACTATTGGCTTTGGTAGCACAATTTGATCTCGAGTTAGCTTAACTCGACGTAAAAACTGCATTCCTCCATGGTACTTTGAACGAGGAAATTTACATGTCTCAGCCACAAGGGTTCAAAGTTCCCGGACATGAGAATTGGGCTTGCAAGCTGAGCAAATCCCTATATGGTTTGAAACAGTCACCACAATAGTGGTACAAGCGGTTCGACAGCTTTATGATGACTCAGAGGTACATACGCAGTCATTTTGATCACTGTGTATACTTCCGCAAACTCCAAGATGGTACATTTGTTTATTTGCTCTTATATGTGGATGATATGTTGATCGCATCTAAGAGTAAAGTAGAGATCGACAAGTTGAAGGCTCAACTAAGCTTAGAGTTTGAAATGAAGGATCTTTGAGAGGCCAAGAAGATTCTTGGGATGGAGATCAAGAGAGACAGAATAAAGGGCATAGTCTGTCTAACACAGACTCAGTATCTGAAGAACATACTTCAGAGGTTTGGCATCGATAACAAGACTAAACCTGTAAGTACACCGTTGGCTTCACATTTCAAATTAAGTGCCTCAATGTCCCCAAGTACGGATGCTGAGAGGAGACAAATGGATTGTGTTCCATATGCAAATGCAATTAGAGCCCTGATGTATGCAATGGTGTGTACAAGACCTGACATTTCACATGCTGTCAGCATGGTGAGCCGGTACATGCACAACCCTGGGAAAGGTCATTGGCAAGTAGTGAAGTGGATTCTACGATACATTCTAGGTACCGTAGATGTTGGTTTGAAGTTCGAGAGAAATCAAAAGATTGAAAAACATATCGTCGGATATGTTGATTCAGATTATGCTGATGATCTTGACAAGCGCTGATCAACTACTGGTTATGTGTTTACTATGGCAAGAGGACCAGTAAGCTGGAGATCAACCTTACAGTCAACAATAGCTTTGTCTACTACAGAGGTAGAATATATGGCTGTAACAGAAGCTTTCAAGGAAGCCATTTGGTTTCGTGGCTTGATAAAGGACTTGGGCATTGTTCAAGAAAGCGTGAAGATTTTTTGTGACAGTCAAAGTGCCATTTGTTTGGCAAAGAACTAGGTCCATCATGGTCGCACTAAGCATATTGACGTCCGGTACCACTTTGTTAGAGAAATTATGGATGAAGGGAATATTCTACTTCAAAAGATTGGAACTGCAGATAATCCTGCAGACATGCTGACAAAGGTGGTAACAGGGATCAAGTTCAAACACTGTTTGGACTTGATCAACGTCCCTTAAGGTTAGAGCACCTACAGGCGCATTGGAGACAGCATTGTTTAGTGGATTCTCGCCAAGGTGGAGATTGTTGGTTGGTGTGGCTCAAAGTCCACAAACATGTGCTGGAGGAAACTTCCAACTGCTGAAGAAGAAAAAACCAATCTAAAGTATTCAGCCCGCCGGAGGAAGCTTCCAGCTGCTGAAGAAGAAAAAACCAAACTGAAGTCTTCAGCCCGCCGATGGTAGGTGATTCTTGGCCACCAAGTTCACCAACCCCTCATTTGTGCCTATAAAAGGCAATCACTTCTCCATTCTGAAACATTCCTCAAACTTCATTCCATAGCTTGTATAGCATCTGTATCTGTGAGAGTCTTGAGAGAAATTTCTGTGAGGGTTTGTAAATTTCTCCAATTTGATAAGAAGAGTGTTGTCTCCCGTAGATGTAGGCAAATTGCCGAACCACATTAATCTCTGTGTTCTTGGGTACAATTTTTCTCACTTTGATTTTTGACAATTTCGGCAACATTGATATGGGGGACATGGAGAAGGAGTGGGAAATCATTTGGAAGAGCAAAGGAATGAATCGCTGGAAGCATTTTCTGTGGACAGCTAGAAACAACAGAATTCTAACTAACCATCAGAAATTTCGGAGGAAGTTAATCGAGGACGGGGGGTGTCCTATGTGTGGGCATCATTCGGAGACGTCAATTCATGCCATACGGGATTCTGCTTTGCCGAAGAAAGTTTGGCAGCAGATGATCCTACCTTCCCAATATCCAAGCTTCTTCACATTGCCAATACAGCAGTGGATATATAGAAACCTTCGGAGACCAAAATGGGCAAGACATGATCAAGATCAGTGGCCAACAATGTTCATGGGTGTTGTCTACATGGTGTGGTTCTGGCGTAACAAGCTGCTGCATGATCCCTCATTTGTAATGCCCACAGAACCAATAGTACTGATAGTCAATAACGTAAAGGAGTTTGAGTTGGCTAAGGTCCTGCATGACCAAAGCAGGTACGTACATAATTTAGTTCGTTGGATTCCTCCCCAACCTCACTGGTTAAAGCTTAATGTGGATGGAGCTTCATTGGGAAACCCGAGTATGGCGGGTATTGGAGGTGTGATGTGAGACCACGCAGGTATATGGATCAAGGGGTTCACTCAAAGAGTGGGATATGCTACATTCCTAACGGCTGAATTGTGGGCCATTATGATAGGGTTGAGGGTAGCCTGGGCTCACGGAGCTAGAGCCGGTGTAATGGAGTCAGATTCACCGGAAGCCATTCAGTTGATTCAGCAACCGGAAGCATGTCACCCGAATCATAATCTAGTTTTGCGAATTCGCACTTTTATGGGATGGGAGTGGAACTGTTATCTTCAGCATGTGTGGAGGGAAGCAAATGGCCTGTGGATTGGATGGCCATTGAGTCCCTCAAAGGGACTATGGAGATTTCAATTTTCAAAGAACCTCCAGATCTAGTTAGGATCTTACTGTTCAGGAACACCTTTGGGTGGGATAGATATAGGGCAAGTCCTCTGTAGCTTCTTTGAGCTTCGGTCCTCCTTAGCACCGAAAAAAATGACTTATCGAAATTATGCAGAATCAAACACCAAAAATAAAAATATGTATATATATTACGTCAAATCTTTTTCTTGTTAACTTCCCCTGTAAACCCAAAATTTAAACAGACAATTGTAAGAACGGTCAAGATTCGGGTCTCCACGCACGAATCTCGCCTTATTAACCTGACAAACAAATTGAAATCCAGGAGACCATGAGGACATTATGGTCATTCCACACAAAACGGAAATACAGTTTGTATGGCGCCTACTGCTTGTCGGTGGGGGTTGCCCTCTGTTCCGTCCACAGAACCAAAAATTTCAGAACCCCACCCTCTGCTTCAATCAGGCCAATCCTTATCGCATTGGCCCAGATCCATCTCTTCCATTTCACAGATAGTTACCCTTTCTTTCTTCGATTCAAACGTGTTCTTCAACTACATTTCCATCATCACCCAAAAATTTGTTTCATCTCAATTAAGAAACAAAAATAAAGATTGTTTGTATCTAAACCCTAAAATTTTCTCCGAAAATCTTCGACATTTTGCCTCGCATTTTCTCAATGCGATCGGCTCTATAGCTCCCAAAGCCTTGCAACTTCTTCTGTTGCTTTGTTTTTTGAAATTTTCTTCTGGGTTTGAAGCTCAGAAAGTTTCTGCTTAATTTGGGTTCTTTTCTGAGTAATTGTTGGCTAAAATGGGGAAGCGTTCGAAGTCGAACGGATGCTGCGGGTGGTTCCTTGTTGTGGTAGTAGCGGCTTTCGTTGCCGGTGCTATTGTAATTACTATCAGAAAGAAGGCTCAACACTCTGAGCCTGACTTGGGCCCTGTTCCGGGGCCTCCCGGCGCAGTTGAGAAGAATTACGGCGATGCTCTCAAAATTGCAATGCAATTCTTTGATGTACAAAAATGTAATTTTCTCATCCTCTTCTCTACAATGTACTTTTTGTCACCTTCGAGATATAATGGTCACAAACGGTATTTGTCGTTCTTTTCTTGAATATCACCAAATTGATATGCCTGAACTTTTTCTTTGAACATAGAGACAAAATACGTCAATTTCAGCTTGTCTTTGTATGCTTTTGTTGTTAATGGCTGTAGATACATCAATCTATATGTATAGTTCATACGACTTATTTTCATCATGATCATTATATAATATTAGGGAGAAATATGAATTGTTATTCATGATGATTGCTCTATTTTTGCGCCATTAAATGCTTTTCTTAGTATTTATTTGCACTGAGAGCCTACACTAACTGACCTGGTAGCCCATACTCTTTTAAGTTAATGGGAAGATGGTAATTGTTTTTTATTTGAAATGAGAGAGACGGCAGCCATGTCAATAAATGGAGATTTGTATGATTTGTTCAGTTCTTCTTCTTCTACATCTCTTTTCAATTGTGTTCTATAGATTTTGATTTTGGGTACAAATGTTAATTTGGTCTTGCAGCTGGTAAGTTGGTAAATAATAAAATATCTTGGAGAGGGGATTCGGCTCTTAAAGATGGCAGCGAAGCAAAGTTGGATCTTTCGAAAGGAATGTATGACGCCGGGGATCATATGAAATTTGGATTTCCAATGGCTTTCACAGCCACAGTGTTGTCATGGGCCATCCTCGAATATGGGGATCAGATGCAAACTGTTAATCAGTTGAAACCTGCTCAAGACTCGCTTAAGTGGATCACAGATTACCTAGTTAATGCTCATCCTTCCGAGAATGTGCTCTATATTCAGGTCTCTCTGATCTTTGATTCTTATAAATTCTTTTATCTATTTGTAAGCCGATTTCTGGACTTTTTTTATGGTCATCTAATGTGACTGAACTGTAATTTAAGGGCATTTTGGCCATGATTAGGTATAGTCAAGTTGTATTTGTTTGTTTTACTGGAATACTTACTGTTATCTAGTAGTTTGGTCATGCTTTTATTTAGAAGAATCCTTGAAAGCAACTTGACATGTTTTTCAGTTTCTCGTGTCAAATACTAGCCTGGACATGACATACCACGGTTGGAAAACAAAGTTTTGTGCTTTTACTGCAAATGGGTCGGATTTAGTGTTGCCTGTTTGATAGAGTTTGCACAAGTGAATTAAGTGGTTAAACATTGATCCACTTTGATAGTAAGAGTAAGGCCAATTTTTTTTTTTTTTTAATCGATTTTTAACTCTGGAGTAGGTGGGTGATTCTGAAGCAGACCATAAATGTTGGGATAGGCCTGAGACCATGACCGAGAAAAGGCCTCTCACACAGGTGAACACTTCTTCCCCTGGAACAGAGGTTGCTGCTGAAACTGCAGCAGCTATGGCATCGGCATCACTGGTGTTTAAGTCATTGAACTCCACATATTCAAGCTTGCTTCTAAAGCATGCACAGCAGCTATTTACTTTTGCCGATGAACATAGAGGTTCTTACAGTGAGAGCATTCCAGAAGTCCAGAGCTTTTACAATTCAACAGGTTACGGAGATGAGCTCTTGTGGGCAGCTAGCTGGCTTTATCATGCTACAGGGGATCAATCGTATTTTGATTATGTGACCGGGCAAAATGGAAAAGCTTTTGCTAAATGGGGAAGTCCAACCTGGTTTAGTTGGGATAACAAGCTTGCAGGAACTCAGGTATATTTCACTTTATACAATGTATTATTACACTACATTCTTCTAATTATGATACCTTAAGCGGAAGAAAAGTTCATTTGTGGAATTTGTCCAATCTAGAATGAATTTTAGCCTTGCTTATCTAAGGAAACAAATATTCAATATCTAGTTTTGATGACTTGAATTGGCATACACTTACTTTTGGACTTAGTAAACAGTTATGCAAATTTGATGCAGGTCTTGTTGTCCAGGGTAAGTTTTTTTGGTGCCAAAGGCTCATCCAACTCAGAAAACCTCCAAAAGTACCGGAAAACTGCTGAGGCTGTCATGTGTGGGCTCCTGCCAAAATCTCCGACAGCCACATCTAGCAGAACAGATAGTAAGCTTTTATCCCAATACTACTCGACACGATTAGTCATAATTAATTGTGTTCTTCCCTATCTTTTCCTGGATGATTTCCACTTAAGCATTGCTGCTGCGTGTTTAACTCCTCACAATCCTACGATTAATAACAGAAATAGAAACACTGCTAATTATGTAAAAAAACGACAGTTGGAGGTTTTTAAATGGATAGCTAGATGCCATTGTTGGCAGTTAATTGAATTGCTTATAGTGTTGGTTTTTTGGATCTTCATGACTCACCCTCATAATCTGATAATGCCACAGGTGGTCTGATATGGGTCAGTGAATGGAACTCTTTGCTTCATCCTGTGGCTTCTTCATTCTTAGCCGTACTTTACAGTGATTATATGCTTACATCCCGGACAGCAAAGCTATCCTGCAATGGAGATTCCTATGGACCATCCGATCTTCGGAAATTTGCTATTTCACAGGTATCCTCTTTGTGTGTTGATTTAGAGGCACAGGTCAATAGACTCAAATATATTCCGTGTAATCTTGCACTATTTTTTTTTTATAGGCTGATTATGTCTTGGGGAATAATCCCATGTCGATGAGTTACCTTATCGGGTATGGGGATAAATACCCAGAATATGTGCACCATAGGGGAGCCTCAATTCCAGCCGATGCGACAACCAAATGCAGTGATGGTTGGAAGTGGCTTGAGTCGACTGACCCCAACCCAAACGTTGCAGTTGGAGCAGTCGTTGGGGGACCCTTCTTAAATGAGACGTATGTTGATTCACGAAACAATTCAATGCAAGGGGAACCAAGCACATATAATACTGCCCTTATAGTTGGTCTTCTCTCTGGTTTGGTCACCACTTCTTCAGTGGTTCAATCCTTCACCTGAGGCGACCTGAGTGCGTAACTGATTGTATTATATATGGAGTTGTATGCACGCGCGGTCAATTCTGTGTGGAACCTGTGGTTTAAATAGTTCACTATATATACACTGAATTGATTATTGTATCACAATGCTTTATAGGTGTATCTGTTCAAGTAAACTTCGAATATAATTCTTCTGCCAGTGATGTGCTTATTTATGCTTACTAGGAAAGCTTTCGGCTTGTGCCAATCGCTGAGTTATAGACCTGAATAAGTCAGGATCACAATGTGAGTGCTCAAAAAAAGTTGCCGAACCTTCTGTCAGTGATACTCAGTCGTAGGTGGATGTTTGAGACATCATCATGGGCTCACTATCAGCTGGAACCTTGTGTGGTATCATCAGCTGGAACCGACCAGCTGATGAGCATTGGCTGATGCTAGACTTTTGCTGCTGAAGAAATGCTTACCTTTCTTACATATTATACTGTGAGGCTGGCTGACAAAAAAGAATAGTACATATGTTGGAAACTAGTAACACAAATGGAGTGAACATGAGTCCCTCAGGACAATATCAAGATAATGTTAATCCAGAACTGGAAAGCATAATGGAAAAAGGTCAATCATGCATATTATATTACCAACAAGAAGCAGCACAAAGGAAATAATAAAATGGTTTTTTACCTCTTTTTGGGTTCCAATCATTTCTCAACTTCTAAGGCAAATGCAATACCCACATGCCCCACTTTACTCTTACTCGTACACAGACCGTCCCTGTGCCCTTCCCTTATCTACAAACTCCAACTGCTACTACACTCAGAAAAGAGAGGGCCACCCTCTCTCCACCCACCACTTCCTCATTTCTGGTTCACTTAATTGTCTAAGGCCCCTTGTGCACTGGCCAATGACAGGTGTCTTTCTACAATTCAATTGACAAAACCAGATGGTAACTTATGGCAAGAACTAGACCCACCTTCTGCCTTATCTATGTCTGTCTTGGTTGATTAATTCTGGAATTGAACAGTTCTCACTTGCTGCTTTTTTACCCTATAATTTTCCATACTTGCATCCACTTTTTCGAAAGAGTTAAAAGGCCTTGGATCACATAGAAGTAGTAGGTGTTAGCACAACCCATAAAGTCATCGACCATTATACTCCAAAGGGCTGAAGGAGATACCCTTTTTATCCTAACTTACAGTAGCTCGATCGTGTTAGAGCATCACTAAGCGTAACATAATACATATCAAGCTCTCTAATGATTGCACGTGATTGTACGTGGAGATGCAAACATCCAAACACGAGACTTGATCCCAAAATTTTTCCCTTTGATACCATGTTAAAGCATAACAAACCTGGGGGTTCACGTTTGCTCCCCACTTGACTGGTTATGGATTTGACTCTTAGGGTCAGCCCCCAAGCACTAGCATAGTTGATTGGTAGAGCGAGTCTCGATTGTATGAACGAATCGTATTCAGGTTTTGGGCGTGGATTGAACTCCTAGCCATTACGTAAATTCAAGACTTACTATTGTACGTGTTGAAGAGCCGATGCATACAACACCAACTAAAAAGGATTTTCTCAGGATTAATAGTTAAAGGAAGTCCTTCTAGTTGTCAGTCTTTTCTTTTTTTATGTTAAAGCATAATTTAATTTAAAAGCTTAAGCTACTATGGAGAACACCCAATAATGCATATTAAGCGCTCACCACATTCCCTTAAAAAAAATCAGCTGCTTTGGTTCCTTGTATGTGTCTACACATTAGTTGCATGTTATTTTCTCCAACATCATTGGATTATATGAAAAATCCAGCCTCTTTTTCTTCAAATGAAAGAAAAGAATATTGGATATTTGGACCCTGGGTTTATCCAAAAACACATTTCGTAAGGACAAGGTGGTAAATTTATACGTGGGTTGCTTGATTGCATCACAGTAAGAAAAATAGAAATATACATGAATATATATAGTCATTACGGACACGAGAAACCAGAAACAAAAATCACTTTGGTACAGTTTCCTAACTTTCTACTACACAAATTAGACTCGGAAAATAAAAAGAAAGAAAATTCTTTTCACATCAGTAAAAATAAAAATAACTGCGGCGGAACGATTCGGTGGAGCTCACATTTACGTGGTTGCGTGCATCGATCGTTGACTAGGTTGCTACAAAATCTACGGTCATCAATGATCTGGAGTTGTGGATCGGGTCAACGGGCAATCTCTGACTTTGTGATGTATGTGTAACCCAATTGTTGCTCCATCTCCCAACTTAGCTTGGATGCCACACCAGAGTGCTTGGGAACGTACTCCTACAGAGTACACACCAAGTTAATCAAACAAAATGGGCCGTTCTGATCGCTTGATCACATAGACACGTGAGGTATCGATCGATGCAGAATGAGTCTTATGGTAGCAGGATGTACCTCGAGCTTGGAGATGAGTTCATGGGCAGTGTGGGCAGAGATGATAATGTGACGAGCAGAGGGAGTGATGAAACCTTCGTCAACAGCTTTGTCTATGAAAGACAAAAGCGAGTTGTAGTAACCATCGACGTTCAACATACCCACCTACTAGACCCATTTCAAAATGAAGTGATTCATTCAAATGCCTTCTAAACCCTATATATATGTATATGCATATATGTAACTATATATTACCGGTTTATCATGGATTCCCAGTTGAGCCCAAGTGATGACTTCCAAAAGTTCTTCCAAAGTTCCATACCCACCTGTAGGTATGAATGTTGAGTCATTCAAAGTATTAGAAGCAAAATCAGTGAAGAAACTGAGGATTATATATATATATATATACTGTTGGATTTTGCTCTTCTGATAATTTCACTTCGGTTGAAAATGAGAAGAGGAGCGAGGCTCAAGACCTATATAAAAAAATTATATTTTCTTGATTAAATATATTAGTAAATACTTTAACTAGTAATTTTTTATTTTAGTAAATTTTTTTTTGAAAATGAAAGTTTAGCTAGTGAGAAAACTTAGTAATTGTCTTTAGAGTGAGGAGGAAAAATTGTGTGATTGTAACAATTTTTTACATAATGTATTTTTCTATGGGACTAATGGTTTTTTTCCTGTTTTAAGAGTTTTTAAAGTAAATTCTTATATTTTGTTTTTCTCTATTTATCTTGATATTCTGGTCAAAAGGTGGATCCAAAAGTGAGGTAACTTTGAAAGGGTCAAATTTCTAACAAATAGTATTAGAGCCTTTTTTGTTTTAGTTTTTCTTGAAGCCTTTTTAGTTATAATTTTTCTTGAAATTCTAAGTATACTCCGTGATTGAAGTTTTAACTGATCTTCTACATTATAAAATATTTTCTTGAGATTATTAAATGTTCTTTTTGGTGGGGTGGAACTTTAGTGTGGTAGTGTAGATACATACAGTCTAAAAAGATTTTGTCTAAGAAATTGGGTTTTAAGCAGAACCAATGTGACCCTTCCAATCTTTCTTGAAAATCTTGAAGTTCTGTTTAAAAATCTTTTCTAGAAATTTACTTAATAATTACTATTCATTTACACAGTAAAAATTCATCAAATTAATGTCAGGGAGTAAGGCTTCAAATCCTATCAGATTTAATGTGGAGAAATTTGATAGGCGAATCAATTTTGGCTTGTGGCAAGTGCAAATCAGGGATATTTTGATTCAATCAAGATTACACAAGACATTGGAGCTGTATGTGGGCAAACTTCGAATGAAGATCAGAGGATTAGGCACTAGAACTGTATGTGGGCAGATTTCGGGTTAAGGCTGGAGAGAGCCAAGGTACTAGAATAGTATGCTCTGATTTCAAGTGAATGCTGCAGAAGTGAGGTACTGAAACAACATAGGTTGTTTTCGGGTGAAGGTTTAAGTACTGAAGTAACATTATGAAAATTTCAGTAGTTAGAACTGTTTGCTAGTGGGCAAGGTTTACTTCAATAGTGCAAATGGACTTGTATCCGTTAGGAATGCCAATCAGTTAGGAACTAGTGTGGGACGAAATCATAGGATGTCGCAAGGGTGCTTTTGGGTCTTACACAAGGTAAATTCTTATGTCAAGTGAACTTTGGTAGGTTTAGCTGCGAAGTTGTGTAGAGGTCCATAAGTTTGCACACGGATATTAGTTTGGGGTTGATATAGGATGTATAGTGAAAATTCATGTTCATGGCTGATGAACTTTTAAAAAAGTCAAATATCAGAGTTATACCATAATTTTTTAGCAAGATTGTTTTTTACATGGGCCAAGATAAAATACTTGAAATTAGTTTATTCTGAGTGCATATGTTTTTATGGTAGAACATCATAACAGGAATTATGAACATCTTCATTAACGTGCCAAAGTCATAAAGGTATAAATTTGTTGAGTTTTGGTCCTTTGGCAATTTCACATCGGTTGAGAATGAGAATGGGGTAAGGCTCAAGACCTATATAAAGAGAGTTATATGGTTAAGTGTACCAATCAATAGCCTAGTTATTAACTTTTAATTTTAATAAAATTTCTCTTGAAGAGGTGAAAGTTAAATTTTAACTAGTAAAGAAGTTTAGTGGGTATCTTTGGGGTGAGGAAGAAAAATTGTGCGATTATAATAATTTTTTACATAGTGTATTTTTTATAAAGTTGATTTTTTTTCTGTTTTGAAAATTTTTCATATAAATACTTGTGTTTTATTTTTTTTTTATTTATCTTGATATTCATGTTAAAAAGGTAGACTCAAAAGGAGTGGTAAATTTGAGAGGGTTAAATTTTCAACATATACCTGGCAAGGCTATGAATGCGTCGGCTTGCCGAGCCATTTCTGCCTTTCTTTGGTGCATGCCAGACACAGGTCTCACTTCGCCGACAGTCTCACCGGTGATCTGAAAGTAACATATGAGAAGGCATTTAATTATATATCCATCATCCTAATCAAATTCGACATTTTAGCTTTTGCCATTTTGACTGCCCAAGGTAAGAAAAAGCCAGTAAAGGGAACATACTAGGTTTTACTGATTACATGCCAATATAAAAAGAACAAGAAAAAGAGAATATACTTGGACTATAAACCATTTTGGTCTTAACACTTCTTCACAACATCAAATAAGCTTGATCACGTACACTAGAAAAGGCTAAAAAATTTCAAATTAAAGGAAACAAATGTAATCAGTTACCTCTCTGGGCATTAGAGCTTTTGGAATCACTCTGCAAAGAAAAAAAATGGGTTTATCACAGAGAGAGAGAGAAAGAGAGAGAGAGAGAGAGAGGAGAATTGTGGAAGTGGGTACCCTAACACGTGGCGGCCACCATCATAAACAGCTTGGGAGACCAGACCCATCAAGCCAACGCTACCTCCTCCATAAACCAAGTCGATGTTCCTCTCAACCTGCCAATTTTGTATTTATTTTTACATGCACATAAACATTCTGACACGTAATTGACATTCAACCAAAAACCTTTTCTCTCGTTTTGACAATTAAAAAATAACACTTCGCGTTACTCTCACTGAACACTAAACAATTGGCTGGACTTGTCAGTCCCAATCATGTTCATAATTTAATTCCCATACGAACAGTTGATCCAACCCAAACGTCCCATCCCAAAGAAAAAAACAACCCAAATGGCCACAAAAACAGAGGACTTTGATCCCTATTTTGCAAACAACCCAAATGGTACCAAAAACAGAGGCCTTTTGATCTCTGCTTTACTCAGTCACAGAGTACGATCAAGCCATTTTTTATTACTGAAATTCGACTTCAATTAAGTTCGAGGTATCAAATCTATGGTATCAATCTCAGAGCTAATGCAGAAATATAGATAGTAGTTCAAGTTATAAAGCTTCTGGGTTCTTCAATCTTTTTATTCAGAGTAAAAAGGCCTAACTCTTTGATAGTTTGGGTCAATTCAAACATCATGTTATAGCTTTATTCCATGCAAAGGTGTTAGCAGAATCATGTTAAAGCTTAACAGCTGATGACTAATCTTACTTAACCATTAAGTCGCAGAACAATAGGAAGAAAACGACAGAAAGAAAGAGACTTGAAATAGAATTCTCTCTCTCTTCTCTCCCTCTCCTTGTGTACACGAGGGTGTTTTTATACACATATATGTATGGGTATAGAGTGAGAAGTAGTAATAGTACCAGTTCCTTTCCTAGCTGTATAGCAGCGAGCTGGTAGCTTGGCTTCTTGCCGGGGCTGCTACCGCAGAAAACACACACTCGCTTAAATCTTGATTTCATCTGTGGAGGTTGGCGGTGCTGCTTCTGTTGCTGTTGGTGGTGGTGGTTTTCCATAAGAGAGAAGGCTTTACCTCCTGCTGTTTTTGCTTCAATTGAGGAGTTTTGATTTAGAGAGAGAGAGAGATTGGGTTGGTTGGTTGTGAGATTGTGTGTGGGTTGAGCAGTCATCAAAGTTTGTTCTGTTTGGAAACAGAAAGCCAAGAGTGAGGGAATGAGGGGGGTAGGGTATGGTGTTATTGGTGTCCTTTTTATATTGTATCAATGTCAATCAATTTCCTCCCTCACACTAGGCAAACTTCTCGCTTTAATTCTAGAGCTCATAAAGTCAGAAACTCATTTTCTTCTCACGCCGTTATGGTTAGCCCATCATTTTCATTTTATGCCATATGTCAGGTATATAAACAGTAACTTTGCACGAGATTGAACAAATAGTGGGTTGAACGCTGAAAAACACCCTTTTTTTCCTCTGTATTTTGTAATTTCTATTGGCTAATTAATATTCCTTTTAACTTTTACCCTTTTTGTGGCGATTATTTATTTGTTTAATTTATTTACACTTTGAAATTGGGATCTGTTAATACTTCCGAGGCTATTTCCTAGTTTTGCTCAAATAGTTAATACTACAAAATAAGGATTCAAAATTTCAAAGAACAAGCTACTTGAGCAATGGGTTTTGGCATAGTGGTAGGGCCCTTGGCACCCTTACTCATTGGTTCCGAGTTCAAGACCCGGCCTCCCCCTCCCTCATCGCGTAGATAGATATATTGTAATGATTTCTTAATGTCCTAAGGCAAACAAAAACAAACAAACGACTTGTTTTAGTAACGAAGGTCTTAATAGCCAGCTCATCGAGTATGAGGCTCACATTTAAAGACCTTCTTTAGAAATATATATATATATAATTGATAAAAAAAAAAATGCTAACAACAATAGCAATAGATGGTTAGATGGTGAACATCAGTTAAGCTGGTAGTCATCAAAAGACGCGGAGGTGGCTAGCACTCCTCTAACTGATAATAATCTGTGCCAAGAAAATGTGTTAAAAACTCATCAAAAAAATATTTTTCATTTTATTTTCTTTTATTACATGGAATAATATGACAGCTAAGGTTAGATGACTAATGACATCTCACTTTCAAAGAAGACAGGAATCTCATGGGCCAAGGAATATGGACCTGACCTAGATGCTGATGGATCAGCGTTTGTGACGGTGGTACTATAGTACTACGCATTCTTGCACGTGTCCTAGTGGGCCCTAATTGGGTCACACGATTGACCTTCCGGATGTTCGAATATCCAGCAACGCATCAAAACTCATAAGACTTGGGGGTTAGGAGAATATGCAATTTTTTTTTTCACATTCTTATTTTGCAAATTAATATCTATCATTTGAGTTTCAGTTCTATTTTTAATTAAATTCTCCATTTTTCCTATTCCAAAAATGTGGAAAACTTCTTTACCTCTTTCTTTTTATCACAATTTTAGTTTCCTATTTGCTTATTCAATAGAAAAATATTGACATTTTAAAGAAATTAAATAAATACCTTTTATAAGTATAATCACATAATGCAAGATTGATTTTACTTTAGATGTGAATCCAATGCAGTCTGTTCTACATAAGTGATATCAACCGAAACTGATCAGAAGTTTCTCTATATTTTTTTTTCCTATTATGTTTTTAGAAAAGATTGAGAAGAAAAATTGTCGGCTTTACCTACTCAAGGCTGTCGACACTCAAAATGGATTTTCATACTGGCAATTTGGTAGGTTGTAAAATTTATTGGGAGAAAGGAAAAGGAAAGTAAAAAGAAAAATGACAAAAAGAAACTAAATATATACTTCTATGTAGTTGGGTTAAAAAATTGAGAAGAAAATTAATTGACATTTTTTTCAATAAAAAATAAACAAGTACAATTAATTCAATATTTTTAATTGTTTTCCCCTCAACCAATCCTTGGTGGGTATCAAAGATAATTGATGGGTTTACAATTTTACACTTGGCTAATAGTTAAAAGAAATTGCTAGGTTTCTTAATTTGGGATTTGTCGATGACAAAGCTGAATGTCTTTTTTCATGAAAAATTTCCTGAAAGTATCATTAATCTTATGTGACAAATGAAATGACAATCCTACGTGAATAGAATTTTCATAAAGAGTAGCAATATTTGCTCCACAATGCTTTATGCTTAGTCCTTGTATGCTCTTTTTTTTTGTCCTTTCGATTTTGGCAATCGTCCTCGTCCTCGTATTTTGATTAGATCGATGTATCTCAATCCATAACTCCACTATCTTTCTTTATTAATTCTTTTAAAGCTAATTTCTGAACTTTAAAGGGCAATATGGCATGTTTATATATATATATTATTTTTAAAATAAATATACAGATAGACTACTTTACATATTTGTCAGTCGAAAAACATTGACTATCAACACAGCACAGTTATCTACGGGAGACCTAACTGTACCTACTTCTAGACCGAAACTTAAGTCTCATCTCGTGCTTTGGACACTTAATTATATTCAACTAATCTATAAGCCACTCATTCATTAAGGTTGTATTTGGATCAAAGATTTGGTAATGAAAAAGAAAAAAAAATATTAGAAAAGAAAATAAAAAAATGAGGAAAAAAAATACAAAAATTCTCTTCATTTTGTTCTCTTTTTTTTCATCTTTTCTTTTATTTTTTCGTTGATAGATTCGGTTCCAAACAAGCAAAACTCTATAACTACTTAAAAATTAATGTAGAGTAACTTAATTTGTTTCAGTCAAAATTGATGGAGACTGATGCATTTGAATGGTTAAACAGAGGTGCCGACTTTACACCGAACTCCCGCGGCATGTTTCTGTAAAAATTCAAACCAATGTACCCGTGAACCATGGAATTTGTCTTCCTTCTCTAGCACGGCAAAAAAGCTATATATATATAAATGTTGATTAAATCGTCAATGAGGATACTAAGAATATTCCAGTGATCGGACACTAGACATGGATCAGTTGAATTCTTGAACTGGGTAAATAGAAAAGAAAAGAAAAAGACCTGTGAGGTTGAGTTTTGGAAACACTGCCATTTACGTGATTGAAATCATTTTTCTTGTTTCGCAAAGTATATATATACATATATATTGCTATATAGCCTATTTACGCACTAAGATTGAACAAGACAGGTGTCACGAAGGGATGCCTATGGGCCAAAGAAAGTGTTGCCTCCTCTACTCCAGCCAGCCGTGTATGAATCTTCTTCTTCTTCAACTTCAGCGTCAACTTCAACTTTAATTAATTCAAAAGTTCTTATCCAATCAAAAGCTTTACCAAAAACTAATCCAAGTTGGTTGTTGCCCCGTGTTTCGTTTCAGGTCTTCGTAAATTTTTATTAAATTCCAAGAGGAGAGGGGCCATGCTTAGTTGCTTGTTTCTCCAATCAATCCCTTTTAATTAATATAATTCTTCTTACTTAATCTCTTTTTCTTCATTTGCTTCTCAACTTGATTTGCTTTTTGTGTCTTAAATTCATGCACATAACCATGAACTCATATGTACCAGCTATCTGTCTCTATACATTATATTAGTTTTCAATCGATGAATGACTGACTGACTGACTGACTGAATGATCAGCAGGTTTGACATTCTAAATTTTTTTAATGTCTTTTTCATAAAAAGCGGGTTAAAGAGGGTGGTTTCAGTCTTTTGACTAATGATATTTTAATTACCAATAAACTTTATATTAATCATCAAGGTATAGTCATTATGTTTGTTAATGTGGTTTAGAAAATAACACGTCTCCAATGGGGCTTCATGTTCTGGATGGCAGAAGAAGAACCCGAAAAAAAAAAAAGAAAAGAAAGAAAGAAAGGATTATTCATTGGGATTCTATTGGATGAGAGAGGTGGCCGGTGCTGGTGAGATTAGGGGACGTCAGTGACAGGTTTTTTTGGTAACATGTATGACCTTTTGGAGTCTAAATGTGATGTGTATATGTACATATATATATATGGCTTTTTTCTTTTTGGTTGGCGAGTCAGATCATTAGGAAAAGATATACATACAAATATGCTTACAATATTATTTTGTTGATCGCCGAATTGTATGACTCAAGAGTAAACAGCTAGCCACCACGTGACGGAGAGGATTGGGAAGCTTCAAATGGAAAATGACACTTGAAAAGTTTTTTCTATGAGCATTGAGCAATGGTCTTCTTCATATTTAAAAATTACGTGTAGAATCAACTTTTAGAAAAATAAAAAAAGTTAAAAAAAAAAAAAGGGGGTCTTTTGGCCTCTGGGATATGATTTATTGAGGGAATTGTGAAGGGTTAACCCGACTTTTTCTTTGCATAGAGATCACTTCTACTACTGAATTGCATAGGCAGCAAAGCTAAAAGGTCTAGCATGTACGTGTACATGTACATATATATATATATATGTATATTGTTTAGACCAGCAATGTTCATTCAGTTGTCTTTCTACTGCTTCTACAGCTAAACCCTTTTGGTTCCAACACGAAGTGTCATACTTGGGATGGCTATAATCTCAGAATCCATTTATACATTACATATATACTTAGGCATATACGTATAGCATTTACGTATGTATGTTCATAAATGTTAAGGAATTGAGGAAAGGTAGGATTTAAGAGCTACTAAGAGATATTGGACTTTCATGGACACAGACATTCATCGATCTGATGCTAGAGTGATTATATATATATATATATATATCTATCTAGGGACCGGCTCCAAGGTAATGCATCAAAGCTAGTCGTAATCTGTAGATAGCTGGCGAAATGTGGACTACCTACCTACCAAATGACTACTATTCTCACCCACACATATTAGTACCGACACTCCGAGGAAGGTGATCCCACCCCGATGGGGTTGGTCCACCTCCAAGATTGGAGGAAGATATGAGAAAATAGAGCCGGCGACGAAGATATGACTACCTAATGACTACTAGTTTCTGAGATTTTTTTTCCCCTTTCTAACAACCTTGTGAGGAATATATGCTGCACAAAACGGCTGCTTTTGTTCCAAATTATTATCAAGAAAATTCTAACATTATATCTTAATGACATATCTTTTAAAGAGGAACAATGTGAAGCACCTTAAAGTCCAAAGTCCCTTCCATAATTTGAGAGAGAGAGAGAGAGTTACATTTAATTAAGAGTTTAAAGAAATCACATACAGCAACCACAAGTACCGCTGATGCGAAATTCTAATTACATACGTGACTCAGAAAGCTAATGTAGTTACTAAAAGTTTAATCAAAATCATATAATAAATGAAATATTTTTACAATCGGAGTAGAGTAAAATAATTTGTCTTTAGGGTCCCCGGAATTCCCCCAACATCCGACCACCATAGGCTATGAAGCTTTGGTTGATTGGTCCACTTTAAAATTCCTCTCTTCGACAATCCAATTTTTTATTATGGTACCCTTCTAGTACTTACAACTACATCATCATCATGTTGCCTTTATGTTAATCACGCCAGCTTCTTTAACTCGATAACAAGTATAAATTTTAGCAACAATTCAGTAAATAAAATAGTGAAATTAGCACAACAGCTCAAATCTCAAAGGGAGAAAGGAAAGAAACCAAGAAAACCCTCAAAATTCCCCAAATGTTTAAAACATGAAAATAATAGCACCTAACTTACACTGGGATCTTCTTATTACCCAAAGTTTCTGCCCACAATGGTAAGAGAATACAACATTTGCTTCTTTACTCGCACCGGGAAGGTCGTGAATACGTCTATAACCAAATAAAATGACAACCTAGATCTAACCTATTGAACAAATAAAAATAAGGTAAAAAAGAACATTGGGGGTCGAACAATTAAATTTATGTTGAAACTACAAATTTATCACAAGGCAAAAAAGCAGGAAATAGTGCCTCTACCGACCATATCTGGGCGGCGGTGGCGGCTTTCTACTTGCTCCCCTATCTAACGCTGAAAACTGGTAGCCTGATTGTTGCGGCCGACCATAACCTCTCCCAACACTCTGGTCCACCTGAGGAGCCCAGCTACCACTCCCATGATGATAGGTGGCTGCTCCATAAGATTGGTAGCTCCCGTAGGTGTTGTTGTATCCCTGCTGATGAAAATGGGCACCAGCCAGAATGGGAGTTTGAACCACATGGCGAGGAGGGCCATGTGCAGGATACCTGTTTCCACCATTTTGTTGGAATCCTGGCGGGTAGTATCCATGCTCTCTATTTGGGGTAGTAGAACGATTGTCCCTTTCATACTGAGGATAGGACCTATTGTAGGGATCCATTTCATGTTGATGATGCGACCTACTGTAGGGATCACGAGCAGCTGATGAAGCATATGGTTGACCATAACTACGATCAAATTGGTTTCGTACTACTGTGCGATTTGATGACCGGTGATGGCCTTGGGCAGCTTCAGCTCGATAGCCTGTCCTAGCTGGCTCCATCCTATTGCTTTCCTGATCATGGTAACTATTATTTTGATAGGAGGAACGAGGTTGGCCATATGTGGCAATGTAGAATGGGGGTGGGACATGCATCTGATTGCTGTACCCATTCCGATCTGCCCTTAACTGTAAGCTATTAGCTACAAGTCGATGTGCAGCCTCACCGAGCTGCCGGCCAGAACTTGCTCCAGTGGGGCCTTGCCTGATAGGAGAAGCCAAACAACGATTTAAAAATATATCACAAATATGAAAGCATAATAAAACAACAGTCTTAAATATCCATTAAGCGTAGAATCAACCTACAAAAAATTGGCACTTGAATGAAAAGACAATTTATTATACCTTCCATTTTCCCATGGCTTCCTCCGAGAATCCTCATGCCACAAAGGAGGCTCAGGTTTTAGATCCCCCATCGTAACAGTCTAAAAAAAGACAAACAATATATGAGTTTATACAGCTTAAGGTAATACCACCAAGGTAACAATGTCAGGCCCCACATGACATTCCAATAGAACACAACTAATAGCCTATATCAACCAACCTCAAATCATAAGCTATGCATGTAGGCATGATTCTTTGTGTGGAATGTTTCCAGAGTTTCAATGCCTGTATGACACCTTTACAACACAGTTATGCTTCTAATGTACATCAGAAATGTGGAAAACAAGCAACCATAGGGCCCAGAAACACCATTGATTAACAGAATGGCAAAACCAAATGCAGAGTAGCTAAAAGTTTTTCATGTCCACAAGTACGTTGCTAAAAACCTCACCCAAATCCCATTCCCCACCTTGAAATAATTAAGTTTGTAAAAGTCATCCCACAGGTCCAGACCCTCATAATATGCCCTGTAGACAACTCCCCCAATTGCAACCAAATTTCCCTACAATCACTTTCCTCCATAATCTCTCCCTATCACGAGTCTTCACAACCATTTCTCGAGTGTAGCCTTTTTAAACAAATCCAAAATTTTCCTTCCCAAGCCTCCCCCCACCTTTGGCAAAAGCACTCCTCCCACCCAACCAAATGATACTTGCTCTTCTCTCATCCCACCACACATAAAATGTCTCATCAATTTCTCCACTCGGATCACTTGCCTATTTGTTTTTCCCTTTTTTTTTGGTACACTGGATGGCCAAAGCCTTAGGGGAGGGGCTAGGATGGGTCGAACTCATGACCTCAATCATGCCTATTTGTTACTTTTATCCCAAGGTTTGACCATTACTACACGAACAAAAGGTAAAAAGAGGGGCCCAAATGTCCTCAATTTGTCCAGCCGCCTTTTCAAATCGTTACAACTTTTATACTTGACCTTTGAAAAGATGTGTATACAATAAGATACATAATAAAGCTTGGCTTGACTCATATGCAGCCCTAGCTAGATTAAGCATGAACAAAATGTAGAAGTTCAAGACTAATTGAGTGGTCAGACAAACTCCACAAATGGATTTGAGAGGCTTATATAAATGATTTTGAAAAAACAAGGTGAATTTTGAGATCTTTACCCTCCTACCTTCTTCTGATCCTCTCACTTCTCCACCATCCAACAAAACAGAGCACCAAGGATTAGGTGAGATTTCAACCAACTCCAAGAATGAATTGAGAACCCTCTATCAGTGGCTTTGAAAAAAACAAGGTGAATTTTGAGACCTGTCCCCACGTGGTACTAGTTGCAGAACTATTCTAATTGGATGAATCTCCTACCTTTACCTTAACTCTCCCAATGGAAGATTCAATACAAATATGAAATCCATCAGCGCTTAAGGTAAAGTACACGGAACGTTATGTTTTCCTTTTGGTAAGTTAAATAGCAACATATTAATTAGTATCTAAGTCTCCAGTATGTGTAACCAATATTATATTGACTTAAAAGCAAGAAATCGCTTTAAAGAGGCCCCAAAAAAGCCAAACCAAAACAAGATTTCAAAGATAACATGACAAACCATATCTAACCAATCTAAGGCCAGAGAACTCTACTGAACCATACATAATGAATCTAAGGCTAGAGAACTCTATTCAGATGAACATTGAAGTAAGTGCAAAATGCAATTCTCAAATGCAATTCTCAAATGGCTGATGGCTCTAATATTGAAATATTGCGAGTGCCGCCAACCAAAACAACATTTCAAAGATAACATGACAAACCATATCTAACCAATCTAAGGCCAGAGAACTCTATTGAACCATACCTAATGAATCTAAGGCCAAAGAACTCGATTTAGGTAAACATTGAAGTGCAAAATGCAATTCTCAAATGGCTCTAATGGTGAAATATAGCAAGTCTTTGAACTCCCTCTAAGCCATGGTTGACTGCATATCCTTTCCTCTCTGTTATGTTTTTTCAATTGCCATTACCTAGCTTGACCATGAAATACACAGACGGGCAAAAAGGTCTACCACGAAAGCAAAGTTGCAGGAAGCAACTGCACATGTACCTACCTTATATATTGGAACAGAATTCAAATTGGAATAAATCAATAAACAAACTGCCAAAAAGAGGCATATCAATGAAAAGTGGAGAAACATGACAGAAAAAACCTTTTTTGGGAATACAACTCCCGCTGGTGGTTGAGTTATATGTTTGTGAGCATCTGGACATCTGTATATAGCGCATCTGAAAAGTGAAGGGGCGAAAAAGTGAACACAATGTAACAACTGCCAGATAAATAGTGAATGAAATTTATCCAATACAAGATTATCTTGATCACATGTAAGCTTACATGACTTGATTGTCCATAATATCTTCCATTGAGGAAACTGGTGACCTGAAAATTGGGGGGCAAGGATCTCCAGCACAAAGGGATATATAACCATTCATCCCACTACTGCATGTAACCCTAAATCAAATCAGAAAATAGTTCAAAGAGATCTTAAACTTACTGTTAGTGTCGAAAAGCTTCCACATGCGAGAGATTCAGGTGGCTAGCAAACACAAAATATTTCTATAAAGACCATGATTTAGAAAGCTCCGTTATTACAAAAATAGTGTATTAGGCCCTAAAGGTTTAGCTAACCCATCAAAAAGATTGGGATTGGATGTGGAGAAATGGAATGCAAGTACGTGTTCTTTACCAAAATGTATATCTCTAAAATATGTGCAAAACTACCAGCTTTCTTCCTGGAAACCACCATATACTGAAATACATTTGATACATGGAATTATTAAAGACAATATAGCACAAGTACAAAGCTAACCTGGAAAAACAGAACAAATATCATTGGGATGTAGCACTCGTTGTACAAGGAAAGCAGCACTCGTTGTGTGAGAGCACACGGAGGGGAGGAAGCATTATCATTCCAAGTTTATTTCAAGAACTTCAAACTTACGAAGTTCACTACACTACACTCGGGAATTTCGTGACATTGGGAATAACATCTGAATTATTAGACTACACTGGATAAATTCAAGATCAGCTTTGTTTGATGTAAATCTTTTAAAGATTTGGGAATAGCTTGAGAATTTGCTGCTGTGCTTGCCAAAAAAAGATGCTATTACAATTTATATATACCAGGAAAGAAAATCTCATAAACATAAATAACTGGTTGGCAACCTCATATTGAAAGCTAAATTATGAAATGAAATGAGAACACCACAAACCTGGCACCTGGATCCAGTTGCTCCTTGATTTCAGCACATTCATTGTCTGTCAACTGTTTACAACGATCGTCAAGAGAAAATATGTATGGAGATAGAGGGTGAGATAGCGCCACAAAAAGCATGTCTAACATAGTGCTATTTCTTCGCACTTCTTCCTCCTGCAGAGAAAAACACGGTAATTGTAAGCAAAACCATCTTGGCAAAGAACCTAGTTGCTAAATATAGCTCAAAAGCTTACTTCACTATACCATACCGTCAAAGTATGTTCAATTTTTGCAACCTCTGCAAGAAGGCGAGCTTCATCAATGAAAGGCAATTTGGCAATACCCTTCAAAATAATGATCAGGCACGGAAAATGTCAAAAGACACCACAATTCAAAAGGCAATTCCCCATTAAAATTGTTCATAAGACAAAACCAAGATGATATACGAACAAGTACCTGCCAAGCAAACCGCTTGCCATTCATGTCCACTTCAAAATCTGATAAAACAGGATAAAAGCAATTGAAAAGTTATACATAATGTTTCAACTCAATGACAAATAACTTATTCCATTTGGCAAGCATTAAATCATACCAGTTGGATAAAAGTCAATGAGAGGGGAGTTTGGATCGGTCATCAGTCTTCTATAGTGCTCAGGAAGTGCATGACCGCTGCAAATAAACCAGTCAGAACCCCATAAAAGAGAGAAAAAAATTAACAGAAGAAAGAGTGGTCAGCGGAACCTTGCAGCCGGAAAGACCCCCAACAACTGATTGAATGGCTTGAATGGGGAACCTAGTTCAAAGCTTATATTCAACTGGCCCAGATCCTTGAGATCAGAAGCAAATGGTGCATAATGATAAGGATAAAACCTGCACGAGAGAAAGAGAGAGAGAGAGAGGTCCCAAATGCAAGTTAAAAACTAACATCATGAAGTACAAACACACCCTAGATTTAAAATTAATTCATATGAAGTAAATATGTTATCAAAAGATATGCTCTTCTTTGACAAAAAAAACATCTTAGTGTAAATAAAATTTATCCACATTAAGCAAATATGTTCTCGAAAAGGTATGCTCATCATTGAAAAAAAGCAAAAGGGTAAGGGGAGAAGCAAACAACTAATTTCATGAAATGACTAGGGTCAATACAATAGGCGCTACATACTACAAAAAAGCATCATCAAGAAAGTGGTTGCAACATTCCACCACGAGAACTTTTAAAAGATGGCCCATACTCCTGCACGCAGTAATTGCACAAATGTGTGAGTAAAGGCATGTTATTTACATGCAAAGTTAAGGATACCCATGTCTGGGTCTCGGTTGATTTCCTTTCCTTTAGCTACTCAGATGTTTCCTCCTACGTGCGGTATCGCCATCTCATCGCCACACCACCATTATCTCCATCAGTTTGGCCTCACATGTCAGCCTCGTGAGGTGACACATGGACCAACGGCATATCTCCGCATGAGGTTCAGCCTCACCAAGATAATGCACACGGTGCCTTAACCTTCAGCTCAAGCGTTAAGGGATGCTCCAGAGGCTTCCTCGCCTGCTCACTCAAATCCCACCCAGGTTGGTCAAGGGAACGTCTGCCCAAGTGTGCTTCTTCCAGAGTCTCTGGTTGCACACTTGGTACCCCTGCCTTGGCCAAGGAATCCTCCACTCCGAGTGTACCTCTCATATGCCTCTACTCCCTCATCTCCAATACAACCCCTTGGGGTCATCTCCAAAGTCAATACAACCTTTGATCACCTCCATAAGACACCTTGATGCAGCTAAGGTCAAAATCAACGCCTAGGAACCTCATTGGGGTTGGTGCCACAATCACTGCATGCCCGATCGACCCCATGACCTTTGTGCAGGATCATTGGGGGCTTGTGAATTGCTGGCTAGAGTTAAGAGTTCACAAAGTGGTTCATCCCACTCTCCCTCAAAGAACTTGAACTTCAGCGGTCTTAGAGAGAGATTACTTACCCAAAAAACGTGTCTTTGAGAGAGAGAGAGAGAGAGAGAGAGAGAGATCCACTAGAAGATGTTCAAAAGAAAACAAAGAGACACCTAATACATTCTATATCGCCAAGTAGGAGAGCGGCCAACGCCTTTGCGGTTCCTGGGGTAAACCCCCCAACAATCTTTGCAACACTCCACCTCTGAAGAGTTTGGCTCTAGTCCCTACCTCCAGTTTGTCGAGCCAAGCAGGGCGAGTCACCTATCCTCATATCTCCATTAAAACACGTGACACAGTTTATAGGTGAGCTCAACCTCTAAGGACCGGCCCTCCTATAAATAGGAGGTCTTCACCTCCGTACATGTACGTGAACTGTGACTCTTCTGCTCCAAGAAGCTCAAAAGCTCTAATTCTCCACTGTCATTCTCTCTCCATCTAAGACCGCCTCAAATCTCTTCTCTTCCACCTCCAGTGGTCCTTCGCCATCTCATCCCCTAACATAACTTCCAGAGGGCCCACAACCAGAACACAACACTTCAACAATCCACAAAAGTTCACTGAATTAACACTTGAGAGATATGTGCAATATTTGGAGCCCGGTGCACAACACATACTGACACTTCATGTGTCCATGCATAACACATCTTTACTCAGATGCTACCATATGTGCCATAATTAGAGATAGACATAATTCAACATACTAGTATTTCCTTCCTGAATTGACAAAAATAGACAGATATACTAATAGATATAAATACACAGAGAAATGCACTCAAACACACAAGAACAAGAACAGAAAATGGGGAAGAGGGGGCAGAAGTAGCAGCAAGAGTGAAAATGACAAGCTAGAATACGAATATTGCTCAAAGCAAAGGAAAAAAGTACCACTGCCAGGAACAAACTCCTTCATAATAGTAGTGCATAACCCAACACAGGCCTTCTGTGTACCTCAAAGCCTACACAGGGAAGAAATTGAAACTTTATTAGCCCACAAATACTTCAAATGTAAATTTGACAGGCTTCAGATAGAAGAACTAGAAGGCAAGCTTTTCAATTTTACAAAAGGAAATCTGCATCAGATATCAAAACCCCTCCTATGGTTACACGTGATATATTAGCCCCTGCCATCAAAGTCCAGTCAAGTGGCCTTTACATGGATTATGAACGACACCAGCATGTCCAAAGAAGAGAGTGAAAAAGATGGCAATTACCATTCAATTACATAGATCAACAGAGTTTACGGGGAAGATGACTATATTTACTAAAGGTGAACCTGCTAATATTGGACCCCCATATACATGGATACAATTTCCATGCTCACAAATTAGTTCATGTATCGAATATTGATTCATGCTTCACCTTGAAATACATTTATTTGGAACCTCCAGACTTTATCCAGCAATATAAATGAGGGAAGAGATCCCTTCAGTTGAAAGAAATGAACCATGAAGGGCGCCAGAAAAATGTTCCTTTTTCAAGGGGCATGAATATTTTAATAAAGAATGACAATCATATAGGGAAGAAAGCCATGCTAGATGTTAATTCCCGACATTCTTGCTTCAAGATCAAAGTTTATATTTCTCTAGTAGTTATATGCAATTAAATCCCAACACATTGGAAAGAATTTAGGAAACTACTATGAACAGTATCAACTCTGTTTAGGGTGTCTTTGACCAGAAGGATTGTTCAGATAGGCATAAAGACAAACATCCCAAGATATTCCACTATTGGAAAACACAGAGAGTATTTATCTGCACTTAGGGTTAGAGACTTCAACAATAGGCCCAGAAAGTAATTAATAAACTGGTTAAAATATAAGGTAGCCATTGTCACATCAACAAGGATGCTTGTTCAGATGTCAGAGTGTGGAGGCATCAATGTTGATGGCAGTGAAGTGGCAGTAAAGGAAGCTGTGGAAGTGACAGTGGCACCTGGAAAGTGGTGATAGCACTCCAATTGGTGCTGTGTACTCCATGTATACACTTGACTTAGGTATGAGAAATTCAAATTTCACTTAACTACGAGAGAATGAGATTGGCAATTCATTCCCCTGTATCTAGTAGAATACTCCCTAAAAAAAAGAGAGAATACGAATTGTAGGTACCCCGTCAGCGGACGTCACGTGGCACCCAACCTGTCCATGACAGACCAAGTGGGTTCCATGAGCACCTCAAAGTCAAACATTAGTCAAGCAATGCTTGGACAAATTGGCTCAGCGCCCCTATCATTGGCCTCGAACAAGCAGCTCTAAGAGTTGCACTTAAGCCAGGCCCTGCGCCTGCACGGCTCCGGTCAAAACAGACATCCGTGCAAGACAGACTTCACGCCTAGCACGCCACAAGGTCTTGTGTCTCAACATCTAACAGGCTCAAACCTCTAACCTCCTAACTTTACTCACCCTCGCTCGGGACCCCCTCTCCATGGACAGTGGAATGAAGGTTAGAACCAAATGGATCGTTGACCCACGCACCCCACGAGCGCACGGAAGACCAGTCTTATCAACCAGCTAAGAGAAAGAGACTTACCCCCAGATCCACTTAAATACCATATCTTAAGCATTAAATGCTGATCCGACGCACATTTAATACAGCAGACACATGGCGAGCCATGACTGGACAGGAGCCTGACACCAAGGCAGATCGCACATCCAATCACCCCGCCACGGCCCTGACAAGAGCCTCTCCAGTTCATGATGGTAGAGTTTAGGCCTATCCAGTCGGTGGACGTCACATGTCCACACCATGTCAATCACTGCCTACTATAAATACTCTCAATTCATTTATGACAAAAAAAGGACAGCTTGATTACATTTATTACACAAATCACCAACAAGCTCATAAATCTCTCTCTTTATCTCTCTCTCTCTCTCTCTCTCTTGCCTACCCCTGGTTCTCACCCTCTCCACAGCCAGGAGATCCGAGTGAGTCTATTCAGTGATTGCCAGGACTCCCAGACAGACCCACACCCCAGTCAACCCGAGGCCCTCAGTCTAACTATACAAACACGAATTAGAGTTAGACAACTCATTCTCTAAGAATGCACAAAACTCAATATCGACCATAATGCATTCACATAAGACAAATGAAAAAGATCCTAGGGAAACCAAATCAACCATCTATTAGGCAGAGCTCTAGACCGTAAATATGTCCTCATACCACCATTGACCACATATCCTAATGCAAACTTTAAGTGCCCAAGTATATTAACTTAACAACATCAATACAAGAAGGCAAACACAAAAAAGAGATGAATGTTGCTACAGGGCAATAAGTTGTCTAACAAAGGAAGCCTTCAGTCAACCACTCCAGCTACCATTTCAATTTTTTTTTTCTTCCCAGTGGTCAGGTGTAATAAAACAACATTTTCCACCAAAGCAGTTGAGGTAGTAAAAAACTTTGCATTTATTAGGAACATTACTACGAATGCTGCCATGCACAAGATCTACGCATGAAAGCTCCTTAAAAGGACAGCTCAGCTTTAAAACTTAAAAGTAATGCTTCTTTGCTATTAAATTGTTCAACTTAAATTTGTCAAACTCAAAGTATTGAAAGCTACTAATTAGGTTGAGTAAGGACATAAATTCCGAGTTGCTGCAGCAGAAATTCAGTTGTCACCAATTCATTCAATCAACCCAAGTCCAAGAAAAAAAGGTATCAGCTGACCTAAGGACAACCATATTCCCTATTTCTCATACAGAGTACAAAAATATTCAATATACTGGCAATTTTTTAGGCATCAACAGCGAAAAGTTGCACTCATCCATCAGGAATCAAGTTCCTTTAAACAAGGAACATCAATGGCAGTTAAGTTCAAATAACTTACAACATCTTTTCGTATTCTTTCAACTTCCTCTGGAGTTTTTGCAGAAAACTTTCCTTCATAATATCTCTCTTTCCACCCTGGCACTCCCAATTTGACCTAATAACAGGAAACCAGGATAATAAACACCTGAGATAAATCATAAGCAGCAGAAAAAAATTAAATTTACTTCATTTGATCGTTAGAAATTCTATAAATAACAAAATCAAAAAAAGTTAAAATGATTCAAAAAGTTAGTAATGAAATGATAAAGCTGATTTATTAATCTTTGTCATAACACAGTGCTCACAATTAACGACAACAGTTTTATACATACACACATCTGCAATTGAAGTATCAGCTTAAAGAAGTTTTAATCCTTGTCTCCATCAGTTTTATAGTCTTATCCCTGGGTCAGAATCACATATTCAATTTAAAAGAACATGTTTTGCTATGACTATCCTTTTCTTGATAAACTGTGAACAAGCTTTGTCATAAGCTTTTTTTTTGGTTAAGTACAAGCTTTGTCATAAACTTTCAGCCTTCATCATGGCAATATTAGTAGAAGTGTAAAACCAAAAATGCATCATATAAAACTATCACATGGTATTTCAACCAGCTTTTGGCTAACCTTTGCTTTTAATGAAGTTCATTCAGACATGCATAATCTGCCACTGGTTTCCAATACTAAACAAATCTCTAACATAAGCACAGCATATGGGGAACTGCACAGCTAGCACATATGAAACAAGTATAAAGAAACACTCAATATGCATCTGTATGTTCAAACCTTGTCTTCCTCGGGATTTTCAGAGTTGAAAACATCAGACTTTTCACGAAGTAACCCCTTTAGCTTTGTCTTCAATTCTTCTTTGTTTTCACGTATCTGAAAACCAATAGGGAGAACATAACCTTTTAAGCAGCATTTCAACTTGGAATTCAGTAACTAATGTGACAATGGGTGATGGTGATGACAAAAGTGATGAGTTTCTGTTAATTTTCCATTAGTAGACAATGGTCAGGATGATGATTGACAAAATAATAATGAGTTTATGGAAAGTACACTCTTCAATCCCAACTAGCAAAATTCATAGCCAATCAAATGTTAGCCCATAGATAGTTAATCCTAAAGAATGGCTGATGAGACAAGATTTAAATTAAGATGCCTATCCTGAAGCAAGAAAACATACTTCTGTCTCAAGACTATACTCTACTTCAACAATAGCAGCACCAACAGTGGCCCCAGAAGATAAACGTGCAACTTTTCGATCCCTGACATAAGTTTGTTTATTGTCAGATGACACAGACTGCTTCTGAATGTCAAGCACTGATACACCACTAGTAGCTTGCCCAAGTTGATTTTCATTTCTAACAGACATTGAGCTTACTGAACTGTAATCAAATCCGGCCTTTTGATATGGTGAGGGTGAAAGACCTGAAGCAAGACGAGAACCATGATAACGACCAACAGGTACGAGAGACTCGGGTTTAACTTGAGGTTCTGCATCATCTCCTCTTTTTGCTTGCCCCTTTTCACGCTTGATTCTTTCAGCTTGCCTCTGAACAATAAAGCAACATATAAAGATTATGTTGATTGCAGGAAGAGAAAAGAGGGGAAAACAACATAGGCTGGATTTGACAAGAAGGGAAAGGAAAAGGGAAGTGAAAACCGTTTTCCTTCATAATACGAGCGTTAGGTTGTCACAAGAAAGTACAAGCCCTACCATAACCACTTTCTTGAAAGAAATACTCTCTCAATTCTTATCTTGTAGTTTATACAGGATTCTGCATCATGGGAGAGTTGATGTTTTATCTTTCTATAAACTTACTTGTACACAAAACGCAATTGGGAAAATAACTATTTTATTTAATTTTCTTTTATTTTGCTTTACTTCACTTACCCCGATAACCACTTTCATTTGTTATGTTCCTAACAACAAAATGGAGCCATATATTATAGAGTCCCCTGCCTCAGTATCTAGGGGTTGACATGATTTTCCCAGAATCATTGTGCAGCTGTATGCACTTAACAGATACAAATATTTTAAATACCTTCCAAATCTAGGTCACATAAAACTTGTGAGACAATGGAAAACTTGACTCATAATACTTGAATAGTTCCAACAAAAAATCATAATACTTGAACGAGATAGTTTAATGACCGGAAGAAAAAAAAATCATAATATTTCCATTGAAAATTATTTTTAAAAAAAATGTGCTCCCTCTGTAAATTCTTGTAAGGGATATCCAATGTCTAAGGAAATGGAAGCAAGCATTTCTATCTATGACACTATTAGCAGAAATGCAGTAATAGAAAGGGACTGGCGCAAGCGTAGCAACAAAATATAACAATACCAACACCAATGCCATAATAATTTTGAACAGGATAAATACTCAAACTAATGCCCTTGCCACAGCTGTTTGATGCTTCCACAAACATTAGCAGCAGTTGTGTGGGCAAAAAAATGCAAAAGCAACCAATAGAAATTTGATATTAACCTCCCAGTGAAAACATGAAGTCATGGATTAATAGTAATATTATGGTGTATGCTACATACTTCTGAAGCATGTCTATATATATAAATATACATATACACTGATTACGGCTTTATAGAGCCACAGAAAATACATTGAACACCTAATAGAGAAAGACAACCATGTCAAAAAAAGGACACAAACCTGATGCAACCGAGCTCTTTTTTGGAATATTTTATCCTCATACGATCCCACAGCTTGAATGAAGTGCTCAACCCTGCTCAGATTTGGCTGAGAAATAATGATGAGGATTAACAATACTTCAAATGCATCCAAAGCAATGTCAAGCACGAATTAGGTAACATGACTACGTATGGCCAACAGCATACCTTGCTTGCATCAGTCAAATACCCGCCCAATGCCTTAAATTCCTTCTTATATACAGCCACGAGCAAATTAATTGCACCCTGAAAGCAATCAAGAATAAAGTATTGAGAGAACAAAATTCCTCATATAGATTTATAACCTCATGTGGTACTAATAAACGTAGGTTTCAAGAAATCTTAAAAATGCTCAAGTGTAAATCCTTGTAAAGATTTATAACCAAGATATCATAGACATCCTCCACAAAATTAAGCCCTAGCTAGTAATAATGGCATATCAATTTTATCAATGTAATATGGTGCAGTACATATTGTTAACAAGCCTACATTGATTCCTTACATAAATACAAGGTATTTATTGATTTCAGTAACAATTTTTCTCCTCCTATTGTTGCCTTGTTCATATTCCTCCACATACTTCTTGACCCCAAGCCAATATTTGATTGTTGATTTGTCGTTTCCTTCAATTTTTGCAGATAACCATCTGCACTTTTGACTTTGATATCCTTTTCAGGTTATACAGTAAATATAATCGTCAAAACCCATTTTCCTATTGTTTATTTTACTCATTGTTTCACTCTAGTGCACTATCCTTTGGTGCATTCCGTTGTGTTCCGAATTCCGATGTATTTCAATGAAAACAATAGAATTTCATTATTCCACTTCTGTTTTGTCTCAGTCTCTTTGAAAATGTAAACGTTTGGTTGTTTCAATGGAAACAAATGAAAATTTGGTTCATTATCTATAACTCTACAATTGAATGTCTATAACCAATTCTTGGCTTTATAAATCATAGCAAACATCAACTTACTCAATATTCGCATGACCTTCAAGTTTCAAGTCAATCATAATGATCTTTATGGTGTTAACAACACATAAAAATGATCTAAATAGTGTTTGTCGTATTCCATTAATATATGCGCACACGGTGCATGGTTCTATGGTAGAATTTCACTGCAAAAACCAACATATCTCATTCGACAAGCGATTCAAAGGGAAGAGAATTGCTAAACACACCTCACGAATCTCCAATGTGGGCATGTGGGGTAAAAAATCATTGCCAACAAAGAAACACATGAAGATGAAGTCATCAACAATGCACTCAAAATCAATCTCGAAAGGTGGATTAGGAATCCTCATTTCATATTCCAAATACTCTCTAAGAATCCAAATGTTGAGAAACTGCAAAACGTGAATAATTAGGGAAACAATGAATAAAACAGCTCAATGAAGAGAGATAAGTACCCTAACTATTATTTCATTCACTGGAATCAAAACGAACCTGGTAAGGCTTTTTGGCCACAACATCAGCATCACCTTTCTCATCAAACTCCCCAGCCTTTCTCTTAGCCTTACCTTCGCAGTCTGCTGCAAAATGACCTATTTGACCACATAGGAAACATTTGTCTTGTTGTCCAGGAGTGAATACAACCTGACAAGTAAAATTTGTGGCAAATAAATGTTATTTGTGGAAACTGAAGAGAATAGTAACATATTGCAGATAAGCCCTACAGTACCCTTGCATTTTAAGAGTACCGAATTTATTGAACTTATCAGTCTCAAAAACAGAATATAACTGGGGGGAAACCACAGCAAAGCATTTATTCCTGTCATTTTCCTGCCTAAAACTTCGAACACAGAACTTGGAACTTCTTCCCAACACAAAGTAAAGAAGCATGCAAATCTGTTAAATATGTTCATCAAGACAATACAGAACTATTATAGATAGTAATAATAAACTAACCTCCCTGAGTATTGAAAAATGGACTTCATGGGTGGCCAAAGCCAACATGATTAGATCTGCATCCTGTTGCGTGCATGTGTTAAAATTTCAACAAAAAACATTGCAATGACATTATTAGAGTAAAGCAAAACAGTAAGAATATCTTTAATGGATAAAAATATATGCTGAAGGAGAGGACATACCAAACCATACAAGCAATGGTGTGTGTTTGGATCATAACCAGGAAGATTTCTTTGAAGACGAACATACGACATAATTTTATGTTCCCCTTCACCAGGCACATTGGCATCAGAAAGGATAACCTTCAAAAGAATAGAATGATAATTAAAAATCTAGACATCAACCCCATGGCAAGAGAAAACCAAACAGGATTGTGAAAAATGCGTGGAACCTTGACACAAAATATACCTTAATAGATTTCCATCCAGGGTCATTGTTAAGTCTCAGATGTATGTAGTACTGCAAAGCTATTGACAGAACATCCATAAATCCAGTTCCAGGAGTGATAACATTAGAATCACAAGTTTGTGATTCCTGCTTCGGAGGGAGCTTTCTTCCTTCCCTTTCAAACTCTTCACGCAACTTTTCTTCTTCAGCTGTCTACAAAAGAAGAGTTCACAATTCAAATCAGCACAACTGAGATTTCAGCAAGTAGCATGAGATTTACATGAAACAGGCACATACTGCATCTGCCGCATCTTTTGCTGCTCTAAACCGCCTAGACCGCTGCTGATTCATTTTTGCCCTTGGAGCAACACCATCTACCACGAGTTTCCAGATAACCAGTATTACACAATGGTATAAAATGTTATCTTCTTTCAATTTACAGTTTAAAAGATATTTCAACCTTATTACCTACCAATAGCCATGTATAGTAGCTTTCGGGGTCGCACCATCACGAAAAGTCTATCTATGTAGTCAAACATGCACTGGAACACCTCATCAAAAGTGGTAGGAGAAGGCTGCATGGTACAAAAGAGAGAGTAAACCACATTTGCCTAAGACAGAAAATAATTAACAATATTATCAATCCTTTAAACATAATTAATTTGTAAGGCAAGCCCCAATGACTACACAACATCATAACTGTCATGAAAAAAAAAACTTTGGTTCTGTTTTCTCCTTCTTCTGTTCTTTTCCTTTTTCTGCTTTACTTTTCTTTTTTTTTTCATTTTAGGGGGAAGGGGGATGAGAATTCCTCTGATGCCTACAAGTACATTACTTCTTCAAACCCCCATGTCACCAGAAGTCAATGTCAAAATAAATAACCTCTGGAGCCAATAAACCTACTACTTTATTGACTATCCATAATATGTTGGAAGTCGATGTCAATTAAGTTACCTTGTTTCATATACCAGAAGATAACAATGGATCGCCTTAATATCAAGTCGGGAAAAATAAAAAAGGGCCTGACCTGGCCTCAAAAAAATGACTCAACACAGTGTCATTTTGTCCTATGGTTGAACCTTGGTGAATCAATAACATGAAGTATTTAATCTTTAACAGATGCAAATCCATGTGCCACTAACAATTTCCTCCTCCTTCGAAGAGAGGAGAAGGAGGGGGAACGGAACAAAGACTGGAAACAGACAATGCGTCTCAACACTCTAGAAGCAAACCATTACTTTTTTTTTTCAATTCCTTAGTTCAAATTCCTTTCCACATATTCATTTTAATCATCACCGACTTAACACCACTAAATCCATTTAACAAACGACATCTATCTTTATTATAAAAGGAGTAGCACAGTTAGTTTATGAAGCTGAAAGGATAATTTCAATTTCAAAAAAACCTTACCAAATGACATACTCACCAATACTAGTATATTTAACTTTTTTAGTCAAATGCGTCAATTACTTCAACACAAGTCCTTCTCACATTCAAATTTTACAACTGCAACCGTTTTTATTATACACGTCTCCTCTTTTGATGATTTCACCTAATAGAAATTATGTAACTGTTGTGTAATTATTGCACACGCATGGCATGTGCACCCACCCTAGTGTAAATAACAACAACAAAAATCAACTAACAGTAATCAAACATGACACGGCAAAGCGTAAATTTCCGAACAAAAATAATTGGAAACATAAATTGGATTTGTACCCGGTCCTCGGGATGAAAACAGGGGTGAATAATCCCATTCATGTCGAGGTAAAGATTGTCGTATTCGATGTTGTTAGGATTAGGTTTACTTGTATCAACCGGAATCGTAACGCCATCGATGACAACGGCTTCTTCCTCAATCACATCCAACACCACCACCGGATACTTCTCAGCCAACCACCGGTAAAATGCCGGAACTCCCATTTCAGATCACTCGCTCGTGCCCCACGTTCTTCCAGTCTTCTGCACTCAGATCTCTCGCGAATTCAAACAAACTATATATATAACAGAGGGGAGAGAAAGGAGGGCGGCAAGGTGGACAAACCCTAACCGTAAGGAAACTCAGACAGAGCCTGTCGGAGACTCTAACGACGCAGAGAGAGAGAGAGAGAGAGAGAGAGGCGGGGAGGGAGGGAATAGGCGAATAAGAGAAATCGCGTTTCGGTTTTGCGAAGTGTGTGAGCTCGCAAGTAATCAGAGTCGAACGGCGAACTAGGGCACGAAACTAAATAGTGGGACAGAGATGCCCCTCCGTGAACAGATTGAAAGATAGAGATTTTTGGAAATGTGATGGGGTGTTTATGTCTTTATAATCAGTAGTCAGTTTGGTTTTTGATTGTTCTCAGATATTTTCAGACCCACGTCTGCAGATAAAAGTGCAACAAGATGCTGTCACCCGTTTCCCATATTCATCTAGCCCCGCACGCACGGCAGTGCCTTCGAATGGCTTCTTCGGTAACAGCCTGTTTGAAACTTTGGGGAGGGAAAGACAAGGCGAGGGGACCGGGGAGGGAAGGGAAAATAGAGGACAAATTTTAAATTACTTTCTATCTTTATCTTTTTATTTTTCTTTTCCCCTCTTTTAAATTCCAAGCAGGTTGTAAAAGCATTGTAGATTCAAAACAAAAAATTTGGGTTAGCCCAGTTAACGTTGACTATTAGGCTCTAGTTGATAGAGCTTAAATTTATTTTTTTTGTAAGTAAAGAAATTAAAATTTTTAAGTTTTTTTACTTTTATAAGTTAAGATAAGTAAAAAAGCAAAAAAAATTTTAATTTTGTTGCTTATAAGCTAACAAAGTCAAGCCAAAAAAACTTAAAAATTTTTGTACCAAACGGGCCCTTAGCCTTTCTTCGAGAGGTCAAGAGTTTGAGTAACTTGAATATTGTCAAATGCAAGAGTTAGGCTTAGTTTGGTAGAGCTTTTTTAAAGCTAAAAAGCTATTTAAAAAAAGCAAATTTGAAAAGATGGCTTCAAAAAAGTTAACATAGGCATTTGGCACTACCTAAAAAAGCTAGCTTTTCTCAATATGTTTGTTTGGTACTAGCTTAAGCTTTTAAAGGTTGTTTAATGCACAAATGACTATACTACCCTCAACCTCTAATTTATTGTGTTTCCTAAAGTTATATGGGCAATTCAGCAAACTATTTTGTTTTATTTTTTGTACATATAATTACTTTGTAAATATTTAGTAAAATTGTTTAATACTACATGAAATTAAATTATCTAATAATTTGTAGAAATTATTTTTCGTGTAATACATTTAAAAATTTTGATTGGGTCAACACTTGATTGGGTTAATATTGTCATGTTAACGAATGTCGTAACCATGTTGCTCCAACCAAGAGTACACAAATGTGTTACAATACACCGATTAATACATTACCATATAGAGTACTATCGTGGCATAATTGTCTACAAGTCCATATTGGTATAATAGTAGGTAGTAAGATTATCAGTAGGAGTGTCGGTTCTCATATCAAACAACCCATTGCCTAATAAAATCTCTTTGGTCATTCATTGCAGCGTCATTGTCCATGGAAGAAGAAGATGAAGAAGAGCTTTCAAAACTTCCACTAACATTATTCATTGCATCGTCCAATACAAAATCCACCATACATTCGACTGCATTAAACTCTGGATCATGTTCAGTATTTCTATGAATAAAATTATGGATAGCCATTGAACCACATACGATGGCAGTTTGCACATTCATGTCATATGGTGGCATACTCCTTAAGATAGCCCACTTGTTCTTCCAAATCCCAAATGATCTTTCAATCACACTTCACAATAAAGAGTGTTGTTTATTAAAATGTTCGTTTGTGTTATTTGGTGGCTCCCCTCATTGGAAGTCTGCTTGGTGGTAACGAACTCCTTTGTATGGTGCTAGATACCCCTTGGTGTTTGGATATCCTGCATCAACAAGATAGTATTTATTTGTACACGTCATAAAATCGAACCAAATTAGGCTAACCCCGTACGTAGCAAGTAAATTAGGAGTGTATTAAAAAATGAGTAATTGCTCATACCGCCTTGCGGGTGTGGGAAGTTCTTATTGGGGTCCATCACAACATTGTAAAATATAAGCGTATCATGCATGCTTCCTTCCCATCCGGCAGAAACAAATATAAAACACATATCAAAGTCACATGCGGCCATAATATTTTGTGTGTGACACCCTTTTCTCCCAAAATAAGACACTGCATCCTCGGGTGGCACTCTTGCTTCAACATGGGTTCCATCAATAGCCCCAATGCAGTCCTGCACAAATTTGATACTCTATAGCAGCGATTTCATCTACAAATTTGTATTGTCAAACAAATCAAAGTTTACCTTAAATGAATGGTATTTTCGGTTACCCTTAATATAGGGGTGCACATTGTTTTGATCTCGTGTTGGTTGACAAAGGTCTCCTGCCATGTTCTTTATAGTTTCCAATACAGTATGAAAGTGTCGAGAAATTGTTTCCCTCGAGTGTTGAAAATCTTCCTGAAGTTGACGATTACTTTTTGCCATACCTATGGCTTGTAAGAATATGGCAACACTTTCCTCTACCCTGACCCCTTTCTCTGGTATCGGTAAGCTATATTTATTAACTAGTTCTCCGCATAAATTTAGAAATAACTCTCTGCTCGTGCGAAGGTTATCATGACACCGCTTTTTGTTGCCATTTAACAACTCGCAAACCCATTCCCACCTGCTCAGTGCTGAGGTGCGACATGGAATCTTGTCAACATATGTTGTGTTGTATTCTTCAACACATTCAATAACTGCAAGTAACATCAAGTTCCTATTGCGTCGCCGCCTAGCATAATGTGTAACTGCACCATGTTCTGAATCATCTTCATGATTGTTCGAGTTCATTTTATGCTTTCCAACTACTCTTATGAACCACCTATAATAACCAAAAAGAGATAACATCAACCACCGGTCAAAATTGAAAGCTCTCTTTTATAACATACAACCCACGTCAATTACAAATAATGTTGCAAACCATGTTGTAATCTGTTCAAACCAACCAATACAAACAAAAGACAGCCCCAACCTGTCACCAACTGTTTGTTGCAAGTATAATACCAAGGCAAACATATCTCCAAGGCAAACATATCTCCAAGGCAAACACAATACCAACCTAAAAGCCTAAATTACACCTGAAATATATTCCAAAGGAAAGACAAATCATATATCCAACACAAACCAGTAAATTAAATTGAAAATATCTCCATAAAAAAAATTATAATATGAAAAAATAAAAAAAAAACCCATAAAAGGCCAAAGTTTTGCCATCACAAACCAACTAACAAGGTCATAGCAGAAATTAACCAACAATGTCAAACCACAAATGCAGAACTGGGAAAATAGCCCCATCTAGGCTATCCAGCCTAAGGATAAGAAGGTGAAGGGGGGAATCCAGGCAGTCGAGGGTAAGGATAGGGGGTTGAAAAGGCATTCATCATGGATTGTTGTCTATGCAGCCATGTTAGACGAACGTCATCATTTGGCAGTCCCATAAAGACCTCCCTATTTGCTGGATGTGTAATGAGCATCGTGCCAAGAATATACAAGTCTGACCCGAGTTCAATCCCTGGAATGTTTGCCAATTTCTTAAAGTAATCTGCAATTGTTGCTGGTTGTTATCAGCAAATTGTTTCGCAGTCAACTCACTGCCTTGAGACTCCACGACTTGTAACATCCTATCCACTGTTTTCGAAATACGAGCTGCTACTGAAGAAGTTTTCTTCTTGCTGCCAGGTGATTTTTTTCCTACTGAAGGTCCATCTGCTCTTTTCTTACCCCGTCGCTTCTCCACATAAGGTGGCGTATCTCCCACATCCAAATCAATCAGCAACTCATCACTCGCTGCATCATCAGTATCTCCAGTACTCTCATCAACGAGGCCCATCGATGGCAAATTCTGACCTGGGGTCCACTGTGTCTTTCCAGTGGCAGTTTGTCCAGCGAAAACTTCCTCCATCAGATCCGCATGCTCGATAGTTTTTTCCCTAAATCTGGCACAATTCTTGTCAATCTGACATATAACAATATAAAATTAGCAATTATTCAAATAAAATTGTGCAATACAAAAGTCAAAATAAATTAATGCATTCCAAAATTTATTAACATTCCATTACCCTTGTCATTTTCTCCCACCAATGATCTGGTGCAGTGTATATCTCGATTTGTTTGTCAAAACCAAGTCCTGTGTAACCATTACGAGGATCTTTCAACTGCATCCATGATCCCCAATCTTTTTTTAATGCTTCACATTTGTTCTTCATTTGCTTCCAATCGTAGAACTTGTTTGTGATGTTGAAGAAATCTTGCATCAGCCCATTATACCCTTTCACATTCGAGTACTAGAATGGTCTGTTTCCTTTTCCTATTTGGCGGACAACGCAGTCAAGGAATATCTTTGTACTTTCACTATCCCAATGTGCTTTGACAGGTTCAACACCTGGTGCTTTCCAATACTTTGATTTTCGTGGACTGGTTTTCTATTGAGGTTGGGTAGAACCACTTACCTTAGCCTTACCCTTACTTTGAGAAGGGTTTGGGACTTATACTGAATTATGATCATCCATTGACTAGGAATAAAATGCAAATATTATTTAAAAATAATAATCAAGTAATACTGTCATAATAGATTTTTATAAAAATCCACTCCAATTCTACAAATCAAATAATTTCTGTAAAAAGCAAATAACACAAACAGCAAAAAAATTTTCACCCACAATCATAGCAGACATGTGTTACATTCTTAAGTGTTACATTTTTTGTCACTACACCTTTTGATTTTATCTTCTGATTCTCCCTCTTTCCTCCTCCTCCTCCAAGAAAATTCAACCACAAACACATTTTGAAACTTCCCTTTATAAATACCACCACCCACATTGCATTCCTACATCTCTCTGCCTGTTTATTGTTTTTGTTTGTCTTTCTCTAGCTTTCAAAGTTGTGGTTATAATCTACTATATTTTATTGGAAGCAGGTTGGTCATTGTTTGGGCAGTAAGAAACAAATGGCCTATTTTTCTCATTTTTCTTAAGAAGGGCTTTGGCTGATTAATGGTTATAAAGTATTATGGAGCCAATAAGGTCATTTGGACGTAATTTGATCTTTTTTTCTATTACTATTATTGTCATTATTAGGATTTTTGTTTGGCTTAAGGTTAAGAATGAATCGGGAATTTATGGAAGTGTAAACATTGATGTCTTGATTAAATGCATGTATTATGAATTAGCAGCTTACAGATTTATGAATTGCTACAGTGACTACAATAGAAAATGGGTTGAGAGCATTGGAGTATTTAGGGTTGGGAGATGACCAAAATAACAACTTGAAGTTAAGTGCACTTCCATCACACAACTTCAGCTTGAAGTGCTAAAATGAAAGTATTTACCATTGACAATATATTAATAAATGAAACGAGCTTCACTGGTACAAATAGGGATTTATTTGTAACAAAAAATTAAACATACAGCTGGGTTTATTTCAGCCAAAATTCGAATATTTTTTTTGCTTTTAACAAATTGCCCAAAAAAATAGGCTCCCTCCTGAACAAAAAAATGTAAGGAATACTACAAAAAAATTTGGTTACATGAAAAAAAAAACCATGTTTATTACAGAGACAAGTAGAGAAAAAAAAAAAAAAGAAAAGAAAAGGATAAAAGAACACACTAGTATGAGATAAGGCAATGCAAAGCAAGGAAGGAAGGAGAGTTTAACGATGTCGGAGCTACCGAAGAGAGACGATCTGACCTTTCGAAGGCAGCGACAACCAGATCTAGTAAGTCTTCAGTATATTGTAGAGTATTGCGTCGTCACAGAGAAGAGAACGAGGTATGATCATATAACGTGAAGTACGGAGAGAGAGGTTGCCGATGTTGTAACTAATGGAGTAGAGACAAGCTCCGATCTATTCTCGAGCATCCAGCAACCAGATCTATGGAAGGCTTGAGTTTGTGGCTGTGATGAGTGAGAGAGAAAATAGAAGCGATGAATTTGTTGTGTGAGAAATATCTGATTCCAAGATATATATACATGTGGTTTAATGCAAAATTTGATAATCCATGGAGGGCTTTATAGACATTTCAATAACCTCATTAAAAGCACTGTAGCTCCGCTACAGTGCTTAGAAGCTGAAAAAGATGAAAAAAGCCTGAATTTCTAAGCTTTTTTGCTTCTCTTGATTTTAACATAAAAAAGCTAAAAACTAAAAAGTAAAAAAGCTAAAAAAAGAAGTCAAACCAAACTGTCATCTGGCTTTTTAGCTTTATTTAAGCTAAGCTAAATAATAAACTCAACCAAACGATGCCTTAATCATAAGAAATTAAACCCTCGTTAATTTTTTTGATGACCTAGTGTGCAAGTCAGCTTACACGCATCTCGATTACTCCCGAGCCTGTATAGTCCCCCCGTAATTAAATCCTTGTTAATACCCTAGATCCTGCGTGAATGACCTACATTTGACCCAACCAAATAATAAACTAGTAAAGATACGCGCAAGTGATCCAAACAACTTTGACCGCTAAACCAAAAATTAAAAATTACTGCTACTTTTCGAGGTGGATATGATACCTTCTACTTACAAGTTGAAGACATAAAAAAATGAGAGAAATTATTCAAGGGTGACTGTCACACCACAATATCATGTCTATGTGGTGTGACTATTTGCTCGTGTGATGCCATGTATATAGAGATATAACACTATTTAAAAAATTATAGGCATTATCTTAATTGTATGATGAATTTTTAAATTTAAAATTTTTGTATGTAAAAAAATTGACAAGTATCATAATTTAAATATAATATCACACCATATAAATATAATAACGTAGTGTAATTCTCCAAAAATAGAGTCCACATAGAACCCACAAAGCTTGAGTTCTAAAGATTCGCTTGTTGCAGTTACTTAAACAAATTGAGGAAATTTGAGGCTTTGCTCTTTCTTAAAGGGTTGGAAAATGTGGAATTCGTAATTTTTAGCACCTTATACAATTAGATAAAACATGTTTACAATATCTGTATATTTATAAATATATTATAGGTATTTTTAACATTTGTCCTTGGAACATGCTTGTAATTTGTTCAAACTAACCTTAGGACAAACCTAATACCAATAAATAAAAATTTTAAAGCCATGCGTGTGCTACATTATTAATTATAAATTCAAAATGATACGATCATAATATAATTCTCGCAATCTTCATCCTAAAAAATATATTTACATTTATAAATATATAATTAAATGCATGACTTTTTTATTTATATTCATTTATTTATTTTACTATTTCAATTTTTTTTTATCTTTTTTATCCCCAGGGAATTTAGAATGTTTTGTAAGGCATGTGTTATGCAATAGAATTATTATTTTTTATTTGTCATGATCTTTATTATGATTTTATTTTATTTTATATCTTGATTAAAAATAAATATAAACTTAATAAGAACATTTTTGGCATTAAAAATTTTAAGTTATAATATAAAACAACATAAATGCTGAGCTGATTTCTTATTAATTATATTTTTTGAAAATAGCGCTCCCATTATAGTTATGACGGGAGTGCCTCGTGTCCCCCTCACTACCCACAATTTTGTCAGATTTTATCAAGGAAAGAGAGTTCATTTCTCACCCAAGTTGACTCAAAGCCAAATTATTATTGTTTTTTATATTAACGGGTTTATCTTTTTCTCTCTCTTCTCAAGTGCATCAAGAAATGCTATTCTCTCATCTTTTTTCACTTCTATACCTGTGCCTCATTGTTCTTGAGAAATGTCTCTCTCCTCACTATTAATCAAATTGGCTTAAGCAAAAAAATGAGTACTCTTCCCTCGTTAAAAGCTGACAAAATTGTGGTTAGAAAGAGGATACGAGGCGCTCTCATCATAACGACGACAGGAGCACTCCTGTGTGATCACTTCTTGATCATTAAAAAGTTGTTAACTATTCAACTTTTGAAAATCGGACCGGACGAGTAGGTTGAATCGAAAAAATGAAAATCGGACTAAGTAACGGTCCGGTTAATATTTTAAATCCATTTTGGTCAAATCCGATCAGACCCACAATTAAACCGTGATCCGATCATTAAAACTAGCAATTGAACCGGCCGGTTCAATTTTTAAGATAAAATTTTAAATTTTAAGTATTAAAATTAGTGTAAAAAAATAATATACATTTTATTACTATCAATAAATAAATTAATAACATAATTATGACATCACGGGTCAATAACGGTTGACCCGATGGTTGAACCAGTGACCCGTGATCGGGCCTCTTTTCCAATTCGCTCAACGGTTTGATTTTCAAAACATTGATAGCTAGTACTTATGTCACCCCATTTAAGGTTGGCAATAGCACTTTTTTGGTTAATTGTCTACAAATGAGATAACAACTGCATAGCACAATCAGCACAAACAAACACCTGATTTATGAGCAAATGCATTAAGAAAATGCAACCCGTATTCAAAAACATCGCTAAAAAAAACCCCTTCACCTATAAAAAATCCTTCCAATGATCAAGGCCTTGTAACACACGCTAGCCCACAGAATAAGCAAACAGTCGTGTGTGGCATTTGCCAACGCTTGACAAGCTCTGCTAAAGCACCCCCGATGTGTTTGTATGCAAAGACAAACACAAAAATTAAAAATCTATGGGCAACAAGTAAGCAACGCTAATAACAATCTAGGCAACAAGTAACAACTTTAAAGCAACGAAAAGAGACATTTTATTGACAATTGTAAGCTATTACAAGCATCAAAGTATGCTCTTACAATAGGCTAACAACGTCTTAGAAGTAGGGCTTAAAAGCTAGCAAGGTGGTCTGGAGTTTACCGTGCTTTCCCCCTTTATATATGTTTTTTTAGCCATTTATGAATTTGCATCAGGAAACATAGTGTATGTGCGAAGAGTCGTAATTGACCCTCATTTATTCTATAAGACAAAATAAAAGAAAAGTTTTCGTGCATTTCAAAGTATACATTGAAAGCTTTCAAACAAAAAAAAACCTTGCTTAAAATGGCCTCTGAAAGACAAAGTTATGCCAATGCCAAAATTGGCCAAAATGTGTAACTGCGTGTTGGCTGGTGCGCGCGGACTAGGGCCGTAGTGAGGTTAATCTGCCCCATTCAGGCTTGGCGTGCATGCGGACGGGGCTGGCAGGGCACGAGCGAAGTGAGGTTAAATGGTGTGTCTCTAGGCGGCCAAGTGGGCGCTCGCGCGCGCGACATAGGCGGCGGTGAGGTTAAGCTGCGCGTATGGGTTGCCAAAGTGAGATTAACTCGGGCCAACATGGCTACTTTGCTGGGCACTTGGCTGGCCAAGTAGGCATCCATGGGGCACTATTGGGCAACCCTTGGGGCTTTACTTGACACTTGTCCCAAACATGCTTGCACACCGTTAGGCATCTTGAAACATACTTTACATTCTGTGTAACTTTCAGAGAAGCTATATACAATAAGGCAAGGAGTTGGCTAGAAGAGCAACCCTTGACACTCTCCCCCACCTGATCAGTCTGTATTCTCGACAACTCAGCTCCCCAATATAAAGCAAGTTCCTCCCCAAAAGTCGTCAAATCCGCCTTTTTTTCCCAACTAATTTCTTTATCCCCAAGACCTTTCCATTTAACCAAGTATTACAATATCTGCTTCCTGGACGCTGTGATGGTTCGGTGGGCAAGAATCTGGTTAACTTTCTTCTTGTCCACCTTTGCCACAATAATCTGTCTATGGGACTCATTTCGAGACTCATCATTTTTGTTTGGAAAATAAGGCTTCAAATAACTAACATGGAAGACCGGATGTATCTTCAACCATGAAGGAGTATCTATCTTATAATCACACTTCCCAATCTTCTTCAAGATGATCACAAGTCCTTCATATTTTAGTGTCAGTATCTTGTCTCTACCCCTCAAAAACTTCCGTTGTTCAGGTAAGAGCTTCATCAAGACTTGATCACTGACTTTGAATTCCAAAGGTCTCCTTTTTTCATCAGCCCATTTCTTCATCCTTGTAGCTGCATGGTCCAAATAAGCCCACACTATGTCCAAGTTTTTCTTGCAGTCCTTGGCAAAATTGAATACTCTTGGTGAATTCCCAACATAAAGTCCATTCACTGTGTGGGGCAACAGTGGTTGTTGGCTGATTACAATCTCAAAATCACTCTTACCCGTAGAGCTACTCTTCTGAGAATTGAAACACAACTATGCAATGTCTAGAAGTTATACCCAGTTCTTATGATTAGCATTCACATAATGTCTGAGATACTCCTCTAACATGCAATTGAATCTCTCCGTCTGACCATCGGTCTCCGGATGATAGTTAGACGACGTGTCAAACTTTGACCCAAGAAGCTGAAATAACTTCGTCCAAAAAGTACCCGTAAAGGGTGTATCCTGAACAGAAACAATGCTTTTAGGCACACCCCAATATTTCACAATATGCTTAAAAAAGAGTCGGGTGGTCTCCTCAGCTAATACATATTTGGGTGCGGTGATAAAAGTCGTATACTTAGAAAATCTATCCACTACATTTAGAATAGTGCCGATCTCCCCCACTTTTGGCAAGTTAGTGATGAAATCGAGCAACACACTCTCCCAAGGTCGACTCGGCACTGGCAACTGTTCAAGCAACCCTACCTTTTTCTTGTGCTCGACTTTGTCTTGTTGGCAAATGAGACATGTTCGCACAAATTCCTCCACATCATCCTTCATTTGGGGCTAATAGTATCCCTACTTGAACAAAGCAATAGTACATTCCCATCCTGGATGTCTTGCCCAAAGTGAATCATGATATTCCCGAAGAAGTGTCTTTCTCAAATCACCCGCTTTAGGAACAAAGATGCGATTGCCCTCTATCAACAATAACCTATCCTGTACTCAAAACTGGCAAGTCTTTCCCTTCTTGACAAGGTTCATCAGGTTTTCAGTCATAACATCCTTGTCTAGATTGGCTTTAATTTGTTCCCGAATTTTGTTAGAGATAGCAGAAAGAGTACTCATGTAGTGACACGCGGCCAACTCTCCACGTCGACTCAAAACATTAGCTACATGATTAGAGGCACCGACTTTATACTCCAATGTAAAGTCAAACTCAACCAGTTTCTCCTACCATCGTGCCTGCCTTGCATTCAACTTGGGCTGTGTCAAAAAATGACTAACCGTCGTGTTGTTAGTCTTGACCACAAACGCATTCCCAACAAGTAATGCACAACCGCAAGTAACTTTTTTTCATATGCCGTGTATCTTCGCTCGGCATTATTAAGCTTCCTACTTTCAAAGGCGATAGGATGTCCATCCTGTAATAGAACACTTCCTAAAGCAAAGTCTGAAGCATCCGTCTAAACTTCAAATGGCTTACCAATATCTGGTAGAGCTAGCATAGGATCCTTCATTATGGCATCATTTAGCTCAGTGAAGGTGTGTTGGCACTTATCAGTCCACACGTAAACCTTACCCTTCTTCAACAATTCAGTCAACGGTGTTGCTATCTTTGAGTAGCCTTCAACAAACTTTCGATAATAATTAGCCAAACCAAGGAAAGAACGCATCTCCGACAAATTGGTTGGTAGTTGCCACTCCTTAATAGCTTTCACCTTGTCTTGATCCATACGAATCTTGCCATGTCCAACAACATGACCAAAAAATTTAATCCTTTCTTAAGCAAACTCACATTTCTTAAGCTTCACATAGAATTTGTGCTCCTGCAACCTAGCAAAGACCTTAGCCAGATGTTCTACATGCTCCTCAATCGTAGTACTATAGACCACAATATCATCGATTATACCACCACAAACTGGTCAAGGTACCTATTAAGGACTTCATTCATCATGGTGCAAAAGGTCGCTGGTGCGTTTGTCAAGCCAAATGGCATGACTAGAAACTCATACGAGCCATAACGAGTGACACAAGTCGCCTTGGCTTCATCACCCTGAGCAATTCTCACCTAGTAGTATCCCGATCTCAAGTCAAGCTTAGTGAAGTACTTTACCTTACTCAGTTGGTCAAAAGACTCTGCAATCTCTAGAATAGGATACTTATTATTGATTGTGAGCTTATTGAAAGCTTGGTAGTCTATGCACATCCTTAAACTACCATTATGCTTCTTTTGGAACAACACAGGCGCACTGTAGGGAGCTTTAGATGGCCTTATGAAGCATGTATCAAGCAATTCCTTCAACTGCTTTCGCAACTCTTCCAACTCTGGTATGGCCATTCTATAAGGAGCCATTGCTGGTGGCTTTAGCCCAGGCACCAACTCAATAGCACGATCAACCCCCGGTCGAGGAGGTAACTCTTATGGCAACTTCTCTGGAAAGACATCCATAAATTGCCTCAAGACCTTTTTCACTGGTGTGGGTACCCGCCCTTCCACAAGGAACTTATCCAATTTCAACACAGCAACCCAAGTCTGTTCACCCCGCTTAGCCCTTCGATTCAGTTGAATAGTTGAGATGAACTTCCCACTGTTGGTTGTTGACATGGTTGAGATCAAGCACAGTTTCTCACCCATCACACACATTGAATTCGAATATGGCATCACTGCCGTCTTCGTATTCCTCAAAAATTCCAACCCAAGGATGGCTCGAAAATCATTCATAGGCACTGCAGTGAAGTTGGCTTTTCCTTCCCATAAGCTTACCTTCATAGGCACCGCTCGTGCAATACCATAAATGGGTTGCGCTGCCAAGTTCACGACCTTGATCTTACTAAAGTCCTTTTCCAAAGACAACCCCAGCCTTTCCACCTCAGTCCCAGCAACAAAGTTGTGGGTAGCACTTGTGTCAATCAGTGTACGAATGGGCTTGCCATTGATCTTGACATCAACAAACATTAACCCTTTGGTGGACACTTTCTTCTCTTTAGACTTTGTGCCAATTGTGTCAGTCTCAACCTTCCCAGTAGGCTTCTTACCCTTGTTATCGGGCTTCTTCTTCTTCTTGTTGCCCTTGTCATCAGGCACGATTAGCTGCTTCACAATCTTTTGCCAATCAACAACATTACCACCTTTTTTGGCATGAGTTTTTGACTTGTCACCCTTCTTAGCAACAACATTCATGTGAAAAGCCCCAACTCTACTTCCCCCGAAGTTTCTTTCACTCCTGGAACTCTGCCTAGTCCTGCGATCGTCTTCCTTACTGTCACTGAAACTACTTGCTACAGGTGATCAGTCACGGAAGCCAATGCATTCAAGGCTCTCTTCTGTGGGCATTCGACTATTCGGTGCGGCCCACTGCATAGGTAGCATGAAATTGGGCCCTTGCCCTTGCCCGATTGGTTGCTTTGGCTCTTTCCTTTATCATAATTGTAAGGCTTATAATTGTTCTTGTGTGTATGCCTTCCATCCGAATTGCTCTTGGATGAGGATACAATATCGATTCCCCCACTCTTAGGCTTACCATGCCCTTGTGACTTGCCACCACCTCTATTCTTGCGTGGGGAATTATCCCTTTGTTTAGGTTCAGATGCATAGTCCACAAGACATTCAACTGTAGCCTGACCATGGGCCAAACCTTGCACACACTGCTGGTGTAACTTAACCCTTGCTCAAGGTTTCAAGCCTTCAAGGAAAAAGAACAACTTATCCTTCTCTAACATGTCACAGATGTCAAGCATAAGGCTATAAAATTGCTTGACGTAGTCCATGATGGTGCTCGTTGTTGGGAACTGTGGAATTTTTCACGACTTGGCTATAGTGTATACGCATACTACCAAAAATTATAATTTGATTAGCATAGCCTAATCTACGTGATTAGAATCATACCTTCGAGATCTTTCTGGTTTGATCCCGAATAACAAGAATCACCATTAAGCAAGAAGCAACTGCTCGAACTCAACATTCGGACTTTTACTGTATTCCTCGTACACGCCTTGCTCTACAGAGAGTGTGCTTGCCGCTGCTAGGGTTTTTCTTCCTCACAAAAACTTGTATCTATCAATTATGTGCAGAGTATAACCCTAGCAGCTCTTAGAGCGCATATATATATAGGCTACAACAGGGATCGTAGGATTAGTATAACTAGGGCTTCCTACCCAAATAAGGACTCCTAATCCAACCAGGATTAATCTTTATTTACGTAAATTATAATTTATACCACTAACGAATTATAATTGCACTCCCTGTTATACTAGAAATTATATTTCGAGCTTCATATTATTAAATGCTTATTTATTTCCCCACGTTAAGATTACAGATACCCGTCTATTAAATTAAATTACTGACAATTAAATTTAATAGACTTATTTAATTCCTTGAGACTTTCCACTTAACTTATTTGATATGTTGGATTTATAATCCACCTGCAGGGTTTGACATAATCAAAACTTATAAGCTTTCTCAAGGGGGTATCATCTATCCCTATGCGGGAACGTGGATTCCATCAATAATAAATATTCACCATACACGTAATGTTATTGTCCAACTCACTGAGTTTATTGACCCACAAAGAATCTCACTCTTCTGTGAATCAAAACAATAAATACCACATGCACGTGTCTATTTATTATATTAGGATTAAGAGTATAAGCACTCATAATAATCATGAGGTATTAATTATTTTATATAGTCAGTATAAAAACAATTACCTCAACACGGTCCTGTTCAATTCACACAAAGTGTACTAGTACAAGGAGTTAGAACTATACCGTTCTCTATAGTCAAGACAGACCTATTAAAACCTTGTACTACAGTCCTACTGATGGTGTGTTCATTTTCATCTTAGACTGTGAACGATAAACTTATATTCCATAAGAACCGATGATTTGATCTTCCGTTTGTAAGTCGTACTCTACATACCAAATCATCTACTATATAGAATAAGAGACACACATGCATAATCATTAAATAAATAACGCAATGTAAATATTTCTCACACAGATTCTCATTAAAATAGAATAACTAATTTATTAATAAATACTAAACCCATTACACAAAACATGTCTTTTAGTATAAATTCCCAACACCCGTATGCTTCAAATCTCGCAAAGCACGACATGTATTATACTTCACATTCTCTAGGAAGAATTGCAGCTTCAACTGCTCCCATGTCTCAATAACGCATATGCCTCTTTGTATCTCATCGTATTTCGTCCTCCACCATAGCTTGGCGTTGGCCGACAAGTACATCATGGCCATGGTCACTTTGGCTTCCTCCGTGTCTACCCTTACGGCCTTAAAATATTGCTCCATGTCAAACAGGAAGTTGTCAAGCTCCTTTGCGTCACGGGCTCCCCCATAGGCATGAGGTTCCAGCACACAACATCTAAGAGCGTCTCCTCCCCCCCCCCCTCGTGGTGCATTCCCAACCACACGATTTAGCACATTCACTTTGCCATGAAGCTCCTCAATTTCAAGCCAAAAGTCTGCCATCATCTCCTCAAGGTCATGTCCATGAGCAACGCCATAAGTTTGCTCCAAGTCATGTATCCGTCCCTCAAGGTGTGCCAAAGCTCCTGACAAGGCATCCATCCTAGCCACCTTCTCCTCCAAGAGATCCAACCTTTCCCGTTGTGTCGGCATATTGAAAGTTGCTTGCATTGAAAACCGTAGTAAGCGTTGCCCAATGTTCGAAGCTCCGAGTTAAACCTTTGCTCTGATACCAACTGACACACGCCGGCCCGCGGAATAAGCAAACGGTCGTGTGTGGCACTTGCCAATGCTTGACAAGCTCTGCTAAAGCACCCCCGACGTGTTTGTATGCAAAGACAAACACAAAAATTAGAAATTGGTGGGCAACAGGTAGGCAACGGCAGCAACAATGTAGGCAACGAGCAACAACTTTAAAGCAACGAAAAGAGACATTTTATTGACAATTGCAAGCTATTACAAGTATCAAAGTATGCTATTACAATAGGCTAACAACGTCTTAGCAGTAGGGCATAAAAGCTAGTAAGGTGGTCTGGAGCTTATCGTGCTCTTCCCCCTTATATATGTTTTTTTAGTCATTTGTGAATTTGCATCAGGAAACGTAGTGTGTGTGCGATGAGTCATAATTGACTCTCATTTATTCTACAAGACAAAATAAAAGAAAAACTTTCGTGCGTTTCAAAGTATACATTAAAAGCTTTTAAACAAAAAAAACTTTGTTCAAAAAGCCCTCCGAAAGATAAAGTTATGCCAATGCCAAAATTGGCCAAAAGGTGTAACTGCGTGCTGGCTGGTGCATGCAGACTAGGGTCGTAGTGAGGTTAATTTGCCCCATTTAGGCCTGGCATGCGCGTGGACATGGTTGGCTGGGCACCCGCGAAGTGAGGTTAAATGGTGCATCTCTGGGCGGCCAAGTGGGCGCTGGGGCGTGCGCAGCATAGGCAGCGGTGAGGTTAACCCGGGCCAACATGGTTGCTTTGCTAGGCACTTGGCTGGCCAAGTGGGCATCCATAGGGCACTGTTGGGCAACCCTTGGGGCTTTGCTTGACACTTGTTCCAAATATATTTACATACTGTTAGGCATCTTGAAAGCATACTTTACATTCTGTGTAGCTTTGAGAGAAACTATATACAATGAGGCAAGAAGTTGACTAGAAAAGCAACCCTTAACACCTTGTTATGAGTTTCGAAACAAGGGGACTGGCAACCTTTGGTATAATTTATTTGAAACAAGGGGACTGATGTGAAATTATATGGCCCATTCGTGTAATTTACGAAATTAGTTTTTTTTTATTTATCTGAACGCTCTCTTGTTAGGTGATTTGCAACAAATTTTGCTTAGCTTTGTTTTTTTGTTTTTGTAAACTACAAACAGTTCGGTGTAAACAGCCTACAAGACCAAGTAAATCGTCAAAATGTGAAGATTAATGAGAGACTAAATACCCAAATCAAGAATACTATCAGATTGATGTGACACACTAAAGTAGAGAGCATAAGGTTTTTTTTTTATTCTTTTTAAGAAAATAGATAAAAACATATACACACAAAGTAAACCACAAACAAAGTCATACTTTAAAACCTATTTTTTAATGAGTGTTTTTGATAATCCTTTTCCCATTACCAAAAAATAAAAAAAAATTATAAATATGTGTAATCAGGACATGTCAAATATGTGTCAGGCGTGCCGTATGTGTAAGGCGCATGTGTAAAATTATATTCACAATTTGTATAATTTATTAAAAAAAAAACAAAATAACAGTTGAGAAGAAAACAAGAAAAAATATTTGTTGACATGTTTAATTTTGCTAAAAAATGAAAAAAAAATAAAAGGAGAGAAAAAATAAAGTGATTGTTTTTTTCTTTTATCTTTTTTCATTCGTTTCTCTTCTCTTTTAATCAAACATTTTTTTAAAAAAATTTCTCCTCCAACTAAAAAAGAGCCCGCGACAATGAAAACGAAAATTAAAAAAAAAAAAAAATAATGAAAAAAAGGTCTCTCCATCAACGGATCATCCACAGCATTAAAGTCACAGCAAAACTTGTGGTAGTCTTTTCACTGCACGGCATCTTTAGTCTCTCTTCCCCAAGAAAAAGATGTCCACCAAATTTAGAGGTCGTGTTTCAGTCCCCCAATTTTGGCGGATCGCTGAATCTTCTTCCTCCATAAAGAAGAAGAATCCATTCTCACTGTCGACTCCCAACAACAACTCGCATAATCATCGTCAAGATGTCTCTCACAATTAGATTACACATCACCACTACCCATCTCAACCTCAACCTTCAAACCACAATCAACAGAAGAAACCACAATTACAGAGTCCAGGCTAAACCCATATATCATTCAACCCCATTAACCCAATCCGTGTTTTTTCGAAGAATGTGTTCTGTAATTTCTTCCTCTAGAGGTTCTTTAACAGTCAAGAGCTCTCTGATCGACCCCGATGGTGGGTCTTTGGTTGATCTCGTTGTGCCGGAGAGTGAACGGCCTTTGAAGACTTCGGAGGCCGAATTAATGCCGAGGGTGAAGCTGACTAAGATTGATCTTGAATGGGTTCACGTGCTCAGCGAGGGTTGGGCGAGTCCGCTGAGGGGGTTCATGAGAGAGGATGAGTATTTACAGAGTTTGCATTTCAATTGTTTGAGGATGAAAGATGGTTCTCTTGTGAACATGTCGTTGCCGATTGTTCTAGCTATCGATGACAAGGCCAAAGAAAGAATCGGGACGTCTCCCGATGTTGCTTTAGTGGGGACTGATGGTGATTTGGTTGGCATTCTTCGGAGGTAGCCTTTCGATGAATATACTGTGTTTTAGTTATCATTGGACATTCAATTTTCTCTATATAATCCTTTTTATTGGGTGAATCTTTAGATGGATGTGGAAGAGTTGATTGATAGCATTATATAATATATATTCATTGTTAACATAACGGCAGAGTTGAACTCAAGGGCTGCTTCCCTGTAGACCATTTCTTGATTTGAATTAATATATTTCTTGGAACTTCACATGCTTGTTATTGACTTATTGATTATGGTTTTTTAAATTGACTGGAAAAACCGTTTTCTGGGTCAGAACACTGGGTAGTTGATTAACTCATCAAATTCTGAGTGTCCGGGGAAAAAAAATCTTATAATTTTGAGTAAGTGGATATAGAAACCTCCTTCTTCATGTTTACTTACTTTGAGGAGCCAGCATTTTTGTTTGAGGGCATCTCTGGCTGGTACATTTCAGGGATGCCAGCTCAATGGTTTGTTATACTAGTTATTAAAAAAAACAATACTTTGTGTGCAGGTGTGTAAGTTGAACTCGGTTTGTGTTTGACTGGGTTTTTATTTGGCCCTTCCATAGATTTCATGTTAACTGGGTATGTGTTACAAAGGTCTTGACTGCTTCTCTTAATTCTGACAAATTCTTATTGCAGTTTTTCAGTACCCACACTTCAATTAAATTAGCCAACTATATTCACTGTCAGTTGATGGCATTCATTTTAGCTTTAGAACATATCCTAATTCCACTGTTGTTACTGCAGCATTGAAATATACAAGCATAACAAACAAGAGAGAATAGCTAGAACTTGGGGAACAACTGCTCCAGGGTTGCCTTATGTTGAGGAGGTAATTACTCCAGCTGGAAATTGGCTCATTGGTGGCGATCTGGAAGTTTTAAAGCATATCAAATATAATGATGGTCTTGATAACTACAGGCTCTCTCCTCAACAACTTCGGAAAGAATTTGACAAGCGTCAGGCTGATGCAGTTTTTGCTTTTCAGTTGAGGAACCCTGTGCATAATGGGCATGCTTTGTTAATGAATGATACTCGCAGGAGACTCTTGGAAATGGGGTACAAGAATCCAATTCTATTACTTCATCCTTTGGGAGGTTTTACGAAGGCTGATGATGTCCCATTAGACGTTCGTATGGAGCAGCATAGCAAGGTTACTGTTACCAACTTCATACACTTAGCTATCACTATTATATTTTATACAGTGGGATGCTGATGATATGATGAGACTTGATATTTTGATACCAAAGGGAAAATAAAATTTATTGTTCAATGTACCTATCAAATTGGCTTTAGTTGTGTGCTGCTAATCCATAGCATTTCAGTGGAATATATAGCGTATAGGGTCCCACATACTTCGCATCATTGTGATATTATGGTAAATTGATTTAATATAATTTATAACTTGTAATTGGAACCATTTTATAACTTTTACTATCACTTTGCCTATGATTCATTTTGAACCATGAACTTGTGTATTTGGATTCTATTCTGTTGAGATCGAAGAGTTTCATTTCTCTGACATGTCCAAAGTGTATAATTTGTATATAAGGATTTTGTTATCACTCAGGTTCTAGAAGATGGAATTCTTGACCCTGAGACTACTATTGTGGCCATATTCCCGTCACCAATGCACTATGCTGGTCCTACTGAAGTACAATGGCATGCCAAGGCACGGATTAATGCAGGTGCAAATTTCTACATTGTAGGTCGTGATCCAGCTGGTATGGGTCACCCTATAGAGAAGAGGGATCTATACAATCCTGACCATGGGAAAAAGGTTCTAAGCATGGCTCGTGGCTTGGAAAAGCTAAACATCTTGCCATTCAGGGTAGGTGTCATGACATGTTCATTGCATTGATTGTAAAAGCTACCTTTTTTAATTTTTTTTTTTTGAAAAAATCCCCCTCTTCCATTTATTACTTTTAGTAGTTGGTCATTAAAATTTTTAGCATTAGCATTATCATTATCCTAACCGTTCTGAACAGTGTGAAATTATGGCTGAAGCAATGTATTAAGATTTTCAAAGAGTTTTGTAATCTAGAAAAGAATTTAGAAAAGGGGTTTAATAACTGTCTCCATTGATTGATAATTAAGGTTCTCAATGGTGAAAAATATTGTAATATATTGAGGGTATTACTCGTGTTTACTGCATATTACCAAGCATATTTGTTTTTTTAGTGTAATAGTCACAATTACTTGTGAAAATTATCACATTTTCTAGTATGAGAATGTTTGTGAATCAACTCATAGTAATGCCTGTGTGTGATTAAGAAGCACACTTGATTATTTTGAGCACATTAAATTAACAATTATTTGTTTTATATAAGCGATGGGATTCAAACCTCAACATTAGAAATTAATAAACTTATTGGACATGATTAATATTGTAGTGGTTATTAATATGTGAGGGGAAAAAAAAGAACCAAAATTATTGTGACCAGTTTGAAGTATCTAAAGAGGACATTTGATTATAATAAAAAAAGGATGACTAGGAATTTTCTTGGATGGAAATTGTTATACCTCGTTTTGAACATCTATTCTTTTATGCTTCTAGTTTTGTTACATCATATTTTGTTTCTCTGTTCAGTATCTCTGACTGTGATGTGAATTATGAAAGGAATTAGAGCTTGAAGAGCTCGTGTGTCTGTGTCAAGAGCAGCATTCCCCCTCTTCCTTGTCCTTCCAATTCTAGCATCTAAGAGTTTAGTCATCCTGCTGACATTTTGGTCATTCTATTATTTTTTCTTACTCGTTCACTTTCATTGTTGATGTTTGATAACTAAATACTTTGACATGTAGCTACTTATTGTTTTGTTTATCAAAATGGTTCCATTTAATCTTCTATCTTCATTATATTTTGCAGCTGGCAGCATATGACACAGTGAAAAAGAAAATGGCATTTTTTGATCCTTCACGTGCTAAAGATTTTCTCTTCATCTCTGGAACCAAGGTAGGAATAGGATTCTGCTTTCCTTCTTGTTAATAGCATAATTCATGTTCTATCTACCTTAAAAAAAGTTATGCAGTAAGATTTGTCTTTCAAACCTTAGAATTTTTTAGAGCTCTAAATATTATCTTCACCCAATCATGGATGATTTTGGGATTGAGTTGGAGGGTAATTTGTACCCTTTTGCCAGGATCTACTTGCAGTTTGAATGTTGTGAATGTATGTATCTTTTATACATATTGGTTGCAAGATAGTTCCATTTGTCATTCCTACAATATAGTATACGAAAACTAATGAGGTCCAATGATCTTAAGCATTTAGTGGATCTGACTCTCTAAAGGAAACAATATGAAAAATGTATTTAAAAAAGGTCTGCTTCATGAGACGGCAATGCTATTTCTTAGAAAGAAAAAATATAAATACATAAAATTGAGGCATCCTGCCAACGTTTATATCTTTTGGTTGATAGTGTATGACATCTTTTTTGGAGTTCAGGTTTTCTCCTCTAAGACTCATAATAATGAAAATTCTTTTTGCATGTGATATTCATGTTTAGAAGGCAAATTTTGCATATTATTGCCTTGTTTCGGCAAAAGACTAAAGGTGTGTAAATTTTTTTTAAAAATACTCTTCTTCCCCCTAATTGTACAACTCTTGGATGTTCTTGAAGTTTTGATCTTTAAGATGCAAAGCTTGTAATTTTCCTTAGGATATGTTGTGGGGAATATTAAAGCGATTAGGTTTCCGTAGGCTGCTGTGCCATGTCAGAATTCTAGTAGTTCAAAAGTTCTCCAAAATTGTTGGGGTGATTAGTGGTAGGAACTACGAGTAAGGTTTTTGGGTTTTGAAGACCTGGGCATGATATGTCGTGGCGGTGGTATATATATGTATTTTCGGTGCATCTCTCTACCATTGACGTAGAAGAACTCCACTCTCTTTGAGAGAGAAGGAAATAGGACATTCAACTTCATCTTCAATTACACACAATCTCTGGAAAAAAGGTAACACGATAAGGAAGAAAATAGCTGTAACAATACCAATGTAAATATTATTGCCTACATACACACTGGTATATAAACAAAATTGTGAGCATGCACACCCAAACTGCACAAAATCAAACTGCACAAAATCAACATGATAACAATCAATTGAAAGTCATTTTATTACAAAATTTTCTTAGATTCAAAATTTCTCCTAAAATTTAAATTTAAAATTTCAATGTACAATGAAACCTAATTAAGCTTGCCGCTTAAAATCCTAACTTAAAAAATATGTTCAAAACTAAATGTCATACTTAAGAATAAAGAAATGCTAGCAATAAAAAGTTTACATCAATCATATTCTAAATATAACAGAATCCCTCTTAGTGAATCCTTTTTATTGCACTATTACAGCTTAAAACACATTCAAACCCAGTCGAAACCATTTCAATTGAGCCCATGTACGTATATTATATATTTGTAGATGCATGGATTAGAGTAAAAGTGTGGGTCGTTGGCGATGGGAGTGGTGACTGGGGTGAGTCATGGTGGAGCTGAGGCAATGGCGGTGGAACGTGGGTTCACATGGGTAAGACAAAATGGTGGTAGTGGTGGAATGTGGTTGGACCATGCGTACAACACTCCCATAAATGGGACACACCATCTAAGGTGCGGTTGAGTTATTATAGAGGCAAGCTATTTTATGAAAGCTGTCTTAGCTACAACAATTTTAATCAAAACATAATATACACAAAAATTACTAGGACATACAATATTGTAAATTTTTACTATTTCATGTAGATGAGACGAGTTATAGTACACGCTTCAACTTGCAGTGGAATTGACATGACCCATATATTTTAAAATTTGACATGGTATATCAAGCCCCGGAAAAAACACCCCGAAACGACGAGCAAGGAGAATGCATAACTATGTTAACTAGTAATTAGTTATTAGTTTTTTTCAGGGAGATGTATGGTTGAGGGGAGGAGAGAAAGAATGTGTGCATGAAGATTCTTTCTGTTGGAGGTTCAACGCCAAATATCAGAGGACCTAGCTGATATTAACTCTTCAGCTATGGGCATTAAGTAGAAGTATTATGGGTTCGATTGGGTTTCAAGCTGTCACATTGTAATAGAAAGGAGGGATTCTGTTAAATTCAGAATTATGATTGCTCGAAACTTTTTAGTGTTAGCATTTCTTTGTTCTCGAGTATGAAGTCAAGTATCAAATCTATTTTTAGGTTATGATTTTAAGCGACAAGCTTGATAGGTTTCATTATATGATTGAAAGATTTACTTTTAACTATATTTTGAATCTAAAATTTTTTTGTAGTAAAATGACATTCAATTGATTGCTATCATGCTGATTTTGGGCAGTTGGGGTGTGCATGGCTATTGTATTCATATACCTGTGTGCATGCAAGCAATAGTGTATATATTGGTATTGTTATTGATTTTTTCTTCCTTTTAATGTTATTTTTTCTAGGGATTGTGTGTTGATGAAGATGATGTTGAAAGGCCTATTTTCTTCTCTCCGATAAGTGGGGTTCTTGTACATCAATGGTAAAGAGATGCACAGTATATACATGAATATACCACTGCCATCACATATGGTGCCCACGTCTTCAAATCCAAAAGCCTCACTTGTAGTTCCTATCACTAATCACCCCAACAATTTGGAGACCTTTAACTACGGTGCAACAACCTACGCCCCATAGAGAGAGGGAGGGAAGGAGGGAATCTATGAATAAGAGAAATCCCACTCTTAGTGTGTGAGCTCGCAAGTAATCAAACTTGAATGGGGAACTAGGTCACAAAACTAAATATCGGGCCAGAGATGCCCCGCCATGCTTTGACGGGGAATAGATTGGAAGTTGGAGATTTGACGGGGTGTTTGTTTCAGTTACAGTGTAAATTAGGGTTAGACAGAAAGAGAAGAGAAGAGGCAGAGAGAAATTGAAGGGAAGAGAATAGGTTTAGGGTCATATGGTGTATAGTGTAATCCCTACACCTTAGCATTCATATATACTAGTCAAATATGTAGCAAGATTACAAGACTACCCTTACAAGAAATAATATTCTCTAACACTCCCCCTCAAGCTGGAGCATACAAATCAAAGGTGCCCAGCTTGGAACACAAAGACTGAAAAGAAGAACGAACTAACAGGTTCGTGAGAATATTGCCCAATTAAGATTTGGAATGTACATAAGGAATAGCAATCTGTTTGCGCAGCAAAAGATCCTGACTAAAGTGATAATCGACTTCAACATATTTAGTACGCTCATGGAAAACAAGATTATTTATTACAAAGATGACAGCTTGATTTTCACAACACATCGGCATAGGAGTAGGGTTAACAATACCAAAATTTTGAAGTTAAGAGCGAACCCATATCATCTCGAAAGCAGTATGAGCTATAGCACTATAGTCAGCTTCAACACTAGAGCAAGCAACGACATTCTGCTTTTTACTCCGCCAAATAATAAGATTGTCACCAACAAATGTACAATAACTAGAGGTGGATCGTCTATTGGAATAACTATCAACCCAGTTAGCATCACTAAATCCGGTAACACACACAGAAGTAGAAGGTTGATATAACAATCCATGGCCAGGTGCACCCTTCAGATATCATAAAATCCGATAAACAGTTGCAAAATGTGAGTCACGAGGAGTATGCATATATTGACTGATAACCACAATAGCATAAGTAATGTTGGGGCAAGTAACAGTGGGGTAAATCAATTTGCTAACCGATCGCTGACATGGGAGTCTCAGCTAGTTGAGAACCTAAGAGGCTAGTTTCAGACAAAAGATCAAGCACATATTTCTGTTGGGAGAAAGAATTGTCCTGAGAAGAATGTGTAACCTTAATCCCAAGAAAATAACAAAGAACACCCAAATCTTTAGTGTGAAACTGTGTACCCAAATGACCTTTCAAATCATCAATACTAGTAGAGTCACTCCCAGAAATGATAATATCATCAACATAAATAATCAAGACGATGGTACTAGCAGAAGAATGACGATTAAACACAGAATGATCAGAAGTGGAGCGCTGAAAATAATAATTAAGCACAACGGCATTGAATTTATCAAACCAGGCACGAGGAGATTGTTTTAGATTATATAGAACCTTTCGAAGGCGACAAATAAGGTTCTCATTACCAGAAACCACATAGCCAAGTGGATGATCCATGTGAACTTTCTTGCTTAAGATCTCCATTCTTTATATCAAGCTGATATAAAGGCTAAGAATGAGCAACAGTAATAGCCAATAGAATCTGAATAGAATTAAGGCAAGCAACATGAGAGAGAGTTTCAAGATAATCAATACCATATGTCTGAGTGTACCCATTAGCAACCAAGCGGGCCTTAAGGCGCTCTATAGAGCCATCAGGAAGGTACTTAACAGTATAAACTCAATGACAACCCACTGTTTGTTTTTTATGTGCAAGTGAAATAAATTTCCAAGTCTTATTACTATAAAGGACACTTATCTTCTCATCCATAACATGCTTCCAACCAGCCGAAGGTAAAGCCTGTTTATAAAAAGAAGGTATCAAAACAGATGATAATGCACAAGCAAAGGAATGGAGTACAAGTATTTATCGCGACTTAAAGCAATGGGTAAATCATTAAACTCTGGAGAAGAGGAAGGAACATAAGGAACTTCAAATAAAGAAGATGCAGAAGTCGGGCCATAAGAAACAACTGGGCGAGTCTTGGATCGCGAATAAACCTGCAAAGAAGGATTAGGCACTGGAGAAGGTATGGAAAAAGGAAGTGAGGAAGACAAGGGTAACAGAAGAGTAGAGGAAGAAAAAGAAAGCTCACCCTCACGACAACAGATGAGGTCTAATGACAATTCTTGACTTGGTGTGGAGAAGAAGGGTGTAGACTCAAAAAAGGTAATATCAGCGCCCATAAAGTACTGGCGAGATGGAGGATAGTAGCAACGATAACCTTTTTGAGTCCGAGAATACTCAAGAAAAAATATACTTGCCAGCCCGAGCAGATAATTTATCTAGACCAGGATAAAGAATATGAACAAAGGCAATACAACTGAATATACGAGGAGTAAGAGAAAAATGAGACGAATCAGGATATAAGAGAGAGAAAGGAGTCTTTTGAGCCAGAACTACCAGAGGCATCCGATTAACAAGGTGACAAGCAGTAAGAACATCATTCCTCCAAAAATATTTTGAAACCTACATGTTGAACAATATGGTGTGAGCAATATCCAATAAATGGCTATGTTTGCGTTTAGCAACACCGTTTTGTTGAGAAATATGAACACAACTCGTTTGGTGAATAATGCCACGATCAACACAACAAAATTGGAGAACTGACTAAGTATGTTCTAAGGCATTATCAACGCGCAAAATCTTTATACATTTACCAAATTGAATAGAGATCTCATTATAAAATCTCAAAACAATATAAGGTGATTCATATCTCTGCTTCATTAAAAACAACCAAGTCATGCTGGAATAGTCATCAACAAATATCACAAAATAGAGAAATTCATTAATACTAAGAGTTTGGGAAGGACCCCATATGTCCATATAGACTACATCAAAGGACTTGGACTATGATGAAAAACACGATTAGGAAATGAACTACGGTGATATTTTTCAAATTAATAAGCTTCACACTCTAAACAAGGTGCATGACTCAAATTAGGGATAGCTAACTTAAATTTGGCCAAGTAAGGATGACCCAAATGAAAATGCCACTAAAGAAGAGAGACAGTAACACTCAATGCAGATGAAGTGATAGGAGGGGAACAATTTGGATTCAGAAAATATAGGCCGTTCTTCTCATGCCCCGAACCAATCCTCTTCTTGGTCTTGAGGTTCTGAAAGACTCATGAAGTAGGAGTAAAGGTTATAGAAAAACATAAAACTTTAGTTAGTTGACTAACTGAAAGCAAGTTGAAGGGAAACTGAGGAATATAAAGACTGGAGGGTAAAGAGAAGGATTCATTAGGATGCAGAACCCTTTACCACCAATCGGTCGAGAGGATCCATCAGCTAAAATAATATGTTGGTTAAGAGAATGCAAATTAGAAAATAAGAAAGAATTACCAGACATATGTGAGCTAGCTCTAAAATCAATGACCCAAGATGGAGATGAAGTGGTCACACAATCAATATTGCTTAAATTAGCTAATGTAGTGGTGGCAGAGGAAGGAAGAGCACGATGTGATGTCTAAACAATCTCATTAATTTGCGCAATAGAGGAGGAGGGAAGTGTAATATGCAGGCTCTGGATGATATCATTAAGGTGAGTGATAAGAGCATCAATAGAACCATCAGTAACATTATTCACATGGTCTGGCTCACCATACTTTACCTAATATCACAGTTTAGTATGATTGGTACCACCATAATAATCACACTTCCTGTCATGGACGGTTCAGTATGATTGGTACCATCATAATAATCACACTTCCTATCACCATGACTAGGATTATGCGCACCATGCTCAAGAGAACGACCACCTCCACTAGAACCACCTCGAAAATGACGGCCTCTGCGGCCACCACGAGACTCCCCACGAAAGGGATACAAGTGACTAAGGCATAAGACTCCAAGAAAGAAGAAGTGGAGCCACTATAAATAGAAGTCTATCATGAACGCAATAAGCGAGAATAAGTATTTGCAGCAGTAGGTAGGGTTTCACCGGCAAAAATTTGATCCTTGAAGCCACGGAGATCAGAATTTAAACCAGAGAGCAATGATGCAATCATAAAATTCTCCCAATGTCGTTTCCGTTACTCTAAATCAGGAGTAAGGGGATGATGCTGCAACAACTGCTCTCATAAATTATTGAAAGTACTGTAATAATCAGACAAGGGCTTCTTAGATTGTATAGTTGTGAAGATCTTTTTATATAGTTCAAAGACTCGGGCAACATTAATCTGCTAGAAAAATGACTCAGCAAGAGAATTCTAAATCTTCTTAGACGAACAAAATTCAATTGTAGTAGCAATATGGGGCTCCAAACCATGCCATAACAATGGAATTTTCAACCAGTCAATCATCATAAAGTGAGTCATCTGATGAAGGAGGTAGACTAGTGATAGATTTCAATTTGTTTTTGCCATGAAGAAAGATCTCCATGGCATGAGCCCAGGCAAGATAATTCAGACTATCCAATCTTTTGGAGGTAGTGGATCGAGGTTAATCATCCTCGTTAATCAGAGAAGATTTTGATTCAGTCGGTTTGGACTCGGAAGCCTTTGAAGCAGCCATAGAAGACAAAGAACTGCACAATCAACCAACAGAAAGTAAGGCACTACACCAGAAGTGAGCCACAAGAGACGCGGCAGATCAACCAAGAGCAACCAGAGAAAGAACTAAGGAGAAACACCAAAAAAAACCCCACACAGCTGGCCCACTTTCATGCACAAAACAACCAACAAATTAAAAAAATAAAGAAGAAAACACCAAATAGGTCTTCAAATGAGGATTTCAGCACCTATAAGACATATTCCAAGCAGCAAAAAGTTTGAGTAATGAGCAAAAACGCATATTGAAGAAATTACCGAAAACAAAAAAAATTCAAAACTTGCATCAAATGACTTCAAAAAAATAAGGAAAAGTCACCATCATTACTAGGAGGGCAAGTCGACTAGAAAAGGGTGTTTGCCGGACTCTGGCGTCCATACTGTGCTGACGTCATTGTACGGATGATGATGTCAACGCGTCCCTATTGTCGTACAGGGACTCCCAGAGTGTTCTAAGGTATTCGAGGCATGGATCGAATTGCTTTGATACCAAGTTAGAGTGTAAATTAGGGTTAGACGGAAAGAGAAGAGAAGAGGCAAAAAGAAATAGGAGGAAAGAGAATAGGTTTAGGGTTACATAGTGCAATCCCTACACCTTAACATTCATATATACTAGTCAAATATGTAGCAAGATTACAAGACTACCCTTATAAGAAATAATATTCTCTAACAGTTTTTTTATATGGAAAGAAATTAGTAGGTCAGTTTGGTTTTGATTGTTTGTCCCAAGATATTTGCAGACCCAAGTTTGCAAATATTGCAAAATGCGTTGTTACCTGTGTCCATTCCATCTAGCCCTGCACGGCAGACATCAGTGTCTTAAAATGGCTCATTCGGTTAAGTACTGAAGATTAAAAAAAGTTACTGGTACTTTCTTAAAGGTGTATACTACCGATCGATTTACAAGCTCAACTCGTAAAAAATGGACTCTAAGCAAAAGTCTAGTAGTACAGTTGGTTAGTAGTACAAGTCTTTACTGGCTAGTCGAATCATGACTGGAGGTGGGCATGGGTTCGAATCCCCATTGCTTCAAAGACCTTGAAAAATGCAGATTTGATGTTGGCTTTTAAGCCAATATTACTCCTATTACTCACCTAATTTTAGAATTATCAATGTCACCCCATTTAGGATTGCCAAAAACTTATTTCTGGAAATTGTGTGCAAATGGGATAACAAATGCCTAGCAGGCTAGCAGAACTAGCACAAATAAACACAGATATATGAGTAAGCGACTGCCCTAATTATCAAGGCCTTTTCTTTAATAAGGAGATGCAAACTGTATACAATCGGTCAGAGCACAGCCCTGTCAAAATCTTCAATGATTAAAGCCTTGACACATTCGAAAAGAAAATGGCTTTTGTTGATCCTTCAAGTGCTAAAGATTTTCTCTTCATTTCTGGAACCAAGGGAGGAATAGAATTCTGATATCCTAGTTGTTAATGGCATATCTCATGTTCTATCTAGCTTAAAAAAGTTCTCCAATAAGATTTTTGTTTTCAATGCTTAGAATTTTTTAGAGTTCTAAATATTATCTACACACAATTATGGATGATTTTGTGTTCGAGTGGGGAGTTCTGCGTTCCCTTTTCCAGGATCTACTTGCAGTTTGAATGTTGTGATTGTATGTGTCTTCTATACATACTTGTTGCATAACAGTTCAATTTGTCATAACTAGGATATAATATACTGGAACTAATTAGGTCTGATGATCTTAAGCATTCAGTGGATCCAACTCTCTAATGGCAACAATACGAAAAATGTAGTTTAAAAAAGGTCCGCTTCATGAGAGGGCAATGCCATATCCTGGAAAGAAAAAATATAAATACAAAAAATTGAGGCATCCAGCCAACTTTTATATCTTTTGGTTGACAGTGTATGGCATCCTTTCAGGAGTTCAGGTTTTCTCCTCTGAGACTCATAATAATGAGAAGTCTTTTTTGCATGCGATATTCATGTTCAGAAGGCAAAATCTTTGCATATTATTGCCTTGTTTTGGGAAAAGACTAAAGGTGTGTAAGGTTTTTATTAGAGAGATTCTTCTTCCCTCGAATTGTACAATTCTTGGATTTTCTTGGAATCTTGATGTTTAAGATGCAAACCCTTTAATTTCCGAAGGACACGTTGTGGTAAACATTAAAGCAGTTAGGTTTCTGTAGCTTAAAAATTTTCGATACATGACATGGTTGATTTATTATACTGCTGCAGATGCGTACCTATGCAAAAAATGGTGAGAACCCTCCTGATGGTTTTATGTGCCCTGGGGGATGGGAAGTCCTGGTCAGATATTATGAGAGTCTGCAAACTGAAGAGGATATACAGAAACCAGCTGTATTGTCCACATAGATTTATAATTTCATGCAGCCACAGTGAGTTATTGCTTGTGGGAGCAGGAAGGGTAAGAAATGACAATGACATCCGGTGGAGAGCTGTTGACAACATTTCTATCACTAATCGATTGAAACTTGGCATGAGCAATTTTAGTTGTATGCTTCTTTGCTTACTCCTGGTGCTGGGATTTGCTGTAAAACTAAATTGTTTCGCTTGTAACATAAATGATTAATTTGTTATTCATTGTTTGAGAGACAATTATGCGTTATATATGCATATCAAGTCTTGCTTTTGTGATAAATCTCCCTCCAATTGATCTTCAATCTTCCACCCTTCAAATTGGTCTTGTTTTCATTCGAAATTGAATGGTGGCTTTTGCTCTTCCACTTCATGATATTATTTGATTGTGAGTTTGGTTAATCTCCTAATTGTTAGGTTTAGAATGACATTCTAGTGAAAGTTCTAGATCTGTAAAACAAACATGAAACATTCACTGTCATAATATGTTCCACACATCCCAATATGGTAGATCTTATGTATTTTCTTTTCTCATAAAACAAAATCTGAAGTAATTCTACTTATTATTCGTTATTTCATTGTATAACTAGTTTTTTTTAAAAAAAATTTCTTATACCTTTGAGGAGATGAATCATATTCCAATCTAATTCGGAATGTGAAAAGTGAGAACCTAAATTATAAAAATACTACAGTTCTTGGAGTTTTCAACTTTTCCTGCTAATTTACATTGAAAAAAAAAAAAAGGCATTCAAAACAATTTTCTTGTCAAAATTGTGGAAAGAGTTGATGTGTTTGCACTCTTCGTAGCCTCAAACTTAGAGGATGTTGGTCTGTATTTTTTATATTGCAGTTGCCTTCTTTCACTCTGGGTCCATATAAGAAGTGAGCTCGATAAAGGTGGCTGCTTTGCAAGGAATTGTGAGACCACCCATTGGATGGTCAGAACCGAACTCTTCCTCGGCCGGTTTGGAACAAAGAATGGTTCAAATAGGATATTGGAACCACAAATAGCTGCTTCTGGTGCTCACCAACATAAACTGCAAAGTGGCATTTTGGGACATCTGCTACGGACCTACAGTTGCTGTTGGAGAAAATTGATTTCTTGTAAGAGGATACCATAAATTGTTGATCCGTTTAACATGGGAGATCCTCAAAGGCAAAAGGAAACCTATTATTAACCTTTGAAGTGAAATGAATGTCACTCTGCTAGTAAGTGTATAACTGTTTATGGCTGAAGTTGCAGAGCCAGTCCGGTGTTGCATATTTACATTCTATGCCGTGCAAGTTCTAGTTAGGGTGTGGTCATAGAGCTCCCGTTAGGTAGAATCAGGGACCTACATTACTGAGAATCACATGGCTTTTTCTCATGTAACTCTCTTTCTCTGAGTTATTATTTGGTTTCTGCTTATGGTGCAGTGGTCCTACCTGTTTTCATTGCCCTAGTGGAAAGCTAGTTTTATGGTTACTAATTCTGCCTATATGTAAACCAGACACTAGGAATTAAAACTGGAGTTACAGATCCACATGCTGGTCTCTATGATAACTGATTCAGCTCAGAAGCATGGCTAACCACTCCCTGTTATGCTGTCTATGAAAACTGATTCTGCTTTGAACATTGGGATACGAGACACTCTTAAGGAGCAACAGATGTGTTGGGCTTGTTTGGTCCGCAAAAGATACATGTGTGGGACTAAAAAATGAGAAAAGAGTAGGCATGCAAGAGACCAACTATAGCTGAATGATATTGATTTTCCCTGCTCGTATACACTTGAAGTCTTAAGAGGATAAAGACAGGATGGTGGCATTGGGTCCTATGGATTGTGCATAGACAGGACACAATTGGACAATGTCTCCTTGCTCGGTTTAGGCTTATGAAACATATTTAAGGTTCTTTGATCCTGGTTATTTTAATTTGTTGATGCTGTGTGTGTTTTACAATGCTTAAGAAGGAAAGGGAAAAAAATAGCAAGCGCATTACAAGAAAATTAGGTGTTACCTCTGAACACAAATTGGCTGCCTCCCTCTTCCAATTTCTTCAATGTCTGGTTGCTGTAAAGAGTCCCTACTGTATGTATATTCAGGTAAAGAGTTGTTCTACTTCCTCTGCACTCAGCAGTGCCATCTTAATTCTCCTTCCTGCTTCTGCCTTCCACAAACTTGGAAGAAAAATTATAAGCTCTGGATTGGAGGCTATACAACTGAAATTTGGTTGTGTTCTTTCCTACAGTGTTTTGATTTAAATTCTGTGATAATTGTGTTTAATCTTCTTATTCATGACTCACTAGTGTCTGATGGTAGTTGGTTTAATAAATCGGTAGAGTTTTTTTTTTTGGCTGCCGAACTTCTGGGGCCTTCTAAAAATGTATGATAAGAAAATACAGGATGCATTAGCTGTTTTTATACTGCGGAGATTGACCTCCTTTAAGTAGCAGTATTTGTAAAACTATTACCAGTATGCATTTTTTGCTCTTTTATCTCTTTCTAGGTTTGTCTGGGCAAAATGGTTGGATAGGATGAGAATCGCAGGATTATCGGTTTGGTATTTGCCGAAAGTGTATGGAACATGGGCAGCAAAGTTCGATGCTAACATGCTATAAATTCAGTTATTTGGCCATTGCTTGTGAGTCCATTACTTCCAGTCAGATACGAAGCCTTAAGATGTATTATGAACCAGGCACTCTGTTGGATTTCATAGAGAGTTGTATATGAGTTATTGAAGACAGAGCAACAAGGTATGAACTTTATGGGTGAATGGTTTGAATTGAACTTGTTTGAATTAAATGCATGGGAAGGTCTGAGGGAAATTAATGCTCTGACAGCTATTTACTTCATTTTCTGCTGATTAGATGCAAATTGCTGTTGTTATTCTCAAAAGCTGCAAATAAGGTTATTCTAATGTTCGTTTTGGTCAGTCCTGCAAAAAAATGCAGCATAGGAATTGTAATATATCAGATGACTTAAAGATGATGCCCTCATAACATCATTTTTGTCAAATTGGAGAAATTGGATTAAATGGATTATGTGAGGGCTAGAGGAATGATAAGTGCTGCATCACAAAGGTCTGTTGCTGTACATGTTTGCTGTTTATGTGTGTTCCTTACAGCTTTTTGGGAAGGACACGTGTGAACAAGAAGGATTATATGCTAAGGTGAGAGTACTAGTGGATGGTTAAGTTCAAACTCATCATTAAGTTTTCTTGCTTTGTAGGCTGGTGCGGATTGCTTATTGGTCTCCTGTCCAGTGCATGGTGCAAAATGCCCTTCAAGTGGTATCTGCTGCAGTTTATTCCAAAAACAGCTGGTTTCTCAGTGAACACAGCGGAGAAATGAGTTTAACTTTCTGTGTCCCCTTGACTTTTGAACACATGATGCTGATTTATCAGCAAACCAAACCTAAATTAGAATTTCCATTGGCGCACACAGTGCAAAATTGTATTTCTGTATTGATAGATCATTGAGTTTCCAGGAAAATGTAGGGGGCAGAAAACAGATGAAAAGCGAAGTTTTTGACTGTCATGTTGTGTTTTTCAGGGAACTAGTTGTATGAAATCTTTAGGATGATGCAAGCATGCGTGCAAAAATGCATTGGGGTTTCTTACTGATGACGTTTATCGCAAAACAAGTGCCCTTACATCCTATGGATAACCCCTGCGTGAAGTTGAACTGAAGACTTAAAATCCAGGTTTTATAAATTAACTCAATATATGTTCAATAGAGTTCACTTGTTGCGTGTCGGGCGGCTTTGGTTTTATATTGATGCAATGTAGTTGTATTCTTCATTAATTCTAACTTTTCTAGTTGGCAATTAGATCAGTGTAGGACTATAGCATGCAGTTTAAGTAGATTTGCAGTGCCCTTCCGTTGCTAGTTCTAGAGTTTATAAATGGTTGGTTGGTGTGAATGCCCTGGATAATACATTTTGGGCACAAATAGCCTCTGGTTCTTCACCTTACTTGATTTACATTTGTTACTTCCAAGCTGATAATCATGCCTCAAATGGATGATTGAAGACTCCGCCATTGTCAAGAATATTTTTCACACGAAAAGCAATTTCTGGATTTAACTTCCTAGAAGATTGACTTCAGAGAATCTTTGGAAATTGTTAATAGCTGGTGTCTTTCCAAGGCTGAGGAGCTAAGGAGTACGTTGTGCGCCAAAAGCGTTAGATGAATAATGCAGTTTGGGTGTCGTATAAAATCCTGCTCCAACAAATGGTTCTGTGCTTGACTTGATTAGTTTGCCCCATAGATTTGCCTGGTTACTGGTATGGACATATGGGCGCTAGCCTACCTATGTAAGGCCTCACCTGGTTGCATTGCTGACCAGTTTTGGCTCTTTTAATTTCTGGGACGATTTTTTCCATTTTAATTGTTGGGTCCTTCAAATCAGTTGATCATTTCAACTACCTTGGCCTGAAATATCATTGAATCCTTACCGTTTTGCTTGTTCTACATAGTGAAATCATTGTTTTCAGTTGGGTTCTTTTTTGTGTGATTGATCTATTCCTGGAGCAGATATACTTTTTTGTGTCACCTTACCCATTTTGATGGTTTGGAGGCTGCTTGGATGGTCACTTGAGTGTGATACATACATGGTGGTTCTAGTATTATCGAAATTCAAGTGCAAAGTCTGGTGGCCGGTGATGTTGAAGGAACATTTTACATATAAACTAACGTCAGATTGAAGCTCTTAGGTTCATCGGTCTTCATAGTGCAAGGTCCATAAAGGTCAAAGTTTAGTTTTGCTTTCTTAGGATGATAGTAGTAATCAACCCTTTGTAGAAACTGTGGGAATTTTCTCTTTCAACGGAATCTTGTCAAGCAATAGTCGTGATACCTATAAATTAAATAGGTAGTTAGTGTTATAAAAGTAAAGAATATAAGCCGGAGAAAATAAATCAATATAAAGTAGATATCGTGAATAGTTCTTCAGGAACTATCAAATATTTATCATATTTATTCTTCTAGAATATTTAAAGTTGATCTTCTGGACCACTTAAAACTTTATTGCCAATATAAAATAATAATACAACATGATATTTACAACTTACCTAGACTGCTCTTTCTTCTCTTTCCTCTCTCTGTTCTTCCTATCTCTGATTTCTCTCTTCCTTTTTCTTTCTCTCTGAATTGTGCCTAGAATTGTCTCTAGGTACATTTATTTATACTGGATAAATGAAGAGAGAGAGAAAGAGACAAATGGGGGGATGCGGAGTTTAAGTCAGCTAACAGGGTAACGTCAGCCAATACATCACAGTTAGAAGTTGTTTGTTATTTTTTAGCAATTAAGTTGTTTGGCTTGGTATAATCGAATTTATTGAATTTGTAGCAAAAAATTGTTGATATTTGGTTCTCTAGGTATGAGACTTTTCACTGCATTTTATTTCTCACACCATCATTTACAGGTCCTATTGTTAGTAGTATTGATTTTGCGTCCCATACAACAAATCAGACACCCTGTCTGGGACCCTCTCAATAGAATGTTGTTCCCCAGTGTGGGCCGCAATGTAAAGATCATACAGTTGTGCTTGTGCCTGAAATTAATTAAGTTAGACATCAATGAATTCTCTAAATGTTGTACAGCACATGTGATCTTGGCTATGGTTCAGGTACGTCCGTATGTCCTTGGGGTCCTGGGTTCCATGGGAGAGCTGTAATGGGGCCTTTGGTCTATGAGTTACTTGGATTGATTTCATGTTTCCTGTGTTATTAGTCTTCTCAATGCAATCCTTGCTATCGTTTTATTCCTTCTTTTTCCTCTTCCGATAGGGTGTTCAAGCATTCGATTGACTTATTCAAGTTTGGGCAGGTCCACCATTCACATAAACCCAGTAAATTTCAATGCATGAATGATGACTCGGCATGAGGAGGGATTGAACTTGAGACACTGGACCACCATCCCTTGTGGTTATTGTTTTCTTCTTTTTTTTTTGTATTAGGTCTGAAAGGCATTAATCTGGTCTTAGACCATGATAACTTTAGAAGATAGCAACAGAGACACAGGGCCCCAGAGTTGTCACTCTTCAGGAATTTCTTGCTGTGCTACCTACCGGCCTTCGGTGGTTACGGACTTAATTTCTTGATAATGGTTGTGCAGTTGGTTCCTAGCCCTTTTCAGTGACCTGAAACATGTTCATTGCTATCAACTTCTCTGGCTAATCTGCTTTTGTTCAATGCACATTGCTACCTCACTTGCCTCAAAGAGGCAGATAGTCATCCATACCAAATGCTCTGCCACCCCTGGTCTCATGTCCTTACCAATAATAGAAACACACCCATATATATACAGGTATATATATATATATGTATGAGGGTCCCAGTGGGTGGTTAGTTTTGAAAAATAGTATGGCTAGATTAGCTTAAGCAGGTGGGTTGACATCACAATTCACAGGTCCTTGCAATGTTGTCTTTAAAAGGAAATACAGAGGAGAGAGGGCGCAAGACTAACATGGCCTTCATGTGCTTAACAGCGAGTGATTTTCTACCTTTGGAAATGTTGCAGGTTTGTTGATTAGCTATGCTTAGTCACTGCCTTTCGGTGAGAATGGACTATGGAGGACCCACTTTCCTATTTCCTCTGTTTTCGTCCTCCATTCAACAACCAATCTCAGTCGCCGAACATGGCATGGCGTCTCCTGAGGACTAACCCATGGCCCAGTCTTTGGCATTTGAGTTGACTCAGCTCCAGAAAATAGATAGAGAACTGTCAAATTGAATGAGTTATTGAGTTAGTTCTGCTGAATCTTGACTTGACTCAAGTGAAAAACATGCATTCTCTCAGTTTTTTGGGCAGAAACAGTAATGTGTGAAGTATTATATACTCCTGGGTGTTTGCTGGTGTGAAGGCTGCTTTCTGGGCCTCAGAACATGGGGGGCAGCTGTAGCTATTCCACATCAGAGCCTGGCTAGGTTTATCTCACTGCTTCTCATTTAGGTTTGAATTTATACCTTTGATTATGACTGTCCTCCTATTTGGTAGTGCTTATATTACGTTGATAGCAAGAGGATCACATGAGAGAAGTCCCTTAAAATGGAGCCAATAAATGCTCTGTAGGGAGAGAAAATGAGAAGGCATTGGTTAAATTTTTTACACTCTCTAAATAATACCTTCTTACGAGGAGAGGGGTTACTGAGATAGACTAAAAAAGAGAAGAAGAAAAGAAACAGACTAAACAAGATATTGGAAAGGAAAATGCTATTTTTTTAAAATTTTTATACAGAATTTTGAATCAAAATGATGTGATAGTGGCAGTTTTGTAATTAAAATGCATTTTGGTGGGTTCTTTGTTTTAAAGTGATAGACCCACAACTCAAACAAATGATTCTAGATATAAATTCTGTATGAATTTTTTGAATGTATAACATTACCCTATTCGAAATAGAGGATATGAAGAAAATTGGCATGGGCCACCTCATTTGAGCGAAAGTTCGAACCCTGCCGGTCTCATCCTCTTCCCCGTTGTCATGTATCAAATATATATATATATATATATTTAGTTATGTGATCAAGAGTGTCCGTAACCTTGACTAATCCATTCTCTGATTTAGTCAAAGACAAGCCGGTTGTTCATGCCAGGACTAGAGAATTTATGAGAAATAAATATCTTACGGATTGACCCTAGAAGGTTGCCAAGTTTTAAACTCGTCTAGGTTTATGGTCTATTCCTGTCTCCACGGGGAGTAATAACATTTATCCCTTGTGGTTTTAGTGAAAATTAATGACCTCTTGTGATTTAAAAGTGAACATATAATCTCTTATAATTTGAATTTATATGCAAAATGAATAGAACCATGATAGGTAGAATAAAATGACAAAAATACCCTTACCAAGGATAATCTTTTTATATGTATATATATAGAGGCAAATTTGTCTTTTTAATGTTCATAAAATAACCAAAATATTCTTGTAACCAAAATGTCGTTAATTATAACAATTTTAATCTATTTTATAGTTAAATCTAAATTACCTGAAAGTCATACAATTTTTATTCAAATTACAATAGTGTAAATTGTAATTACCCCTAAAACCTATTTACTGTGAGAAATCAAAAGTAAAAGTAATCAGAAGTAGTGGCCTAGCTAGTGGGATTGTCGTTGGAACTTGGAAGGTGAAACAAGAAAATGGAAAGATGTGTCAAGGCACCCAAATTAAGGAGAACAGGGCAGCTTATCCTTGACTGTGAACGTTTGATATCACAAGTCACGGAAGAAAAAATACTACTTCGAGAATGACTTTTACACTCTTGTTTCTACTCGAATGACCCCTTGCAAGAAAATTGAATCAGGTAAATGGAAACATTGTAAATTGGAAGGAAGCTTCACTCTTTGAAAGAAGACAAAGTATTTTTAATGTTATACTAATAAAAAATTCATACGAAATATTTATATACAGAATGATATGTTTTAATAAAAATCTTTTAGTTCAAAACAAAATATCTATCATAATGGTTTTTAATTACAAAACTGTCACTGACAAGTGACTTAATTATATGACTTTTTGTAAGAGTAATACTGTACATAAATTAATTTCTCAAACTATTTTCTCACTCACGAGACATAATATGGTAGAACTCACATTAATATATATGTGTGACTCATTCACTTAATTTTTTGTGAGTAAGAAAATGAGTTAAAAATTAGTTTATATATAACATTTTTTTTTTGTAAAAATTACATTTTTCATGAGAAATAGATCAAAATTGAGAGAGAGAGACAGAGAGAGAGGGACCATGATGTCCTAAGGAAGGACAACAAGGGGTAGTAGACTCAATGGGTTTGGCTCCCAAAATGTCCTTGAGCTCACACAGTCCCCAAAAGCACCCTTGGTCTCTCCTTTGTCCCCACAAGCCCACATGACATTGTTCCTCTCTCCTCCTCAAAGTCCCATTTTATAAATACCCTTACAAGCACTGCATTCCCACCACACCACCCTACTCCTTTCCTTGCCTTCTCTCCCTATTTCCTCTCTCTCATCTTGAGAAACCTCTTCCTTTCCTTTCAAACAAGTTTCTAGCTGAAAAATGGGCATTAAGAAATCACACAAGCTGTCACAGACAACAGTTCTAAAGCAAATTCTCAAGAGGTGTTCAAGCTTGGGAAAGAAACAGGCCTATGACGAAGAGGGTCTTCCTTTGGACGTGCCGAAAGGCCATTTTGTTGTCTATGTCGGAGAGAATAGAAGCAGACACATTGTTCCAATCTCTCTCTTGACTCATCCTGAGTTCCAGAGCCTTCTTCGACGTGCCGAAGAAGAGTTCGGCTTCGACCACGACATGGGTCTCACCATTCCTTGCGAAGAAGTAGTCTTTCAGTCTCTAACATCAATTCTCAGATAGAAAGTGATGGTAGAGGCTCTGCTTGGGATGAGCTTTTGGTTGTTTAGAGAGAATTGGAAGAGATCATGAAGCTGTTTTCACTGCTTCTGAGTTTTTTCATTTTCTCGTTCTTCTAGTTACAGTTAGTCTAACCCAAAAACCCATAAATATATTATGGGTTTAATTAGATATGTATATCTCGAAAAAAGATCGAAATTTTCCTCGCAGTGGTGTTTGATTGTGCCCTGTGAGAGAACTAATATTAATGATATTTGAGGTTGCTTCCCTGTTTTCCTCGCAAGATTTTAGGTATATTTTATTTGTGGACAAAGAAGACCGTAGTCACCGCGCTTAAAAAGAAAAAAGAAAAAAGAAAAAAACCCGGCATGATATTTGAAATAGTTTTTTGGTTTCTTTTTTTAAATTAAAATTTAATTTTTATTTTATAATGATAAACATGACCTAAAAGTTTCATAATAATTTTTTTAAAATTTTAGTTGAAAAAACTACTAAACACGGAAAAAAAAAAAAAACTATAACTGCAAGATTATGAAAAACAAAGGTTACATATATGGTTCAAGAACAAGTTAATACATAATGTTCTTACAAACCCAAGTAATAACAATAGACATTATAGTTTAAGTGAAACTAGTGATAGTTGAAACTGAATTATTATTAAAAAAAAAAAAAAAGTTACACTGTAGAGAACAAAAATCCCAACACAGAAGGAGGTGGATATTTAATTTTTGCATGGATGATATTTTTCATTTCTGCCACCACCTTATATGGTGTTTGTTTCTTTCAATCAAATGATGGAACAGGCAGCCACTTATGTTGGGAGGTTGGCTTTGTTGTAGGGCAGACATGTTGGGATTATTCAAATATATGAAATTTTTTGGCTCTGACTAAATGGAAGATATGACTTTGAAAGGTCTTTCTAATAAAGATATATAAATTTATATGTATAGTCTTAATTAAATATTAGAAAGACATGAGAGAAAACATTATCCTAAATACTATCACAATGTTTAACAAAAACCAAGATTGTCAATAAATAGTTTTTTATTTGTATTTTACAATTTTTTGTTTATCAAATCAACAGAAGTCCAAGCATATGATCGGTGCTTTGTTAAAGAAAATTAAAGCAGACCTGATCAACCAAGAAACTTTGGTTTTTTTTTTTTTATTTTTTTTCTTTCTATTCAAGCAATGTCGAGATCACAAAAGTCTAAGCACACGCCAAGAAATTATTGTGCCGTGAACTTGGGTTTAAAATGGCATGTGGACGGTGGACTTACAAGTATAAAAGAATAGTTAGTCAAAAATCTGGACACTCTATAATAATAAAATAAATAAATAAAACAAATTCTATATGATATATTTTCTAAACAATTAATGTGAGAACCCAGTTTTTAATTTCATCAGTAATTAATTATAGTTTTGTATGGTTAGATAGGATGTAAATTATGTGGGTGATTGGTACCTTAGGCTTATATGTGATATGTTGGCAAGTATAGTGGACACATACTACATCTATTAGTGGTATACTTGAACTTCAATTAGAGTAAAAATGAGATCCAATGTGTGATGAAATTAGAATTATCTAGCATTGTTAGGACTATGACTTGTAAAGAGTTAAAGTGAGTAATTGGTAGAGTGAGGTGTTAAAGCATACATCTTCCATGCATAGACTTCTTCCATGTGTGAGGCTCAAGTAAGTATGTCATTTTTATGCAATAGCCAAGAGAAAAAAAGAAAAGAAAAAAGAGAGGTATAGAGAGAGAGAGAGAGAGAGAGAGAGAGAGAGAGAGATGGAAGAGAGAAAGGGAGAAAGAAAGATAGAGATAAAGAGAGAATGAGAGAGATATAGAGAGGGAGTCAGAGAGGAGCTGCTGCAGCTAACACAAGCAAGAAGAAGTTGATTTCAGGTATAAGAATTCTTTCCTTGTTGCAGATAAAGCTACAGGTAGAAAGATCTTGAAAAATTATTAGATTTAGACACAAAATTCATCTGATTTGGTTAAAAATTGAGAGAGAAACCTCTGTCCAAAGTTAAACGTTTTTTGCTACGAAAATTTGCAAAAACAGCCACTTTCGGAGGTTGTTTTGCCTTTTTAAAAATATGATTTGTAGCTGAATTTTTGCACACTTAAACTTTGAGATCTTATGAAAATTTGGGCTTTAGTTTCAGCCAAAAATATTTTATCTTCGAATTATGGTGATTTTTCAAAATTAAGATGCCACTATAAAAGTCTGATGTCTAGATCTGCCTAGATCTCTAACCTCTAGTTTGATAGAGCATTAGACTAAGTTAGAGTAGCCCAAAAATTATGAAATTTTTACTGTATCTAGGAGCAAGGTTGATGATAATCTGTACTAAATTTCAGGTTATTTAGATGTCGTTTACCTATATTACTAATTTATCAAAGATAGGCCATCTGCTGCTAGATTCGAGTTTATACAACACTCCCCTGTTTTAGAAATTACCAAATAAATACTTAGGTATGTTCAAAAAATTTAAAATTTGATCTAGATACTCTTTGAGATGTCTATTTTGAATTGCTAAAGGTTTAAAATTTTTTGGTATAAGCTCACGAAATTATGTTCAGATTATAAGCCTATGACAGTTTTGGCAGACTAGAGGACTTAGTGTATTTTGGTATTTTTCAGCTCTAGCTTTATATTGGGAGTTTAATGGAGATTAGTATATAATAGTTCTAATGCATAATTTTAGTGCTATAACTTGGTTAGAGTGTATACATTATATTGATGATTATTGCTGAAGTATATATTGAGTTTCCTAAACTAATACGGTTGTGGTGATAGGAGCTAACGGAGAGCAAAATTCTTCAACGTTAACCAAAAAGTGATCTTTGGCATAGTGTGTGTGCGGTGACAGGTGAGATTATAGGATAATCTTATTCATATAGAAGTGAATATATATTGCTTCTGTTATTATCTATATTGGTGTTAATTGTGGGATTGTAGGATTTTGGGATAATCTTATTCATGTTGAATGCATTGTTTGTTTTTTATATGTATAGTGATGTATATGAGGTGTTGAAAGTGTTTATATATGAGGTGAAATTGGTATTATGTGAGAAATTCTGTGGAGACATGATTCTATATCTATGGTGGCATTGCATACCATTCATATTGTATGTCTTGCATTGCACTGGAGAGAGTTAACCACAGTGAGTTAACCAAGGCTTAGTCATGGTGGACTAGCCTAGGGGTGCCACGGTGGGTATTCTTTAAGAACGCGCCATCAATATATTGGGCCAACGTTATCTAAAATTGTTCGCACATGTGGGTGAAACATGCATAGCATTGAAACATCCATGATATATATATTAATCATTTTTACCTATGTGCATTATGAGTGCTTATTATCATTCTTTATGAATTTGATTATCTATCGTGAGCACGTTGACAATTAGCTCACACCAACACAGACTGTTTTAACAGGTAACTTGGAGATGACGGTTTGGTTCATTGCAATCTTAGTTCTTGTCGTGGTGGCATGCATGTTGGTGTCCGGATGTCATATCTCAAGACTAGAGAAAGCTTTTGTTGCTTTGCCCTCGTCTTTTCGTATATTTGTATAAACCATTGAGATTTGAATTATATATGTATTTTGCTTTATGTTAGCTTGAGTTTGAAATTTTGTCATATACCTATACTTGACATGATGTGTGTAAAGTTATGGAATAATTTACTCTGATGTATTTTATATTTATGCATGGTTGGCTTATGGTTTCATAAGGCAATGGTGTTTCTTTCGTTGCATTCTATTTGTTGGGTGTGAATTAAGGTATCGTTCGTAGGTACAGTGACATGTACGATCATGCTCCACCTAATACGACATAATTAATGTCTAATTGGGATTGGAGGTGTGATAATTAAGTTAGAAGCGTAGTTAGTAAATACTTGTATTATTCGCGTATAATACCCGTACGTACTTATAAATGAAAAAAAACTTTCCTTTTCCGTCCAAATTTGAAACTTAATGAAAAATACATGTTTTTTTGAGTTGGACCGTATAGTGTATGTATTACACGTTTTACGTACTATACTTTTGAAAAAAATGCGATTAAAAATTAGATATAATTTTAACATATAATTAATTATATACTTAATATATAATTATAATAATACAGTTATTGACATTAAACTTATTTCATTTTATCAATTATAGAAAAGTTTGTATAACTCATGAATTGTGTATATTTACTAGTATCATATCATATATATTTGTGATATTTTCTAATACTTGATATATTTTGTGAAGATACTTTTCTATAACTTCTTATTAATGCTCAAAATATTAAATTAAAAATTAAAATTGATAAATTAATCCATTCTTATATCAAGTATTGAAATAAAAAAATAAAATTTATTTAGCTACCACTTTAATTTAGCTAGTTGTTAATAATACGTTTTTAAAATTTTATATATTTGAGACAAAAATACTACCTACTAATATATATAAGATGAAATTGCTTATAAATGTAATCGTATTTTTTGTCGCGACTATTAACAAATGTTCATATGATACTTGGATAATTAAATATTCATATTTTTAACGTTGTATTTTTGTGTTGAATTTTATTATCGTATTTTTTAAAAAAAAATCGTATTAAACCCGCACGCACGTATTACATACCGTTCTTTTGCCGTCTCATATTTTACTAATTATGGTTGAAAGACCAAAATTTATAAAACTATAGTGAAATCAAATGAGACGAGCATCAAAATGAAAAAAAATGCATATGCAAGATACGAAAAATAAACCCTTTTTTTTTTCTTCTTATTTTTAATGCTGGTCTTTACCAGACAGTTGGGATTTCGTTGGGCAACACTAATTACAAATTTTCTGGGCTGGGCTTACAAGATTAACCTTTTTGGTCCAAGCCCAGACCAACCCAAACTCTAAATGAACATGCAGGTTTTTGGGCCTTTTGTGGATGGTGCCCCACGACTTTTCATCATCAGCTAAACCCCGTAAGTTGAAGAAACAATCTAAACAAGTAGTGGGCTCTGTTGGGCCCCACATTCTTCACACAAACCAGTCGCATTCCCCAAAATATCCCCCCTTTTTTGCTGCTCTAAAACAAGTTCGCACTTCAAGTAGGAGCCGAAGAGTAAGAACAGAAATGTCATGCTACAAGGGTACGAATCTGTAAGGGTCAGGGTCAGGGTCAGGGTCAGGGTCAGAGGGTCTGGTAGAAGGAAAGTGGGTCGGATACCTTTTTATGGGGGCTCTGCATTCCTTCCAGTCCCAGCGACGTGACCCTTACCACACCCTGATCTATATTATACTCCTCTCTCTCTCACACACACACACAAACATACACGTGGGAGCCATCATCTCCTCACCTCTATCAATCCTCAAAACAATTCCATCTTCACCTGTGCAATTGTCAAGGCTCAAAAAAGTATAACATGATGAAGCTCATAGAGACCTGATATTGCTCAAAAAACATTACTTCCACAGTTCTTTCTAGTTCCATCATTGTACATTCCTTATTTGCCGAAAATATAAACAAAAAACTAAAATAATAACTTTATTTAACAAGAAAAGGTCAAAAAAAAAAAAAAAAAGAAGAGAAAACTATGTCATGTTCAGCCAAACGCATAAACCACTGAGAGATCATATACAGCAGTTTCATACCAAAAAAAACCACCCCAACTTTAGGGAAACTATGCAAAATGAGCTTCAGGATATGAACATCTGAGATATGAAATACGAACAGTTTCTTCGGAAGAGTGGCTTAATGGAGATGGCCTCATATGCATGTAGCCGATGACCCTCTCATGCACCAACAAAACCCGAGAACCTTTCGAAAACGAAGGACTGGCCAAGTTGAATGTGATCCACATTCCAGACTGCAGCCACATAACTTCAGTGCAATAGGTGCTAGCTATTATTATAAGGCCTTTGTCAACCAAGAGATGCTATTAAGCCTGCGAGCTGCAAGCCTAATAGCCGTTGTTTCCCTTTGAGGAAAAGAATCTGCTGAAACCGCGTGATTGTTTCTCTGGAGTTGGAGCAAAGGATGAATAAGAGGATCCCGACTTGGTAGGCCGATGTTTTGGATGCTTTGAACTGATTGGCGATCTCAATGGTGTATTTGCTTCACTGTCGGAGGAGCTGAACTTGGATAGATCCAATGGGGACTCACCATCTACTCTCTGCAAAATGATAGAGGTAGCACTGCCCATCTCAGTCTGATCAAAATCTTGCAAGTTCATGCCACTGGTACTTGGTCTTTCTTCAGTAAAGCCCTCACCCTTCTGACTCCTCTCGCTGTATGGCAACCCCATAAAATCTGTTTGAGGACCCAAAGCTTTCAACTGCTTGCCAAGAAGAAATATGGTTTCTTGACACTCTGCCAACTTCTCTGATGCAGCAGCTAACTCTCTCTCCTGCAATGACCAAAAATGCTCCTAAGTTCATATATTTTGATCTGAAAAAGAAGTAATTTAACATGAAATTCCTGGGTCAAAGTTTCATTTCATCCTAGCTATACAATCAGTATACCCAACGGTGGGGATCCTTTAACTGGTTAACATGAGTAAAGCATTTGATTATCACATCTAAAATGCAGAAGTTAATATAGTTAGAAAATTCAACTAAGAAACAATGAGCAGAAAATTTCCAATTGTATTGCTTTGAATGGGGATAATTGTGATTCTGATGGAAAGTTCAAGGGAAGGCACCAGTTCCTAAAAGCTATTGAAATATTTCTTTATAAGTTGAAAATATAAAATATGTTTATAAAATTTATAATCCTAATACCAAATAAGCTGATAAAAATTGTGGCTCTTGATGCAGGACTTGCTACATAATTCTGGAATCATTCCAGAATAACAGACTTGAGTCATAATGCTTGTGCATGCTCAAACCACAGTAATTCCTCCACAACAGCTCTCAAAATTAACTAGGAAGACCATCATTTTAAAGAGAGTATTATTGAATATTTTACTAAATATGAAAAAAAAACCACATTGGAGGCGGAATGTCACATTCCAAGAAAATAATTTAACTAAATGTTGAAAGAAAATCTTCAAGCACTGAAAGAAGGATGTCATAATCTGCTGAAGTGAGTTACATAGCCCACGTTACCATAGTAGATATGATTCAGTGTCCTTTTTAAATACTAAGCATAACTTTTTATTATAATATTTTTAACTCTAACAGCAAGCAGAGGCAGATCCAATCATATAAAGTTATAAACCAATTTGGAGGCAAATTATGACCATCAGTTTAAACATTTATATTTTCAACTAACAGACTAGTGAAGTTAGAAGTGAAAGCTTAGATGAGCATATGAGCAACTCCAAAATTGTAAATATAGGGCGGATATAACCCCTCACCTGGTTGGTCTTAGAGTCAACATCAGCCACTGTGCAGTTCTCATTCCTTTCAAATAATAAAAAAAAGAAAAAACAAGGAGCAGCCGGAATCAGATATAAATTAAAATCTACTTGAGGAATGAGGAAACAAATGAATGGCTTAATATATAGATGAACAGAGTGCTACCAATCCTTACTTAAGGACCCAAATTCACAAAACAGAATGACCAAAAATCCTACATTTAACTTAATGACCTAGTAATATTTTTTAACACAGGAAGTGCAATCAGAACTCAGCCCAAAAGGGAAGGAAGGGAAACATGAGGGAGGTATAATTAAAGAAAAATCATTGAACCTCTCAGAAGGAGAAATGAGAGACAAGGATAAATGGGTCACATGTTAAGTTTCAATATTCTGTAATATTCCATATTTCTACTTGCATGCTGAACCTAGCATACGATTTATAGAATGGAGCAGTTTTGATGTAAGGAAAACCGATCCTGGCATAAGATCAGGCTTTAACTTGGAACTTGAATCTGCAACTATCTGTTTCAGCAGGATGGCTAGCCATTGCCTACCTATGCAGGAAAAATTTAGGTGCTAACCTTTGCAATTGTTCTTGAAGATCCTTGCATTTGGACAAAGCATCCTGATGGTTCCTCCTTTCCTCATGAAGCTCGTTATCTAAGCTTGCTGTTTTGGCTTGCAAAAGATTCACTTCAGTTTGTAACTCCTCTGCACGTTTTTCAAGAGACTTGTATGATTCAGTCATACACTTCAGCTGTGTCTCAGCCAAGCTGTTCAACTTTTGAGCACATGCCAATTGTGATTTGACTTCTGCCAGGAGCTGCTCTGTTTCCTGTAGCTGAGTCTTAGTGCTTTGCAGATTTTCGGAACATCTAGCCATATCCAAAACCACGTTATCTTTTTCTAGTTTCAACTGTTCAAACTCCTCAAGTGAGCATTTCCATGATGCAGCATTCGATTCGAAGGTTGGGATGAAACTTCCTTCATGGGGAACTTCAGGATCAGACGTGGAATCAGAAAAGTGAGCACAACCATTTGGATATCTGTCACCTGATGTGTCCCGAAGCAGCTTATTCTCAGGTAAAGCGACCTTGTCTATGCAATCTGAACTATTGGTTTCTGCTTCATTATTCTTATAGCCCAGAAAATTAAAGTGAAGTTCACTGGCTTTATTCAAAACACGTGAGAGGTCAAGAACAAAATCAAGCAAACTTATTTTGCTGCTAATAACCTTATCAAAGGTGGCAGAGAACTCTTGAATTTTTTGGCTCAATCCATCCCCATCAGGAGACGTGCCCTGGACAGCCATAGCTTCATTCCCCAGAATCAATACAAAGTCAAGAATCCAAGATATGGCAGCTGCCAATTCTTCGGTAATGGCATGCACCGTTCCTGCACTCGGCTTACTATCTTTGGACAGAGTGATTATCTTCTCTTCAGTTACTTCAGTCCCCTCAGGACAAGCCTGTCTATCACATGTGGCATCGGAACAGTTACCTTCCTCAAAAACACAACCAACAGAGTGCTGATGCAGACTACCTTGTGTTTCCTGCACAACACAACTGATGTCATCCAAAATCTTTTCCATATCAGCATCCTTAGACATAGACTCAAACAACATTGCGATTCTCGACTGCAGCTTCATCAAGGGCAGTAGATTTACATCAGATTGTGGATCTGGTACTGACAATTCCGCATTTGAAGATACCTGATTTGCCAATGAATCCAACTCAGGCTGCTCTTTAGAATGGAAATGTGGGCCAGTTGTAACTTCTACCGAAGTACCTTGGTTTGCAATTTCAGATATCGAATTATTTGAAACATCGGAACCAGAGATGGCTCCATTTGATAAATATGCCAATTTCTCCATCTCCACGAAGTCATCCATGAGCTCCAGATGTTTTGCATTTTCAGCCTTGTTAGATTTCTCAATGTTCTTTTCCTTCTTGAACTGGGAGTGCTCAGAGATCAATCCTGTAGCCCAAGAACCAGCACAACTTCCTTCATCATCATTTCCATCTTCAGACATGGAGGTGAAGCTAGGTGGACTGCTAGCATTTTGATTTAAGGAACCTTCAGTGGTGATCTGAAGATTAGATTTTGAAGGACTTTTTTGTTGATTATTAGCTAGCAGTTGTGATTCTAAACTTTGAAGCTTGCTAACTGTTTTAGCACAAATATTCCTGGAAGCTTGCAATTCACTATTACGCTTTGCCAAAGCTTCTTTCAACATCTTTGTTTCTTCTTCCATTGCCAAAAGACGTTCTGTAAGAAACTCGTTCTCTTTATGGAATTTTTGTACACCATCAAGGTAAAATTCAGGCAACTGGGATGCATGTGAACTAGGAGGCTTTACAGGAGACCTCCTTACTCGAGTTTCTCCGTAATCCCGGCCTAAGTTCTCAACTTCTACTTTCATTTGGGCCAGTGCTGCAGGACCAGGCAACTTCTTCCGCACAAGACCACGCAATCTTTGACACTCCGCTTCCAGCTTAGCTATTTTCTTTGCCCCTTCCAGATGCTGCTTGTTGGCAACTTCTGCAGATCTTACGCTCATATTCTTTTCCTCATTGCGGATTTCTAGCTCTTTTGTAACTATATGGAGTTCGTATTTAAGTGATTTTATTTCTTTTTCACACATTTGCATATTGCTATTCAATAGTTCAATCTCTGCCTCTGCATGTGATTTTTCTTCGCTTATCTTAATCAGCATGTTAGAACGCTCCTGCAATGACCTGGACAATGCGGCATTCTCTGCTTCTGACCTGAGGAGCTCTTGGTCCAAGTTACCTATCCTTGCTTCAAGTTCAAGCTTTATTTTATCCCACTGTTTCGTTTTGGTAAGAACAACTTCATGCAATTTTTGTTCATGTTCTTCCTTCAAATTTCGTATCTGCCTCATGCACTCCTTTAGAGCACCATCTAAATGTGAAGCTCGATCTTCAGCAGTAAGCTTTAAAAGTGTGACAGATTCTAGATGATTTTTCAGTGCCAAAGCTTCTGCCTCGGCCTTTTCCCAACCTACAGTATAAAGATGTTTTAGATTCTAAAATTCATGCCAAATGGAATTTAAAAAAAAAACCTTTGGTCCTAGGTGAGGTTCATCAACTAAATTGCATAAACTACATTTCAAATGAAAACAAAGAGATATTCAGTATATTTTTCTGTAAAAAAGAACAGCATAAATGCACCAGTTTCTTTTCTTTGTAATCATCTCGATTGTACTAAAATCACACCTGAGACAGCTTCTTCAGCAACTTTGGCATGCTGTTTCACTAGATTGTCCTTATTAGTCATCTCTGTTTGGTCTGCGGATAGCTTTTCATTCAATTCATTAACTTCATCCTCTAAGGTCTTCACTTGATCCTCATATGTCTTCACTTGACCCTCCAACCCAGTTAGATGTGAATATGACTCCACAGAGATTTGAACATAGTTTGGTTTCTTGTAGTTATCCTGTCAGAGAGGTGAAAGTATTAATAAAAAACAGTTGCACAAAATTGGAGTTAAGAGAAGAAATTGGATCAACTGCAGGAAATGCAAAAGAATCTATGAAGGTAAGCAACTATCTCACTGGATCCACCTCAAACAGTGAATTTCAAATTGCAATATGCTAAAGTAAAGCAAAGCAAAAAAAAAAAAAAAACTGAAATAATTTACTCAGGAAAAGAAAGCATATAAACTTAATTAATAAGAATTTCCTATTGATTTGTCCCTTTTGTTATTTTAATTCCAAATTTATTTCAACCTGTATAACGTTGCATTTTGCTGAAACAGTTCTTTTCATCCTAGAAGCAATTTGAAATTGTGAAATTAGAACCATTTGAAAGCTTCACTCTAACTTTGACTGAAGTGACTAGGCAAAAACCTTTCACAACATCTTAATAACTGAAGACACAAACACAAACACAAACAGATTTGACTTCGCTCAGAAAAGGCTTCACTCTTGATGTATCATATTCGGTTTGAAAAGGAATACATGACAGCCTTCACTCCTAATGCATTGAAAAATCAAATGCATTTAAACCCTACTTTTAACCAATCTACAAGATGAAAAATTGTGGGAAATTCAACATAATCAGAGGGCTACTCATAGGATTCAGAGAGGACTAGATAACTGGCACATGCAATAACGGTCATTGAATTTGAAACCAGAAATACAGGATGTTTGACGACTGGGGAACTTCTACCAAGTAATAAAATGGGTTAAATGTCAATGGAAATACCTGAGAACCAGCTGAAGCACCAGCAGCGTCTGAGGCAGAAACTGCTTTCTCTGCTCCAGCCTTGTCAGATGATTTCTTCTTCCATGGCCAACTCCGCCTGTCCATCTCAGACTGTAGGGCTTGCACATATAAAAGTAGTAACAGATTATGGATTAGCAATAATATGAGGAAGTTGATGTAAATCAAAATGCATCCCTCTTTCTTTTCTTTTTCCAAGGTAAATTAAGCATAAGCATCACTTGTTAGTTACTTAAAATGGCTCACATAACAATGCCCTGTTGTCTCTTCATTGCAAAATGTTCATCCAAAATGACACTGTGGTGACCTTGTGATTATACTCTGAAATTTCTGAGCTTTCTCCCCCAGTAAGTTTTTTGAGTGAATCAAAGTTCCTTTTTGATTGAATCAAAGTTTGTCAGCTACCAATGAAGCATTTCAAATTCTTTTTATTATGTTTCTCGGTAAACCTCACCAAATGTATTCTATTTTTTTCATTATTTAACAAGAGTGGAAGGATGCACCTTTTAAGAGTATTTACATGATACTAGCTCAGATATACTGACAAGATATTTACATGATACTAGCTCAGATATACTGACAAGACTGATGGAGTCACTATGGACGCCAATAGCCAAGCTAGGTTATCCCGATAGAATGCAACAGAACTTTCAATTACCAACATGATCAGAAAAATAGTTAAGCAAGAATATCATCAAATTCACCCCCACATCACATCCAAAATTCAACTCTTATTGTGAAGGTTGGAGAGAGAGAAAGAGCAGGGGGGAAGGTCCCATGAGCGTGGTTCCACATTAAAATGGTTTTCAATATTATAGATGCAGAAGCGTAGAATAACCTTCAATTGCCTGGACATATATCAGCCATTAGTCGTAACATACTTAACGATCTAACTATAAGGAATATGTCCATGGAGAATGCAAGAATAAGAATGCAGAAAACAAAAAGGAAGAGTAACTGCAAGAAGAAAATATGTCATGAAGAGTAAGCACCACCTAGATGAAATCCCACGAGGCAAAAGAAAATCATGTATTGTAGTAAAATTCTTTGGCAATAAGAGATAGATAAATTCACCCATTTCTCCCTTCCATGCTATATTTCTTTACTCAGTAAGGTTGCATGTAGAGTCTCTGTGACTCGAGAGGGCTCCAACATTTTTTCATTTTGGTTGGGCATGAAACTCAAAAACTTAGAGATCAAAACTGATGTCTCCATTACACAGCTGGAGAAAATGAACTGAGTCGCATATTGTATTATTGCTATTAAATGTAACTCTCATTTCACTTTACATGTTTCTTTTTTTTATGAAAATTCACTAATCATTGCAAATTTTGAGCCTTCTGTGGGCACTACTTGTCGCGATGACCAAATCTTATGCACATTAAGAACCCATTAAATCTGAGTGGTTTAGAAGAAAGGGTAAAAAATAAAAAAGAAATAACTTTTTCAGTAATAGATATATTCTATAATTAAGGAACTGGGGGGAAGATAAAGAAAACTACCTGATATTACAGCATTTAGGTGGCTTAATTGAGGTGAGATTTTTCAATACTCAGTTTAGAAACAAAGTACAACATAAAACATAAAAGCTAAATTTCATTTTCTATGACCATTTGTCAAAAAAAAAGAAGGGGAAACCGAAGACATGAACTGCGAAATTTGGAACAAATCTGAAGCTTCTGATCATGACACCACAGACACTATCATCGTTTCACATGCTTCAATCAATGGACATCGAATCAAATGGTCGTCTGTGATAATAAAGCCATAAATTGCTAGATATTAAAACCAAGAGCTTAGAAAATTGAAGATTATTGAATCAGAAGAAATTTCATAACAGTAACGGAGGTGCAGACTAAAGAGTAACCAACCATTCATTTTATCCTAAAATTGGAGATTCATGGAATTCAAATCAAGCAAAGACACAGTAAGCAAGAGTGAGACAAAAAAATAAATAAATAAAAAGGAGCAAAGATACTTTGCTAGAACCAGAAACAACCAAATCACTGATAGATGTACAGTTTTCAGAGAACAACGCTGAGCCGAAACATCAGCTATCAAAACCAAACCAGAACGTGAAAATCGCCTTACATTTTGGCATTGATAGGCCAAAATTGTCAGTAAGAAGCAAACTCTAATCCAAGAATGGAAGAAATAGGGAACATAAAGCACACCGACAAACGCAGAAAACAAATTTCCAAAATGAGAGAGAGAATCAAACAAAAACAAATAGACTGTTTTCGAAAAATAGAAACAAGCAAAGTGAAAGAACATAAACAGTAGCCATCGGGTAACTCGAAAAGAGAAGAATCCTAGAAGGCAATAAATATAAACAATGAGACTTACCACTATCAATGCAGCTCCTAGAGAGAGAAAGAAACAGAGGTTGAGATATTCAATTAGAAAGAGAAAGATCTACTTCAAGTTTTGCTCACTGTGGATTTCATTTTTTTCTTCAGTTCTAGAGAGAGGAAGAGAGAGAATGTGTATGCGTAAGTGCTTTAGTAGTGAGAGAGAGAGAGAGAAAGGCGGAGGAGGTGGTGGTGCTGGCGGAGGGCTGGTGACGGTGGTGGTGGTGGTGGTGATGGTGAGTGCGGTAAAATATTCGGCGTTAGGTGTCACTTATAAGGCTAGACGTTGGAAAGCTCCAAAACATCAGCCTTTAAATTTATGAATTTTGAAGAAATAAATAAAAGTCAGCCAAATAAAAAAAAACATTAATTTTAGTTATTTTATAATGAACACTTGGAATCTGGATATTTACTAATTAACCTGATAGGGTTTACCAAATGACAGATTTATCCCTAACTAATCACATATTATCGTGGAGGGACGCAGTCACACGAGACCCCATGCTTGCTTTTGCGAGAAGTATTGAGCATTATAGACCGAAGAAAGCAAAGATAGACCGGAGAAGTATTGAGCATCCAATGTTTGGGCAAGTCTTCCATACATCGCATTTACACGACCATGGCCAGTAATCAATTTTTAGTGGTTAGTAAATATTTCATTAATAATTTTTTTAACGCATTATAGTCAAGAATGTCTATGTCAGTTTTCGTGCATGTCGATCAATCTCTTATTCTGCATGATAAAAAACAGATTATCAACTCTCTTATAACCTAATCTCAAGTAATATAAACGTTGGGTTTCTTTAAAAATTGTTTTATGTTTTCAAAATTAGAAATTGACACGGTAAATAAGATGTTTTTGAAATTTTTTTAAAACATTACAGTTTTAGTAAATAATTTTAAATAATTTATGTGAAAATAAAAAAATTCATGGTTTTGTTTAATAAATACAAAAAACAAGAAACCAAACAGGATTGAGACTTTGTGATTCAACCATATATGGCCCACCACCAGAAGTTCTGGGGCTTACAAAATGCTATGTCCTACAGCCAATATTAAGGGGGTAGGGTGCGGAATCCAATGAACTGTCTACTCTGGTCTACAATCTATTAGACATGTATCACTGCCAAAGTCTTTGAGGCTTCCAAATGCAAAAAACAAAAAAGGATCCATATCTTGTTAGGGATGATGATCAAGTGATGCTGTTGGTATGTCATCAAACAGCTATTTTGATTTCAATTACCAAAGTTTTTTAAGGGTAATTTAAAATTAACATTTTTTTATGAACCCCCATAACAATAATGTCATTAATTGTTGAAAAATAATACTTTTATTACCTTAATGGTTTGCCTATTTGAAACTTTGGAAAAGAGAAAAAAAAGAGAAATAGAAAAAATAAAATTTTCTCTTCTCTATTTTGTTTTGAGAGAGAGAAACATAAATTTGGAAGAGCCAGGGGCTTGACTCTTGCTAAATGTAAGAGTTTTTTCAAGGTCTTTAGCCTAATAATTATTTGATTCGTGTTAGATGGGGAGACTATATAGATTCCAAAATTAGTCGAGGTGTACGCAAGGTGATTCGAACACATGATTAGCAAAATAGAGAGAGAGAGAGAGAGAGAGATTTTTGTCCTTTTCTCTTATTTTTCTCTTCCTTTTTCTCCATTTTTCATTCATTTCAATTTAAGTAGAATAGAACAGGAAAATGAAAAAAAAATAAAAAATTTTTATTCCCTTTCTAAGTCCCAAACAGACTGTAAATATCATGGTCTTCCCTTCACATGTAAATTCATAATATGTGTGTGTGTGTGTGTGTTTTGGGAGGGGGGGGAGGGGGGAGTGTGTTTGTTAATACCATCAAGAAGGTTGTAAATTTAAAAAAAATTAATTGAAGTAAAAATCATTGGAAAATGCTAATAGTGCCTTAAAATACATGTTAACTGTTAAGTATGCATAAACATGTAAGTCTAATATTAAGAAGTATAGCTCACATACTTTGTACAACTTAATAATGCATACTTAGCAATATTTAATATTTTAAATCGCTAAAATTTGTGGTGCAATAGAAGTAAACGTAATCATAAATGTTATATGCATACACATGTGTGTATTTAAAAAAAAAGGTGCCATTTTAAGTTCGTACAATTAATAGATAATGGCATAAATATGGGACATAAGATCTATGTAAAGCAAAGTAACAATACATTTAATGTGGGCATCAACAAAATAACAAAATGGGGCCCTAATTGAAATTACGTGATGTGCCATTTTATTTTGCTTCTCATGCGACCAAAAAATTAAGATCTAATTTCCCAATTGCCTTTGCGAAAACTCAAATTGAGCAATTAGTACAAGCAACAACTTAAACTTGATCAATGCCAAGTGTTGATGACATTCGATATCAAGAAGAAGAACAAAAAAAAAAGTGAAGATGACATTCATCTTGTAACCCATAAAATAGCACGATAGGGGCTTAATTGAATTGATTGCAATTAATACCTGTAAATATGTTTTATTCTGTACTAAAAAAAATTTAAATAGCAAAGTGCATGCCCACAAAATCAGATATCTAGTTGCCAATATAGAAAATGAAAAGGATAAACGTGGCCTTAAACTACTAAGAGAAGCAAGAAATATTATGTGATATTAAATTAAACAAGATACTTGCAAGGAACAAATTAAAAAATATTAAAATAGCAATATAAAATATTAAAATAATTTTTATATTAAGTTGAAACAATAATGTCACACAATATTTATAAAAAATTATTAAAATAATTATATGATATTATTAAAAAAATATTTGATAGCTTAGGAGAAACGTGTTTCTATGCGGTTTCTAAAATAAAGTTCTCCACAATTTTATTTATATTGTTATTTGAAACATTCTAAAAATCATTTCATAAATATTTACTAAGAATTTCATCTAGAGCGAGAATGTTAGAACTTGTGTTTGTGATGCACAGATACGAAAAGTATACAATAGTCAGACTCTGGAGTCTGCACACGGACATATAAATTTATTGCTCAATACGGTTTTCTGGTATCACGGGGTAATGGGGCAGGTGAGGCAGTGATAAAGCCAATTTTGCTGCCATGTTTTCTGCAACCGAAAAGCCTTCTCTAGTCACATTTTCTTCATTCCGGAAATAACCTACTGGCCGTCAAACTGTCCACTTGTACACACAATTGCCCCGGGCCCCAGCTGGTAAGACGAGCCATAGTTATAAGATGCTCATTTTAGAAAAGAAAACGTGTTTTCAATACTAATACAAAAATTATTTAAAATTTTTAGAAAAATGTTCAAAAAATATAAGAAAAATATTTAAAAATTCTTAAGAAGTATTTAAAAAACTCTTGTTATACTTCATGAAAACTCTTAAAAAACTTGAAAGAAACGTTTCAAAATTTTGAAACATACGAATTTTTATATATTTTTTTCTTTAAATTTTAATTTAGTATCTATGAAATTATTCACGTAAGTTTTTACTAGATTTTTTAAAAGTCTTTACTAAATTTTTAAAAGTCTCGTTTGAGTTTTGCAAAAGTTTTTTAATAAGATTTCTATTAAATTTTTTAAAAAATTTTTACTTTCTATTTTTTTTATATTTTTTGGTCCCGTTTTTTACTTCATTTTTTTCCCTTTTACTTTTTATTTTGATAACTATAGAACGAACCTACTTTTGCAACTCAAATTGTAACTAGCCCAAAGGAAGTGACTTTGAATCCTTGAGAGCCGGGCAGACCCATATAGGGATTGATAGGGGTCACAGACTCACGGCCTTCCTAAATTTTATAAAACTTTTTTAAGTACTTACCAATTTTATGGTAAAATATAGTGTATTAGTCCTCAAAACTTAAGAAACTTCAAATATAGTGTATTGATTCTCAAAAATTTCACTTTATGCCTCCTTTTAACAAATTTTTTTTTATCTTGGTCCTCTCTTAAACAAAATTCTAGGTCAGTCACTATGTGTGTGACAAACTAAAGGGATCTCCCCTCTGTTTTAGACAATTAAAAAGATGTTTAGATTGTAGCTTAAAAAAATCAGAAGTCAAAAAATTTAAGTTAATTTTAAAAAGTTACTATTTAAAATGACTTTTGAATGATTAAAGTAATTCTAAAAGTGATTTTTTAAGTGAAAAGTCAAACACAATTTTAAAAAAATCTCACTTATTAATATCCATTCCTTAAATATCTCCATTTAAAAAATAGGCGAGGGTGTTTTTGTCACGAACTTAAAATACACATTGGTAGTAGGCCGCATGTAGCAAAGCGGCGGGCATTAGCCGTTACAACTAATGTTTGTTTTATTTGACTAGCGTAACAGTCACAGCAATCAAATCTGAAGCTACGAACTGATCTCCTCCTCCTAGGTGGTACTTAAGTCAACCCACCCGCCACCGTTCAATTCATCTGACTGCCATAAAACAGTCACCCGCGCTAATTCCTCGATCCAGGCTTTAGTATCTAGTACCATGCAAATTGTTGCCATTTTTTAATTTAATAGTATCTAGTATCTAGAACCTCTAGTGGCCCCCTAAAAATTTAATTGAATCATGGATTTTGAGCAACTAAAAAATTTAAATGTGCTAACAAAATTAATATTTGTATAAAAAAACTACTCTTCTAAAAAATTTATACAGAAATTCGTACTATAACGATGTGATAATATAATTTTTATAATTATAAGGTAATATGATTAATATTTTTATTTTTCAAAATAAAATACTTTTATTCAATGTAACTAAAAATTCAATTAATCAAAATATTTAATAAGCCGACCAAACAATGTCATCACAGACTATTTGGAACTTAGGAAAGAAAAAAGAAGAAAAGGGATAAGGAAAGAAAGAGAAAATGAAAGGAAAAAAAGTTTTATTTCTTTGTTTGATTTTACAAAAAAAAAAATAGAAAAAAAGTAGAGAGAAAGAAGAGACATTCATTGAAATTTTTTCTCTTTTTCCATTATCTTCTCTATTAGATAAAATTAAACAGAAAAATAATAATAAACAATAAATTTTTTTTATTCTTTTTCTTTATCCAAGTCTCAAGCAGACTGTGAGTAAAATAATTTCCCAAGAGAAGAAGAGAACGACGGTGGAGCAGTGGGTACATGGGATTAGGGATGGCAGTAGACCGGATAAAAGTGGATATCCGACCGAACCTCCTCCATATGGGGAGGGTATAGATGATTTAAAATGAGGATAGAGGTGGGGATGGAGATGTCAAACTAAACCCGTGCGGGTATGGAGGAGGGATGGACTTAAGTTCTCCCCCGTCTCGCCCCGTCCCGCCCCTCCCCTCCCCTCCCCTCCCCTCTCCGCCATATTCGTTAGGTATTAGTATAATTAGTAATTACTTAGAACTTAGTTATAAATATTAAGACTAAAAAAAAGATTTAACTATAAATTTTAAAATAAAAAATAGAGACTCACTTGTAAATAATAAAATTTAAAATTTGTCAATTATATTTTTTTGCTCTTTTATTTATTTTTGTATTTATTTTAGGGATTGTTTTTTTTTTAGTGTTATTGGACTTGACGGGTGTGGGGCGGAGACGGATGCGGAGATAGGGGTAAACAGAAATTTTTAGTCGCGGAGCGAAAATAAATATCTAAAAAAATATCCGTACAAATATAAAAACAAAAATAAAAATAAATTTTTTTTATTAAATACGAAAAGCAGAAGGTACCAATTTTCGCTCCGCCCCGCCCACTGCCATCCTACCTGAGATAAGTAAAACGACGAGACTCGAGAGGAGAGAAGAGAGCAATGGTGGAATAGTGTGACACATGCCAGGGATGAGAGTAAAAGGACATGTGTGGGCCCGCACGAACCCACACGGTTCTACGTTTTGCATGACTTTTTTATTTATTTATTATTATTTATTTAGTTTAAAGCGTGCGAGCAATGGTGGACCACGTACTACGGCTCAGCTCATTGTTTGTCGTCTCCAACGCAAAGAGAGATGCCCAGCCCGGATGACGTATCTCAACCGGAAAGCGACCCGCTTTTCAGCATTGACCCCTGGGTTTCTGGCTCTTATTACTCAGCGTAGCGGACATTGTCGGCAGAAGAAAAATTAAAATTAAAAATTAAAAAAAAACCGACTTATTTATCCGTATTATTAGTATTAATCAAGGCGAGGAAAAAGAAAAAAAAAACAACAACGAGCAGAAAAATAAAGAAAAACAGAAAAAGCACTCAAATGAATTGAAGGCTGTTTCCCTTGACGAGTGTGGCCTCAACAATTCTTCAAGTCCTGGGCAGTTAAAAATAATGGGCAAACTATCTTTATCCCTAATTTTAAGAGGTTAATCAAGATTTAGGGCTTGTGAATTTACTCTCTTCAAGTTTTTAAGTTTAAAATTTTTTAGATGCAATTAATTTCTTATGATCACTCCAAGATTTTTGGCGTTATAATTACCCAATTACCCAATTTATGTGGAACGGGAGGACTTCATAGGCTATGAAATTAATCGAGATGAACGCAAGCGGCCCCAGCACTTGGTGAGCAAAAAAAAAATTACACTTTACTCCTTGGTAGTTTAAGCAAAAATACATAACGTTTACGTGGTTTAAAGTGAACAATTAACTCCCTTGTGGTTAGAACTTAACTGTAAAATAGATGAAAACTGTTAGAATTAACAATAATTTTGTCATAGAAATATTTTAATCATTTTATTTCTCCAAAATAAAATATTAAAAAGATGATTTTGTTCTTTTATGTCAAAACAAAGAATTGTCATTCACAAGACATTTTTGTTATTTTACCAAATCTGTTACAGTTCCATTCATTTTGTAGATCAGTCTAAACTATAAAGGGTTTTGTGTTCTATTTGAACCATATGAGAGTTATCTGATTTTCACTCAAGCTACAAAAGGTAAAGTGTAATTATTTTAAAAAATAAAAAGGCAATTTGAGAGATGATCAACCATCATTCACGTAATATAAGAAGTCAATACAATTGACTCTGCATGAATTCAAGAGAGCAGTGAATCAAAATTCTGGACAGACGAACGGCTCAACAGACACCAATATATATAAGAGAAAAAATCGATAAGAAGGTGAGTTCAATTTTATAGTTTTTTGAACAAAAAGACAAGTGCATGCTTTTCAAGCCATATGATTAAACATCAAGATAAGAATATCTCCTCTTTTAAGTTTCAACTCATTTTCAGCAATCTTTTGCACTTGCTAGAGACCCGTAGTACACCATTAATGCTGCCGTGTGAGAATGCGAGAGTTCAACCACCACCTGAAAACTAAACTGGATAGCTTAGACATACAAGTTTAATTTGGAGGAGCTGGCAACTGACGATTCGTGATCATCATCTCCATCACATGGCCTATTATTTTTACTGGGTCAAAGTTTATATATAAAGATCTCTTGTTCGCACTTACTATCAGTTCCATACAAAGGAAGTGTGCAACTTTGGAAGCTGGTAGCATATCCTTGTTGCAATTCTTTATAAAATTGTCAGGAAATTATAAAACTACTAAGCAACTAGCAATAAACAAGAAAAACCAAAGCAAATAGAATTAGGGTTTTATTGGCCTGAAGTATATATCCCTGTGGTAGATATCTGTATATGTCATATACGTATACTCATATATACCAATTGAAACAAACAAGTTAACAACCATTCTTGATTGAGTATTCCTATTTCCTCCCAGTAATCAACAGATAATGATTTCATAACTATTCCTGTCCTCTGGCATGGTAATGGGTACAAACTAAACTTCCAATCATGCCCGTACATTTGTCGACCACCCGATGGGCCTTGTTTTCACCAGTGGCAACTCTCACACATTTGGCACCAAGTCATTTTCCCATCACAATCATACTATTGATGTTAATTCAACACAAAAAAGAAGAGAGAAGAACCAATAATTTTCATTCCTTAGTTTTTAAATTACGACCAAGAAATCAGAGAGGATGTCTTTTGTTCAGCGGTTGTTATAGTTTCAATTCAATGGAACTGTGCATTAAAACAACAACATCAATTACCTCATAACAATCAATAACTATGACTAAATATCCAAGTATTCTAATGGTGACGAGATAGTGAGATAGAAATGTTCAATCAAACCCATGTAAAGAATTATATATATATTATGAAACCATGCAAATTAACAAGGAAGATCCTAATCTTCTTGCAATCATTTGAGGGATTAAGCTATAAATTCGCTGTCCGGTCTTATTTTGTATTTGATTGTGCAAAAGAGGTTTGGGATAAGCATTCAGAACACGGTCTTTTATTCTATATACATAGGATTAAAGGTTTGTAATCTGAGAATTAATTATTCCGAGATTCCTCATCACTGTAGCTTAGCTGAAATTTGGATGCAAATGCTTGTTTGTTGTAACATATACATATATGAATTGTAAAGAAAAAAAAGGGATAAAAGAGGAGAATCAGAGTGGTTCTTTCTCAATGTCAACCACTATCGTAAAGGCAAAATTCCATTGCCAGCTATAGTAATGGCATCTCCGAATAAAATACTGAAGTTTAGATGGGATGACTCGTAGACATTGGAGAGCTAGCCAGTTTGTGGATAATACAAAAGTATATATATATGTATAGGTAAGTATATAGAATGTAAAATATGTATATGCGTCTGCATTATACGTTAGAAATGCACAGCAATGCTCTACGTCGGCAAGAAAATTACGATGGGTATCTGGCTGTTGACAAGAACAAATCTCAACCAATCAAACTGTCAGTATGTTTTAAGCAAAGTGCACAATAAAAAGTTAGAAGAACCCATCAACAACGGCAACTCATTGTTGACAATGGCTTTGTCTAGGACAAAGATCATAGAGGTGATTGATATTCAAACAATTTCTCTCCATACAGAGGGTGGTAGTGGATGAAAATGATTGCTAACACTAACATGGAAGTCTAGCTTAATTATTATTATTATTATTTCTATTGTGGGATTTTCAACCTTTGCTTTGTTGGTACGAAAGCATATCATGGGTGAGAGAGAGAGAGAGAGAGAGAGCCAAAGTTATATCTATAGGGACCCTCACTAACACAAGACAGCTTTAGTCCACCTGCTTGCTTTCTTTTGTGCCAAAGTAAAGGGGTTCTTTCTTCGGATTCGATTTGCCTTTGGTACTCTACACTTTTCTGTTATCACTTCTCCCCACAGTGATCATGGGTTTTCTTTCTTTCTCCTGTGTTAAGTTGTAATTAGCATTAATTGGTGCCACGTGTTGTCATTAGTTTACGAGTAATACGGTTTATCGTAGCTCATATCCATAAATACAACAACCCACCTCTCTCGAGCATTATAAACGTATGACCTGTAACATTTTGATTTGCCTTTTAAAAAAAAAAACATTCCTACGAAAATTTTCCATAGGTTTTCATCAGTTCATTTCATATTGCTAATATCACATGATCGGCGTAATATTTATCACGCACTAGAGCAAAGAAAACCTTTTGTTTTGGAGATGATAATGTTTGGTTTTTTTAAGGCATTGATCCTGGGTCCAATGTGATCGAACAATTAGATCTTGCCCATTTTAAGATAGACAACTAACTTGCATGAATACTTGTTCTAGCTATGATCTAGGGCGTTGATGTGACATAAACCGCTCTGTGGTTCAAGAATATGGCCCTAGCTATACCTAGCTAGCTTGTGATCTCCATTCAATTCAGTGGGAATAAAAAGAGAACAACAGATTTGTTAAATTACCATCAAGAGAGGTGTAAAGTTCTGAATGCATATATATATGGAAACCTCCTTTAATTGCACTTATCTCATCGTTGAAACTCATGTCCCCTTTTACCTACTTAGGGGAATTTAATGCTATTATGATGTCTCCGGTAAAAACTAGGGTTTTTAATCGAATGCGAGTAAAAAAGAATGCACAATTTTTTGATGAATTTGATGACAGCTCATTTTCTCACTAGTAAGCACTAACGTGTCTAAGAATGAAAAAATGTTGAGTTTATTTAGCAACTTATCCATTTTTATTTTTTATTTTTTATCATTAATGGGATTCGAGTATGGGCATGTTTTTGTAAATATGTCGTTACTACCTTAATCTAGTGTAACTTTTGGTATTGTCTGCTTTTGTAAGATTACAATTTTTCTCAAAAAATTTAACACACCATGATTTTAGCAACATCATAATCATTCTCTGATCTCCTTTTACTTTTCGGTAGCAAGAGTGTGAAAGTGCTTTTCACCAATTAATCTTAGATATGGACAAAACAAATAGTCCTTTAGTAAAATTTATTTCTACTTTTTAGATTAATCCCAAACCGATTTCATTCCTTTCTATTATGATACTGAGATGTGATGATATGCCTGTGTTGAAAATTTGCATATCATCAATGATGTTCCCAACTTCACATGCTTTATTTGAAGATTTCGTTCTCATTACTCTATAATCAAAGCATTACAATTTTAGGTTATGGGAATAAGTAGCATTCTCTACTATAGCGGGAAGCACAGGTGGGACAAGGTTAGGATGGCCTTCTCAATATCTTTAACTAGGTTATTTTTTCTTGTAAATTACATGGTGTGGGGAAATAACCCCCGGCCCAACCCAATGGGTGAGGCCCAATCTGTTCAAATTAAAGTTGGGACTGCCTGGGGCCCAAACCAATTATGGGGAAAGGCCAGCCCAAACTGCCGACCTCCTCCCAGCGTAGCTCAGACAGCGAACGGTTTGCCCAAACCGTTAGCGGTCTTAGAACATTAAATACGGAGTTGACTTGCATTAAATGCACGAGCGGCCGCCCACACAGACGTCGACGTGCACGTCCGGTCAGCCAGAATCCCCCACGACGGTGCGCCAGACCCTGCAGGTAGCCAGGCAGCGTCAATGATGATGCCTAACCAGCAGACCATGAGAGCCTGCTGATAGGCCGAGACAAAAGACACTCCCTGAAGGACTCTATAAAGCCCCAAGGAATCGAGAGCCAGGTATGGAGAATCAACCCCTGACATACACAACTTTCATTCATCCTTCTCGATTAAGTTTGCTAACTTAACCTTCGGAGTGTGATCGGCCCACCTAGGGTCAACCCATTCTAACTCATTTGTCTTGCAGGAAGAAGTTTGGACTCATCCACTTTGGGCTTAAGAGATCGGCCCAGCCTTCCCGAGAAATCCCACCTACAATTGGCGCCGTCTGTGGGAAGGCTTAGAAAAACCATGAGTCTAAACAACCGGGGACATAGGAAAGAAAATTACGACGGGAGAGGCTTCGGAGCCTCCTCCAATAAAAACCAGACCAGTTCGGCGCACTGCCAATCTACACCAGTAGATTGGCAAAGAAGAATATTGAGGTCAGAGATACGAACGCCCGCTGAAAGCCACCCGGAGACGCAAGAGGAAATGCGGAGGGATACGGGCTATGTCAGGGACAGAAACTTCCGCAGGAACCATCCTCGGAATCTGGCCCCGTCACCCTCCAGTGGGCGGGTCCCTAGTGAGGATACACTCCGTGCGGCAGAGAGGGAAATTCGGCGGCGCGGAGAAGAGATAGCCTACCTCACCTCACAGGTGCGGGCAATGAGGGAGGCATTCTCTGCCAGGAATGGGCATAGGAGAGATGGGTCCTCAGATCGGGAGCAGGTTGTTGGCGCCAGGGACGAACCAGCACCACCGGTAAGGGGGAGTTACACCCCTAGTACCGCGCGTTACGTTAACAAGCGCACGGGTCAGCGAAGGGACAGGAGCGAAACCCCGCCGAACGACAGCCCAACGGTGGAAGATCGGCGGAAGGAAGACTGGGAAAAGTGGTACAATGAAAAGCAGGAGGATAGAAGGCAGCAAACTAAGGAACGCACAGCCCATGACCTGATGAGAAAGGCCCTAGACCAGATTGCATCCACGCCATTCATTGAGGAGATTGAATCCCATCCAATTCCTCGAAAATTCACCCCACCAAAGTTCACCCTCTATGACGGAAAGTCTGACCCAATTAACCATTTTCGGCATTACAAGCAGCTCATGGTAGTATGGTGTAGCGACCAGATGCTGATGTGTCGGATCTTCCCCTCCAGCTTGGGGAGCGTAGCTTTACGGTGGTTCGATAAATTGCCACGAAAGTCCGTTTCAAGCTGGAGGCAACTGGCCGAGCTCTTTACAGCTTGTTTCATTGCAAACAGCTTACAGCCAAAAGAGGTTGACTTCTTGTTGACGTTGCGAAAGGAGGAAGGAGAAGGGTTGCGAGCATACGCCAGACGCTACTGGGAGGCTTATAACGAAATTGATGAGTGCAGCGAGCAGTTGGCTGTAACTCAGTTCAAGATCGGCCTTCCCAGGGAGCATCGCTTGCGACAGTCCTAAATGAAGAAACCAGCCCTCACCATACAGGAACTAATGCTGAGGATCGAGCGCTATGCGCGGCTGGACGAGGACGTACCCCAAGGGGAAACACCCAAGGTCGGCGCTGCAGCCGAAAAGATGAGTAAGAAGGATGCCAAGAAGCCCCGATCAGAGGACATCAGCCGAGGAAAAAGAGTGCCTGATGGGGTCTACACAGTCTTTAAAGACCCCATCTATAAAATATTGCCCTAGATCCGTGATAAGCCCTTCTTCAAGTGGCCACCAAAGCTGGGGGGAGACCCTGCAACTAGGGACCAGAAGAGGTTCTGTTCCTACCACCGCGAGAAGGGGCACAAGACGGAGCAATGTCGGCATCTGAAAACCCATTTGGAAGACTTGGCCAAAGCGGGCCACCTTGACCAATTCATTGATCGGGAGAAGACAAAGGTCGAAGCCGAGCAGCCACGAGTGCAGGAAGCAGCCCAAAAGGAACCAGAAGTAAGGCCGGTTCGGGTAATCAACGTGCTGCACGGTTCGGCCGAATCAGAAACCGTCGACCCACATAGGTACCGAGCCGAGATGCAGAAGGCTGCGCACCTAAGGGAAGTGATGCAGATACAACCACCCAGCAAGAAAGCCAAGGTCGACCTGACCAAGGTCGGCAATGCCCATGCGTCCATCTCTTTCACCGACGAGGACCTCGCTGGAGTGCAGACCCCCCACAATAACGCCTTGGTTGTTACGTTAAGAATGGCGGACTGTGACGTTAGAAGATTGCTCATCAACCAAGGGAGTTCATCTGAAGTTATGTACTACAGCTTGTTCAAACAATTGGGACTCGAGGAGTCCGACCTCCAACCATCGCTTAGCCCATTGGTCGGCTTCAGCTCAGACCCAGTCTGGCCCATGGGCAAAGTAACGATTCCTGTGACGGCCGGAGGGATCACATTACAAACCGAATTCCTGGTGGTTAACGTACCATCCCCCTACAATGCCATCATGGGACGAACCTGGTTGCACCTCATGAAGGCCGTTCCCTCCACCTACCATCAGCTGCTTCGGTTCCCGACCCCAGCGGGAGTTGGCGAGATAAGGGGAGACCAGGTGACTGCCAAACGGTGTTTCCTAACAGCATGTGCGACCAAGACAAGATCAGAGAAAGTACAAATGATGGAGCTGCATGAAGACACCCCCACCATAGATGATGTGGGACAGACGCCCGAGAGTAAAGCTGTGGAGGACCTGAAGAAGATACACATAGATCGGCAAGGGGAAAAATACTTCGTCATCGGCACCTCTTTGTCCAAACAAGAGGAAAAATCCCTCATTGAGTTACTAACAGACTTCCTGGAAGTATTCGCCTGGACCCCTTATGACATGCCTGGGATCGGCGCCGACGTTGCCTGTCATCGCCTTAATGTAAACCCAAATTGTCGACCTGTTATCCAAAAGGGGAGAAGGGCGGCTACCCAGCATGTGGACGCTGTCTTGGAGGAAACGGAGAAGCTTTTGGAAGCTGGAGCGATTCGGGAGATCAACTACCCAAGCTGGTTGTCAAACACCGTAGTAGTAAAAAAGAAGGACGGCAAATGGAGGGTCTGTGTAGACTTCACTGACCTCAACAGGGCGTGCCCCAAAGATCCATTCCCCCTGCCCAAAATTGACCAGCTTGTGGATGCAACCGCCGGCTTCGGAAGGATGAGTTTCCTGGATGCCTACCGTGGATATCACCAGATCCCACTTCACCCCGACGACCAAGAGAAAACGGCCTTCATCACTCCAAGGGGTATTTACTGCTACAGAGTTATGCCCTTTGGCCTGAAGAACGCCGGAGCCACATATCAGTGACTGGTCACAAAGATGTTCAAGACACAGCTCGGCAGAACTGTCGAGGTCTACATCGATGACATGGTGGTAAAAAGCAAACTGAGCGACACCCATTTGGCGGACCTAAAGGAGGTACTCTGTATCCTGAAAGACTACAAAATGCGGCTGAACGCTTCAAAATGTGTCTTCGGGGTCGGCTCAAGCAAGTTCCTGGGGTTCCTGGTCACGCATCGGGGTATTGAGATAGACCCCCGGCAGATTAGTGCCATTCAGAGCGTTCACGCTCCAAAGAATGCCAAAGAGGTTCAGAGATTGACAGGAATGGCTGCCGCACTCAACAGATTCATTAGCCGTTCATCGAACCGGTGCCGACCTTTCTTCCAGCTCCTAAAGAAACAGGAACGGTTCGAGTGGACCCCTGAGTGTGATTCTGCCCTTGCCGATCTAAAAAATTACCTAACTAAACCACCCCTGCTCTCCACGCCTGTCCAGCACGAGGAGGTCTTCCTCTACCTTGCAGTGTCAGATCATGCAGTCAGCGCGGTCCTACTCAGGCAAGAAAATCGGCAACAATTCCCAGTCTATTACGTCAGCAAAACCCTTCTTGGAGCCGAGAGCAGGTATCTACCCCTGGAGAAGCTGACACTCGCACTGGTAGTCGCATCCCGAAAGTTGGTGCATTACTTCAGATCTCACACCATTAACGTCCTCACCAACCACCAGCTTAAACCCCTCCTAAGGAAAGCTGACTTTTCAGGAAGAATTGCAAAATGGGCCGTAGAGTTAGGGGAGTTTGACATCAAGTTCCAACCTAGATCGGCAGTGAAGGGGCAGGTTCTCGCAGATTTTATTACCGAGTTCTCTGCCGAAATTACACCAGAAGTAGAAGAGACCCCGGCCACTGGCCAACCGCAACACGAAATCCCCCTGGATCTTTGGGAACAATCTGATCATTGGAAACTCTACGTGGACGGAGCTTCCAATGACCGGGGGGCAGGATCGGGCATCGTACTCGTTACACTAGATGGTCTAACCATCGAGCAAGCCATCAAGCTGGAATTCACTGCCTCCAACAATGAGTCTGAATACGAGGCCTTGCTCGCTGGAATACGTCGAGCCATTGAGCTTCGAATTCCCGAAATCGTCATATACTCGGACTCCTTACTTGTCGTAAATCAAATCACAGGGGAATACGTCGCAAAGAATGATAGAATGATGTTGTACTTAGAAAAGGCCAAGGAACTGCTCGGCCAATTTAAAAACTACAAGCTTCGACAGATTAGCCGAGATAACAACTCACATGCCGATGCCTTGGCAACCCTGGCCACGGCTCTGAAATCTGGTTCGAGAAGGACGATCAACGTGGAAACTCTTGCCAATCCCAGCATTTTTTGCGAGGAGGAGGAAGCCTTAACAGCGGAGAAACTGGGACCATCATGGATGGACCCAATCATTTCTTACCTTGACGCAGACAAGCTTCCAGACGATAAGGCTGAAGCTCGGCAAATCAAACATGCATCTCTCAGGTATTGGCTGTCGCCAGGTAAGGAACTTTACAGACGTTCCTTTACAGGTCCTTATCTGCACTGTGTCCATCCGGACCAAGTACAGAGCGTCTTGTTCGAAATCCATGAAGGGATATGTGGAAGTCATGTCAGCGAAAGATCGGTCGCGCACCGAGCCATCTCACAGGGGTAATGGTGGCCTTACATGCAGAAGGATGCAGCCCAGTACGTCCTGAAGTGCGACAAATGTCAGAGGTTTTCCCCCATTATCCACCAGCCAGCCGAAGATCTTGCTTCTATCACTAGTCCGTGGCCTTTCGCTCTGTGGGGACTGGACATTATCGGACCTTTGCCTCGGGCTCCGGGCAACAAAAGGTTTCTCATCATGGCCACCGATTACTTTACCAAATGGGTAGAAGCGAAACCTTTATCAAACATCAGGGAAATTGACGCCAAAAGGTTCGTATGGAAAAGCATTGTCACCAGATTCGGGTTGCCCCGTGCCATCGTATCAGATAATGGCACCCAGTTCGATGGTAACATCTTCAGATCATTTTGCGAAGGATTGGGGATCCGAAACTACTACTCAACACCAGCCTACCCCCAATGCAACGGACAAGCCGAAATTTCAAATAAAACCATGCTGAACGGAGTCAAGAAGCGTCTTGAAAAAGCCAAGGGGAAGTGGACAGAAGAGCTACCCAATGTCTTGTGGTCCTACCGAACAACCCCAAGGAGGTCCACAGGAGAAACACCGTTCTCCTTGGCATACGGGGTGGAGGCAGTCATCCCCCTGGAGATCGGTCTACCAACTATCAGGTCGGCAGCCTTTGACACCGGTGTCAATGACCAAACGGTTGCAAGAGATCTGGATCTTGTCGAAGAAAGAAGGGAAACCGCTTTGATCAGGCTCACAGAGTATCAGTGACAGCTTAAACGCTCTTACAACAAGCGTGTCCGCCCAAGAAACTTTGCTTCAGGAGATCTGGTTTTACGAAAAGTATTGGGGGCAACCAAGAAGGCGGCAGATGGGAAGCTCGGCCCAAACTGGGAAGGCCCCTACAGGGTTACATCCCAGGTCGGCATCAGCGCGTACAGACTGGAGACCGTTGAATAAGGGCGACCGTTGCCGTGACCTTGGAATGCGACCAACTTGAGGAAGTTCTACCATTGATATGAAACCCCAAACACTGTAACAGTCCCCGAAATGTATAAAGCTCAGTTGAAGAGTCAATGAAAATGAAGATTGTTCGAATGACCCTACTCTGATCATTCTGCGCAAAACTAAAACCAAGTGTAAAAACTTGGTCCTGTCCAAGTTGGGCAGGTCGGCCAAAGAAGGCCAAAACTAAAACCAAGTGTAAAAACTTAGTCCTGTCCAAGTTGGGCAGGTCGGCCAAAGAAGGCCAAAACGAAAGCCAAGTGTAAAAACTTGGTCCTGTCCAAGTTGGGCAGGTCGGCCAAAGAAGGCCAAAACTAAAACCAAGTGTAAAAACTTGGTCCTGTCCAACTTTGGCAGGTCGACCAAAGAAGGCCAAAACAAAAACCAAGTGTAAAAACTTGGTCTTGTCCAACTTGGGCAGGTCGGCCAAAGAAGGCCAAAACAAAAACCAAGTGTAAAACTTGGTCCTGTTCAACTTGGGCAGGTCAGCCAAAGAAGGCCAAAACAAAAACCAAGTATAAAAACTTGGTCCTGTTCAACTTGGGCAGGTCGGCCAAAGAAGGCCAAAACAAAAACTAAGTGTAAAAACTTGGTCCTGTCCAAGTTGGGCAGGTCGGCCAAAGAAGGCCAAAACTAAAACCAAGTGTAAAAACTTGGTCCTGTCCAAGTTGGGCAGGTCGGCCAAAGAAGGCCAAAACGAAAACCAAGTGTAAAAACTTGGTCCTGTCCAAGTTGGGCAGGTCGGCCAAAGAAGACCAAAACTAAAACCAAGTGTAAAAACTTGGTCCTGTCCAACTTGGGCAGGTCGGCCAAAGAAGGTCAAAACAAAACCAAGTGTAAAAACTTGGTCCTGTCCAAGTTGGGCAGGTCGGCCAAAGAAGGCCAAAACAAAAACTAAGTGTAAAACTTGGTCCTGTCCAACTTGGGCAGGTCGGCCAAAGAAGGCCAAAACAAAAACCAAATGTAAAACTTGGTCCTGTTCAACTTGGGCAGGTCGGCCAAAGAAGGCCAAAACAAAAACCAAGTGTAAAACTTGGTCCTGTTCAACTTGGGCAGGTCGGCCAAAGAAGGCCAAAACTAAAACCAAGTGTAAAAACTTGGTCCTGTCCAAGTTAGGCAGGTCGGCCAAAGAAGGCCAAAACTAAAACCAAGTGTAAAAACTTGGTCCTGTCCAAGTTGGGCAGGTCGGCCAAAGAAGGCCAAAACAAAAACCAAGTGTAAAACTTGGTCCTGTCCAACTTGGGCAGGTCGGCCAAAGAAAAACGAAAGCCAAGTGTCAATTTTGTCCAAACTGCACAGACCGGCAAAGAAGAGGCTAAAGAAAGAAATTAAGTCTAAGCAACAAAATCAGATATAGGAGACTCAATAATAAACAACAAACGAGTTTTTTCTCATTAAAAGGCATTGACGGTTACAAAAATGGAGAAAGAGAAAGAAAAGCTATGCCGACTTCTCCCCCGGCTCTACAGTTACCCCCGGCGAGACCTCTACCACATCCTCCGGGGGTACAGCTGCGGTCTTCAAACTTTCAAACCTCTCCATCTCAGCAGCAGCCGCTTCGGCCGCGTCTTTTAACTTAAGCTCCCGTGCATATTGGGCATTGGCCAGGACTTTCTTCGGACAGACGACGCCGTCTTCGGTAGTATCGAAGTAGTCCGGGCAAAGACCCCACACGTCGGAGGCCTTATCCAACTCTGCCACGATAAGGGCACCATTCCAACCCTGTCAGAAAATGGTGCGACTGAGGTCCATCATCTCTTAAGCCAAATTCTTGGCTCCCCTCTCTTCACCCCGCTTCAATATGGCCTCCTCCTCCACTTTCAGCTTGGCCACTTCAGCCTTAAGGGTGTCCACCTCCTCGTTGGCCTTGTGCAGATCCACGGACTGCACGTCAAACTTCTTCTCGAGGTCGGCAAGATCCCTATCCCTCTTCTCAAAGTCGGCCTTCGTCAACAATAGCTCGGCGGAAGCCTGCTCGGCTTGTTTCCTGAAGGTAATCCGCTCCTTATTTGCTTCAATCCACTCGAGCTTCAGACGGCCGTGCTCATCAAGGAGTTGCTGGTGTTCCTCGGCAAGCTTTTGGAAGCATGTCATCGCCTCCAAGGAGTTTAGGCAGCCCTACACAAATCGAAGAAGGTCGTTGTTAGGGCAAGTGTCTAAAAGGACAGTAGTCATCGAAAAATTAGAGCTATCTTACCAATATGGAATCATGGAAAGCGCCCATAAAAACGGCCGAGTCGCTTGCTTCGCCCAGCTTCGCTACGTCCTTTTTCTGAAGGACGCTTTTCAACACACCAAAAGTGACCTCGGGCTGATCGATCATAGAATCTGCTGTCGTCATTGGACGGCCCAGAATGTCCGGAGTGATGGTCACAGTCTCGCCGACCTCATCCACCGTTGCTTTGCCTTTCTGCTTCTTGATCGCTGGTGTTGGAGTGACATCGGGCCTCCTCTTTCTTTGTTGCCGTGTCTCCGGCCTCTGTTGCGCTGGTGTGGCCTCCTCCAAGAATGCTGCCACCTGCTCGGCTGGGGGAGTTTCGGCAGGAGTGGGAGTGGCCGACCTCAGCGGCTGTCCCGCCAGAGCGAACATTCTTTCCTTGAGACTCATGCCGTCCATCTCGTTGGGTGATGGGCTCGAATCACTCGTTCGGGTGGGAGTCTCAACTCGGCGGTCGAGTACGGTGTACAGTGACGAAGTGGATGCCGAACTGTGTGATTTGGTTCGCTCTTCTTTCCGTTCTTCGCAAGGCGATGCAGATGGTGGAGCAACCGTAACTGTCACGCCTGTAGGGATGCGCGCCCTCTCGATCGCTATGCCAGTAGGGATTTCCTCAAAGTCCCCTTCGGCACCTTCGTCCGCCAATCTTGCTAGTACACTCGGGGAGACTCCAGTCTCGGCAGTAAACGTCGAGTATCGCAGCGGATAGGAGAGCAGGATATGTGCTGCCCGAGCTATGTATCGTAGCCGACCTTCACCAACGTAGTTCAAGACCTTGTTGAGGTCGTCAGAGTTAACCAACCAATCACGAGCTTTCGACCGCTTCCTTGTGTCTGCAAAAAGTTCGAGAGTTAGTATGGATGCGGATTGAAACTTAAACTGATACACAGTCTGAGAAGATTGGCATCAAACCTAGTTCAACGGGCTTCCTAGGGCACCGAATCGCCGGTCTATCCTTCTCGGGAACATTGCCGAACTCCCATGGACCAGTTACCTAAACCCTTACATCATCAACGCCCTTCCCTGAGGAAGGCAGACACTTCACTAACTCTAAGGACTTCTTTACTACCCGGAGGTAAACCTTGTAACTACCTCCGACTTTGCAAAGGGTGTAACAGTAGTCCAGTTCGGCAAGGCCCAGGTTCACCCCCAGTCGCCGATTTATTTCAAGCATACCAAAGAAGATCCTATACACATTTGACGCTAACTGGGAAGGTGACACATTACTTTTTACTATGAACTTGTGAAGAAGGGGGTAGAGGGGAAACCTGAGCCCCCCTTCGACGATGGCGATGACCGGGAGTGGCACTCCCTTTTCGGTCTCGCCCATACGGAAGTCATCAGGGTCGACCAGCTCTAAGCCGATCTCGTCTGGGATTTCGAACTTGGCCCTGAACGAAGTAAGGGCCGACGGACCATCTAACATTTTACGAAGACGGGATGCCATCAGGGGGCAATCGTCAACACACAGAAAGTACAGTGAAGAGCGAAAGAGTTGCGGGCTCGAAGGACACTTACAGTGTTGGGTGCCGAAACAGCCGACGCACTCGTGATTCAAGAGGCAGGGAAGTAAAAAAAGAGCAAGTGTTTTCCCAAGACCAATTAGGTCGTCGTTCTTTTATACACGCCAGAGCCGTTGGTTCATACGCGGGAAAACGGCATTAATCATGACGCTCTGCCGAAGCGTCACGTCGGCCGTCGATTCGATAACGCCTCATCAATAGATTTTTTAAATCCCCGCCGTTTGTGCGGTCGGGTGACCGTTACAACCCTTAGCCGTTTCAGAAGCTGAATCGACGCAAGGGCTGGGGGGCAATTGTGAGGAAATAACCCCCGGCCCAACCCAATGGGTGAGGCCCAATCTGTTCAAATTAAAGTTGGGGCTGCCTGGGGCCCAAACCAGTTATGGGGAAAGGCCAGCCCAAACTGCCGACCTCCTCCCAGCATAGCCCAGACAGCGAACGGTTTGCCCAAACCGCTAGCGGTCTTAGAGCATTAAATACGGAGTTGACTTGCATTAAATGCACGAGCGGCCGCCCACACAGACGTCGACGTGCACGTCCGGTCAGCCAGAATCCCCCACGACGGTGCGCCAGACCCTGCAGGTAGCCAGGCAGCGTCAATGATGATGCCTAACCAGCAGACCATGAGAGCCTGCTGATAGGCCGAGACAAAAGACACTTCCTGAAGGACTCTATAAAGCCCCGAGGAATCGAGAGCCAGGTATGGAGAATCAACCCCTGACATACACAACTTTCATTCATCCTTCTCGATTAAGTTTGCTAACTTAACCTTCGGAGTGTGATCGGCCCACCTAGGGTCGACCCATTCTAACCCATTTGTCTTGCAGGAAGAAGTTTGGACTCATCCACTTTGGGCTTGAGAGCTTGGCCCAGCCTTCCCGAGAAATCCCACCTACACATGGCTTTGCTTCTTCTTTTCAACTTTTTTCTTTCTTTAACTAGGTGTTCCTGTTAGCTTACGCTGACCTCGATAAATTCTTTCTTCAGTCTACTGATCCATGCTAGTACTAGGGGATTCACAAAGATAAATCTCTCTTGACCTGATCCTAAAAGGAGACAACTAGTTAGCTAACACTCACCTCCACTAATTTTCTGCTCGATCATCCATGCCAATACTACAGGATTTATGAGAGGCAAATTTCTCGTGGCCTGATCCTAAAAGGGGAGAACCAGTTAGGTTACGCTCAACTCGACTAATCTTCTGCTCGGTTTGGTCATCTACACCAGTATTAGAAGATTCACAAGGGATAAATCTCTCGCAGTCTGATCCTAAAACAGTTTTCAAGTTTCGAACTAAGAACGTTTGAGTTTACAACTTAACAAAGCACCTTTCTCTAGCAGGACTTGGCTTATTAAAGAGGCAAAAGTCTGAATACATGACAGTTAAAAGAGAGTATTGGCAAGGCCAGGGGTAACCAGAAGTGCTTTCTGTTTTCTTAACTTGCAAGAGTAGAATCCAAAAATGTCCCACAATTGGAGAGTCACAGGGTCCCAAAGAAGCATCCTTTTCTGCATTGGCTTTTCTTTTGTTGGGTTGTGGATGGAAATTTGTACAGTACTAGTTAGTGGGTTTTGCCATGCATTCTCTGCCCTGCAATCTTCTTCTACACAGCAGTGCCGGGTTTGTGGTTCACATGTGCTCCACTAAATATATCACATGTCATACACAACTTTACTGCCATATCGGCTTTGTTTGATTACAAAGTTTCACTTCCGATGCTATTCTTGTTAAACAAAGTTCTGGGCAAAACCTAGTTTGAGTCGATATTAAACGGGGTAAAAAAAACCCAGTTTAAAACCCCATAAGGGATAAGTTGAATACAATACAAGAGTTATCTTGTTGAGCATTTTGTTTTCAAGTTAGTCATGTACAAACTATTATGTATAATTTTTCTTTTCTATCACATTACTCAGAAACAGACCAGCTACAGTACCCAATTAGCAACATATATACGTTCATGAGGATTGAAACGAAGTAATATCATTTTGCTTTGGCAAGAAATGGATCATTTAAAAACCATGAGTAAAGTACCTTCAATCCCCAAGGAGATTAGACTCCTCTCCACAATATTATGGTCCCGAAGTCAAAAAAGCAAATGGAAAAAGAAAACAGCCCTATAATTTGAGCCCAATTTCTGAAGTCACCATTGCTGATGTTAGCCCACACACGCTTTTAATAATTTCTGGTTTAGCCTATATGCTTTAACTCACAATTGTCCCTTACCCAATTGTGTATTTTCTTTTGACTGTCCCCAAACCCAGCCCAATATTCATTTTCTATCACTTGAGAGTTTAGAGTGTCTTGCTTGAATAAGAATGCCCATATACAGAGGTTCTGAAACAGCTGAATACCATTTGGGGCACATATGTGGTTATGCATGCCAAACCATTGCACTTTGTTTTTCAACTTTTTAAGATCAGCATTTGGAGTGACTTTGATCGACTACAAAATTGATGGATGGCCCTTTCAATTATGTAATATTATCAACAGGCCGACGGCCCAAAAAATATCTGTAGGCCCAGAATGATATGCCAGAAGTATGACCCAACAAATTATCTTCATAGTCTCTTTTACAGCCAGGCCAGAGTCTGAAGTTCAATTGGAGCTTAGCATAAAAAAATTCAGTAAGTAGGTAGAACCTATGTTTTTAGGGAATATTGATTTACGATTTTTACCCTTCTATATATGTGACTGGTAGTCATTGTGGATAGTGAATATAAGTACTGGTAATAGTTAATACTACTCTACCACTTAAAATTTGTCCCAACTTAGCACCCTTCGGGTAATGTGGAAACTTTCAAGATGAAATGAATGGTGGGTTTGACCTAATCCCATCTAATTTGAGGTTGATTAGACGCTTTGGTTGAACCTTTGGTCGCAAAAAATATACACCATTGAAGAGCAATTACCATCTTCATTCTGTAACAAAAATCGACATTCATTTACTATTGACAATTCACTACCAGCAGTAACCACTCTTCTTTTGGTACTTCATCTTCAACTCTCTCTTTTTTTTACAACTTCAATGGTTACACTCCGAAAGCTTTATTAAAGCTTCATTTAAAATTTAAATTTTTGGTAAAATAAAATTTTTATTTTATTTTTCATCACTTTTTTTTAATTATTTTTTTAATAAAAAATTTGAGTTCAAACAAAACATAAAAATAAATAAAAGAAAAGAATTAATTTGGAAACCCAATTTCTGGAATATGGGCAACAAAGTCAAAAGTACGCCAGTCCGTATTTTCCTTGGTGGGTACCCAAACCTGTCATTTTCAACGGATGGCTGTACTGTGTATGCGGTGGATCGACACTGTTTTAAACGAAGAAGTAAAAATTTTAAGCTGATGTGGGCTCATATCACGGGTATGTAGGTCAGTAGGTGTATAGCATTCTATTTATTGCATTTCATATTTTTCTTTGTCAAATATGGAGAGTTTAATAGCGTGAAAGTGAAATGCTAAACACTGACTTACTTACCGTTCGATTCACGCTATGTCAACTGAAGCCTACCAGTGCTTCCTTTAGTGTGAAATATTGAGATGGGTGGCATGACATGCTACATTCGACGATCAAAGTGGAACATCATAACAATTTTGATCCGTGAGTGTTGGATAATGCTATTTTACATATGAGGAGTGCTATTTGCACTTACAACTGACCAACACAATTAATAGATAACCGTTATCTTAGTTGAATCTCGTTAACAATTAGTGGAACCTAGCTAAAATGTGACTATTCATTAATTGTGTTCGACAATTACGAGTGCAAATAACATTAATCTTTTACATATGTACTTATATATAGCCTATAACTATAACATTCTCACATTTTTCTGTCAAAGGTTACTTATAGTTTTAGCAGCCATGATTGGCCTAACAGGTACGACTTCTCTCTGTTTTGTTGAAGGTGGGTTGGTTGATTGCCAGCATAATGATGAAGGATCGATGATGGTGCACGCAGCAACAACTTTTCATTATTTATTAGTGGAGTCAAAAATACCATGAATGATCAAGCTTTGATTTAAAACTATTAACTCATAAATAAATATAAAATGTACACAAAAGAAGAAGGAGAGAGAGAGAGAGAGAAGTGTGGCATGAATAGTATCAAGTTTGATTTTAAGAACATAGTTCCATTTCAAAGTAAATCAGATTGCTTGGCCTTCCACTAAACCTATGCAAAAAATACTGAACCCTCGAAAGAAGAAAAAAATACTGAAAAATTTAGCTCTCCAATTAGTAACTGCTGTTCGTGTTATGACTTTTTATCCTTTTTATTTTAGCTGTAGTAATTTTTTTTAGAGTCATCTTTACAGCTGGGTCAATGCCAGTTGAAGAATTCATTACTCCATATTATAATGGGTCAAAATTAAAAGGTCATAAAAGTAATATAATAAAATGTTTAAAGAGTTCAAATATAAAAAAAAAATTAGAAATGAAAACTAAAAACTAAAATGAAAACAAAGCCTATAGTTAGAGACATTGAGGTTTAAAACACAAAAAAAAAAAAAAAAAAATCTGACTTGGAGGATTATTTTAAAATTGAATTTCTCTACAATTTCCTTTATTCAAATCAATAAATCACAGAATTTACAAAAAGAAGTGACCCATTAAATCACTTTACTTTTCTTGTTCCTCAGCTGCAAATTGTAATAGTCTCTCTCTCTCTCTCAGAGTTGCGACTCCACTCCGATTCGAACCCGGGACGACTCGGTGCCGGTGACAAACTCGGCCCACCCATTTGCCATCTCCATTTCATTCTCCAGAGTAAACCAGACTCATCAGGGTCATAATTCAGTAACTCACCCCCCCCCATTATACAACCCCCACAAATTACATAATAGTAAATAGAAAATTGAAAAAAAAAAAAAGAAATAAAAAACCACCAATTTACGTTTATAAATTTGCAAGGACAGTGAAATTTCCTCTTGTGATACACCTGACTGGGGTCTTTCGGCCGAGTCAAGTGAAATGAACTCGCTTTCTGTACTGTGCAGGCGAGTCAACCCGGGTCAAAATCAAAGTTTACCAGATGGACTTATCAGTGAACCCATGAAGGAGCGGTCGAGATTCGGGCCAGAAATCGAGTTTGCTCCTTGTGCCCATATGGCAGTTTCTCTGAAAGTCCTCGAGATTCGTGAACCGGGCCGAGTTGCTCGACTCGGTCCTGGACAAGTACCGGAGGATTTCTTCGAAGAGGGACTCGTCGCAGGGAATGGCCAATGGGCCGGAGTTGGTGAAGCCGTACTCTTCCTCGGCTTGGACCAAGAGCTTCTTGAAGACTGGGTGGTTCAGGTACGTCGCGCGTACGACAAATCTTCTACAGTTGGTGCCCACGCAGACGGCCACGTATCCGGCGGGTACGTCGGAGGGTGCGTGGCGGGCGGACACCGCTGCCTTCTTGCGCCACTGCCGCAGCATCTGGCGGAGTCTGACAATGTGGCGGATTTTGCTGCACGCTGACATTTTTCCCGAGCAAATGATGGAAAGTGAGAGAAACTTCGATTGTTGTTTTGGGCTCTACGTTTGTTTCGGTTTGTTAGAAGAGAAAAGAGTTGAATGAGAGAGGATGGAAGGTGGGAAAGGAGGAAGGGTTTTATAGGACTCCAATTAATTGAGTGCCCTTGGTTTTCTAAGATAATTACAATATTGTAACTGCTGTTCCTCTCCTCTGCATTTTTTATAAGGCCTGTTTGGAACTTGGGGCGGGTAAGGAAAGGGAGAGGAAAGGAGAGAAAAAAATAAGAGAAATTTTTTTTTTTGGTTTTGTAAAGAAAATAAAATGAAAGTGGTGGAAAAGAAGAGAGAGAAAGAGAAAGAGTAATTATTTTTTTCTCTCCTTTTTCTCTTCTCTTTCTCTCCTAAGTAAAAACAAACAAGAAAATGAAAAACTTTGAAATTTTCTCTTCCATTCCCTTTCTTCTCCCAAGTTCCAAAAAGGCTGTAAATGTTTCTGCTTGGCTGACTACAAATTTACCTCGTGCCAATAATGAAATGAAAGTTAAATGACATATAAATGTTGTAGTAATTTTAATTTTTTTTTACTTTTTCTACAATATATTCATCCTTCGCTCGAGTTCACGCAGATCACTGTTCACAAAAAAAAAAATATAAACTTCATGGAGTAATGCTATACATACATATTTTTTGTATACAATTATCATACAGAATGATGTGATTGTTTGTGAACTTTTCATTTGAAAATAAAACACTTACACTTTTGACTCATAATTTTAAAAATGCAACTACTACATTATTTTGGTATTTTTTTTTCTATAAAATTTCTAAAAGAGTAGCATTTCCCAATTGCATGCATTGCTGTTCATATTACGACTATTTGCCTTTTGGAGGCATAAAAATAAGGTCCTCCTCCTTTCTATTTCTTCTTTCTTTTCTTTTTTGCATGGCTTAATATGGACAACTAGAATCTTAATCACTAGTTTATTAGATATCAACAAGAAGCAAGAAATCCATAATTGAGAGACTATATATGGTTGTACAAAGAAGCTAAATGTATGTAAACCACTTCCCAACATGTTTGCTATAATGGTGACAGAATAGTTTATATGAAGTTGATTGACAAACCTTCCAATTAATTGAACGATCCATCCCTAGTAATCTTCTAACCGTCCCAAAATTGAACAAGGCAAAAACAGAAAATACCTCAAAAACTGTCATGTTATTAAGAAAAAGAAATTGAAAGAAGGCCTCTAAATTGCTTAATTGCTTGGGTGACCAAATGTAATTAGTATAGTAGGGCACGGCCATTGTCCCGAAGACGACAGTCTTAGTGGTGGCCGTGCGGTGGTTGCTTTAAGTTTTAGGACACGAAATTGAAACCAGAAACTCCAAACCCACCACATGCGGAGTTGGAAAAAAGGGTTCTTGGCGTCTCTCTCTCTAGAGGTAGTTGGGGCTAGAGAAGATGCTTTTGCTCTCTAATCTTATAAAAATTGAGTTGTTTTGATGAATCCATTTTGTATTCTTCCTATATGACCCATGTGCGAGGATGCCCCATCTTCTCCTACTTTTTCTTTAATATTTCATAACAAGTAGCCAAAATGCTCCCCGCTTTAATCACTATATTACCACCCCATCTTTGGGCTCCTACCCGATCAAATTTCAGTTAACCATGATTGGACTAAGCACTATATACAAATTAGTCCTTGGATTATGGTCGTAAAATGGAGACGCGTGGCACTTAGGAGAGTATTAACATTAATAATTTTCTATTCTATATATAAATATATAGTACTCCTGCTAAAGAGAGATTTTGAAGGTCTAAAGTTTGTAATCAAAACCCACCACATTGAATGGTCAAGACGGGTCAACAGGATCCAAGGGTCCACGAGCATCTCTAGATAGGGAGGGTGCATCCCCCCAAACCAGTTTAAGTACCCTACTTGTTAAGATTTAAGGATCAACACCATTTATTCTATTGTTCACTTCCAAACAATGCCAACATAAATCTATTATTCATATTAAATAAAAAAATTCTCATTTTTAATTAGTTTGTTTTCTTTCTTTTTCCTTTTCTTTATTTAATTTTTTTTTAATTTGTTTATATTGAAGGACAAAATATATTTGGAAAGATTTGGGGAATATAATGCAGGTAATGTCACAAGAGTATTACTGTAGTTATGAATGAAGCTGAGGTCTCTAGAGGCAAATTCCAATGTTTGCCTAGGCGTGTTCCTATAGTCCATGGTGGAAATGGAGTCTCACTAGGTGATGATATGGTACTGCCCTCTTTATTTTAAAATTCCTATTGCTTTCATTTGTAGCTCATTTGGTACATATAATTCAAAAAAGTCAAGCCAAAAACTTTAAAATAAGTCTTACCAAATGAACCCTTATATCCCACATACATGTTGGAAGTACACAATCGTTACCTGTGCATTTCAGGTAAATATTTTATATGCATAAATAGAGTTATACATTGTTAAAAATTATTTTAAAAAAATACACTCCACACTTTATATAATTAGACAATACATACTTAGACATTTAAAAATTATAACGGTGATGATACTTTTTTATTATAGTTTTTAGTATTAGTGTATTTTATATAAAAAAAAGTGTGTTTATTTTTTATTCTTACTTAAAATAAATAAATAAGTTTGTGTTGAATATTGAAATCATGGCGGCTATTTCACCGAAACAAGTCACGTGAAATGATTTTGCCTTACCCGATTATTTCGGCAGACCGTTTCTCAAGGAGTACCGTTTATCTCAGGTCATCGCCAGAAACTGACATCGCACGGATGAAATAAGGGTTCAACTTGCTCGGCTGGCATGGGGCCCATAAACGGACCTCAAATTGGGCCAATAGGCGAATTTTAAGCAATTTTTTAATAGCCCACAGAGAAACAGTTGGAAAAGGGAAGTTTTCCAAAAGACCGTCCAGATTCGGAAGCCCCTTAGTTGTAATGAACAGTGCGTCACGGGCCTCATGGCTCGTCGTCTGCTGCTTGTACGGCCCAGTTGGAATTTTAAAATCAAACGATACCACTCACAACCCAATTAAATATTGTGGGACTCCAATCTATAAACTGGAGAATTGGGGTGTACTTCTCTAATTTGTTTGCATTGTTTTAAAGAAAATTATAAATCATAAGTTTAAGTTAAATTTAAAAAGTTATTTATTTAAATAGTTTAAATCATAAGTTACTAAAAAAACCAAACACACCCTAAATTCTTTGCTAATCACTATCAAGATAGGTAGTTGAGTTAACTTCGACAAATGAACTTAGAATCTTACTCTTCTTTCAACAGTCGTGTGTTCAAACTCTCTTACTGTAATAGTTACATTAACATTGAGAATGGGCTAAATGTTGATTGTACTTTGGTATGATTATAATGACGGACTCGCCTTTTCCGGGTTAGTACCTATGACTCAAATAAAACATTTCATATTGGGTGAAAATCTCTATAATCACACCTAAGAGGTTACAATTAACTCTGGTTGTCCCTTCTCACCTTTATGTGTAGGAAAGAAAAAATCTCCATCAATTTCATCACCAGCACACAAAAGGAAGGCCTCGTGGACCCACTTTATAGGTATCTTTAGGAATGGCAATGGGACGGGTATATATCGGGAAACCTCTATCCTCCCAGCCCCAATTAGATTAAGCTTAGTTTATTTATTCTTTTAATAAGATATAAAATTTTCAAATTACTTAGAACAACCTAACGTAACTTTTCACAGCATGACCTACTAAATAACAAATAATCTAAAGTTAATAAATTTGCAAAAAATCAAGGCTATAAAAAAAAAAGAAAAAAAAAGAAGAAAAATCCAAAGAGCCAATAAATTTGACAGCAAATGGGATGGTTTTGGAATAGGATTTTTAATAAGGGTATTTTAATATTTTTAATATGTAATCGGTTGGAGTTACCCTTTTTTTCATTTCCATCCCCAGCTCGTTTGAGTTTGTATTTTCTTTTTCTAAACCCGACCGTACTTGATTTTAAAAATTTTAAACCCATCCCATTAGGGTTGACTCGGGTCGGACCACTATACTGTGGGATTTTGCCATCCCTAGGCATCCCTCGATTCCAATCATACCTAGCGGAGGAATTGATTAAGCCAAATGGAGAGAGAGAAAGAGAAAGAGGGGATTAAAGTAGTAAGACAAACATCAAAAACTTGGCGTTTAGGAGGTGCTTATGATGACGAATGTTCGGTTTAGTAAAGTTAGATAAAATAATTTATGTTCACAAGTTTGTACTATTATGTGCCTTGGGAATCCCTTTATCCTATTAGTTCACTAAGCTTTATGCTAATTAAGTCGGATTAAGGACGAGAATCTCGCTTGTACATACTTTTTTTACCAATACTAAAAAGCTGGCTCTTTTTCTCTTAATTATGCTTCTAATTTACAGTTAATCCATGATTGTCGTATTCAAAGAAGTGTTGAGAGGGTGCCACCTTGCACTTCGAATCCTAATATAACAATGGACACAAATGAATGGGAACAAGTTCTTGCATGCATGGGTATCAGACTTAAAACTAATATTCTACAAATTACAGGATAATATAGAATTGCTATGTCCAAACTTAACCTCGTGTTAATCTTCGGCTTCAAGTTCATTGGGAATGGTACCTCTCGGTGTTGTGTTGTATTCCAGTAATTTGCCTACAGTTTCCCACGAAAAGTTTCTACTGATAATCTTTAAAAATACAAAATAGACATAATAAAATTAGCTAAATGAAATTCCTTCGCTCACCCTTTTGGTGAGTTTTCGTGATTGTTATTATATTAATACATTAATTATGTATCTAAATTGGTTAACAAATATGCACAAATCTTAGTTTAAATGGTAGTTAAGGAAATGCTTACCGGTAGCTAGCAGCTAGCTGGCTATTTGATGTAAAGTCGATCTAAATTGTCTCTTAAAGGAGAGATTGGACAACAGAAATTAGGGAGGGGCATAGTTAAATTTAATACAATTTCCATACCCAACTGTTGCCCATTGGCATAGAGAGAGAGAGACTAAGCCATATCGACGACTCCGTACGTACATCTTGTCCACCTAAATAAAAAATAAATAAATAAAAACTCAAATTTGGAAGAGCTGAAAAAGCCAAACTAGTTGCTTTGTTTGATAACGTATTACAACCATAAGATATTCTTAATTAGTGTTGGGCAAAGGGAAAGAAGTTTGGTGCTAATCAAGCAGACGCGTCTTAACCTAAACTATTATGTATAAACATAGATTTTATATACTTATTGCCGACCTAGCTAGCTAACTAGCTTTGATTTGATAGCTTTAATGTGTGGATTAGTTAAAGTGCGACGATACTAGCTGAGCTCAACAAGAGAGCCAGAAATTTGATTAAGAGGTGAGCTACAGTCAATAAAGTAATTCGTAAAGATTACATTATGCACTGACTTGTAATTCGTAAGTTTTTATTCTGTCAAAATTAGTTAGTTTATTTTTTCAAACGCATACAATATAACTACTTTTTTGGTGCAGCAATAAGATTACTCTACTATGGCTTGCACGTCATCATTAGAAAGACTAAAATAAGTATGCAGCTTAAGACTAAGCACATCTAATCCTCTTTAGACCCATAATGGTGGAAGACTCGTGCTCGTTTGAAAACAGCTTATTTTGAGTATTTTTATAGTTTTTTGCTTAAAAGGTATATTTGGTGTTTGGTAACAAACTTGTTTAGCTTATAATAAACTAGTTTTTTCCTTCTTTAGGCTAATAAACCAAAAAGCAAAAAACAAAAAATTTGAAGCTTTTTCTATTTATTCTACTGTAGTGAAAATTTTGAAAATTAATTAACTTTAAAAATAAATTAGTATATTACTATAATTAATGTTGAAATTTTGTTTAATTTTACAGAATATCAAAAATATATGATCTATTTAATTTGAGGGTCTTTTAATCGTTTATATAAAAAAATTAAAAAAAATATTTAAACTAGTACCAAACACTCCAACTAAATTTTATTTTTTATATTTTTTTTAGATAACTTATTTAATCAAAAAAATTTGTGACTTGCACGTTACAAGTTAGAAAGGACAAAAATAAGTACGCAGCTTAAGACTCGCTAATCAATCCTCTTTAGACCCATGACGGTGGAAGGCTCGCGCACTGCACTGTGATAGCCACCTCATTGAAGAAGGAAGACAGTACAGAGAGAGGTGCACTAACACGTACAAAAGGAACATAAATATAACAAAATTTCCAACACAACCGTTATATGACAAAAGGGAGGTTTCTATTTATAGTTTTTAATCCTTCCCTAATTAAATAGCTTTTTGGGTTTGTCTATGCCATGTCCAAAGCACCCTCAAACCAAGAGCTTTCTCTCTAGCTTGTTCCAGCTTTTCAGACCAGAAAGAGATTGGACGGTCAGTCGAATCTATGCTTCTTGAAATCCAGTCCTCATTGGAAGTAGCCCAAAGATTCTAACCAAACATATGCCATACACACACACGGGTACAATACATATATATACATACATACATTCATACACACGAAGGAAAGAGGGAGGTGGCCTACTAGGAATAATTCAGCTTTCGGACCTCAGAAACTTTTATGATATTATCTACATGGGTGTTTTTATCAAGGTAAGGCCAAACCCAGTTGCCAGACTATATCCAACTTATATATCTACTAGTAATATACCTACAAATCCGTAGTTTATAGCTCTTGGAACATTAGACCCATATCTATGTATAACTAATCCAAGTGTCAAACCCAAGAGTTTCATGAACATGACCTAGTTCTCTGCGCATGCAGAAAAAGACTCCATTATAAAGCGTACTTTTAGGCTGTCCTAGCACTTCCAATTTCTCTTTACTGCTTTACATGTAGTCTCTCTCTCTCTCTCTCTCTCTCTCTCTGTTCCTATGATAGGAAATATTAAATACTGATGGGGATGCAATGATGCAGGTAAATGGCCTCCTTGGACAATGGTGATGCTAGCCAATGTTAGGGATGAATAATTATTAATTAGGATGGGAGGGGTGTTACAACAAATGATTGTAAATGATTGAGATGCCTTAATAAGCTATTTTAAATCTTAAGATAGCAATTAGATGATGAATGTAAATTACAAGGCAAACTAGCATAATTATGAATCATAACCAAGTGCACTGTGGGACCTTCTTGGAGTTGCATACCCTATTCATTATACTCTCCCATTCTGTCTGATGAAAAATTTAAGTAAATAATGGCCTTTGGTGAACTTACATCTACCTACAAAGATCTTTAAGATTCACTCTCAGAGAGAGAGAGAGAGAGAGAGAGAGAGAGAGAGAGAGAGGTGTCAGAAGTCGGTCAGATTAAGAAAGGGGTAAACCAAACAAAGATTCTAGGCTAACTAATGTCCTTTTCAACTCCAATACTCAGATAAATCAAGGGGGAAGATATGGGTTTCACACTACTATTAGGAGAGAGAGAGAGAGAGAGAGAGAGAGAGAGAGAGAGAGAGAGAGAGAGAGAGCATGTTACAAAGCCGGATTACAAGGGAAGCTTTTGTCACAACCTTCACTGTATTCTTCTGATTATAATAACCCAACAAGCACATGGAAGGTGGATGCAAAGAGAATCATTCACCAACCTGAAAACCCCCCATCTTCTCCCACACTACTCATCTTTCTCAGCTCATTCATACATGCTTATTATAGGAACAATGATTTCCTACAATTTTTCTAATGGATTTATTAAGGCTGGCCCATCAAGAAATATGGGGGTGTTTTTGAAAGAAACCCCATACCTACATCATGATCATGATTAATTCCACCACTTATATAATGGATCTGTCATTGTAATTCTGGTAAGGTACTGCCCAAATGTGTAGTTCCAACACCAATCATAAGTCAAGTACATGGCAAAAAATAGAATGTACTTGCAACCCAATTCCTCATAAAATGATTAAGTAAACCAACACCCAATTAAATCAGGTTGATTTGTGGTGGTGATTTCATCGCCTAGATTTTTTACATCTGTCCCAATCATATGAATTAATCAGCCAATCATTACCAAGGGTATCCCATCCAGGATACAATCTAGGAACTACCAACATAGATTGATCTAGACCATCCACCAGAAAGCTTGCCTGTTTGAATGTAATCATGTGGTTAGAGAATGATCCTTCTTCCGAACAACCACCTTAACCAACCATTCCAAACTTCCTATAGGCCTTGTTTGGCAAATCTTTCTTACCTTCTGCTATTGTAAATGCCCAACCATGAAGCATAAAGTTGCACAAGTCATCATAAGGATTGCACAAATCAACTATATATATTGAATATCCTATTCTACTTTCTCCTGATGCACGGCAGTAACTCAGCCGAAGTAATTTTACCAGTAACTTTCTGCTCAGATTGCTGCATGAAATCCTGAAAAATAGTTTAGCAATGGGCTTTGTTGCCATGAGAGAGAGAGAGAGAGAGAGAGAGAGAGAGAGAGAGAGCATGAGGAGGTTGATGACAGAATTCATTTTCATGACAATGAACCATTCAATTTCCAGGATGATGGTAAATTCAGTATTCTATGAACCAACAATTTCAGTTCTATGCTGCCTAGCTCTTTGCCCTAAATCTGCAACAACAGATCATTACAAGACTCCAAATGATGGAATGGCGTTTGGTTCTCCTCACGTTTTCCATTTCCGAGCCATCCGCTTAGGCTGCAAAAATAATGGACCCATAGGTTTTGACATTTGCGTTGTGAGAATCAAGCTTGCCAACGCTGCAAGACAACCATAACAAGGGTAAGCTTCAAATATGGCTATTTTGTTATATCCTTTTTTTCCCTAAAAAAAAGAAAAGGGCCCATTGGATAAGCAATTGTCCCAACAAGGTATATGATGCCTGGCACCATCAAAACTAAAGGTATGCTTGATACTCATGAAAGGGAAATGGAAAGAAAGGGAGGGAGAAATGGGAGGAAAAAGTTGAGAAAATTTGGTTTCCCTCCTCTGTTTGATTTTCAACAGAGAAATGCATTACCAAAAAAATGCATTCATCAGATGCAAAGACTCCAAACCGCCCCGCGCCCCCACCCCTCCCGGGGCAACACACATCAAAAAAAAAAAAAAAAGATGCAAACACTAAATAGCTACAATCAAAAGCTTCCAATCTAAATAATTAAACTCCTCCATAAGTAAACACAAGATGTCTCCTCATAATTTCTAGATTTACAGCCAATTGTTGGATGCAATACTAAAAAGATTGAGATGAAATATATGAGCTAGCTAATAAGAATACTATGAACAAGAGTGCTTCTTGAAAAGCTTTAAGATAAATACAAAAGAAAAACTTAAATAAGAGTGAGGATAGAAATAATACAAAGCATTCCTGATATTAATTTTTTTCATATGGGTTAAGTTACCCAATACCATCACCTTCTCATTTGTGTATTAATCCAATTTTGATACATGGGCAAAACCAATGAAAAGATTAAGCTGTAATAGGAGGTAAGAATGGCAACTGAACAAATTTGGAACAGAGCACACCTTTGCTGTGGCTTAAGAATATCCATACTCTGCATCAGTCTTCAAGAATCTTCACTACTTCTCCGTCTCTTTAACTTCTTATTTCTAAGATCAGGGTTCATCGAAAATGTTGCCACATCTACCATCAGTTTATCATGCTCTCGCATTTCCTCTCTTTGCTCACTTTCTTTCTGCTTCTTGGCCCTCCTACATAATTATTTCATAAACAAAAACAGTCAGAACAATTCCCAGTAGCAGACTGATTTTCTAAATTGAGAAACAATTTTCCCCCAAGCGTCTAAGGCTCCAAGTACAGAGTAAAACCTGTCAGCATGTGACCAGTCTTCTGTATTTTTATCTAACCAGCGGACGCTTCCTGTGTGAGCTGGGAGCAAAGATCCAGAAATATGGATTATCTCTTCGTCAAAACTACAAGGATAATACCATATCAACTCACATGATCCTTAAATTCAAAAGAATATTTTTTCTAATTTTGGGATAGAAGGGGAAATATTATTGGTATAATAACATCATCAGTCTTCAAGAATCTTCACTACTTCTCCGTCTCTTTAACTTCTTATTTCTAAGATCAGGGTTCATCGAAAATGTTGCCACATCTACCATCAGTTTATCATGCTCTCGCATTTCCCCTCTTTGCTCACTTTCTTTCCGCTTCTTGGCCCTCCTACATAATTGTTTCATAAACAAAAACAGTCAGAACAATTCCCAGTAGCAGACTGATTTTTCTAAATTGAGAAACAATTTTCCCCCAAGCGTCTAAGGCTCCAAGTACAGAGTAAAACCTGTCAGCATGTGACCAGTCTTCTGTATTTTTATCTAACCAGCGGACGCTTCCTGTGTGAGCTGGGAGCAAAGATCCAGAAATATGGATTATCTCTTCGTCAAAACTACAAGGATAATACCATATCAACTCACATGATCCTTAAATTCAAAAGAATATTTTTTCTAATTTTGGGATAGAAGGGGAAATATTATTGGTATAATAACATCATCAGTCTTCAAGAATCTTCACTACTTCTCCGTCTCTTTAACTTCTTATTTCTAATATCAGGGTTCATCGAAAATGTTGCCACATCTACCATCAGTTTATCATGCTCTCGCATTTCCCCTCTTTGCTCACTTTCTTTCCGCTTCTTGGCCCTCCTACATAATTGTTTCATAAACAAAAACAGTCAGAACAATTCCCAGTAGCAGACTGATTTTCTAAATTGAGAAACAATTTTCCCCCAAGCGTCTAAGGCTCCAAGTACAGAGTAAAACCTGTCAGCATGTGACCAGTCTTCTGTATTTTTATCTAACCAGCGGACGCTTCCTGTGTGAGCTGGGAGCAGAGATCCAGAAATATGGATTATCTCTTCGTCAAAACTACAAGGATAATACCATATCAACTCACATGATCCTTAAATTCAAAAGAATATTTTTTCTAATTTTGGGATAGAAGGGGAAATATTATTGGTATAATAACATCATCAGTCTTCAAGAATCTTCACTACTTCTCCGTCTCTTTAACTTCTTATTTCTAAGATCAGGGTTCATCGAAAATGTTGCCACATCTACCATCAGTTTATCATGCTCTCGCATTTCCCCTCTTTGCTCACTTTCTTTCCGCTTCTTGGCCCTCCTACATAATTGTTTCATAAACAAAAACAGTCAGAACAATTCCCAGTAGCAGACTGATTTTCTAAATTGAGAAACAATTTTCCCCCAAGCGTCTAAGGCTCCAAGTACAGAGTAAAACCTGTCAGCATGTGACCAGTCTTCTGTATTTTTATCTAACCAGCGGACGCTTCCTGTGTGAGCTGGGAGCAGAGATCCAGAAATATGGATTATCTCTTCGTCAAAACTACAAGGATAATACCATATCAACTCACATGATCCTTAAATTCAAAAGAATATTTTTTCTAATTTTGGGATAGAAGGGGAAATATTATTGGTATAATAACATCATCAGTCTTCAAGAATCTTCACTACTTCTCCGTCTCTTTAACTTCTTATTTCTAAGATCAGGGTTCATCGAAAATGTTGCCACATCTACCATCAGTTTATCATGCTCTCGCATTTCCCCTCTTTGCTCACTTTCTTTCCGCTTCTTGGCCCTCCTACATAATTGTTTCATAAACAAAAACAGTCAGAACAATTCCCAGTAGCAGACTGATTTTCTAAATTGAGAAACAATTTTCCCCCAAGCGTCTAAGGCTCCAAGTACAGAGTAAAACCTGTCAGCATGTGACCAGTCTTCTGTATTTTTATCTAACCAGCGGACGCTTCCTGTGTGAGCTGGGAGCAGAGATCCAGAAATATGGATTATCTCTTCGTCAAAACTACAAGGATAATACCATATCAACTCACTGATCCTTAAATTCAAAAGAATATTTTTTCTAATTTTGGGATAGAAGGGGAAATATTATTGGTATAATAATAACATCATCAGTCTTCAAGAATCTTCACTACTTCTCCGTCTCTTTAACTTCTTATTTCTAAGATCAGGGTTCATCGAAAATGTTGCCACATCTACCATCAGTTTATCATGCTCTCGCATTTCCCCTCTTTGCTCACTTTCTTTCCGCTTCTTGGCCCTCCTACATAATTGTTTCATAAACAAAAACAGTCAGAACAATTCCCAGTAGCAGACTGATTTTCTAAATTGAGAAACAATTTTCCCCCAAGCGTCTAAGGCTCCAAGTACAGAGTAAAACCTGTCAGCATGTGACCAGTCTTCTGTATTTTTATCTAACCAGCGGACGCTTCCTGTGTGAGCTGGGAGCAGAGATCCAGAAATATGGATTATCTCTTCGTCAAAACTACAAGGATAATACCATATCAACTCACATGATCCTTAAATTCAAAAGAATATTTTTTCTAATTTTGGGATAGAAGGGGAAATATTATTGGTATAATAACATCAAAGAACAGAGCAGCATGACACCTTGGCTTCACCAATTGAGTTTATACATGGATGTATGCATGTATGTATGTTATAAAAACTGTTAAAACATAACAATAGCACACCACATATCCCAAGTAGATATTTATGAATCAGATACTCCAGAGAATTATAGAAAGAGAACAAGGCACACAAATGATATCTGTGGTTGCTCAGGAATAACTCATACTTGAATCTCCATATATTTAGGGAAGATGGATAAGGAGGGGAACAAGAGTGTACATCTACAATACTTCATCAGTGATAATCAAGACTCAAGAGGGCAGTGGTTGACAAGCAATTAGGTTGCTGCCAGATGCAATAATACCATATTTGGATACTGTAAGAAAACAACCACCCATATTACGGATGCCCTCCATTACATTTGATACTTACCTATGTCACTAGATGAGGAAGATAGATAAAATGTTCAAAACACAATGCTCAGAAGAAAAGAGTACGACCAAAAAAACAGAGGAAAAAAATTCACTAATGTTGATCTTCCTCATCACTTAAAATATCATTTTCTGGACATGGAGTTATAATGGACAAATGGATATATAAGAATCAAATTTCCATCACTTCCCAGCTTTCTAGTAGAATCAAAGAAATCCATGACTAGCTTAAGTGTACTGAAACATTAAATTGGTGAAGCCATATCTGTGTGGGGCAAGGCCGGGGGAGGGGGATAGAGAAGGGACAGAGGGACTAAGTAACTAATTAAGGACATCCCAAATGATACATTATTTCAGCAGTTATACGAACAAGTAAATACAATATAAAATGTCACCTCTTAACTATGAAACGTAAAATGGTTCCAACTTTTATCTTATGCCGCTTGTGAGATGTGCTAGCAAATACTTCCTCACCACGTTTCTGTAATAAGATAAGAATGTAAGGTAAATATATGTACACTGGCAATCAGCCCATAAGAACAGTAAATATATGTACACTGGAAACAAAAGAATCAAAAGGTACTTACAACTTTATATTTGAATTCTTCACGAATGTCTTCCTCTGTTATGATAGCAGATGAAAAACCAAGAATAATTACATGAATCGATTGTTGACCAAGTTTCACTACCTTTCCTTCTGAAAATTGCATAAAAGGAAAAAAAAATTAAACAAGGTCACAAAAAAGAATCTACCAAGAGCAAGTAAATAAGTTAGCATATACAAGAAAGAAAAGATTAAAACAAAAGCACATAGACTGTAATGTAACAAAATTCTGAATGAATTCCAGACAAGGTGCATCTGGACCCTCTCTAGGAGGGTCTTATATACACCTACACAATTGCAAATAATTCACTTGGAAAAAACACAGATAAGTTAGACAGGTTAGCAGGAGGACGAAGAAGAAGAAACAAAACAAATGTAGTGCATTCTCCATTTAGTATTTTCATTGTGGCTTCATATATGCATGCGAAAATTGAGTACTATTAGTATCAGCAACAGATTATAAGAAGGGTCATAACAGAACTACCTAAAAACATGTCTGGCTTTGGATGAAACAGTAACAGTTTTGCTTTTAGTCTCACACCGAAGTAAGGATGAATCCCGGGAAGAATCTTTGCCACTTTGCTACGAGCATTGACGTCATAAGCCAACACAATACCATCAAAAATTTCACTAAACCTGCAGAGAAACCACACAAGAAAATGAATAGAAGGCTTATAAACAATGCTAAATGTTTGTGTTTTTTTTTTTTTTCCTTTTACGAATGTATGAATCAGAGTACATATCCAAATGACGGCCAGAGTGGCTCAACGACTGACATTAATTCTTGACATTTTTTTTTTTTTTTACATTCTTTAAAATGACAAATTAAACTCAAACTCAAAGTTGATTCTACTTCAAACCCTCTTTGAAATTTTTTAATTAATATATATAACAATCAAATCCAGATTGTAAACACCTACTAACAAATGAATTGATCTGTTTTGAAAAGGGAAAGCTATATCTGCAACGAGAGGTGTGAATTCAAATATATGTTAAAGCATCCAAATTGACCCATTCAAATTCCGCAAGCATTCTCGACCCTTAATAAAAGTAAACTTAGTGCATTAATCAAGATTTCATAGAGATGGATTAAAAGGAGAGGAGAGAATAAGGAAACTAATTACTTGAAAAGCAAAGAACTGAGTTCACGAAGGATGGCTTGAGAGACCTTGTTGGCCTTCGATGGGTGCACGTATACCACCAAATTCGCTTCAGATACCTTCAATCCCTCCATTGATCTATGCTATATTAATAAGGAAACACCAGATTTTGAGAATCCAATTAAATATTTCCTATAATTCTTCTACTTAAATGTAAAATATACATATATATACGCATGTTTGTACAGAGAGATTTATACCTCTTTGAGAGGACAATTTCGAACAGCAGCGAGTTGAACGGCGATTTCGAATGCAGAAAATAAAATACAAACTTTGAAGAGAGACAAACTTAATAAGTCACTGTCTGTAAAAGAGGAAGAGGAAACCGTATCGAAAATGGGAGCCCTAAAAAAAATGGTTTCATACTTTCACAGCACAGAAGACGAAAAACCAAAAAAAAAAAAAAAAAACATAGCGCGCGAATGTAAGCGGAACTAATTTGGGCCTTTAAATTAGAGCTAGGTCGGTAGAACAAACAGTTACTCCAATTCAGTTAGTTTGTGTTGAACTGGTTAAAAATTCGTTTGAGATAAATTTATTATGAAAATAAATTAAATTTAAATATATTTTTAAGTTTATTTTTAAATTAAATTTAAATAATTCACTATTTGGTTTGATAAGTTTATATACATTAAAAAAATTTAAACTACTCAAAGCTTAGCTCGTGTTTGGCTCCATGGAAGCTCGTTTGAGGTCGTCTCAAAAGTTAAACAAACCAAACTTGAACACTATTTTAAACTTGTTAGGATTTTCAAATTAAACTTAAGCAATCCACTACTCGGCTTGATTCGTTTACAGTTCTAATTGGAGCACTAAAAATTGAGCCATTTTATACCCAAAAAAAAATTTCCTGTAACGATATTTTGGGTATTGCCTATATTATGATTTTTTTTATTTATTTAATGGACACTGATTAAAACGGAATGATTTCTATTAATAGTAAAGAATTTACACCAACCATAGGTTCAACCTCTATTTTGAACAGTATTGCAAAAATAATGTGGCTTTTGGTTTAAGTGATTTAGGTACGTGAATAGAGAAATTAATTTCGGACTTCTAACAATAATTTAAGAATAGTTTATGATATTCACGACTTTTACGAAATTTTCTAGACTTACAATATATATATTCAAATTTCTCAAATTCAATGTAAAATAAGATAAATGTAAACCTCAATAAATATTGAATGATTTGATTATGATGATGCAACTTAAAAACCCAAAAGCCCTAATTTTTGTCTCAACTCTATATCCCTTGAGCTAAGGTCTGCTGGGCAAAATGGGAAGGCTGTCCACAAGATGGTATGGAGGCTTAATCCATGCCTCTTTAGGCTTCCAAATCGTTCCAGACTAAACCGTTAGCCTGTTTGTTATCTTTATGGCCCAATTATGATCTTGTAACCTGTAAGTCTGTACAAAACCAAAATAAATAACAATTATTATTACTAGCAATAATTAATTAATTAATTAAGGTAACAAATGGAAATTCACCTTTAATTTAAAGTTTAATTTGTTTTATATTTTCAATTAATTAAATATTTTATGGTATGAAGTACCAATCCTAAAATTTTAGAACTAGAAATCACCTCAGTTCGAACACTATATGCTCTCATGGGATAAGGGGAGTAATTAATCCAAGAACAACTAATTCTGGGATTACTAGTCTCCGGAAAGTAATTTTGTCATTTGACCTACAATCCCCAATTCCCGTATTAGTTATTGCATCTCTAAAATTATATATACCGTATATATGAGATATGAAGCCATTTCAAAATAACAATTCCTAAACAAGAGATAAGACCGAACACCACATTAGTAATCCAAATAAACAGCATAGTATAATCAATATATTGAAAATTGCAGTGGAGAATGGAAGTGACCTTTCTCATTTATTCATTTATTAAAAATCCCCTAAAGCTGCCTCAACTTTTGGCCCATAGAGAGAATCATGACTGGATGAATATGGAATAAATAGCAGATGGTGGAGACAAAATGGAGTTCTCTCTCTCTCTCAACTGATAATACACAAGCAAAATGTTCCCTTACATCCCTACAAGCTGCACTGTTCTTATGTTCCCCTCACACCACACCCAATTTTGTTTTTTTTTTTTGGGGTCCTGTCACTTTCAATTATAATGTGAACCCCACCCATATTATATATATAGGCCTCGGTATCTAATTTCTCGTTAATGCTTTTGTTTTTACCCTAATAGAGTGTTGTTATGCCCATAATAATCTCAATCATCTGTTTGTTCCACAAAGTTCATACACATATTGGGCTAAACATGAATAAATTGCATTCCTCCCGATGATTACAGTACTATGAGTCCACTAGTTTTCATTTTGCAATTATTGTTAACTTTATGGTACTTATTAATTTTTTTGTTTGTAGGAAAAAAGTAAAGCTATGTAAACAAAATAAATAAATTACACACAATTTTTCTTTTACAGAACGATGTGACTCTATGGGAACATTTTATTTTAAAATAAAACATGATGACTTTTTATTTCAAATATATTATTGTCACCTCATTTTAAAAGAATTTCATGTAAGATTGTAGATTTTAATAGGAGAATTGCACAATCCACACTCTCATATGCCAAATCTCACATGTACGAGAAAGATTATAGTCGCAACCCACACTTGACAAACTAGTATATGTATTTTAGTTTTTACATTAAAATGTTATGAGTGACAAATATTATAAAAATTATTCAGTGCTCTTTAAGTACTACGCAGTCTTATTTCACTAGACACAATACCCATAGATTCTCTCCTTTAGTGGGCTCATGTATCAATCCGTTTGGTAGATTTTATTTTAACTTTTTTTTCATTTGACTTTTTTGATTTATAAGCTAAAATTTTTTTTTTTGCTTTTTTATTTTTATAAACTAAAATAACCACACAATGAAAAGCTTTTAGCTTATAAGTCATACTGAAAAAATTAAAAAATATTCTTACCACACAGAAATACGCAAACTCAGCACACAAGTCCCAGAGACATAGAAGACAACACCCACATGGCTAAAAACCTCTAACCATTTTAAATGTAATTAAAAAAAATTATAACATGTTTAACAACTTAAGAGGATGAGTAGTCTCATAGCGCATGCTCATAGGATTATTCCCTATCTCATTTTATTAAATGCACCGTATCGGTTCTCTCATATTGGGAGAGTTTGGGTTAGGTATGTAAGTTATAAGTTGTTTCTCAAATTTAATTTTTTAACCGGGTGTAATTAGCTATTTATCAAAAAATATATATATTGTAGGGCAAATTACATCAATCTCCTTTGAAGTTTCAGACTATTACAACTCACCTCCTGAGATTCTAGAAATTACATTTCCCTCTCTTGAAGTTTAAGATGAGTTATATTTTCTCTCAGATATTAAATTTTTTAACAGAATATATGTGATGTCAGTAAAAATAAAATAGGTTCATTACCTAAATTGCCCCTAACGTGCCTGAAATGACATAAATAGGTTTTTTTTTGCTTATGAAATAAATTAGTGTGTTAATTTTGAGTCTTCTTCTAATAAAACAAAAAAAGATGAATTACTAGTATAAGATTCTAAGAGCAAATTAAATATCACGTCTGTATAAAATACCATTTTAATCAATAAATAAATTATAAGTCTCATATTTTTTTTTAAACTTTATATCCTATAATTAAAGCCTTATATAGATTCTATAAATTATTATTAAAAAAAATTTCTAGTCAATATGAGGAAAAATATCCTACAAAAAGTAATATAAAAAAAAAAAAAACATTAATTAACTTATATTAGAAAGATAACGGTTTAACTTAAAAAAATCAATTGTATTAAAGTTTTTAGATCCTATACACTATAAAAAAAAATCAACACACATGTGAAAGAATTTATAAGCAAAAAAATAAATATTTAAAAAATTAACACAAATTAATTTCATAAGCAAAAAAAAAAATCCTATTTATATGATTTCATGCATATTAGAAGCAATTTAAGTAATGAACTTACTTTTTTTACTAACATCATATATATTCCGTTAAAAAATTTAATATCTGAAAAAAAATATAACTCACCTCAAATTTTAAAGAAAGTAAATGTAATTTTTAAAACCTTAAGAGATTAATTATAATAATCTAAAATCTTAAAAGAGATGAATGTAATATCATCTAAGTAACCAGTAGGTATATATTTCACATTTTTTTTCCCCCGTATTTGTGCGTTTAATAAAAAGCCATCACAAGGTATATGACCCCACCACAACATAATATCCCAGGCTAGTGGTCCCACGTTATTTTGATAGGGACACCTACCCACCAAATAACATCACTTTCTACGAACTTGTGATTAGCGTTAAACTTGTAAACTGGGCAATAAATTAACAAAATTATTGATTTACCACTCATCAATTTTTCGGCGCTTGAATTGGTATTATAAATTACATGTATTTTATTTATTTATATATACTTTAGTTTAAATATAATTTATATTATAAAATAAAATACAAAAAAAATAAATAAAGCAGTGGTTAGTGTTTTTAATGTTCACAAGTTTAATGCTAGTCAATAAGTTCTTGGTATCCACAAGTACGTCAAAAGTCAAAGATGGTCAACAAAAGTCAAATCAAGTCAACAATTTTTTGATGATTCGATCCAGTACCTTGAATCGAATAGGCCGATCCTTTGGTTCCTGGTTGAACTAGTTCAACTAGTTAGTTTGGTTCAATTTTAATAATTATGTTTTAGATTTTTATTTTTATTTATAAGTAATCAAAAATTCGAGTCAGTTTGTGCATACTTTAATTAATTTTAAAACTTATACAATTTTCTATTCTCATATAGACTATGTAATTACTAAGATTTTACTCTTAGAGGTGATCCTGAAGAGAGTCGAACTAGCAATTAGTGGGAAGCAAACTCATGGCTCCCTTAGGCTTTTAACATCCTAATTCTGGACTCTTTTTTCTGTTTATGCTAGGTGCTGATTAATTCAATTTATTTAATTATGTTGTTTTCTCATTTAAGTTTCCAGTATAACTCTATTAGTCTTATCTAACAGTAAATAAAATTATGAGTTTAAATAATATAGCAATATTCATAAGATTTTGATTTGTTGGAGTGACGTAATAGAATAAAAAAGTCTGAATAATTATGCACATGGAAATAGAGAGACGGAACCGTTATTAGATGAGAGGTATTACTCCTACCCCCTCTGACATGAGGGGTGGGCTGATGGGACGGAAAGTTTTTTCTTTTGTCCTATTTTGTCCTCAAATACTTTATCGGTGCAAAGTAATAGTGTAATGTTTTTTTTATGGTTAAATATGTATTAATTATTTTATTTTTATTTTGTTTTAATTAATTTAAAAAAAATTTAAATAAAAAAATAGGGGTCACATCATGCAAACATTTGTTATTTTTTATTTGTTGTTTTATTTTTATTTTGTTTTGATTAATTTGAACTATTTTAATAAAAAGAAAAGAACAAAAAAAATATAGGTCACATTAGTGAATGTAATTATCAGAGATATGAGATTAGAGATTTTCTGTTCGGATAAGATTTTCTATTCGGATATGCCTTATTCTATACGCCTGAATTTATCACTAATCAAGTAAGACTTTGTTATTTTTTATTTGTTGTTTTATTTTTATATTGTTTTGATTAATTTGATTTTTTTAAAAAATAGAAAAAAGAACAAAAAAAAATATAAGTCACATCAGTGAGTGTGATTGTTAGGGAATATGAGATCAGAGATTTTCTGTTCGGATATGCCTCCTCTTTACACCTGAATTTACCATTGAAGTATTTATTATTTTTTATGTATTGTTTTATTTTTATTTTGTTTTCATTAATTTGAGGTGAGAGTAAAAGAAATTATAAAATTTGATCATAAAAATTTTATTTATATAAAAATTCAGAAAGTGAGAGTAAAAGAAATTATAAAATTTAATCATAAAAATTTTATTTATATAAAAATCCAGGAGATGAGAATAAAAAGAAATTTAAGAATTTTGACCAAAAATTTTTTTTAATTAAAAATTGGAAGGTGGGAGTAAAAGAAAAAAAATTATCAAAATAATTGAAGTAGATGACAATATTAAAATATGAGGGTAAGACTATAGGCAAAATAAGAAAATTAAAAAATTTTAATGGTCAAATCATGATGGTGGGATGTCGGGGGTGAAAGTAGAGACTTGAATTCATTACTATTTACTCTAAACTTTATTACCATATTCGAGCGTTACAATCTTAAAAACTTCACTTATTTTAAAATATATATAACACCGTTAAAGTATATAAAATGTATTCATAGTGTCATACTCCGTCTGTTGAACTCGGCTCTAAGCCTCTAATCTTACTTGAATGGAGCCAATCGAAAATACACGTGAGGTCAAAATTTTTTTTATAGTATTTTATTAATCAATAGTATTGTTGTAATAATTTAAGAGTTTTGTTAACATGTGCCCTAACAACACATTTTAAATTTATTTTGTCTAGTTGTAAAAAATATTAGAATTTGTATTTTTACAATTTTTAATACTAAAAACACAAGTTCAACATTTTGTACAACCAGACAAAGCAAGCTTAAAATGTGTCTTTCGGACACATGTTAGTATTTGTCATAATTTAAATATATGAATCAAAAGGATAAGAGTTATAAATTTGATATCACGTAGTTAACTTAAATAAATTTTTTTAAAACTTCATGCAGGACTACTATTTAAATAAACTATATAAATCACATGCCCTTGGCAAACAAAAAATATATATGCAAACCTTATGTAATTAACTTGAATCATTTACACATTGACTTTTGAGGTTAGGTGAAGTAAAATTATTCAGTGCTCTTGAAGCATTATTAAATGGTGATTCACCTCTTTTATGTAGGTGAAACTCATTTGTTTTAATTGGTGATGGACCTACTCTTACACGAGAGGTGAAACATTACTTCATAATCTTATAGAAGCGCTGAATAAATTTTATTTTGGAAATGCTGTTGCCCATTGACACGTGTCATGCGATCATTGGTGTTCGACTTTATTATGGGTCTCTTTTTTTTTTTTTTTTTTTTTGGAGAGACCAGGTGTTGGAACTAAGGAGTATCGAGAATATCGAGTCGAGCCAAAAATTATCTGCCACTGCCAGAGAACCTGAGATTGCGGCTGATGAGTTTAAGTCCCAAAGCCACTGAACAGTGAGCCATAGAAATTAGAGAAGAGTCCCCATTCCCTAATCCGCGTGCCACTCGATTTCAGCGACTAATCTGGGCCGTCGGATCATGTTCCGCATCCACTTGAGCGAAGCTTTTACGGTCCCCGGCTCCCCCGTAGTAATCATCACGTGGCACGTGCGGGACTGATGCGAGTGGGAGTTTTTGAGACTCAGTTCTTTGCAGGTTGAATAATGAATATCAACCACATTATTGATTAATAAAGGAAAAGATAAGCTAGGCATTAGACTACAATAGTAATTCTCACTATGGGCAGTGTTTAGATTTCCCAAGTGGGCAATTTGGAAATTTGTGTCAAATGACATTGACTAAAATTTTTCTATAAAAAATGCTTACAATTATATGTATATATAAATACACATGTATCTGAAAAGTACATCATTCTCTTCATTTCCCTAGGTTAATGAAAACTAAATTACAATACCCAATATGAAAATTGGGTGTGAACTTCTGTCAATGATAATCTATGTGCACATGCATGTATTATGTGATTGAGATTTACGTTTGAAGTTGGTCCATTTGAAGGAGATGATATTTATGTTGTGTTTGAATTCAGAATTTATGAAAAAAAAAAATAAATTTTTTTAGAGAAATGATGGGTATATGAAATAAAAGATAAATGAATGAAAAAATTATAAATGAGAGAAATCTCATTTACCTTTAGACTATTATTAATAAATTTCCACGCATTTCTTTCTCATTTTCTCAATGAAACCAAACAAAAACATAAAATTTGGAGTCTCACATCTTTTTTCTTCCAATAATTATGGATTCTAAACACAATGTTAATGAATGTAGTTTTCTCATAGTCACATAATAAGCCTTAACCAATTGGGGTTAGCCCAATTGGTCATAGTTTTTAACATCCATTAGAAAAGTTAGGAGTTCGAAAAGATGTACAATTATTGATCTTGTATAACTTATTCAACTCTATCAATTATAAAAGAATCTTGTATAACTCATAATTTGTATATCTTTGCTAGTATCATGTCATATATATTTGTGAAGAAAAATATTTAACATACTTTTCTGTAACTTATTATTAATACTCAAAATATTAAATTAAATTAAAAATTAAAAATGATAAATTAACTCATTTTTATATCAAGTATTGAAATAATAAAATAAATTTTATTTATCTGCCACTTTAATTTAGTTGTTTTGTTAATAATATGTTTTAAAAAATTGATATATATGAGATAAAAATACTACTTACTAACATGTCTAAGAAGAAATTATTTATAAATGTTATCGTATTTTTTGTTATGACTTTTTATCTAATGTTCGTATAATACCCGAATAATTATAAACTCATATTTTTTATGTTATCGTATTTTTATGCCAAATTATTACTGTATTTTAAAAAAAATCATATTAAACTTATATGTATTACGTACTAGTGTTTTGCCGTCTTGTATTTTACTAACTATGTTTGGTACAATACAAGACATTTAATCCTTTATTGTAAAATGATATGATAGTTACATTAATGTAATTAAGAGTTATCACGATTGGTGTTTTATTCTAAAATAAATGATCTTTATCCAATCACATCATTATAATAATAAATTTTGTATAAAATTATGAATTTTCTAATCGTATAGCATTACCTGTATTGGTCTTTGTCTTGGTCATGCTATGAGTTTTTTTTTTATTTTTTATTTTACTGAACTCAACTTGTATGCAAAACTTATTTACCCTTTTAAAGAATTTGTTAAAATTATTTTTAAAATTCAGATTGTTATAAAAGTAGTGTTTTTAAAACACAATTTTGAGCTTGACTTTGTGTTTTGAAAAAATCCTATCGAGCTTAAAATTATATGTTAAAAACACAACTTTAAAAACAATATGAGTTTAAAAAATAAGTTCAAAATAGTTAAGAATGAAAAATAAGACTCAGAGGTTTGATAAAAGAACTTGACTTGCTTTACCCTTTTATCATATTGAAATCATGCAACCGTGGTCAAGACATCATTCCTCTTTATCATGTACATTGCATGAACCATCAATTAGTAATAATAGACTATTACGCACTGCATCTATAGCTAGCTAGCTGCTCATCAAAAATGGACTTTCCTATGTCAAACAGACCCAACAATTATTGGAACTCCTCCACGTCAAGTGGCTAAAGGTTAATCTATTTGTTTGGTTCACTGACATGACCTACAGGCTACCGGCTACCTGAAGAGCTAGCCATCCTTCAAACTACGCTGAATTTGCTTTCTGAATTTGGTTAGAAAAAAAAAAGAAATTACATCATATTTTTTGTTGTTAAAAAGATAAAAATAAATAAATATAAAAAATATTTAATAATTTAAAATATTTATTTTATTATTTTATTTTATTTTTATTTTACCTTAATAAATATAAATTCTAAACTTATCATGAACCTGTAGTCGTCATTTTCATGGAAATTGACTGTGAGTTGAATCTACACTCAATCTAAAGGAGTGATACAGCTATGCTTCATATAATTCAACTTTTCACTTTATTTTTGACAATTAAGTGGACCCACAATATTAAATACCTGTAGGATTCATTTTAATAAATGTAGGGTACATAATTTTCTATATTTTGTACTACAAACAAATTGACAAGCCTTATACTGGTGATTCACAGACTATTGCAAATCTTCTCAGAAGAACGGAGTTTTGAGCGTGGAGCAGTGAACCGGCTCCCGTGTCCAAAATTACAGAATAAGGTGACACGTGTCACATTTCACTAACGTGCGCCTCTCCAGTATTTGTTGTGAACTGGATGCGCAACGTACGGTCAAGTATCAGATGCGAAGAGAAAAATCTGATAAAGAGAAAAGAGCACGTGGCAGGTGGAGAAGAAGAACCATCGAATCAAATTGAAAGGCAAACAAGAAGAGGCCCAAAATCTTTAATTTACGTAAGGGTGTGTTTGAATAGTGAATTTATTAATAGGTTATGAATTAAATTTATAATTTTTTTAAAATTAAGAGTGATCCAAGCGCTCCTAAAACATAAGGAGAGTCTGCGCAATTCGTGGAAGTTCACGTGCTAAAATGCGCCGCACCTTCTATTTTACTTTTATTTACTTTTCTTTTCTCAGTAGGTGGCCATTTTAACATTGACTAGACCCTCCCTCCCCCCGTTTCTTTATTTAAAAAATTATATGTACACGCAATGCCTTGGTCTTTTGTTTTTAATTCCTGCCTGTTTCTCTGAACTTTTGAGTACGTTTTCGTGTTCGCATAGTCTTTCTCTGCTTTTTCTCATCTCTTTTCATTTCCTTTTCACTCTAATTTCTCCGAGAGTTAAAGCTGCAACGGAATCACTATATTCAGAAAGTTTGAGCGCAGGATAAGAGCATGCACACTCTTTCCTTTTTCAAGAAGCCAGGGGTAGAGAGAGAGAGAGAGAGAGAGAGAGAGAGAGAGAGAGAGAGAGAGGGAAGGAGTAGAAAGAGAGAGATGAAACTTTTGTTTGTATGTTGATTGACAGGGGCAAAAGCAAAGATGGGTGAATCAGTATTATGACCACTTTCATCGAAAGGTCGGTTTCTTTTGTCACCTGCTTGAGCTCTGTGAGATACAAAAAAAGAACACAAAGCACTCGAAAGTCCGACCACTCAGGCTTCGGTCCGCGTGCTTTGAAGCAAGCTGACTCCATTTGTTTTTCCTCTTTACTTTGATCAAGTCTTGATAGAGAGCTGAGAGCCCCACTTAAGATTTAGTACTTTTTGCAGTTTTTGTTCCTTGGTTTTGGATTTTTGGGGGCATGCCCTGTGTCCAATTGGGTTGTTTTCTCGCAGAATATCTGATTCTGCGTGATGCTTTCTTTGATTATTTCTTAGTTTTCTCACGATATCTGTGATTTCTTGAGGTGGCTTGATGGTTGTTTCTAATTTCCTCGGGGATACTTCATTATTTGAAGTGGGTATTGTTCGTTTCCCATTTCTTTCAAGAAATATGCGAGTGTTTTCTTGATGTTGGTTTGAGAAATTTTGTGGGTTTGGATGGAATTATGTTATCTTTACGGATGCTGATTAGTGGGATGATGGGTTTCTGCAATTGGGATACTGGTTTTCGAGGTTCGGGTTGGTTATTAGATGTAAGTTCTTGCGGTTGAAGTGGAGAGAAACTATATGGGTCTTGTTGAAGAGAAGGTCAAAACACGAGGGTTGGTTACTGAGGCACAAACTCTATTCGAGGAGATGAAACTGTTGAAAGAAATGCAGGATCATTCTGGTTTGTCACTTTGAATTGTTATGGTTTTTTTGTTTATTTTTATTTCTATTTTTTCGCTTCAATTTGTTGATACATATGGCTTGTTCATGATCTGAGAATATGGTAAGTTGGACTTGAAAGTTCGAAGGACTTTTCAATTAGTATTAAGAATTCATCCCTTAAACTTTGTTTCTTGAGCTTTCCCGGTCTGTATCTTATATAAGTATGGTCCTGGTTTGTTTTAGGGATCGGCAAGCAAATAAATTCCGGGCTATGGCATGCATGTGCCGGTCCATTGGTCACCTTGCCTCAGGTTGGAAGCCTTGTGTATTACTTCCCACAAGGACACAGCGAACAGGTTTGTCCTTTTTTTATTTGCATTTGTATTTGTATTTTATTTTGTAATTATTAACTTCTGCCGTCTTGAAAGTTACATCCTCATCAGCAATTGTTCTAACCCTAGAGTGTGTGACTGTCTGTTTGTTCTATTAACCTGCTAAGGTAGATTAGCAGTGTAATGGCCAATGCATGAAGACATAAAGGTCAGGGTTGCAAACATGGGGTATGGGATTAAGGGGTTAGAGTTTATTCTATATGTATGTTGTATAGAACGTTTAAACCTTCTCCCAGTCCTATGGTTTGGACGGGTGAACGGTGTCTTATGTGTGGCCCCATCAGAACTCCTAAGGAAAATATACTAAAATTTAAAAAGAAGTAGAAGAAGAATCAGAATCAGATCAATGTGAAGTTGTTTCTAGTTTTGGAGAAATTCAATGAATTAATCTCGAGAAAATCTGAATTACTAGACATCAGCCAAAAAAAGTTGCTTTTAAACTAGTTATCAAGGCTAGAAACAAAAGTGCCCTTAACATTCAGTGACATATCACGTAAGACATGCGACTCTTTGGTACTCTGACAGATCCTTGATGAAAGACCAAGCTAAATCTAGGACTTTCATGACTGTTTTTGTTTTTTTTTAACTTCTTTCTGCACTAGTTTTCTTGGACAACCATTCAAAAGTTGGGCTGCTGTCAAGAGTGAGATCCACTGTCTGCATCTGATTGATATCCTTGCGTGCTGTATGCTGTTTAGCGGTGGCTGTTAATTTCAAATTACTTTGTTTTGATGGGGTTTATGTACTGTTGGATAAGGTGTGTACGACGTCATTATAAGTTTAGTGAGATATAACTTAATTATTCAAAATATGAGATGCGAAAGAATCACGAGGAATCTGGGGCAATTTCTAGACAACATGTTTCTGTTTTTGTATTGTGATTCACAATCCAACGATGACCTATGTATTTGTTTCTCGCTAGGCTAATGGACTCTTGAATTTGTTATACCAGGTGGCAGTTTCAACAAATAGAACAGCAACCTCACAAATACCTTACTATCCAAATCTCCCGTCTCAGCTGTTGTGCCAAGTTCACAACGTTACACTACACGTATGGAGCTATTGGATGACTTCCATTTTACTGATACAGGCGAACATAAGTCAATATCTCACATTTTATATATTTCTGAATACATCCTCTCTGATCTTACCCTTTCTTACATCTGATAGGCGGACAAAGATACAGATGAGATCTATGCCCAAATGAGCCTTCAACCTGTCAACTCTGTAAGCCCTGTTACTGAGAAATATATCTTCATTTGATTACTTTTTATGGTTTTAAGTTGAAAATTCGATAACTGGAAAATGACAGCACGTGTTGCTGGTATTAAAAATATATCATCTTTTAAATCAGGAAAAAGATGTCTTCCCTATACCAGACTTTGGATTAAAGCCCAGTAAACATCCAAGTGAATTCTTCTGCAAAACTTTGACTGCAAGTGATACAAGCACGCATGGTGGCTTCTCAGTGCCTCGTAGGGCAGCAGAAAAGATCTTTCCATCATTGGTGAGGCTTTTATCTTCCGGACACAGACAACCTCATTAGCTGTGGTGGTGTTGAAGAATTTCGTATTCAAATCTTTCAGTAACTTAATTGTTATTCTTTGTTATTTAGGATTATTCAATGCAACCACCAAATCAAGAGCTTGTAGTGCGAGACTTGCATGATAATACCTGGACATTTCGTCATATATACCGCGGTGAGGATGCTTATGATATTTCCTTTTTCTGCGTTTTTTGTTATTTAATTTGTTGTTTAAGCACAAACATTTTTTGGATTAATTTTTTTTTTTTTGTCTAAGAACAACTTATTTCTGAAAAGGACAAATGCTTGACTGCCAGCTAAGTGGCCAAGTACATAATTAATTTCGTTTGTAATTTTAGTGATGTCTGTTCATTTTTTTTATTATTTATTCTCCTCAATTGCATTGGATTTGTTATCTTAAAATTATTTTCTTTTTGCCTTTTCATGTAGGGCAGCCGAAGCGACACCTTCTCACAACTGGTTGGAGTATGTTTATTGGTGCTAAGAGGCTGAGAGCCGGTGATGCTGTTCTGTTTATAAGGTATTTCAAGTCAAATATTGTCCTATAGGTACTTTATTTTTCATCCTGCATTGAAACTGCAAATGACACAAGTTTATGATCATCCCTTTGTGCGTGTGTGTCTGTGCACTTGCTTTCTTGGGAACGTGTTTGGTTAATGTGGTTAAATTTGAATTTGACACCTTATGCGTACATTTACAATCTCAGTGAGTTGATTTATATTGACAAGGCTGCACACTTATTTATTGCCACTACAGCTGCTCTATGGCCTACCTAGAAGACCAATATTTGGAGCTTAAATGAAAATGTAGCAATTAGTTGGTGTGGCTCCTATTGGAATTACCTGATTGTAGCTTGGTTTAGTGTTAGCAAATCTGGTGTAGGAACTCACAGACTTTCTCTAGATCTGTTTAGTTGTTTATGCAACTAGGTTATGGGATTCAATTGCTTAGCTATATATCTGATTATGAAGCCTATCCATAGCATGCTTGCTATAACTTACTAGCCAAAAAGTACTTATGACTGGAGGTGTAAATGTAATGTTATTCTTATTATGGTACAGTACATGCAGGAAATTATTACAAAAAATACAATGATAGGTTGCTTTATTTGGCTTCTATCGTATTTAGTCTTATTTTTAGAACAATGTTATTTTCATTGTCTAAATAGGAATGAGAAATCACAACTATTGCTGGGCGTGAGGCGTGCAAATCGTAAGCAAACAGCTTTGCCGTCATCAGTCCTATCTGCCGATAGCATGCATATTGGAGTCCATGCTGCTGCGGCCCATGCTGCTGCTAATAGAAGCCCATTTAATATTTTCTACAATCCAAGGTTTTTCTTATGTAAATATATGTTTTTACCTATTTCTGGAGTTTTAATATATTGGGGACCTTATATGATTTCCTGATTGTTGTGATCTCCACTTATCAATAGGGCATGCCCTTCAGAATTTGTTGTTCCTTTGGCCAAATATCGAAAATCTGTATATGGCACCCAACTCTCAGTTGGTATGAGATTCGGAATGATGTTTGAAACAGAGGATTCGGGCAAGCGCAGGTAACTTTCTCATTGACCATTGTTTTTCCTCTGACCCACCATAGGCTTGTTTTGTATTATGGGGTCTGCTGTTGGTATTACTTTTTTTCATCTGTAGAGGCCAGCTAATTATATTTGGGGGCCTGTTTTTCTCTTGCCTTTTTCCTTTTGTTGTTTGCTCTTTATGAGAATATTGCAGTTATGGAGTAAAGATTATACACAAGGTCAAAATTATATAAAAAGACAAAAAAAGAAAAGATTCTTTTCAGGGATAAAAGATTAGGAGCAACTTTCAAATTGTTTATGTTCAATAAATGCGCATTAGTATCAAATCAATGCTTTAATGGTGCATCCGTGTTTAAATTAAAAAATGAGTATTTGTTTCCTTGAATTTGCGGGGACATCGGTTAATAGTTCTCATCTTTGCTGCAGATATATGGGTTCAATTGTTGGTATAAGTGACTTAGATCCACTAAGGTGGCCTGGTTCCAAATGGCGTAATCTTCAGGTGCTCTAGTTTACTTCTGAACCAGACTTGACTGAATTCCATTCTTTGACCTGAATGTGTCTCTAGATCAGTTTAGTATATTTCCAGTACTTGCTTGTCTGCTATTGTAATTTTTGACTTTTATCTTCTGTTTCATAAATAGGTAGAGTGGGATGAGTCTGGGTGTGGTGAAAAACAGAACAGAGTTAGTCCGTGGGAAATTGAGACTCCTGAAAGTCTTTTCATTTTTCCTTCTCTGACTTCAAGTTTCAAACGACCTTTACAAACAGGTTTTTTAGGTAATTTCATTTTTAGTGTCTTCAAGTGTGCAAGTTTGTAGATATTCATGGAATGGCAATTACTATTGTAACAGGAGAGCAAATTGAATTGGAGAATTTGATAAAGAGGCCTTTTATCCGGGTTCCTGAAAACCTAACTGGAGATCTTCCATATCCCTCAATTTCAAGCCTATGGTCAGAACAACTGATCAAGGTGCTAATAAAACGTCAAAGTGTTAACAGTCCTGGAACAGTTCCACCTGCTGTCCAAGACACTGCTCCCAAGGGAGCTTTGTTGCAAGAGGCTAAGACTCTGCCACAGGCAACAATTAAGCAGAAACCTCAGTTTATCCCCTCTGAAAATATTTTCTCAGAAAGTGAAAATCGTCCTCAAATCCACCCCGACCCACCCAATTCCATAACCCCAAACTTTTCACTGCAAACTGATCTACCAAGTATACCACAAGCTCTGGACAAACTTGGAAACCAATTGCCATACCAGGCAAACACTGAGATGTCAAAAGTAGAACCTGCAGTTGCAGTGAATCAGTTAAGCCAGCTGATTTCTCCTGTGGGGCAGTGCAATGAAGAAAAACTGGCTGCAGGCCCTATGAATCCACACAATCTTGTAAATCAGATGACATTCCTCAACCAGAACCATTGTTTGTCGCAGTTGCAGACTAGTCCATGGCTGGTGCAGTCGCAGTTGGAATCATTGGCAGTCCACCCTCAACAACTTGATGTTCCCCAGTTAGAGTTTGCTAATCTTAATGGCTTACTTCCATACCCTTACGCTAATGATTGGAATTTGAACCTGGCTACGTGCCAATCCCTTGCTGGAATTGTTAGGTCGCCAGGACCTTCATCTGTCTTTGGAAAGCAAGAGCCTGCGGTGGTGTTCTCAGGAACAGATAAGCCTTCTGTATCTTCAGTGGGCCAGGATATGTGGAATTACCAGTTGAATAGTTTAAGGTTTTTGTCCCAGACAAACCAACTTACTCCATTGCCTCAGCAAAATATTTATAGTCTTGAGTGTAGATCTAATTCAAATGGTTTGAGGGATTTGTCAGATGAAAGCCATAATGAAAGTGGGATATATAGTTGTCTTAACTTTGATGGTAGCAATGGTGGAAGCACGGTGGTTGATCCTTCTGTTTCAAGCACATTATTGGATGATTTTTGCACATCAAAAGATGCTGATTTCCAAAATCCCTCAGATTATTTAGTTGGCAACTTCAGTTCAAGCCAGGATGTTCAGTCCCAGATTACATCGGCCAGCCTAGCAGACTCTCGGGCTTTCTCTTTGCGAGAATTCCCAGATAACTCAGGCGGTGCATCTTCAAGCAATGTGGATTTTGATGACAACAGTCTTTTGCAGAACAGCACATGGCAACATGTAGCTCCACCAGTTCGAACATATACAAAGGTATTTTTGTTGTAGCACTGCAAATATCTATTAAAAGTGGATATAGAATAAATAAGAGGTCAGCTCATGTCATTAAGCCCTGGCCAAGCGGGATTGAATTGCCCCTTTGCTGCCAGTGGTGACCAACTTCTTTTTTCCTCTATTTTTTGGTGCATTTTTGTAGATTATTAGTTTCATTATTTATTAAGTACACATCATCTTATAACTCCAGCTACTACTGTTGTGTATTATTTCTGGGTTTAGGTTTCATAGTCATCCATGTGCTTATCATGTATGTCTGAATCCTGTTCCGTGAATCTGATTTTTCATCCGAATTCTTCCAATATCCCTGCTGATGAATACATGGTGCTGGCAGATTCAGAAGGCTGGATCTGTTGGAAGGTCAATTGATGTCTCAAGTTTTAAGAATTACTATGAACTGCTCTCTGCCATTGAATGCATGTTTGGACTGGAGGGGCTGCTGAATGACAGAAGTTCTGGTTGGAAACTAGTATACGTGGATTTTGAGAACGATGTTCTACTTGTGGGGGACGATCCTTGGGAGTAAGTCTTCTTCCTCCTCCTATTTTCCTTTCTTTTAAAACATAATTTGATAAAAAAGTTTATCAGAGAATTAGTGCTGAACTATTTTCTGATGGTTTTGATTCGATGACTCTCTGCAGGGAATTTGTTAGCTGTGTCCGTTGCATCAGAATTCTAACACCTTCTGAAGTTCAGAAGATGAGCGAAGAGGGAATGCAGCTTCTCAACAATACCACGATGCAAGGGACTAACAAGAGTGGCCGTGCTTGGGATGCCCCAAAATGATTTGTGTGCCTGCTTCAATACTGGAGATTAGTTCATAGATTTATATCTGCTTTGATTGAGTCTGAAAAATTTGTGATCCTATCATCAAAAGAGAACCTCAAGCAAGGCCAAGTGATGCTGCTAGCGAATCTTTTGCAGCTTTACTTTTAGATTTGACTTGTATAGTTGAAAAGTATGTTTGAATGTTAGATGCTCTTGCTATAGCAGGAGTGAAACTTGACCAGAAAGGACCCATTTAGCACATGGAATTAGCTTTTTACTATAAAATAATTGGATGCGTTTTATGTTCATTGTTGAGTCAAACAATAGCTCAGGCTTGCAGTTTTGCTGATTTTGTTAAGATCTGCAGTCAGGCGAAAATGAAGATAAAACAAACGTTTGCCTGCAAATTAACTCCTCAAACCACTTACGAGGATCGATCACAGGGATGGAGATGGAAACAGCGAATTAATGTAGCAACAGCAGGGCATCTTAGAAAGCAAATGGAAACACATTCATAATCCAGATAAAAGGTTCATCTCAATGCTTAAAACCTTCAAAATTAAATGACTTTCATAAAATTCTAGAATACAAAATGGGTTTTTTCACATTCCCTAATGGTTACTTGTCCAAAGAAGCTATATATACCCCTACAGAACATAAGATGACAATTGACAATTTGCAGAACAGACCATCCTATGCTGTTGGTTTGCCACAGGGAAAAGAAACAACCGATCAATTTCACTTATTCGGCATCTGTAAAGAAATTCCATGATGATGATGTTAAGTAATGAACTCACACAAATTCTGTGAGAGAAAAACTAGACCTAAACAACAGTATTATTACCTCTGAAGCTGCCAATACAAGTTCATAATCAATCATACTCTTACTGGTTTCTGAAGAACAGCAGACAAATAAAGCTCAGATTTTCCTGACCCGTTTACCTTCTCTCCCACAACCCATTTCAGCTTTTTGTACCCAAATCGTTCAATGATCCGGGTTGCAGCTCTCCTCTTTTCATCACTGGCACAATAGAAGTTGTCCAACCAAAACAGTCCACCAGCCCTCAAAATCCTATCAATATCAAACATTAAGAACTCCAACTTCTCCGGGCGGCCCCCAACATCCAATCCACTCGCAGCATGAACCAAATCGAACACATTATCGGAAAAGGGAAATCTATGATCCAAACTCAGATACAGAGGAAAAAGGCCTCTGGCAGCAATGAATTCGCTAAATGGGGCATCGATATTCAGTGTGAAAGTGACTATGGTCACATTTTTCTCTGCCATTCTTGCAGCAAAGGTGCCAGACCCGCCACCAAGATCAAACCCAATTCTGATTCCCCCACTTCCCAAAGCTAGCACATCATCAATAAGGAAATCATTTTTGCCTCTAGCGTTAACGTACCTCTGATTTTCATACCCATTAGCCAAATCAAAGCAACTTAAACAATCTCTATTTAATTTTTTTCCATTCAAGCACTCTAAATTCTTGCAGCCAAGGCCACTCCAGCTTAGCATCTTGTCACTAACATTCTTCCAAAGAGAAATTGGAAAAGAGTATAGACCCACCTTGGGAATAGACTTTGCAAAGCACCTCCTTCTCGGCAAAGGCTCGCATCCTCGTAAAATCAGCTTCTGGCCAAGGCTCCAATCGTCCGGGCATGGCCCATTGACTTTGTAATTCATGTACTGAGACAACAAATCCACAGATTTCTCACAGGAATGGCCCACGGAAGCCACCATTTCAGTGATCCCAGTTCTTGAATCTTTCCCCAGAGGGAGCTGGTGGTGTTGGAGGAAGAGCTTGAGCTCGTTCGCGATATTGGGTCTTGAAAGATCGATGCTTTCGTAGCCAAGAAGCTCCTTCTCCATCTGAGCCAGCTTTTTCTGAGAAGAAGCGATCTCTCTGAGAATTAGTGACACTTGCTCGGAGATGAGAGAAATATTCTTGTGAGCGTGGTGAAGTGGGTTGCCATGGTTGTCCTTAGGGGACGATGTGAAAGCATACAAAGCAAAAAGATTGGTAGTAAGTACAGAGAATAGCATGAGAACATTTACAGCCGAAGAACAAAGAGTAGCCCTTTTGAATCTGGCTGTTCCATCGCCAATCTTCAGTGAAACTGAGCCCATCTTTGCTCTGCACCAGAGAGAGAGAGAGAGAGAGAGAGCGAATCTGTGAAGTATGGTGAAATTTGTGAAACGGTTGTAATGAAGATTATAAGAAGAATTAAAGAGATTAAGACACCCTTTGTGAGCAGTCTGAGCAGATGGGTGTCGGTTGGGTTAACTAATAAGCGATCCCATAGCATCAACCGTACACGTGTACTCGCTTCATCAACTGGGCCGATCAACTGTAGTGTCTTGTTGGTCATATCAAAGATCATAATGCATCCTTGTTAACTGACCTTCGACACGTAAAAACTGACGGCTCAGATATGCGGTTTTGTTATAAGTGAAAGCACTACATTTTTTTCTATGTGCTCTTTCACTTAACTGGGGTTGAGTGTTGACGAGTGAGGGACCCACGGATCAAAAGGCTAAAGAAGACGAAACGACACGGATTTTGAGAGTTTTGGCCACGACACGACGTTGTATTTAGCTGATTCTATATGTTAAAGAATAATGAACAAATGCAATAATTAGCAATTATCAGTTGAAACTTATTCACGATCCTTCGTTTTGCATTTATTAATTTGTTTTTCTATTTTGAGAATAATAAGAATTCCATCTTGTAAGTATTATCGTATTGTAGTATTGGATTTATGGGTTGTTCGATTTGGGTGAAAGCCAAACTCAAAATCGAATCTACCAATTTGAAAGTTTTGTATCCGAATCAAACTGATAGAGGTTTTTTCATTAAAACAATCTAACTTAAGAACATTCAGATGGATTCAGGGTCTACTTTTATTTTACATATTTGACTTATTTATTACAAAAATTGATAAATTTTACTGAAAATGCAAAGACTTGCTAAATGCTAAGTACTATGATTAACAATGTGTTTGGAATGGTGGGATTTTATGGGATTTGATAGGATTAGAATTTCAAAATAAAATTTGATATGTTTGGAATGAAAGAAATTTAAAATGAGATTTGATTTGGTAGGATTTGAAAAGAAAAAAAAATCATCTTAAAATTCTTTGAAAGTGGTTGGATATGATGGAATTGAAACTTAAAAAATTCTAATTACCAATATTGCCCTCATTTTTTTTAGAATTTTTTAGTTGTTAAGCTAATCTAGGGGTATCATTGTTTACAAAATTATTTTCTTTCTAATTCTCAAGCAAACCAAACCAAAAAAAGTGAATCCTTAGAAATTCAATCCTTTTAATTCCTATTATATCCAATCACAAAAAAAAAAAAAAAAATTCCTCAGAACTCCTTTCCTATTCTTTCTCATTTTAAATTTCAATTTCTACACGAATTTGGTTCTAAGTAGAGTGTAAGTGTAATAGTATTTATATAAATCACTATAATAACTAATGACCTTGAGATATGTCAATTAAATTGGACAGTATAAACTATCTGACTACATAAAAAGAGACACTTCGCATTTAAGTTTTCGTTGATCCTATTTTGCCTTATTTTGTCACTTTTAGCCTTCAAAATAATTGTAACTCCGTTCTGCCAATTTTTTAATCTCTCTCCAATATTTCGGCTTAAGGTAGCCCAAGACTATCCACCTCATGCTTTTTTTCCACACACCCAGTATCCACCCAATGCCTTTTCTTTCCGCTGTTATTTTACTCATCTCATATGAGTAAAATAACAAAGGACCTTACCCCAGCTTTGCTTGGGACCTTACCACTATAAATAACTGCATCAAAATGTTTCAAAGGATAAAAAAGCTACTCTTTTATCAAGCTATACACGTATAAATAAAAAACAAAAAAAATAAATAATAAAAATTAGCTAAAATGTAAATTTAGCAAATTTTTGTTTAATAATAGCATAAAATAAGTGAAGTTATAAAAATAATTACTCACGAGAATTGCAACGTATCATATTTGAGAACTAGGACTTCTCGATAGTAATTCCTATTAAATTGTGACATATGGTATTTTATTACATTGACAATATTAATTTGCTATAAATAAAGAGACTTTTAAAAAAAAAAAAAATCACATGACAAAATCAAATATGAGTCATTAATAGTAATTGGCTTTTCTTTTAATCTATTTCAATTTGGACTTACGTGGCTGTTTCTTTAAAACTGCCCATGCCTTGCTCGGCCTCTTTAACTAGTTATAAAATATATGTGAGACTAAGGAGTAGATTCTGGAATTGGTTCAACTTCGTAATCATAAACTCACATATGAAATTGATTTGATATGTACTAAAATTTTTGGCCTTAGAATGTTATGATTTTGGTAGGCCCAATCGGTAGTATAGAACATAGGCTATACTATTTTAATATGAACAAAATATAAGAATTGATCTCTAGCATTTCATTAAGCTTGAGTTTTTTTGACATGTTAGTTAATTTTAACAAACTACTTTAATATGGACGAAACACAATAATTGATATCTAGTGTTTTATTAAACTTGAATTTTTGGATATATTAGGTATTCTTAACATTTGATATTAGTACAGACTTCACATTATAAGTTAAAGTCACACAAACAAATTGGGGCTCTTTTACTTATATTATTTAATTTGAAATTGATGAGCCCAACCAGTATGAATAAGACATGAGTTATTTCCATATAGCTATTGTCAGACATAAATTATTTTGTTATGTAAGACGGAATATAGAAATTAGATCCACCACACCGAACCGAACCGAACCGTAAAAATCGAACCAACACAACCGACGAGGGCGGTGGTTCACCTATAATAATAGGGATTTGTGCCAAATCAAATTTTCCGGGGAAAGAAAAAGGATAGCGAAAGAAGAGAAAGGAGAAGAAACGAGCGGGAGAGAGAGGGAAGAGGAAGACGAAGAATGGGGGCCTCGTCTTCGACGGAGCAAGTTTCGGCGGAGCAGCAAGAGGCCGAAAGCTTAGTAGCGTCGACTGGAGCTCTTCCTATGCTTCAGAAAGCTTTCTCTGTGCTCGCCGATCCGGAAACAAAGACCATTCCCCTCCAGTCTCTCCAGGTATTTAAAGCCCTAAACCTTTGTTTGGTTACCCGTAAAGTGTCAGAAAAAAACGAAGGTTACTAAAAACTAGCGTATAAAAAGAAGTTATTTTCGAATTTGTTCAGTAAAGAGCGTAAGGCAGGTTTTGAATGCATGGAGTTGAGGGTGCATTCCTGTATTCACCGTTGGGGGTTTTTTTAACATACCAATGGAACAGGTGGAAGTATTGTATCTGTGGACCTTGAAAACAGCTGACTGTTGGATAATTGAATTCCAGATTAAATTTACATCTTGGTTAAGGTTAACAAACGCAGCTTAGTTGTTTTCTATCAAGTTCTTGGGTTCCTAAGGGAACTTGATTCTCGTTTCTTGTTCTCCAATAGTGAGTTAATTGAGAAGAGTTAGTGGATAATTTGTAGATCTTATGTGCGGAACTTAGTTTAGAAAATCTTTATTGTAAGATTTTTTTTGTTGAAAAGTTGTTAAAAAGATGCGAATCCTTTAAGTAGGTTATTACTCGTTTGTTTACTCAATTTCCGGTTTTTGTGGTAATTGTATTCTATGTGCTGACATCTCACTTTGTTGCAGCAATGCTTTAGCTTAATCTTTGAGAACCCAACATGTGAAGCAAATGCAGTGCCGCCAAACTTTCTGGGTTTGTTGAGTCATCTGGGTTCTTCCATTGTTGATCTATTTTTTTTGGTTGAGAAAGGAGGAGTCAGTTGGATTGAGTTCTTGAGAGGTTACCTGAAGTGCAATGGTATGATGTCTGCTTCAACCTTATTTAATAGGTTATTCAGGGTATTTTCAGTGACAGCTGAGAAGGCAGGCCTTCCTGCAAAACTGCAGTTTGAATCTGATGACTCTGATGGTAAGATCAGTGGGTTCCTACTACCCGCTGATGTACTCATGCTTCTCTGGATGTGTTGGATTATGTCATGGGATTCTAAGAATTTGGAGTCTTCTGGAGGGAGAGCAAATCATGGTCTTCCGGATGTAAATCATCTAGTACTATCATCTGTTTTATCATGTGCTGAAGTTGCTAGTGACTCGAACCTGTTGGACTGTGATATCTTGAGCATGAATGTGCAACTTCCTGCAGGAAAGATTCATATGTGGGCCTTGAAAACAGTGCCAAGCCTTGCATTTAACTTTATGCATTTTGTCCATACAAGACTCCATAAATCCAGTACATCAGAGGTAATGCATATTGTCTTTGAACTGAGTAAATATATTGTCTCCATGTTATTGTTTATAAGTAAATACATTGTCTCCAAATTATGCAAATTCCATTATCAACTTACCTTACATCCATTATAAATTGCGTGTAATGTGGTTTGCTCACTAAGCATGATGATATCATGCTTCAGGTCGATCATTTTTTGAGTTTTTCTTAACTGGAAGTACATTTGGCCTTCTGCATCTATTGTCCTGTATTTCATTTTTGAAAGAGTTTAGCCTTGGGAGGCATGCTTCTAGTTTTGCTTGTTTGGTTCTCTAAACTAGAAGTGCATCCAATGGCATGTTCCAGACCTCTTCTTGAATAAGTTTCTTCCTTTACCTTGGTTATTAGTTAGTTTGCGAATTTTTGCATTCGTTATTTATTACTAAGTAGGGGAGTGCATATATCGAAAGGGGAATTCATCTATGAGTTAAATGAACCATCAATCATTTCCATTACAGCAGCTCACACACACACTGCTGAGAATTTAAGATTTAAAATGTTACTTAGTTACCTGCTTGTCATGGCCTTGGATTTCCACCAATGCAACCGTGCCGGCACTTAGCTTGAATTGCCCTTCTGGCAAAACTAAGTCAACCTAAAACTTGAGTTAGGCAAAGGTTTAGACAAAGGAAGGCTAAAGAGTTTAAGAGAATATGGCTTTTGTATTGCACTAGAGAATATTACAACTCTCTTGGATTGGTTTGGCCAAATGAGACCCTTTATATAGTTTTCTACCTCCTCAATGGACGGTGGAGATTGATTTAATCCTACTGTGGGGAGTGATCTTTTAGAATCTTCCCACCTCCTTTCCTACAAAATATCTAAGATATTTACACGAAACATTCTAGAGATATTCTACAATATGTACAAGTCTAGACTACTCTAGAACATTCTAAAAAACTCTAGAGTATACAAGAGCCTTTTAGAAAATTTTAGAGAAACCCAAAAATCTCTCCATAATTCTAGAACCTTCTAGAGCCTTCTAGAATTTTCTAGGCCATTCTAAACTTTTGCGCACAAGGAATTCGGCATTCCCATGCAGCGCGTAACATGCTGCATGCCTAGAAATAAAGACTTTCTTTTCTTTCTTTTTTTTATAATGTTTTTATTCCTATTCTAGAGTATTTCAATCAGACACAATTTTGAATGTTATGTTAATAATCATTCCATACTCTTAAGTTATGATTACAAATGCCAATTTGTTAATGCTATGTGGTGTTTGTCTGTATGTCCTTCATAATTATCACATAAGTTAGATCATCAACACCATTTTCGTCCAAGGTTATTGCAATTGCCTTTTTTTACTTTTTGTTCTTTAATGATAGACAGAAAAAATCCACTAGTGTGTCAAATGTCAAGCATGGGAGGCTATTTAAGCACGACGTATAACATGAACAAATTGAACAGATGACAACAATATATAAACTATACACCACCTATAATGTCATTTCATCCAAAAAGAATTAAAATAAAAAAGTAGTTGACTGGTCAGTATTATCTTTTTTGTTTTTTTATCATTAGTCCTTCCTCATTGCATCCCAACCTTTAACATTCTTATCTGACCTTCTTTGGTAGTACTTTTTCCCCATATATATTGTCTTATGTTGTTTTTAATCCCGAACTTGTGGATTTCATAGAAGTCTTTTTTGTTCTTGGCGTTTCAGGTCCTTCATTCAGCAAGTTAATGTTGTTTTGTTTGACAATTTGGTACTAATCTAAGAAATACGGACACGGAATTGTGACATGGATACGACAACATTTACACACAAACATAGCGATTCTCAGAAAATCTAGGATACGGCACGGCTGGGACACGGCAAAAATATGTATTTATATATCTCTCTTGGATTGGTTTGGCCAAATGAGACCTCCCCTTTATATAGTTTTTCACCTCCTCAATGGACGGTGGAGATTGATTTAATCCTATGGTGGGGAGTGAAATTTTAGAATCTTCTCACCTCCTTTCCTACAAAATATCTAAGATATTTATTTGGAACATTCTAGAGATATTCTACAATATGTACAAGTCTAGACTACTCTAGAACATTCTAGAAAACTCTAGACTATACAAGAGCCTTTTAGAAAATTTTAGAGAAACTCAGAAATTTCTCTATAATTCTAGAATCTTCTAGAACATTCTAGAGCCTTCTAGAATTTTCTAGGCTATTTTAAACTTCTGCGCGTTAAGAATTCGGCGTTCCCATGCGGTGCGTAACATGCTACATGCCTAGAAATAAAGACTTTCTTTTCTTTCTTTTTTTTATATTGTTTTTATTCCTATTCTAGAGTATTTCAATCAGACACAATTTTGAATGTTATGTTGATAATCATTCCATACTCTTAAGTTATGATTACATATACCAATTTGTTAATGCTATGTGGTGTTTGTCTGTATGTCCTTCATAATTATCGCATAAGTTAGATCATCAACACCATTTTCATCCAAGGTTATTGCAATTGCCTTTTTTTACTTTTTGTTCTTTATTGATAGACAGAAAAATATCCACTAGTGTGTCAAATGTCAAGCATGGGAAGCTATTTAAGCACGGCGTATACCATGAACACATTGAACAGAAGACAACAATATATAAACTATACACCACCTATAATGTCATTTCATCCAAAAAGAATTAAAATAAAAAAGTAGTTGACTGCTCAGTATTATCTTTTTTGTTTTTTTATCATTAGTCCTTCCTCATTGCATCCCAACCTTTAACATTCTTATCTGACTTCTTTGGTAATACTTTTTCCCCATATATATTGTCTTATGTTGTTTTTAATCCCGAACTTGTGGATTTCATAAAAGTCTTGTTTGTTCTTGGCATTTCAGGTCCTTCATTCAGCAAGTTAATGTTGTTTTGTTTGACAATTTGGTACTAATCTAAGAAATACGACACGGAATTGTGGCATGGATACGACAACATTTACACACAGACATAGCGATTCTCGGAAAATGTAGGATACGGCACGGCTGGGACACGGCAAAAATATGTATTTATATATCTTTATATGTTATATATAAAAATATTTTACTAAAAGATAATAAAAAAATTACAAGATAACACTAATTAACATTAAAAACCATGTATTCCATTGCTTAAACATTAAATTAGGTATAAATCACATTATTTTTATTTTACAATCATATCTCAATTCTCAAATTATTTTCTTCAACGTGTTTTGCATATATCTAAGTGATGGACACTTGTCCCTCAAAATGTTCATAGTGTGTTTGGTTCTTAAAATATTTAAAAAATAAAAAATAATAATAGGACATATTGGATGTGTGTCCGTGCGAACACGACACCTTCTTAGAGAAGTGTGGCTTCTTCGGTACGTATATTGAAATGATGCATGTAAGCTGCTGGATAAACTGTGGTTTTGGTTGTTTCTTAGCTGTGTTTGTGTTTCTACTTGAAGTTGTCATACATAAGGAAATGTTGTCATACATAAAGATGTTATTTTATTTCGCTGTATTGTGTAAACAGTTTAGTTTCTATAGCATGATTAGTGTTGTTTTTTATCTACGGTTGCTAATTGTGGAAACTTGATCACCGGCAGGACAAGGTGGAGCCATCATGCTCATTGGTCCATGATCTTTCTGCACCAGTGGAGCCCAATACTAATCTTCTAACCCAAGGAAGGGCCTGGGCCATTTCTGTTACATTGAAGGGCACTTTAAGTGAAGAGATTTTGAAAGCATGTTTCGCCAGCTACGGTGATGGAACTAATGAAAGCCTGCTTTATCGGTTTGTTCCTTTCTGTGTGGTTTGAATTTGTCTTAAGTAAATGATTATATTTTTAATGGCTAGGCTGCTTCAGACCCTTTAGGAATTTGATAACAAAATCTCTTACAAAGTTTAGCCAACTCTTGCATTCCTAGTTCCTTACAATCTCATGCATGTTCAGCTCTTTGCTTATCAATAACTTGTCTTTTGAATCAGTTGTAAGAGTTTGGTGCTGGCAACAGCTATCTCTTAACTTGTTTTAGAACCGACACTCAAAAGGGCATAAATGGCAAATCTCTTACACTCGGCACCAAACCATTTTAAGTGTCAGTTCTAAGAGTTTGGTGCTGACAACAGCTATCATGCTCTGCCATTTAAGCCTATTTGAAATCAAGTTTGATAATCGGTAAAAATTGATCATATTTTCCCACTTCTGTTATGTATGTCAGTCATGTCTCCATTATCTTGCTTTTATTTCTTCACTGATTGAAATTCCATTCAATATTTATGCAGTTGTTTTGGCATACCTGAATCCTTTATTGCATGTATATTAATATTAGCAGAATGTTCACCAATATATGATTTGTCTCCCTCAGCAGACTGGTATTTTGATCCTTCTCGTGCATGTCAAGTATTAGCTATTCGAGCCATAACCTAAACTTTTTCTCAAAAGGATTGTAAAAAAAATTCTTTAGATTGGAGTGCTATATGGACTTAAAGCATGATGGGCCTGGGGAATGATATCTCCAGTGATGGGATTGGCTAAAGGACGGTCCAATGAAAAAGTTAAAGAAAGGGCTAATATTGATGACTTCTACACTGGTGCACATTGCTGTCTCTCCACCCCCAGCTGCTAGTTATACAACTTTTTCACAATGTTGGTGCTTTTGCTATTGAAACTGGGAGAAGAGAAGTGAATTTCATGTTCGGATGTCTATTAGCAATTGAACTTTGTTGGCATTATGTCAGTAATTCTGCGTTAAATTGCTTCTTTTGATTTCTTTCTGGTTCCAGTCCACTAATTACTTACTATTCTAGTAGATTAATTCCTAACTTAGCATCTATTTATACTACTTTTTAGGTCATCTTTTCATGGGAAAGGTTTAAACCGGTTCTGGTCAAATGTTGAAGGTTATAACGGTCCCATGCTTATTTTGGTTGCGGCTAGTTCGGGAGATGTTCATGACGATAGTGGCAATGTCGAGAGATGGATCCTTGGTGTGCTTACTCATCAAGCTTTTGAAAATAGGGATATGTTCTATGGAAGCTCTGGCAGTTTATATGCTATAAGTCCAGTCTTCAATGTCTTCTCATCTTCTGGTAAGTAACTTGAATGGCATAGGGTGAGTGGGTTAGAAACTAGATGTCTGGAAACTATTTATTTTAACCATTGTAAACTGAGCAAGTATATGTTCTGCGGCAGGGAAGGAGAAGAACTTTGTTTATAGCCACTTGCATCCTTCTGGTAGAGTTTATGAGCCTCACCCGAAGCCTGTGGGAGTTGCATTTGGAGGATCTATTGGGAATGAGAGAGTATTTATTGATGAAGATTTTGCCAAAATTACCATTCGCCATCATGCATTTGACAAAACTTACCAACCTGGTCCCCTTTTCCCCAATCAGGTAAATTTCAAAGTCATTATTTATGTTGAACCAGAATGGAAGTTATTGATTTCTCTCACCAACTACTACTACCTACTATTTGCACATCATTGGGAGTTAGGAGGGTTGCACACTAGACATTGTACAAACTTAGACTCCTTGAATACATATTTTTATAGTTATGCACATATATTTTACTCTATATACACACATATACAGGAAGCACTTATTCATTGGATACACATCATCAATGTGAGTACCGGTTGTGGGTCCAGCAACAATAACTATGGAATTAGCATACCCTATGCATGCCGTACTTGTATCTCTTCTTTAGTTGATTGTACGGTGTAGTTTTGGTGATCTCATCCTAGAAATTTTAGTAACTATCCTACAGACTGGCCCTTGCTTGACTTGGCTATTAGTTTTGGCGGCAGATGAATCATGCGTGTGCAGCCTTCGAGTTTGATTTTATCTCTAGTAAACAACCCCCTTCCTTTTGCCCCTTCTTCTTCCCTTTGTCACGGACTTAGAACTTTAACACCTTCAAGCCCGTGCGGCCTTAGACATTTGTACGACGAAGTGACTAAGTAAGGCTTGAACCGACACGAGAACAATCGAAAAGCTAAGAGAACAAGTGAGCAACAAAGAGAACAAAAGAGTATTAGAGAGCTTGGAGAATATTTTGCTTTGTATTCACAAATTGATGCCTTACAAATGAAATCCTCCACCTATTTATAGTTGCCCACCTCCTCAATAGACGGTGAGGATCGACTTGATCTGATGGCGGAGATAAACTCTCTAGAGTATTCTATACAAATATCTAAAATATTTATATACAAAGCCTCTCACGGAAGCCCCCCCTATTCTAGAAGCTCCTACATACTCTCATATGCTAGAATGCCCAAGAATAGTATAGAAGGATCTAGACTTAGAGTGGGCTATTTGGCAACCTCTTGGGCCTATTTTTGGGCCATTTCAGTGGGCTTGTGACACCTTTCATGTGTGACTCTGGTGGTTGGATTTTATCTGTTTCCTGTCGTATCACCTCAAAGCAAGATCAGTTTCTTACATAATGTCATATGTCTGTCATTTCTTATTTATTTCTTAGGTACACAATGAAGTAGAAACTCCTAACAGGCATAATATGCATGCTAAATTTGGATATTAGTTATTCAATTCTCCAATGTCAGAAATCTGAATGTGAGTTGGCATGGTGCAGGGGTTCTTACCAACTGAAGCTTTGGTTTTAAATGTGGAAGTATGGGGATTGGGTGGGAGAACTGCCAAGGAAATGCAAAATAAATATAAGAAGAGAGAAGAACTTTTCACTGAGCAGAGACGCCAGGTAATCTGCGTCAAAGCATTCTGTCTACCACTCAAAATTTGCATTCATAAGTGACACGGCAACGTTACCATTTTTCTCTCTTTTTTGTAGGTTGACTTGAAAACATTTTCCAATTGGGAGGATTCACCTGAGAAGATGATGATGGACATGATCTCTGATCCTAACAAAGTTGAGCGAGAAGATCGATAATGAAGCGGTTGCACTACTGGATTCTCTACTTGGACCTGGATATTTGAATGGCATTGTACATATCCACCGAGAGCGGCAAGAGGTCATGAGGCAGATAGTTTCCTTTGTACCTAGCCTCTTCTTGCCTGCACTTGGAATGTATATGTTAATGACGTTGCCCATTTTCTCTGTTCATTACTTTAAATGACTTCTGAAAAAGAAATAGCACAACAATACTTCTCGTAATCAGGAAAAGGTAAATTGAAGTTTTTGAAACAAATTGATACATCAAGAAGTCATGTGAAAAATATAAGAAAAACTGAAATATAATGCTTCCGAAATTATACAGCATAGACCTCTAAATTATGTATATTTGACAAAACTCTCAACAGAATGAACTGTTTGATTACTTCTCGTTGATCTCAGGCTATCAAAAGGATCCTGAGCAATATGCTGATGAGATAAGATAGAGTCACTGCTTCTTCTCTTCCGCTTTCCTTGGCTGAGGAAAAAAAAACACGAAAAAGGAAAGAGAAAAATGAATATTACAGGACTAATAAGAATAAAAATTTACACAATTCTCCTGCCTCCTACCCAAACCGTGCGCATGAATGCTGCATATGCAACAGGTTCTAAATCGACAGTATAGATGGGTATGGTTCAGATGTGAAGAAAGATAACTTTTGCAGCCTATTTGATTTTCCTTAAAAGTAGTAAACTTGCTGGAGGGCGGCTGCAATGGTACCTGAATGCTGCATATGGTTCAGTTGATTCCTTGCAATGTTGCAAGAATTAGTTTCTTCGCTCTTCCACTTAGATTAAAAATCTTTTTCATATGCTCATATCAGCTGTATGTAACATTTTTAATGTATAACTTCTAAACCTTTTAAACCCAAAATTCTGACTCGCCTGCACATCATAGATAATGAATAATCCTGTATGTTTTGGGGGAAGTTTTAAGAATTTCTTTTGGCAAGTAATAAAGAACAATAAGCTGAATGAAAATCAGAAAATCATACACACACACACACACACACACACACACACACACATATATATTGCTGTATTGCATTATCTTTGTAAGATAGTATGTTGAACTTTGGTACCCAACCAATTATCAAATCTAAACCATATGTCTCTCAGAGAGTCAGAAACGCATGATGCATTACAACTGAAAGAATCAACCAGATGATAATAACAAAAGATGGGTCTATAAAAATTGCATCAACAACAGCTAAAACTGATGACAAAAAGCCATCAGATTCATGTAACAGAAAATGAAACCCACAACAATGCTGAAATAGTATAAAGGTCAAAAGGCACACCAAATGTTCGACCAGATGTCTAACTCAAAACGCGGGGATTCAGTCAGAAACTGTTACCTTAGTGCCAGGGGCTACTAGGCGGAGCTCTTCCTCAGGGATGGTGACGGGCCACTGCTCTCCGGCGTCGCGGAACATTTGCTCGGTCTCAAGAAGCTGACCCTTTTCCAGAATCATGTTCCTGATGTCTTGTGCGGGGGTGGTGGTGGCGTCGAACGCCTCTTCAACTCCGTTGACGAACGTGACGGTGATTTGGGGCGGGTGGTCGTCGGTTCGGCGCTTGACCAACAGTTGGCATGCTGGGTTCGACTCCTTGGCCTTGCGAGCATTGCATTGCGCCAAGAACTCCATGCACGCCGCCGTGCGCGGGTCCAGCGCGTTGAACTCTATTCTCACCTTCGACAAGAACTTCAACATCCTCTCTCTCTCTCTCTCTCTCGCCAGCCTGCGCGCGTGTTTGTGAGTGAGGAAGTTCGGTAGAGTTGGAGACTTTTATGAAAAAAAAACAAGAAAATAAAGTCTGAATTAGGAATAACAATTAGAATCGAAAAATTCAATCTTGCTACGCCGCTTCGTTAATACGAAATATTTGAGATATGAATAAACAGGTTAAGCACGGTATGAGAAAAAAAATAAAACTAGATGTAGGGTTGGGATAGGATAAGGTTTAAGTCACCCTATCACAAACTTGTCTCGATTATATTATGAAAGCCTAAATAGTAATATTATATTTAATAATATAAAATATCATTATTATATAAATAAATATTAAGATTTTAATGTTACTACATATATTTTTAGATTTAATTCTTTTAGTTTCTTAATTTTATATCGTGTTAGATTTAGTATAATTTACATTATTTTTTATTTTTAGAGATTTATTTATGTTTAAAACTTTATATGGGATAATCCCGTTTTAACTCAAACTCTTATTAATTTAAGTAGGACAGGTGTGAGTTGAAGAAGTTTAACTTATCACGAGTTTTGAACAGGATGTGAGGTGGAGTTTTTCTATTAAGACAGTTAAGTTTTAGTCAAATCTGTACTAAATCCACTCTACTACCGTTCGTAGTCTTAATTAACTTTTTCAATTGAAAATTTAATTATTATTTTTTTAATAGAACATTCACTTTTTTTATTTTATTAAGATTGAGGATGCACTCACATAATTCATTTTAATATTATTTATTTTTCTCTTTTTATAAGAATGAAGGTTCAAAAGGCGAGTTTAATTTTGACATACTGTATAATTTATTTATACAAACAAACACCAGGGCGTGACACATGGTCATGAACTCTAAAAGCCATATGCCGCGAATAGTTTCCTGTTTTCCAAAAACATATAGAAATTCAAAAACACCTTGTCTGTGATAAACTAAATGATAAAACAAAGTTCTTTTAAAACTATCTAATAATAATTAAATAGTTCTTCTGGAACTATGAGGATAGATATTCTTAATCACTAAAGCATGTTGTGTTTCATTAAAATATAATTGTGTAGTTCTTACTGTTAAGGGGGTGATCTTTTTTATTTAAGTATTTATTATAAGACAAAATATAAAAACATTAAATAATTTATAGCTTATCTCTCTGTACCAATCGTTTTTTTGGTTATTCTAGACGGCTAACATTTATAAACATTTGAGACGGCTCATTGAGGTGAGGTGAGTCATGACCTCGCAACAACGTCTTTCCTTTGTTCTTTTTTCAAATGCTTGTAAAAAAAGGCCCAATCAACTAAAAAACCAGTAACTGAGCCGAGTCCAAAGAGAAATCAAACAAAATAAGTGGACCAATTGGTCCAACCAACACTATAACTGGACTAAATCCAAAGGAAGGCCCAATCAAACACAAGTAACTGGGCCGGGAAAAAATGAGTGACCACAAGATCGTAAGCCCCGTTCGGTTAGTCCAGCGAACCACGTGAATAACTGTGCAATCGGCCAAATCCACTTCAGCGGGAGACCAAAGGCTCCACACACGTCTCAGCCAAGATCTCCCGTCTCAAAGTTTTACTCGTTTCCAAGCCCGCATCTCTGCGGAATGACGGCCCGGGGACTTTCCTGGGTTCGACCTTAACTTAGTCAAGGTCACAACCCACTCACGTTGTCTTGTGGTCAATTGACCATTACATTTCGTTAGCATTATTATGAAACCTTAAAGACTTCAACTTATCCTTCCGATGTGGGATGTAGTTTACGAATTCATTTGTTAAACAACAAAAAGGCTACGTAAATCGGACCCTCCTTAGTCCTGTAATAACGGGAGCTTCATGAAAATATGAAGGGACAGAAAAATGGGAGCTATATTAACTAAAACCGGAGAATACTAAGACTCGCACTCCATAATTTGAGCATCAAAGAGGAGACATATAAACGGCCGGGCAGCAAATTATCCATTCCTCTTGAGAAAATATACAAAGAGTGATACTAGCTGCATGACTATGAACCTGTAATTTCCCTATCCAGCTTCATTCTCTTTGCACTTTTCACCTCCGGCATGCCATTGGCTCGCTGTTGGGATGACGCATCGTGCTGATATGAACAGTTGGCTCCGTGCCGGCATCCCCTTGAACTGTTAAAATAGATGCAAGGCTTCATTATCTTGGGTTTTGAATCCCTTGTTTTTGGGTTATTCACTTCTAATTGCGAGCTGTGAGGGCTACCAAACTGTGGAAGATTCGTTTGTCTTTCTTCCCCGTGTTGCTGAATCAAACTCTTGTAATAGTTAATGTCCTTCGCCACAGCCACAGGAGGTCCCACTGGTGGTGAGGGAACTGAAAGAACCTCAGGTGGAGGAGGATATGGATTGGGAACAGGTCCTACTCTATTTGGAGGAGTATATAAGAGTCCATCCGGAGACGCTGCCAAGAAGGGTGCACCAGCTTCTGTCCTACTGATATGAACCGGTGGCGGCTCTGATAAAATTATCCCCTGCTGCCTTGGCTTGGGTATGATCTCTGGGTTAGTGGCCGCTCTGTCTGTAATTAATCTTTCGGTCAATTTTGGATCGCTAAGAATTTTAATGAGCAAGCCTGAGTCAATCAAGTTTCCTTGATCATTGCTTGTCATGAAGGCAGCATATGCAGCTGCAGCCACCTCCGGTCCGACCCCAGGGAACATTCCAGCAGCTGCATTTCCGTTGGCAGTAGGGATTGGAGAATTGGCGGTAATGCACTGTGATGCAGGAAGCATTCCACAAGCCAATATTGGGGCCTGTGAGCACGTGGGAATGGAGTTGTGTGCAATGGGATCAACTGATGCATCTCCTGCTGCATCTTCATCTTCAATGTGAGTGATGGGGATCACAAGAGTGTTCAGATCATCGTGAGGAGAGTCTTTGATGCTCATTAACACAGAGGGGCTGCATCAAGACAAAAGGAAATGCTCAGTTGAGGGAAGAGAATAACATGAGAGAGTTTTGCCAAGTAAGAAAGGCATCAGACCTTGAAGGAATGTCAGATAGGCGAGGATAAACGGCCTCAAGCACTCCCATCTCCCGCTTGTTCTGTATCTCCACTTCTTTGCTTTCTTCCCCAGCAACCACTTGCCATGTGAAGTCCAGCACAAACTGTGAAAATCAGAGGAAAGCAAGTATGTCTTATAAGACTAAAGTTCAACCTTGATAACAGATATTCAGTGCCAAATCTCTTCTGTGATTATCTGCCGTATCAGATATTCAGTGTAGTACTCAAAACATTGCCATATTTTAGACTGGAATTAGAAGGGAAGATGGTTAGTGTCATTTAAAGATCATTCCCCAGTGCTGGTCCCCAATAATTGAAGGCGCTGGGAAGGTGGACCTGGTAGAGACCTAACCTTTGATATAACTTGCATAGAGTGGCAAATATGCACCAAGCAATGGTTGCGTTAAAGCACCGCTAGTCTCAAAAGCTTAAGCTTTAGAAAAGGGGCTCAACATGCAGATAAAGCTCTCCAACACCCTCTCTCTCGCGCAACCCCATTTGCAACTTGAACTCTGATAACACGTTAAACCCCACTAGTTCCAAAAGCTTAAGTTGGTAGAGAGAGGGGGAATTTAATTATATATTTTTTAACATGCCCCCTCACGTGGGGCCATGCTCTCCTTCATAAGCAAGCCAAACAAGTAGATGTATTCAACTGGTAAGCAGTGAGATTTAAACATAGGACTTTGCATGCTGTAATACCATCTTGAGCAACTTAAGCTTTTAGATGAGTTGGTGATCAACATGGCATCAGAGCAAGCAAGATGGGTTCAAATCTCACCACTTACCAGAATAAAAAAACTATCCAATTTTTTTAACAGATTCAATGCAGTTTCTTCTTTTTCCTTTTTTTTTGTCTCCATTTTTGTTTCTTAATTTTTTGGGTTTGGATCCAAATGGTGGATTATAATTCTATTCAAGATTTTCAGTTCTGCTTTTATATGTTTTAGCTAGCTTTCCAGTTTATATGATTACAATTAAGGCCTTTGATACAAATATTGATAATCATAATGATAATTTGATCACGTTTCTGCTCCTTTTCTCTAAACATTCAACCAACATGAAGTCATGTGAATAAATTTTATCAGAATTTAGCCATAATTATATTGGACTGATTCATTTACAACAGAACAAACTAAGACTGAAGTACTTAACAAAAGCAGTGACTTACTCTGGGGGGACATCTCCATTTAATAAGAGGGATTTGGGACAACTTATTCTTCAACAGATTGGCAGGATGAGCTTCTTCAAAGCCAGGTGGCAAATTGTCATCAGAGCCCATTCCAGTTGGCTTCGGCAGCCATGATGCCTTTGCCTGGAGGTGATCCTGAGCACCAAACGCAACTTGGGAAGGAGATTCGTCTGAGAGAAACAGCTTTACCTATTTAAGAAAAAGCTATTAGTTTACTGAACATTCCAGTCTATCAACTTGAATGTGATATATTTAAAAATACTTGATTGGAGCCCCCTCCAGCAAACCTGATGATGAGAGCTCGGTTAGACAAGACACCCCCCCGCGGCGGGGTTAGACAAGGCAAGTAACACATACATATATACAAAATAGATTCTGTAGATATCTTCTCTATCCTTCTTAACTTAGTTTGTTTAGTACAAAAACTATTCCAAGTAAGACAAGAGGAACAAAAGCAAAGCAAAGAAAGGACAAGAAAAACCTTTGTGGCAACTACCAATAGAAAGAACACATCCACACGCCCCCCCCCCCCCCCCCCCCCCCCCCCCCACAAAAAGAAAAAAAAAAAAAGAAAAATGTTGTACCATCAGGTTTCTTATAGATAACTCCTGCATATGGTATTCATCTCCTATGAGAGAAGATATTTTATTCTACAGCAATAAAAATAAGAACTCACCAGAAACACTTTGCTGAGGAAGATTGCAAGAGACAGACAAATGCAACTAGTTTCAGTGCAGTGCACAAATTCAGGACAAGGGACCCCACTCTCTCATGCATAATCATCCAATCAAAAAAGAACTCAAGTATCAACAAAATGAATTTAGTTTCACTAAATTTTCACTTTAACTTAACTGCACTAGCAAAGTGATTTACTGCACCAATTCCCATAATAAACTAAGAGCACCCCATCACAAAAGGCAGTGGGAGTGGGAATTCGTGCTAAATCACTTTGCTAACACAGTAAATCACTTTATTTCTCCAATGACCTTGACATATGGGATTATACTTCTAAAACTCATCCTTTAACTGGGAGAAGCCTACTTAAGAACATACAAAAATATCCTGCCTCACAAAAGGCAGTGGGAATTACCTACTTATGATCTCTAAAGTGCCAGATTTGCTCAGCATTGAAACTTAATAATCTCCAAGACCTTAAAGGAAAGAAACATCTTCACTAGCCACAGGAAAGCTAGAACCACCCTCAACAAAGGATGGAAATGGAGAATTGGTATCACCAGAATTTCACGTGGCAATGACTAGCCAACTGTAGAGACACCTTTGGCCGAGAGAATAGTGCTAGAATTCACCCAGTAGAATATAGTCAAACATGGCCAATGGGCAACCCCTGCTGTCAACGATGCTACTGTCATACTACTAATGCATTAGCCCTGCCACAGATCCCACTATGGTGTTGACACCATCCCTAACATAAGCAACTGCCTCTGAAAAGCTGATCACCTCTAACATTCGCAACCTAAGAGCTAAGATTGCATTCAACCTCCCTTAACCTTTCTTGTTTACTACTACAACTGGGTGATATAAGATATGAAAATTTTGCCATCCTTGACAACCTCAACTATACAGAGAGGAGATTTCATACAGAAACATTGCCTATGATGCTGGAATAGAGTCATCATCTTAAGCCTTAATTTTTCCACAACCTAAGCCAAAATGTCAGCTTCTTAACTGGAACTCACAATCTGTGGGGCTTTGAGAAATCAATACTGATGGCTGCAAAAAAGGAAATAAGAACCTACAAAAATGGAAGACTTTGGATGTGGGGATAGATGGGAATACACTCCATCCAGCCATACTGCTGAACTATGGGGACCACAAACTTGTTTGAAGTTGGCATGGGAAGAAAGCAACATTTGAGGATTCACTATCAAACTCATCAATTGCTAAGGCATGATCAAGGCAAGAGTAAGTGAATAGGAGAATAAATCTCTGATTGAAGACTGCCATAGCTGTATGTGATAGATGAGACATTTAGCGTCCGTTTGGAAATTGGGGAAGGGAAGGGAATGAAGAGAAAGGAAGGGAAAGAGAAAATGAGGGAAATTTATTTTCGCTTCCTTGTTTGGTTTTGCAAAGAAAATGTGTGTGTGTGTGTGAGAGAGAGAGAGAGAGAGAGAGAGAGAGAGAGGGAGTGAATATTTTTTCCCCCTCCTTTTTCCCTCCAGTTCTTTTCTCTTTCCCTTCCCTTTCTCTCCTAGATAATATCAAACAAGGAAAGGACAAAGATTTAAAATTTTCTTTTCCTTTCCCTTCCCTCCCCCAAGTTCCAAGCAGGCTGTTAGCAGATGAGTAGGTAAAACTTCCTTGGTAATCCCAGAGAACCACAAGAAGAGAGACCACTTATGTTGGAACAGCCTACACTGGAAATAACAAAGCTTTTGCTTGCCAATATGGATGCTGTTCATTTAAAGAGAGCTATTCACTGAGCTTTGCCATTCTGTTTTCTCAAGCACTCGGAAAATAAATAAAATAAAATGATATACTAGTCATCTCAAGATCTCATGGGGAACTCTCTTTGTTGAATCTCAGAGGCATCTTTTCCTTTACAATATTTTGTATGAGATGAGAAGAAACATATTTCAAAACGAAACAACAAAAAAGGGCGCCATTTGGCCACTATATGATCGTTATATTCATCAGGCACTTCTTGACTTAGTTCGTTGTCTTCAAATCTGGTTTCACACTATAATTGTGCATAAAAAGTTTCCAGACAATTACTAACAGAATTTTGAAAATTCTGAAGATAGGTGCCATCAAACGATCTAGTGATTCAAATAAACTAGTATGTGCAAACCTCCAGGTCCTTTGGATCAGCGACAATGATAAAATAGATGGCTCCTTATTTGACAAGCACCTCTAAACATTTTGAAAGCAGGCAAACATATCCTTTCCAACTTAACGCCACTCACAAGTGATTTAACTATCCCAAAGTATAAATCATCATGAATTTGAACCAGCAAGGGCTTTAGTACCTTAGCATTTCGAGTGACTAAGAATCATCATTAGACTATGTACATTAACTCAACTCTGAAGGCTTTGTATCAACAATTATGGGCGAGCTTGCCTTTTTCATCAATTCGACATTCGTTCTTGCCTACCCCTTTGCCTTTCTAAAGCTTTGAATTTGGTCAACCTTCCAACAACATCATGCAATCATGGGTTGTGGTTTTACATAACCAGATGAATTTCCCTAATTTGCTCTCATTTAAGGTTAACTCTGGTCCTCTTGTATACCATTATTTTTCCATTTTTTCTTCGAAAATAAGTTTCTTGCATATAGGTTCATCCTTCATTCTACTCTTTTCTTATATTGCCACAAATCCATTTCAACATAGAATCCATTTTCACATACGTTCAATTTGAATTAACCCTCCTTCAAGCATATCACTAGCATTTATTGCATGTAACCATATCATCTTCAACTTTCCTTTGTCCTCACTTGATGGTAACTCTAGCTCCTCCCACATACATTTATCATTCACCTTGCCTCTACTTGCATTTGAAGAAATATACGAATACATTCATTTGAATTCTACTGCTGTCCTTTTACAGTCTATGCTGATTTTCAAATACATCCCTTGGTAAAATATTATTATATTGTAGTTTTAAATCTCAGCTCATATATAGTAAGCTTTTTGCAAATAAGTTACCAAAGTTTGTAACATCTAAGTCATCACTACAATTTTGCATCTCATTTCACTTGGAGCAAGCTTTCTGCAAATAAGTGCCAATGTTCACAAGGTCAAAATCATTTTGAAAACATGTGGCACTCCACTGATCTGGCAACCTGCTTGCTTCCTTGACTTCCTTACATAGTTACAATGATTCAGGATGTGCAGCTTTTTTATACAGATTCTACTTATAGAGCTTTCCTTTTTTTGTTTTCTTCCTTTTTTTATTTATTTATTTATTTTGGCTGGGGTGGTTTTTTAGGAGGGGGTGGGTGTTTGTTTTTGGTTGACAAAGTTAAACTTGTTTCAAAGCATTCCCACTTTACTTCATACATTTGGCAATTCCATAGTTCATCTATGAACTCATGTTTATTATCTTCAAAAGTGATCATGCTTGCTCATAATCTTGCAAGCTAGTGCTAATGTTACATTGTTTTATTCATTTTTGGTTAGATAGGTTTCAGAGTTATCTACCCTCATTTTGCAATCTCTTTTTTGTGTTTTCCCCTTTTCCTTTTTTCCATTTCTCTTTCCTTTTTTCCACAGCAATATAAAACTTGAGACAATTCTGTTTCCGACAGCAATTGAAAGAAGTGCATTTTCTTACATTAACACTTCTCAAAACACAGTTGCTTGATCAAATTATCTCATCGCGGTTATTTCCTTTCCCTTTATGTTATCATCTTTGATGAAATGCGATGAAGTAAACTGTAACATCATTTCAGTCCCATGTAAAACCCCATAATTTTGTCAATTTGCCCTAAATCAACAGTCTGAACCACAAAGCAATATAAATTAGGCGAGAGGAGAAACTTAATGCTATCACAAAGATAGTATATAAGTTAAAAGATTTTTAAAGGTTTACCTGAAAAAGATTTACATCTGAAGCCCAAGAAACCCTTTTTGATTTCTGCAATCCTCGCATATTTACAAATACAGATTTGATTGTCAATATGTATCTTTATTTCTTATACTAATCGACGAACCAACCACAACAATCGGTCAAAGCAGGCATCTTTCGAATTCGAAACCCTAGATTACAGCGCAACTCATAAGAGCCTAATTTGTTCCCATTCCAAAGCGATCAAAGTGGGTAGAGATACAAAGATTGATAGCGATAACATATACATAGATATCTATATACATATATATCTATAGACGTAGACAAGAGGGATCCATGGAAACCCTAGATAGGAAATCCTATCCAACTTTCGCTTCGCCTTTTATTTTAAACCAGCAGGGGACCCGTGTGAAGCACGGGATAGGAGGTGGCAACAATTACACGAAATAAATAAAATAAAATTTAGATAGATAGGAAAATAATATATGTGAATAGTCCTTGTTTGGATTATACTTATTAACCCTTTTTTTGTATAAAATATTGTTTTCAACTTTTTATGGGTTTCCACGTTATGCTTTTGAAGTTTTTTTTTTTTTTTTTTACCGAAAATCAAAAACAGTTTGTAAAAAATGCAAAAGTTAATAAACTAGCTTATGAGTTGATACAAATAAGCTATGTTCAATATTTATTTAAAGGATTAATTACAAATATACTTTTGAACTATGACGCAGTATCACTGTACTCCTTAAACTCTAAAACGTAACAAATTGACCCCCTGAATTATCAATTTATATTAATCAACCCTCTTATTAGCAATCGATTCAAAAAAATGAATGAAAAATTATAATTTAAATTGTATATGTTCACAAAAGTATAGTATTGTAAATTAATATTCTCTTACTATAATAATTGTTTAATGACTAAAATATCTATTGAAATGACATGTAAATATAGGAGCAATATAAAGGGTATTTGAGTCATTAAATAATTATTATAAAAATATAATATAATTTAGATATAAAATAAACTTTTGTGAACATGTGTAAGTTAAACGATAATTTTTCATATACTCTTCCAATTAATTGCTAATATATTTCTAACAGAACGTGTTGATTAATATATATTAGTAGTTTAATGGGCGAATTTGTTATGTTTTAAAATTTAAGAGAGTATAGTAATGCTAAATCATAGTTCAAAAGATGTTCTTATAATTAATTCTTATTTAAATAATCAAGCAATTGTAATTAACAGTCCCATCAAAAACAAATATGACATTGAGATTTTAAAGTTATCTAATTCAAAATAAAATATATTGTTTAAATGCTTCTAAGTGTGTGTTCTTGAATCTAATTTACATATTTACGTATTATTTATCTATTTGAAGTTTTAGAAATGGACCAATGTAAAAATACCCTTGAAATTATAACTCAATAAATATCTAAACATCTTTATGTTGACTCAAGGTTGATCCCCATGTTGATTTTGATGATAACAAAACCATGTGGTTGTTATCTAATGATTTCACTTGAGTGTGCAGATTAGATTATAATCATTTGATAACAAGAAAATAATTGAGTTGATCGGTTGAGTATCAAACAAGAAGATTACTTAGGTAATCTTATTCTTGAAGAGATTGAAGATGCTCAAGGAGTTCAACAAGTATTCATAAGAAGGATGCAAGTGACTGAAGATCTTATGATGATTCAAGAAGTTATTCAAAGAAGCAAAGCACTCAAGCAAGATTATTTGAAGAGTATTCAAGTTGACATGGAATCAATTCTTGAAGACTAAAGTACAAATTGAAGTGCAAATACAACAAAGGATTTCAAGTAGAATTGAAGACCGAAGAGCTGGCACCGTACAAATATGGTTTACACTTCACTATGAAGACCCTCGATCCTCATGGCCATATCAAGTCCACTATATCATCATGCATGCTATGAACTTCTAAATTGGTTGATTTTTCTACTCTAAATCTGGAAAATGCATTGAGGCATAAAGCATAAAAGAAAGGGGGAGCAACATGTTGAAGCTTGTCAAGTAACAGTGGAGAACTTGTCACATTGAAGATATTGAAGAAAAGACTTGTGGTGAGAAGCTTGTCATGAAACAATGAAGACAAGAAGTATGATGAGTTGATATATTCAAAAATCTCATAGTTGCAACCTCATTTAGATGACTCTTACAAGACATGGAAGCTCACATTGAAGATTTGAAGATATCTTGCAAGTATGGAAGAAATCACAAGACTTGGAAGCTTCATTGAAAGTTATGTTGAAGTCTTGAATAGATGGAAGAAGTTATAGAAGAAATCAAGTTGATGAAGATCAAGCAAAGAAATTGAAAAAGTTCAAATAAGCATAAAAGATCAATTGAAGAAAAGAGATCTCAAGTCTTGGAAGCTCTCTTGAAGATTTTGAAGAAGACTTAGATCAATGGATGAAGTCATGGTGATTGAAGAGCTCTACATGTAATCAAAAGTGTAGTGATTTCATCTTGAAGAGTTGAAGGTGTTCGTTAAGTTAACATGCCTTGAAGAAGTCTTTTTCAAGCCTTAGAAACCTTATTTAGATGATCCTTAAAGAGCTTGAAGATATTGAAGAAGATTGAAGAAAAATTGCAAAAGTTAAGGATTTTCCTAAAAAGAGTCGACCCCTCAAGAAAAAGAGTCGACTCATTCAAACAGAGGCTGAAAATTCTGGTGGAACATCAAAAGAGTCGACCCCTAGCATAAAAGAGTCGACTCATTCCAACAGAGAGTTGATTGTGCAGTTTTAGATCAAAAGAGTCGACCCCTGGACCAAAAGAGTCGACTCATTTGGGCAGAACCTTCAAAAATCTGCTGCAACACAAAAAGAGTCGACCCCTGCAGCAAAAGAGTCGACTCATTTAAGGTAACGGCTAGTTTTTTGAACGTTATACTCCGCCGTTTTCGTATCAAATGGTCTCCCATCCATCTCCAACGGCTATAATCAACTCAAGGCTATATATACAAGATCCCCAACACATATATGATGATGAAGAACAAGAAGAACATGAGAAGAACTCAAGATTAAGTGCTACAAAGTGATATTTCATCTTCCACATCTTATACTCTGTTTTTATTCTTTTGGGGGGTTCTTGAGTGAGCTGAAAATTTGTTTATCCACTCTTTGAGAGAGTGTTATTCATTGTACAACCTTCATCTATTATTGGGTTGGTTTGTAAACTTGTGAGTTTGAGTGTTCTTGAGAAAAACACTTGTGAGTTTGGGTGTAGCTTGGGAAAAACACTTGTAAAGTTTGAGTGAAGCTTGGACAAAATCACTCGTAAGTTTAAGAGAAGCTTGGACAAAATCTCTTGGGTTTTGAGAGCTTGGGGAAGAGCTCTTGTAAAAGTGAGCTAGGCACTTGGAGAAAAACTAGCAGCTGTGTAAGGAAAGTTTACATAGTGGAATACCTTCGAGAGGATCGAGGAAGAGAGGACGTAGGCAAGGTTTGGCCGAACCTCTATAAATCTGGTGTTCTTCATCTCTTTGCACATATTACTTCCTTGCATTACATCTTAGTATTTGTTTGCTAGTTTGACTGCTCACTGCTTGTATTGCATTCTATTGTCTGTTTGTTTGAGTTATACTTTGATTAGTCATTGTTATATTACTCAATCAATTTTTAGTTGCATTGTTTGGTATAAATTCTATAAAACCCAATTCACCCCCCCTCTTGGGTTGCCTACTTGGGCCAACACTTTAGACTCTAAAACGTAAAAATATAAAATTTTGAACCAATGTTTTAAAAATCGAATCAGATTTGCCGATTTCACTGGTTGAACCGTCGATTGATCGAAGAAACGATCCAATCAACCTTCTAAACTCATTTTGATTAAAATTTTGTCAAACTCAGTAAGAATCGTGGTTGAACCGTGACCTAGTCAATTAAACTGGTTATTGTATCGTCTGATTCAGTCTTTTAAGGCAAAATTTTAGATTTTAATTTGAAAATTTTAGATTTAAAGTATCAAAACTAGTATAGAAAAATAAGACATCTTTTATTATAATTAATAAATAAATAAATGACATAATTATAATATCATGGGTCAATAACGGTTGACTCGACGGTTGAACTAATGTGCCATGCCCACTCCTATTCAGGTGTCATTAACATCATCTTAGGCGAATGTGATCGTACACGTCACCAACCTGTAAGTGAAACCTCCTCATAATCTTAAAGATAAAAATCTTATAGGAATCAACAACATTATTATATATATATATATATATCAACAATCAATTAACATCATAATACATTCCTCTGAATATAACTCATACTAATACAATAATAAAGATAAACAAAACTTTAAGAGTTGTCATGTCACAAATGATATAAAGACAAATTACCGACATCACAGCAAAAGTTTCTCAAAACTTTCCAATTTAACCCTAACCTCTACAGTGAACTAAACATATCCAAACATCCCGCAAAACAATATGTGTGAGTTATATATCCATGTGCTCATAAAGATAATCAAACTCATAATGACTAAATGATAGATAAGCAATGAATAATCCGCCAATAGATAAATCACCACCAACAATAAGAAATGCATCTTGTGTTGCAATGCATGTTACACTATAAATGTGCGCGCTGTTTTGATAACATTGGGATGTCCCTCTTTCAACACCCTTTAGGTTAGTCTCGTATCGACTAAACCTCATCTATGCAATGCAAATTGTGCACATAGTGTATGAATTGTATATAAATATCACCTTATAATCCAGTAATCACCGTCAATATAAATAATAAGACATTCAATACAATATGAATAAGAATATCTTATAACCCCACCTGTTACCACTTTATAACGTCAATTGAGTCACCTTTTTTGTTATGCCGAAGTGCTTTACTTTGCACATCAAACTTAATGAAGTAAATGTTATAATACATAATCAATGTATGAAATATGACATGGTAAACCCATCCCGATGCAATGCAAAGTGCAAATGTACACTAATGCAAACCAGAAAAAAGTTGTCGACCTTTATGGAACATGCCAACTATGATGGAAAGTGCTAGCTTTGGCCTATCGTCTGATTGACTAGAGAAAAAAAATTGCCTGCTAGAGAAAGCAAATTACTGACCTTAATCTAGTAGCTTGTCATTAGGAAGACACTAGGGATCGTCTTGTCGACCAGAACCCCCCTGTGGTTCGATTATATAATCTGTTGAAACTTTTCATACAATCCCAACACAACCACAAACTCTTCAAAGACTTCAAATGAAATTCTAAGGTCACAACAAGACTCCATACATCAAAATCATAAACAACATGTAAGATTCAAGGCTTCCATATGAAAACTTTAAATACTTTTCCACATCTCACTTCCAATTCACTACCATGGCATGACATGACATATACACATGTAAAAATTACAAAACAAAATAAAACAAACATGAACATGAGATTCTCACCTCAAAAAATGATCACACAAGCTTTCACTTGCACTTCTCTCTTCTTAGCCTTCCTTTCTTTTTTTCTCTTTGCTCTTTTCTTTTCTCTCACCATTCTCACCAAACATTTTTCCTCTACACCAATTCCTCTCTTTTTTCTTTTCCCATTGACTTGAAAGTCAAGATAGATACAACTTGTATCAATGCGTCACATGTTACACATGTATCATTACTAGCAATAAGCACACACCTTACGCACACATTTCGCATGAGTGAGTCACACACCTATATGTTAAGTATACACATGCAATTTTGCTAGCAACTTGTATCTAATGCTCCACATGTTACATATACACCATTGTTAGTAACAAGCACACACCTTACGCACACAATTTACATAAGTGAGTCACACACCTAACACTTCACTAATTCATATGGTTAATATCATTAATTACGTTTATAATAATTAATTATGATTACTGTGAGATAAAGATTCTGCAATCTCCAGATTAAGGTCGGCCCACAAAGAATGGTAGTGCCAATCTCCTAAAAAAGAGACTTAGAAAAAAAAATAATAAAAATGATGGTGTCGACCTGAGATTAGCAATCCCCTTCCTCCCCCACACCCCCCCCCCCCCCCCCCCCAACACCCCCAACAACAACAAAATGGCATGTTCTCACTTAATTATACTAATCAAACTCCTCAATTAGTATAATTACATGTTAGAATATATGCAATTAAACCGAACATGATACTAAGCAATATAGGGCTTTACACAGTGACCTATTACCCAATTTCTCTTCAGATTCGCTCAACGATCCGATTTTCAAAATATTGTTTTGAACTACCAAAATCAACACTTTCATGTTAGCAACATTTTAACAGTCTATTAAGAGTAAATGAGAAATTGTTATGTGACTTGTACATGTTCACAAAAATATAATTTTATACATAAATTAACTTTATTTTTTTGTAATAATTCTTTAATAACTGAAATACTCCTATAATTTTATGCATTCTAAGGGGGATTTAAGGTATTAAATATTATTATGATAAGAAAAGACTAATTTAGGTATAAAACCATACTTTTGTAAAAATATGTGAATCACATGACAATTTTTCGTCACTTTTTTAAGAGATTGCTAATTAAAAGTTTTGATTGATATAAATTAGTAATTCAAGCAATCAATGCAGTACATTTTAAAGTTTAGGGTGGTATACCGTATAGTGATAGTGAGTTATTATTTAGGAGTTTTTTTTTTAATTATCCCATCTAGAAAATGAAAAAAAATTAAAATTTCAAATTTATAATTATCTAATCCAAAAACATACATAAAGCTAATAAAAACTTCGAAGAACTTGATATGATTTTAACATGGCCAAATGAATTTTTTACTCATTAAGTTCTATTTTATTCCGCATTAATTTTTTAGGATAATGTAAAATCAATGGTCTTTTCGGTTGTGTCAATGTTTTTTGCCTCACTTAGTGGATCTCACGTTAATAAAAATGAAATTGTTTTAAAGAAAAGACAATAATTAAAGCAGGAAAAAAGTAAAATCTGAAAATGATTCTCTCCTAACTCCTAAAAGTGATTGTTAATCTATAATATTATCTATATATTATGTATACGTAGTTACTTAATATTATAAAGTAAACTCATTTGGTAAAACCTCTATTTTGGTGAAATTTTTTATTTTTCAACAAAAAAAACTCATAGCATAAAGTTTGCTCAGTTTATATTCAATATATGAAAAGGTAATTATGTAAAACATACAATCAAATCACTTCTTTAGATTCGATAATCGTCCACTACTAAATTAGTAGTAGAGAATAATTAGGTACAATATAGCAAATACACACAGTGCGCGTCACCTTTCTAGTATACGGTAAACAAAGTGTTATTACTATACAATAAACCAAGTGTCACTACAAATTTATGAAAAGAAGAGGAACTATTTTTCAAGTAAGGTAATTTAGGTGCCTAATTTCAAAACCTCAAAGGAGTCGATGCAATCTACTCTTGTGAATAATTGCTATTCCAAGCCCAATGTTTTACTAAATAATATCTTAACTTTTTCAGTGTTAAGTAATATCTTAAGTAACCCTTTAGAGAAAATCATAAAATTGTCTTATAATACTTGAAAATAACTTTAAAAAAAATTTACCATATTTTTTTTAAATAAAGCCTCAATAAATTAGAACAAAAGCATTACAAACAATATATATAAATGTAATTATATCCATATTAACAAATTATTATTAGAATTAAATGCCATAACACATGCATCTCTTTCCACATTTAGGTTCTTATTTCAGCTCTTTACTGAACAAGAGAAAAAAAAAAAAAAGAATGGTATATCTCAAATTTAAAACTCTTGTTCATACTTCTGTTGAATAATAAGATGAATAGTCAAAATAAAACTATGATAAAAGATTAAAGAAATCACTTTATTTACCACACAGAAAAACAAAAAAATCTGCTAACATCTCCAACGTCTTAATTTATATTTCAAACCTTGAATAATCTACCAAAACCATCACACAACAAACCTAAAATAATGTCACACAAACTATTGAACAATCATACAAGCAAACCTCTGAAGCAGAAATCTTCATAGTCAAATAGGAAAAAGACAAAAAAAAAAAAGAAAGTAATAAGATAGTGGTAACGATAGCAATTTACATAAAATCTCAGCTACATTCTCTACATTCTCCACCAGCAAACCCCAATACCATGCATGCCTATACGCCGACAATTGAAATTAGGTAGCTCCTCATGAAACAGGTTGGCCTTCAATTAACCCAAGCTTCTGGACTTGTTAAATACTTGTGTTGCTTGTCCACATTGTCTATCTTCACCTTTGCCACTTTCTCTCTGAAACAAGCAGGATTTAGTCAATAAGTAACCAAACCTGTGCCAAAACTTCAAATTGGAAAACATTGGACAGAATGGGCAACATTAGGCTAAAGGGTAATGATCACTAAAGAAGAGAGAAGAAACTTCAAAAGCATCTCAAAATGGCGATAATAGAGTAACAGTGCATATATAGATGCTCTTGAAGACAAAACAGCTAACCAAAATTAAAAGTGCTGCTAAGACAAATTTAAACTGACATGTCAAAAACAAATTGACCACTAAATTATACTCTCTATGGCATATTACAGTTGCAGGGAATCCTCAAGTTTAATGAAATCTGGGCAGCTGAGTAAAACCTTTCAATATGACAATAAAGATCCTTTTCTGCATACAACCACAGCAACTTGAAATGAAATCCAAAATATCAGTCATACTCAACTGACAACATGCAACAGACATGCTTCAAGTATAAATCTACCTTCCCATGCGCTATAAGTTTGTTATTGCTGTCAAGGAAAGAGGGGTATTTGATTATGGGTAACCCAGAAGGCGTCAAGTACAATTCAGTCTCAAGCTTGGTTTCTCACTCTTTTACAGTTCAGCTAAAAACTCCTATAACTTCCTAGAAATTTTGCTTTAGACAAGTAAAAATACTCAGCTGCTAAAGTGCATTAACTACCTTCGGAAACAGATAACAACCTACAAATACCAAGACATAGTTCAACTGTGTCACCACTCTAGTGCAAATGGTACCATATGGCATATCCTACACAGTTTAAACAATGCTGGAAGGCTATTCTTAGAATGAATACATCTGTCGAATTAATGGGTTTATGTAAGCACATCTGTAAGACTTGCTATCCGAAAAGAACAGGAAGTGGTTCAGAAAATACCACGAGGATGACCATTTCCCTTTGCACCCTGTTGTGTCCGAGATGTAGACTGCTGGATGCGAGGAGATCCCTGCTTTCCATTTGTTCCAGGAAGGGAGTGCCTTTTCTTGATGTAAATTTCCTTGTCTTGCACATCTGGACTTGATCTCAGGGAGCTATTCGCAAGAGCTTTGGCTCTTGCTGATTCTGTCGCTTGCATGTAACTAGGGAGAGAATTACTACTATTACTATCTCTTGGTTCCTGATCAACATAATCAGGTCTCTCTGAACCAAAAGAATTGCGCCGCTTCCCAGTTTTATGATCTTTAGGCAATTGTTCCAAACTACTCCTTACACCAGAATCATGCTTAGGATTCGAAGGGGATCTTTTACCAGTTGACAAAGACCTACGTTTCCGGTTCGATGCACCTCTATCACTTTTAGTCCCCTCAGCTTTCACTGATACCTGACTAGAAGGTGTTCCTTGGGATTCAGGGACTGTCATATGGCTTCTTGGAGATGCTTCTGGTGATGACTTGTGCATTTGATGACCCGTCTCCAAGTCCATATCCATTTGCACATTGGATGCGTTTGTCTCTGACTTCTGATTTTCCTGTAAGGAATCTACAGCTGTAACTGAATTGATGGGTTCACCATTAGCACCATTAACATCGTCCAGTTTCTCTGGCTGAACCGAGATCGAATAGGATAAATCAGATCCTGGGATGGCAGTCTCACCATTGGCTTCAATATCTAGGTTCTTAGTGTTATTAAGATTGCTAGTCCCTTGCTCTGAAAGCTCGGATTCTCGCTCCACATCCATTGCTCCAATCTCAAATCTATCTGGTGAATCAAGAGTGGAAGAAACAGAAAGTTCAGTCCCACATTCAGAGCCACCAACTTTAACCTTTGAGGTATGCAAATCTGAGTTTTCTGCCAGACCAATCTCCCTTGTCCCAATTGCATCGTCCATGACAGAAGAAATTGCGTCTGAGTTTGATTCAATTCCAACATCTTGATTGTATGAACTGGTTGATCTTGCTGAATTGACATTTGAACTCAGCTCTTCAAATTTTGACTGAACAGCTATAAATGCAGGATTAGTTGCCTTTCTTGTTCCAAACACAAGTTTCTTTTCCTCAGTCTCCACTTGTTCAGGAGCAAACCTTTTCACAGAGGATGTGGACTGTTCAGTCTCCATTTCAGGCTTACTAGAATCTGATTTGAGCTCCATTTGAGAGATTGAATCTGATTGCTTTGTTTGACTAGGAAGCAACTCCAATGAGCTCTCTTTTGAATTTGACATGTCTGAGATCTCAGGCTGAGGCGGCTCCAGATTATCACTTTTGGAATGTGAACTAGGTTGGCATGCTTGAAAGTCAAAGTTGTCTTCATCATAAGTTCCCAAATTTTCTTCGCTTTTAGAAGGAACTACTGTCTCTGTGATATTGGCCTTCAAATATGTTGACTCAGAATCTTCAGAAGGAAATCCAGTTTCTACTTCACAGGCAGAACACTCAACCTTGTCCTGCTCCTGTTGCTCCATTTTAGACTCTGGTGTCTGCGGCCGTTCAACTCCCACTGATGAAACAGACATCCACCTCTCCAACCAGTTCCAAGCTGAATCAGATCTAGAAGGATCACACTTAATGTGGATACGTTTGGTCCTTGGCGTTGACTCCAGTAGCTTATACAGAATAACAAGAATAGTTTCAGCTTAAAAATTGCATCGGGAGATCAGTGACCTGCAATGTAGTTGCAGGCCAGCGGAAAGAAAGATAGCTGTTCCTTTACCTGATGAACAAACTTGTTGCTAAGCAGCTTCTCAATGGAAATGTACATTACATTTGGTTTGGTTACTGAATTTTCCTTCTCCTGAAACAAGAGGACAATCAGACAGAATAATTGGTGGCTGAAACAAAACCCATTGGATCTACAAGCAGACAATGCAGATATGATCCGTCTAAGGATGAAAAGATATTGATCTCACTTTCATGAAATGAAAATTAACATAAAAAACCAGATCCAAACGACACAAAGAAGAACAAATGGGAAAAGTGCTTTATTGAGACTCGTTACTTACAACCTTGATCTCAACATACATAGGCATTTCCTAAAACCTCATGCTGAAGATTGCCTCAAGCACTTTCATAATAGTCACTTAACTGCCAATTCAGTACTGTTATAAATAGAGCTCCTTAAATCGATTTCGATATTATAATAAATTGAAGATTTATCTTAACCAATGAAAAGAACTTAAGCTCAGCCTATAATTCTTCCAAAACTAGCAGTTATTGAAAAGGAAGATACATTATAAGATGGATAATAAGATGATTTCTTCCCTCAATTAAAAGTCCTGAAAGATGGCAAATTTAGGTTGCTCTCTTTATGTATCAATTCAACATATTGCAAGTGTTTGCAAAAATGTAAGTACTTGAACTACGCATTGATGTGCACGTATTGTTAGTCTTCTGTATCCTTCCGCAAGTACTGAATACCACATACTCCTGAGAATTCATCATCATCACAATTAAGAGTGAACCTAATTTGACAAGAGTGTTGCCTCAAGTTGGCAGCTGCTGTACAACCTCAAGTCAAACATTTGAACATGACAATAGGCAAACCAATATCAGATTGCTGAACCAAATAGAGGATTACCGAGAGCTTTGAACTGCTGTTATCCTTCACATGATTCCCGTCTACCTTCCCTTCAGTAAATGACCCTTCAGAAGTAAGGCGAGCATGACGTGCACGAACAAGACCTTGCATTTTGACAATGGCTTGAACACAACGTAGAGTTCCCACAGCATGCCTCCGAACCAAATGCCCACGTACAGCAGCTTGCAACTTAACTACATTCTTAAGCTTCAGCATTTCTCTCTGAGCCTGGTAAATACATTCACCCAAGGAGTTTTAAATTGCTATTTGACTATAATCCTAATATCATATGATGGGAAAAAGTTAATACCAAAAATCCTCTGATAACCGTCTGGATGACAACTACAACAGATTCATCTGCGTTGACTTCATGCATTGAGTCGTCCTCTGTAGCAACTCTAGTATCAGATACTTTCAAATTCACTGAAGTCGACAATTGGGGTCTCTCATCTGTCCAGGGTATTGCAGAGGTTTTCTCTGGAGAAGTGTTGGGTTGAGTTTGCAAGTTGACAGTAACAGTTTCTGGGCTCTCCTTATTCAAAGAAGATGCCATTTCTGAAATTACGGTGTTGCTTAGAACTCGATGCCTGGCAGATTTCTTTCGAAAACTCCACCCACGTTTGTCGCTTGAACCCTTGCTCTAGAACCAAATTCAAACAACACTATTTAAAATATGAAGAGAGAAAAAAAAAACCTGGAACCCACTTTCCTCCTATCTTTAGATGGGTATCACATGATTGCCTTGTTTTAAATGAATTAAAAGCTTTCCTCATCAAACTTTGTTCTTGCCAGAGAATGATATCATGGACCTTACAAGAACATAGACCACCTGAGGGATTTGTAATTAAATAAAAGCCAATTTCTATATTCCATTCATTATTCAATTCATTCCATTGCTTAAGAAGCAGTGTTGGGATAAACAAGCAATCAGTTGAGGTAACATCAGTGAGAAGCGCCAGAGTAGTGTGTGTCTGCAGAAATCATTCCATTCAATGCAAAACAAGTAAATGAATTGCTAGTGTAATATTGCCATTTCAACCTGATATTCACATTCAACAATTCTACACAGCTTCTATCTTTCCATGGTCTAATTCACACCTACAATTATGTTATCTTGTCACAGTGTTGCCGTAATTTGCAGCAAATTACACACGTAATAGCAAAGTTTACACAAGTTACATGCAAAATATGCTAAATTAATAAAATTATTATCAGCTAATGTGCTGAAGTCATGAACTTGAAGGCATGTACTTCAAGATTTCCACAGCTTTGGACTCACAAATATCCTACTTTGCATCCCTCCAATTTAAACAAACAGTACGGAACATAAAAGAGCAATCCCAAACTGTTCAATAACCGGAGGCACAAGCTTTCACTAGATCAAAGATCAAATTACTGGGGCCAATTTACAAGTCTAACCTAATCAAATAGATAACCATGCATCCAATTTCATAATTATCTCAATCCCAACATTTGTGAGATCATCAAAACCTTTGCTCTTGAAATGACAGAACATCACATTCAAATGTCGCAAGGGAAAATCCATTATCGACGATTAAACATCCAAGATTCAAGATTTTAGTCCCTTCCCTCTACCGACATTTTCTCAGCAAACAAACAGGGAGTTGTGTAAGCTGTTAAAAAAGAAAACGTATAAAGAAACAAAGCAACTGTAAAACGTCAGATCGGAGGTACCTCAGAAGCTTCTGCATCGTCGTTATCGACGGATTCGCTACCACACGTAATGATCTTGAAGCAAGATGCAGTGGATCTTCCCATTTTTGGTCTCTGAAAGTCCCTGTGTGCTTGAATGACCTCACTCTCTCTCTCTCTCTCTCCTCTCTCTCTCCTCTCTTATCCCTTATGATGTATCCGTTTTGTTGGAACTTGAGATGGAAAGAAAAAGAGTTTTTGACAGCACACGGACCTCAAAACACTCCTAAAATCTAGATAAGTTTTGCGTTTTGAGTTCCGCCCATTTATCAAGTCCGGTTTCTTCTCTGACATATCCGTTGAAACGGAGAGCCTGCTGAGCGAGAAATTTATAAAGATAGCTGTCGGATTAATACTTTAAGATATTTATTTATTTATTTATTACGGTTCTAATTTTCATAAGCTTGAAATTGTCTTATTCAGCCGTTGGTCACAAAAACACTATACTATAGTTATTGTGATTTTGATTAAATTACAAAAGGGAGTGTTTGGGTCATTATAAGTTACTTTTAAAAAGTTATATTTAAAAATAATTTTTTTTAAAAAACATGATTAGATATAAATTACTTTTTTGAACCACTCACCCAAACACATTTTAAAAAGGCTATAAGTATAAGTTATAAGTTACTAAATAAACTATATTCAAATACCCTTTAGTGTCAGCCATTATTCATATAATATATAAAATTTACATAATTAGTATATACAATAACTTTACACGAACTCAAGTAGTACATTACATATAATTTTTCCAACGTTGATATATAAAAGTTATGATAAACTCTTTTTTTGTTTTGTTTGGGATAAGATATTTAGGGGGTGTTTAGACGGTAAATTATTTAGTAGCTTATAGATTAAATTTATAACTTTTTTAAATTATATTTGACTCCCGTTAAAAAAAGTAACTTTTTAGACCTATCTTAGTTCGAAAAAACTTTTAAAATAAATAATTTTTTAAAACTAACTTAACCTTATAAATTATGACTTTTTAAAATGCTATCCAAACACCACTCCAGACTGCTTACCACACCTAAACGATCATTTCTTATGGTTTTTTAAAGTACAAAGAAAGAAGCTTAAATGGCCTTCTTCTAAATAATTATGTTTTCAGCCAATCCAATTTGGTCAAAGGAATCTCAACACAACAAACTCTTAATGCAATGCTCATGCAACTTTAGTTAAAGTCGTTTTAAATACTTGGATTAGATTTTAAGCAAAGGTCTTGATGAGCTTGCACTAAATCAGTTTATCATTTCTTTTGTAGATTTTTTTTCACTTTTTTCCTTATCCTTGTTGGGTAACGATCTTGGCACCTTATCGATAAATTGTGTGCACCCAAATTTAAATTTTAAGTATAACTATATATGACAATGCCATGTACATTCTCAAAATTCTTTGTCTTGTCTTTTAATTAGCAAGACATAATATTCAATTTTAACAACTAGATTGGGCGAGAAAGAAATGAACTAAGCCAAGACTCATAAACAGAAAACGAGAGTAATGGTTAGAATCATATATATATATATATATATATGTATGTATATAAGTTGTATTCATTTTTATAATTTATCTATATTTTACGTGACGCTTTACATGCTAATATTTTTAAAATATCACGTCACAGGAGTAATTTGTTAGATAAATATTAAATTTATTAGGACAATTAGTTAGATAACTATTGAGACAATTTAATAATTTTATTCAAACCACACTACTAATTTTATAAGATAAATATAAGATAAAATTGTATAATAATCTTAGTGAGATAACTCTTAAAAATAATATATTAAAAAAGACCAAAAAAGAAAAAAGGCAGATCATGGCCTCAAAAAAAAAAAAAAAAAAAATCACTTGCAAGATTTGTAGTTCACTAGAAAGTTATGACATCATAAATCATAAAAAAGGAAAAAAAATCATAATACTTAGCAAACCAATGATATCACAAGTTTTTTTTAGTTTTAAAGAAGTATATGTATGTTGTCAATCAGAATAAAACATATAAAATTCTAAGATTAAGTTTAACAAAAAAAGAACTTAATCAGGTGACTATGATTAAATAATGTGTAATCGATTTTGTTTTCAGTATTGAAAAAGACTCTCTATTACAATTAACTCACTGGAGTTTTTACAAGTTTAGGACTGTCAAATTTTAGATTGTATACTTAATTATTTTAAATTTTTGAATTAATTACTAACAACGTCTATATGCAATCACTTTTCTAAATATTTCTTATACATTCTTCTAACACATATAAATTTGAAAAATACTTACTCCTTATTCATTGCACAATTTGACACTTAATTGTTACTAACAATTTTGTTATTACCTTTGTACAATGTCCAATAAATTAATATGCATGCCAAAACTTTTCACAGTCCAAGAATTTTGGAAAAAGATTATTATTATTATTGTCACAGCTGTTCATGAGCGTAACCACTGTTGAGATGGACAATTTACAAGTTAACTGGAATCTCTCCTGTCTTTTTTTGATACATCGGAAGGAATAATATTGGAAAGATCCTAAGTGAGATAAAAGAATCAGAAAAAGAGGAATCAAATCCGAATTTTGGGTTTAAAAAGTAAAAAAAAAATGTGATAGAAAATATAATAAAATTATTATTTTATTTATTTTACTTTTTTTTTCTCACAAAAATTTAAATTTTATACAGAACATTAATCTCCTTAAAAAAAATTAAAATTCTGGCCAACTAGAATAACCTGTTTGTTAGAATCTCCCTTGTTTCAACAGTTGTTGGTTGCATTTATGGTACCAAAAATTTATTCAACAATTTTAAAGGCACATCTTTGTGGCCTTACCATTATTGCTATTATCTATTTTATTATATTATGTATGGTACAAAACTGATATCACATTACTGGAAAAAGTATAGGATACATGAAAAAAAGTACAAAAAAGGATGAGAAAACCAAGTGCTCACATGGTAATGCAGACTTGAAACATGACAAGTCATTATTAGTATTTATAACTTTTTTAAGAGAAAATTGAAGAGAGACGGTGATGGGTGGGGTGGGGTCCATGAAGGGACCTGACCTTACATGTGAAGCGATGAGAAACATGGGGGGAAGTTCATGGACGGACATAGTCCGGACTCCAGACAGAGACAACGAACTATTCTCGGGAATAATAAAATCGAGGGCAACAAACGGCGGTTGCCAAGTATCCCGATCTGTAAATATAGCCATTCCTATATTGTATTGACACCTATTTTGTCTTCTTCAGCCACGTTGGATAACTCTATGGCCGACACGTTTGAGCACATGATTCCCACTCCACCGGTGCCTGGGACATATTTATTTATTTTTGTAAACCTTTCCAAAACATGGCCCGATGGATTCACCCACAACGAGTAGACTTATACGGAGACAAACACTTTTAATTCAGAGGAAGTCTAGTTACGGGTGAGTTGGACGGTTGGACGGGTCACTGCTCATTTGACTCGTGCCACATGAGCTGAGGCTCATCAGTAGTTGGTGAGCTTTATCTAATGGGGCGTGAATCTAAGTGATGCACCTGATATTAGTATTTCACTTTAATTTATCAGTATTGGGTAACACATAAATCATTCAAGCAGCAGTTATCTTGAATTCAGTTGATCAGAACTCATAGTGTCTCAAAAAAAGATAAAAATTTAACTTTTGTCAAGCGCAATAGCTTCTCTAAAACATTTAGTCTAATAACTATCTGATTTGTGTAGAATGGAGGGATTACACAGACTCTAAAATTAATTGAGGTGCATATAAATTGGTTCGGACATCAAATTAGCTAAAAAAAAAAAAACATAACTATCTTGAACGAACCCCCAAGGAGTTGGCCTAGTGGCCTGCTTTATTCAATGTTTCATTTTCGAAACTTCTTAAGTGTTATCAATTATTTGAGGCTACTTTCAGAGTTTTTGGTCCAATATCAGGTGTGTATGAAACGAAAGAATTATACAAATCTCAAAATTAGTCAAAGTATGAATAAATTAATTTGAACACCAGATTAACCAAAAAAACCAAAAAAACAAGAAATAGCTACCTCGAACGAATTCATTGTGTCCCGATTGCCGCATTGAATTGCTCAAGTGAGAGTAAATTATCACATGTGATAGTTAAACTCATACAACTGTAACCAAAGTAAGGGTTACGTTCTTAATCTTCTATACACTTTCATACAAGTTGCCAAGTGTATAAAAAATTAATCTAATAGTTATTCATCAGCCTATCGAGAACATGTTAGTTATATATATATATATATATATATTAGACAAAGTTTAAAGGACAAAATGATCAAGAAAATTAATTTTTTTGAGGGTCAATAATTACCCACTCTAAGTATCTCATTAATACACGTGGCATACAAAATTTTTTTTTGTCTCGAGGAGCATCGAGGGTAGAAGTTGGAGGGAGGCTGAATTCCTGCCCCCCTCTCAAGACTTTATTGCCCATAACCCTGCGGACTTCTTTGTCATTATGCCATGTGTATAAAAATAAATATAATTATTAACTTTTTCAAGAAACCATTTAGTGCAACAAAAGTCCAAGAGTTTAAAGTGGACAAGAAATTTAGGGATTTTTACCTTTTAAATCCTTTACGGACACACATGGCACATGGATGTCTATTGTTTAGAGGATAGGGAGGATAGAAGCCTAACAAAAAGTCGAATCCTTGAGTAAACGTCAAAATTATACTGATTGCGGCATAAAAATTATTTCCCACCAAATTTTAATGGGACCCAAAAATATTTAATACCTGAATCTTGATTCAGATAAATTTTCAATGGAAATTGCCTAAAATCAATAGGTATTTTTTCCAAACAAGAAAAAAAAAGGGAGTTAGTTCTTCATATTTAGAATTTTTTAGACTTCTTATTTTATTACGTCATGTGTTAATCACTCAGATCGAACGGATAATGTTGTTATCCGATTTAAACTCACATTTTTATTCTGTTAGTTTTTTTTAACGTTAAATAACATCGTGAGTTTAAATAAGATAATATCATTCGTTGAATTTGAGTGACTAATATTGAGATAAAAAGTTTAATCTATTATGAATATTAAGGTCACTTAAGAATGGCAATGGCAAGGTTATTTGCAGATAGAGACAGAGTAATAATACGTATACACATGTAAATGTAATGTGGCTATGCAGATCATGTGACCAATGACCAAACGAGCCAGTGAGCAGTCCATTGCATTTCTTGCATTTAATGGGTGTTGAAACAGTTGAAGGTTTCTGCAACTTAATATTTCTTTAATGGGACTACTCAAGTTCAATTTAGTTGTCTAGTCTAATCTCCTAGCTTCCCTCCTCCTCTTGCCTTTCTCCTCTGTGAAAGACACCATTGCAACAACCTCTTCGACTTATCCATTTTTTTAATAGCAAAACAACGTTATCAAACTATAGCTTAAATGCCAAGCTTTTGTGGGTAATTCATTCAAGGCCAAATGTCCCAATCATCTAATTGAGAATTGAGAAAGAGGGTATGTGCCCCTTTACTTGTAGGTCAATAGGTGGATGATTTTTATCAATTTTAATTTTTAGGTACAGAGGCACCTCAGCGGAAGAATCCACCTAAGTAAAGGAATTCTGGTGGAGCCCCTGTGGGTCACATGGATGGCAAGAGCCCAATGGACAAAACATTGGACAGTCTATGGAGTAGAATGCTACCCTTTTCTAGAATTTCTCTGTAGAAATTGGAAATTACAACTGCACCCTACCAGAACATAAAGGCCATGGGCTTGGTGTAGCCCTACTCTGATTAAGGGTCTTGGCTGGTCACCTAGAACAAATGACCAGGTTTATAGCATTATGCTTGTTTCTTGGTGATTATTACTATCGTCTCTACCCAATAGACGGTGGGTCAGCATACTTTGTGTGAAGTTGTAAAAATAAACTTGCCAAGCCAAGGGTGAAAAAAGGTCCCACAGTATAATAAGGAGGTGGAAGAGACTCTGCTTCAATCCAGTTCTCCGTTTGATTACGAAGACGGAACCGCATTTAACAGATTAGTTTTGAAAATTATTTCAGTTGAAACCGTTTTTAGTAACTGGTTTTGAAACTTGTTTTTAAAATTTTTTTTAAAAAATACCTTAGTTTTAGTAACCAATAAAACAGTTCCAAAACATTCTTCATTCCAAATAAAAATAATATAAAAACAATGGTATTTTTTATGGTCTCATTTTTTTTATATTTTTATTTTTTATGAGAATAAGAAAACGAGATGTTCTTAAATTTTTTTTATTTTAGAAAACATGAAAAACAAAACTGAAACAAGAACCAAATAGGGATATGTTTTCGTTTTCGTGTTCTTGAAAATAATATAATAAAAAAACACCATCATTTTCATTTTCATGTGAAAACGGCTTCAGAAATTCAAAAAACATATTTTTCTTAATTTTTAAAACTGGGGTGATTTTTAAAAAAATTTCCAAAACCAAGTTCTGGTATCGATTGACTAAACACACTTTCAGTAAAAACAGTTTATGTAATTAATTTGTCAAACACGATTTTAAATAATTGCAAAAAATAAAAATAAAAACTGGAATCGTAACCAAAGGCTAAGCCTCCGGTAAAATAAATTGTACACACGCCCATCTAAAGAGTGCCTTAGATCACCCTGGGTCTTGAAGTTGAAACGTACACCTCACGAGCCTCTCCTTTGTTGCTTAAGTTCCACTAACCTTGTCAACAGTTCAATCGATGGCTGTGCTCATTAGGACACAAGTTATAATGACTGCGAAAAATGGGACCGGTTGGGTCCTAATGGGTGCCTTCAGACTTATCTGTATCCCAACGAGCTTGTTGGGAGTGAGGTCGCTGGCATGCTGGGACTTTTGAGAGCAACTGAAGCCTGGCCATACAGCTTTACATGCTTGACTTTAGAAGCAAACATGAGTGGGTTTGGGCCCAGCAAAAACTTCCTCTGTACATACCACAGCTCAATGTGCATCACAAGAATAATTCATATGATCATAGTCGGATCCCCTGTAGCGCATGATTATGGTGTGATGAGAGAAATCAGGACCGTGCATTCTGTGATGTATGTAGCATGCTCATGGTATCAGTGCATCAGTGGCCGGACTCCAAGACCGGTGAGAAATAAGATTGTGTGTAGCATTTTTCCTATCTGAAAACTTCATTTTCTCGAAGAAAAATACTACTGATACAAGGCAACCTCTCAATTTGCAATTTCCGCCCACTCCCCCTACAAATTACATGCCAATTAAGGAGGACCGCTTCGTCAAATGACCACAAAAATATATTGAACTAGAATGTACTGCCAATATAGCAACCGAGGCGAAAATACAATTCATACATTTCTCAACAAAGAGAACAAAATTTCCAAACCGAACTGGGAAAATTGTATCTCATAACTTCTTGGGTCTCCCCCCCTTGGCTGATTTTCCTTTTCCTTGAGACCTCTGTGAGGTTTTCTTCTCTGTAGGAGGACGACCCTGAACACGCCCAGTGCTTTTATTATCCGTTGTTGGTTTACTAGCACCCTTGCCTTGACCTCTACCAGCCTTTCCACTTTGTTGCCTTTTCTGTTCTGCCTGCCCATTTTCATCCTCCGACTCTGACGAGTCATTTGACTTCTTTCTCTTCTTAGAGTTCTCCGAAGTTTTAACAGCACCCTTTTTGGTAGTTTTTTTAGCAATTGAACTTATACACTCCAGTTCTTCCCTCACTGCAGCACAGCATGATTCAGATCAATGACCTGAGAAAATTTTCAGCAGTTTCATGGCTATGTTTAAACTTTTAAAGTTCAGTCTGATAATGTCCTACAGATGTACAGCCCAGGTTGAGCCCAGCCAGAAACATGGCCCTCCCTCAAACGGATGAATCATCAGTAACCCAGTAGATCAGATGTCATATAGTTAATTCAAAGAAAAATAAAATAAGTCCACCAACTAGGGTGCCACATCTCAGTACATCACTGAGGCGAAAGAGTTGTAACTAGGGCTGCAAATGAGCTAAGCTTTGAGGTGTTTAGACTCAGCCCGGGCACTTTAAAGGTGTGTTCGGAACAGCTACCATTCATGCGTATTTCTTTACAAGAATCAAACTAAATATAATATAGTTGATGGAGACAAAATGTTTAAATGTGGCAAACAAAACATGAAAACTTCCCTCTTAACATCACTAATAAAGAGTTTTTCTACTTTTTATTTCATTCTCGATTTGAGACTCTAGTTCTCAAGAAAATATTAAAGCACTCTTTTGAATCCCTGTAAAATAGACTATTTCTGCCAGGGTCAATCTTATTATAGAGCCATTTCCAATGCAGCCACGAAGTTTTAGGAAATTAGAAATCAATGCATTGAATGATAATGTTTGTGAACGCAAAGGAGCTGAGCATTGGATTGCTTGGGCTCCGTTCGTTTAATAAATTAATGATCTCGATAAGCCTCACACTGAACTGAGCCCCAGCTGGTCATGCACAGCTCAGGACACTTGGCTCATTTGCAGCCCTAGTTGTAACTTCATTACCAATAATTATAGACTAAATTGTGACTTCTACAGTGCCATACCTTCGCCAGAAGCTTTGCCATCGCAGATATCAAGCTGTCAAACACGTGGGAGAATTAGCTGACCCTCTACATGCATCATTAATAGAAAAGCAGTTAAAAAACATACACAAACCGTAGATAGTGTAGATACAAAAAATAACCTATGGACCTAACTTTGAACATGACACACGTCTAGCATGTCTTGTGTCAAGGACGGCAAGATGCTTATCATGTGCAGGTCAATCCAGCAAGCCTAATTTGACGTGCTGAGTCCATTGACCTGTTATTGTCCTGTGGAGAATTGTCCCTAGACTTGCAACCTGACTAGCTACGACCCCAATGCAAACCAGAACCTATATGAACCAGATTGAGGGCCATGTGTAAAGATTCCGAGGTTCAAAACCTGGATGCATACTGGAACCACATCATACCTCCTAAGTTGCCTAAGCACTAATAACGACATCCATGATTCATCCACAAGGACGCTGATCCAAATTTCATGAAATTTTAATGAACTTATTCCAAATAATGTGATTTTTCCCAATAACTAATTATAATAGAAAACCATGTGGGGGTTCTATACTTTCAAAGGAACTATAAAACTGATCTGTACTTAACACTATAACAATAGAAACAACAGAATCCTTATAATTATCAGTTTCATTTACGCATGCTGTTCCATCAATTTTCTTTTTATTTAATCACAACATTCTGCTAAGTAATAATTCTCCAAAGAAAGGACCTTTAAATCCTACAAAAAAATTTATTCGGAAAAAATTGCAGTTGCATGTGAAGTTAATCAATCATAGCGCAGTTGATTTAAAAAATAAACATGTATTAATACACAAGGCATGGGAAACTCAAACTCTGTAATGGGGAAGATTATGGATGTAGTGTAGGAAGAGTTACCTCATCTAGTAGGTCACCAACGTTTGTTCTATCAACCACCACCATGGAATGGGCAAATCCACATGCAACACTATAGGAAGAAACAGCCCCCAGTCAGTACATTTTAAGCATGGCATATGCACACACACGTCAAATACCAACCTGATGACATGCATGCGCTCAAGAATGTCTACTTTCTTGGGAACTGCAGAAGATCTACAGAGCACAAATGAACATGAAAGTGACAACATGATAATAGTGAGAAGCTCAAAAAGGAGGACCAACTATTATTACAAGTGTATAAACTTACTTCTGTCCGTTAGGTCCGTATCCCAGCTCCCCAGACAGAGCATGGCCCCAACTTATGCATGAACTATCAGCGCCAACAAAATGGTGCATATTGCCTGAATCCATGCAACGTAAATTCCAGCCACTGTGAAAGAACAAAAAAATACATAATATTCTTTATTGTTCTACGATGTTGATAAAAATTCGAGAAATGCAAAATTATCATTTCTTTAATGTCTGCATTAAGAAAATGCCACTGTCAATGCACAGTGATGGATATAGGATGAAGGAAACCAACTACACAACTTCAGTTTCAAATGCTTCAAATTTGGAAACAACAGCAGGAATAACAAGTTCAATAAACTGAGGCCCTACAAATAACATTGAAGAAGTGGAAATAGGTTACTTATTTAATATGCTGCCCGCTTGGGCAAATAACACAGATATTAAGTTTTATACCCAGTCCACTGCTCCCAGAAACCTAGGTTGACAAGACCACAAGGGGAGTTGGCCTTCAAAAAATTGATGCACACTACCCAAATATCACAAAAAACAATGGGAAAAGAGCAGGATGTTTTTTTCCTTTACATTAGCACAAAGACCTGGCACTGCAGAATTTTATAAACTAGTTTCCATGATGTGGAGGTGATGACGCTCGTTTACCAGTTATCAGATTATATACAGTGAAATACTTAAATGATACCAATAAATATGTATAATGACCATGCTAAATAAGAAAACCACTGTGTCTTAACTTTATCTCCACTGATCATCTGCAACAGAGCTTGTCAATGATATGAAAATGGTTCTAGCTCCCAGTAAACAATATGCACCACCTTGAAAGTTCATTCACCTATTGTTTTGAAAACCCAATCCAACTAAAAAAAAAAAAGAAAACGATAAGAGAGCAGTTACAACAGCTCAACTCAACCGCAGGTAAGATATCAAATTTTCCTTCCAAAGGTCAGCTAAAAAGCACCAAGAGCAACAAAGACATTATGAAGGATCAGTGAGAACCAAAATTTACCTAGACAAAAAATAATGGATCTTCCTCAAAAAAAATTTATCCCACACTTCTCCAAATAGAGAACAGAAGTGGAGGAAGAATAAGACATTGAGAAAGCTTGGAGGAAGTTTGCCCCATAATGAAGATAGCTGACGAAAGACAGTAATATATTACTGCTTATTCGAGTCAATAATGTAGGGATGTCTTCTACTTATAGATGGGGTGACATAAGCAACTATCAGTGGCTGAAGAGAATCAATCATGAGGCACTAAATTCTTCGTTCAGGATAGACATATCATATACAGTGTCAGAAATGGTAGACCCTGGATGAAGCCAACATTTAAGGTCTGCAAAATGGTTTTAGACCTTCATAAATCTTCCAAACAATTCCACATTGCTTCCATATCTTTATTAACCCATTTAAACTTTGTGTGAGTTAATATGATACAATGACTTTAGCCTTAAAAAATTGTACAACTTGACCATCCTCAAATGACTGAAGTGACCTCAAATGACGGTTTAAAACATTGAAAAGAAGTAACCAAATACAGCAAGAATTTAGATACAGAAGATTTGTGTTGAGGAAAGAAAACATGGATAAATATATTGATAAAGAACATTGAAAAGAAGTAACCAAATACAGCGAGAATTTAGATACAGAAGATTTGTGTTGAGGAAAGAAAACATGGATAAATATATTGATAAGGAACAAGAAAAATTCTAGGCCTCCCCACTCCCTTAGGAACCTACCATCACATAATCAAGCAAAGATCAAATATTTAAGGTCCATAGCCCAAAATCCAATGTCATTCGAGTAGGAATTAAATCTTAATAGAAGACCTCATAATTAACTCAAAAGAATTTATAGGGCAATGCCATCGTCTAAAGTTATGCAACTGTGTCTTTCCCTAGCGCCTCAAACCACATGCTTTCAGGTCTTCATCGTCAACCAAGTCTGTGTAAGTCCCCCTCTTGGCTCCCATTATCTATATTCGTTGCTCATGCCATCTTGAACCTTTTGAAAATGTAACAAATTCTTAGTTTTAAAATACCATCAGAAGGAAAGAATGGGGAGCAGAAGGGCAAGGACGCCCCGGGGCGGGGGGGGCTTTTGTGGGGCATCAATATATAATGGAAAGAAAGGTTCTGAAAAGGATATTCCAATCAAAGAATCAACTCTACGTAAACCCTTTGGAGTATCAACATTACAAAGAAAATAGAATTTAAATAAATATCTACACACAAAAACTTTCCATGGTTCAATATGGCTTTGCGAAAAGCCTCTATCTAAGTATATAATGCTTTGTTCATAGCCACAACATTTAGCCATATGAACTTCAACCTAGGTGATTGTCTTTCGCAGGTGACTACCATAAATTATCCATTTGCTGCTTCTCTAAGAATTAGGTAGCATACTAGAAGATAGATCTAGTTAAAAGATACGAGGATGTAATCAGCAATCACGTGGTAGTCCCCTAGATTCAACGCTAAAGGGTTGCTGCCTAACAATGCCCTATATCTCTAAGAAGCTGGGAACAAACTCTAGAACTGGCATTAGCTATCTCTATCTAATTGACACATGCTCATAAACTTTTCCCCTACTTTACGTTGGTCCCTGCACCAAGTTTCAAGAAGAGGAAGAAGATTTCAAAATTACCTTTATAGAACCTGGAGAAACGACTGGTGTCACTACCACATTATTTAAGTTCTACAATATTCCAATAAAGCATCAGCAACTAAATATCACATGAACTCAAAACTAGCCACAACACTTGAATGAATAGAATGGCTAGTCAAGAAGGTATATAAGTGCAAAAGAAATTAATAATTGCAGCCATCAACAAACATAACAAGACAAACTAATCAAGTAAACATCAGATAACAACTACCGCCATAAAGTTGCATCTAACTGGTACAACAAAGGCTAAAGCATACCACCAATTCATTACTATGGATTCTTTAGAAAACATAAAAGAACACTATGGCAGAAGTAACACAACCAAAGTCGAGCAGAACCTTAAATCCAAAAGAGGTTTAGGGTACATCCAGTCATCACCCTTGTTCTTTATTTTTCCCCACATATACAACTGTCCTCCACCTGGAAAATAGAGAAACTGATACTCAACACCAAAATTTTAAAGCAAGCTGTGTCAAGTAATGCATAATCAGGATACCACCACGACAACACATTCCCCCCCACACGCGAAAAAATAAATAAATAAAACTAAACAAAATGAAGGGAACAAAAAAAGAGGAAAAGGAGAGAAAATAGTAGCTATTATAATGAGGATTAACAGAAATAATAATAGTGAAGCAACATCACAGTCCAAAAATGAGCTGTTTTATTAACACATTACACAATCATGAGGATAGCTTCTCAAGCCGCCATCCAAGAAGGCCACTTGAGTAGGAGCCTTCATACGCAAAATCCCCTTCCCAGGAAAGGTCATATCTCCTTTCCAACATGGCACCAATAGAAAAAGGAATCGGATAATACACCTTTTGAAGGCGCCATCCAAGCCAAAATTTTGAATATACTCTCAGTCAATTCAACCTCCCAATCTTGCAAAGAAACTTCCTTCAGGGTGGGATAGGAGATAAATTAAAATATCATTTGATGGATTACGACACAGTCTATACCCCTCTTACGGAGGTCGGTTTGGGGATTCGGAGGCTAAAATTTTCAATCAAGGTCTCTTAGGGACCATGGTTTTAGAGATATGCTTGTTGAGCACAATAGACTTTGGAGAGGGTGGTGAAGTTGAAACATGAATCGACGGCAGGGAATTGATCTTCTGTGGAGGTTACTATACCTTGTCATATGAGGCTTTGGAAAGGTATTCGGACCAGGTGGAAAGATTTTTGAGTCAGAATCGTTTTGATTGTTGCGAATGGTGAGAAGGCTCACTTTTGAAGTCATCTTTCAGGTGGGGAGGAGAAGCTAGAGGAGCCTTTTCCTGGTCTTGCTCATTTTAACAGGAGACCTGCCATTAAGGAACCTTAGGCTCTGTTTGGCGCCGGTCTTGGTTGCAGTTTCGGTTTCATTTTTCGTGTTTTTGGAACCAAAAAATCTGGGGACTACTCATTTCTCTTACTCTCGAAAACAAAAAAGTGAGACCATCAAAAACACCATCATTTTCATATGAAAACGGTTCCGAAAACTCAAAAAACACCTTTTTAATGGTTTCCAAAACTATGGTGTTTTCTAAAAAATTTCCAGAAAACAAGTTCCGGAACCAACTTACCAAACACGGTTCCAATAAAAACAATTTCCGGAACCCATCTGCCAAACGCGGTTCCGTTGAATTTTAGAAAACAAAAACCGAAACCGTAACCAAACGGAGCCAAGTATCTTAGAAAATAAGGTTCTGAAGTTTTTCTTGGATATTGCCTTTCATCGAGAGTTTGAGAGATGGAGCTGGTGGATCTCCTTGCTATCATTGATGCTATTCTTCATAGAAAAAAGGGAGAGTATGTTTTGCAGAAGTTTTGAGGTGAAATATTTTTATTTAGTCTTCCTTGGAAAGGGGTTTGAGTGTCCAATGCTCCATCAAAGGTTGCACTTTCAGTGTAAACGATGATACATGACAAGGTCCTTACCATTGATAACTTGATTAAGAGGTAAAAAATACATCTTAATTGGTGTTGTATGTGAGTGGAATCCATCAATCATCTCCTTATTCATTGGATGGAAGCTAAAAAGTTTTTGAGTCTTTGGTTCTTAAATCTGTTTTGTTTAGAGTGGTGTTCCCTAGGAATATAATGGGTTTTATCCCATCTTGGAGGGGACTACAGGAGCAAAGAGAAGAAGAAAGGTATGATTTTTGGTACTTTTGGCTTTGATGCAAATTATTGAGCAAGAGTGTAACCAAAGGACTTCTGATGTGGTGGAAGAACCTGTTTTCAAATTGAAGAGTAAAATTTTATGTCTTTTGTGTAGTTAGTGCTCGGATAGAGTGGACTCGTCCTTGAACCACATTTGAGATTTTGTAGTCTTTTTTTGAGCGAAGATCCAATCTATAGATGGTATAGGTCATTTGTTTTGATTCCCTTATGGTGTACACAGGTGGCATAATATATATATATATGTGTGTGTGTGTGTGTATATGCCAATATATAATAAAAAATTTGTCATAGGTGTAAGAATGTCTAGGGTTGTGTGATTGGTCATCAACAGTAACAAATCACATTAATTGTCATTGATAAAGCCCTAGAGAGAACTAAGGTGAAGAACGAAGCAATCCAAGCCATATGGGGGTAATATGTAGGGTTTGTAAAAGCATCTTTGAAGAGTCTCAAGAGATAAGGATAGAGCCCAATCAAAGATATGAATAAAGGTTCTCTTCCAGAATCCTTTCCCTATAGGCAAGGGAAACTAGGCTTCTAGATCATAGGTGTAAGAAGGTCTAGGGTCGTGTGATTGGTCATCAACAGCCACAAATCACGTTAATTGACACTGATAGAGCTCTCAAGAGAACTAAGGTGAAGAACGAAGCAATCCAAGCCATATGGGGAAAATATGTAGGGGATGTAAAAGTATATCTGAAGAGATAAGGATAGAGCCCAATCAAAGATAGTAATAAAGGTTCTCTTCTAGAGTCCATTCCCTATAGACAAGGGAAACTAATAGATCCAGTACAAGACTCCAAAGTTCCTGCAATACCTGCCTCAAGTCGTTTGACATGCCTCGATTTGCCTCTCAGGAGAGGCGGAGTCAAGCAGTTGGATGACTCACACAGTGAGGTTGATTCAAGCAGACACAAAGTCTTGTTTTGTCCCCCTTTCGTTCACTGGGCCCAACACATTCAATGTGATAGAACGTGTATTATCAAAATAGGTCTCACACATGAGGCCTACTGTAAGATCACCAAGTGGAGATGGTCATGTGGACATATAAATCACAAGTTGATGTGGCATACACGAGGCAATGGGGTATCTACAATATGTGGAACTTTCTTTGATATATATCCTTTGGTTCTCAAAAAATTCTCTCAGACTTTTTCTTCTCAAGCTTACACAAAAATTAATAATTAAATTTTTATTCCCTTCTTTTCTCTCCTTTTAATTTTCATCCCCCCCCCCCCCCCCCCCCCCCCCCCCCCCCCCCCCCCCCTTCTCTTTTTTTTTTTTCTCTTTCTCACCTACCAAACATACCATTAAGAATAATATGGGGAACACCAAAAAACAGGTTGCCTAATACATTTGCATAGAAATAGTTCACACAAAGCCAATATTTACAAACATCATCATTTGAACTTAACAAGCACTGAAAGATAGTAGTGGAAGGAATGATAAACAAAACAAACAAAGCACTGGCTTTCAATAGTATGATCCAACAAGGTCTGCCAAATCAATGAAGGAGCAACAAACCCTACCAGCAGTACACGAAGAGTTAACAGAACCAGCTGAAATCACAGCATCAGGAGGTAGAACATTGTGCTTTGTGAAAACATCAACACGACGTGGAACCCACTCATCCTTCTGCTCTCTATGTCCAAGCCTATAATCAAAACTCAAGTAGTAAGAAGAAGAACATGGAAGCAATTAGACACCAAGAGAACTCAAGTTTCATATCCAGCATCTGAATGATTTGGCATTCCTCGTAAGTGTTAGTCAAAAGCATGCCAACAGAGTAGCAAACTTTTGAAACCTAAAGAAAAAGCTACCAACCTTCCATAACCGCCAAAGCCCCACCTGGAAAAATGTAACCCAGAAAAATAATCACTCACTCTTCGTATCATAAACCATGAGAGAAAGATAAAAAAAAAAAACAAAAATAAAACAAAAGTGAACAAATGAACTGCAGGAAAACTTACGTGTAAACAAAGCCATTTGAATCCACAGCAACTGGATGCCCAAAACACATAAAAGACACTGGCAAATAAGACTTGTAAAGAAAGTAAGAGGGTGATTGAGAGAAATGATAAATAGGTCTAAGGCAAAACCTGTATGATTCATTCCACAAGCAACTTTCACTATAGTTTGTCCAGCAACGGAAGCTAATGCTTTAGGGTGTGGTTGGGCTTCATAAGCAAGCCTTACCGAGCTATTTTTAGTATTGTACTGCAATGAGTCAAACTTGCTATGAATATTCAAACCAAGAACAAATTAAGTTCATGAGCATGCGCGCACACGTGGCCACATCCGCACACACATTATTTACATGTTTATATGAACATACATACATTATAACTATAATTACAATGTCAGTCATACCCTTGCTCACATGAAAATAATAAAAACATACATACAGATTTGGATTTTGGATTTTGTATGCACATACACTTCCTTATTTCTTAATTTTTTTATTTTATTTTATTTTATACCATCCAGCCCTCATAGCAAGCATTCAAAAAGTAGACATTAGTCAACAGGATTATGCATCCACTTGATCTCACCTGGTTTAGGGATGCATAAATGTATCCAACGTTCTTTGCTTCTCAGATGTGCAGAAAGAATGTGAAGTGTACCATGCACTAAGACCACTAGACCTCTAGAATCAATCCTCATTAAATAAAACCTCTTACACTATGATGTCCAAGGGCAGATGTTAAATCCTTGTGTTCAATATATCATTAAATTGTACATATTAAGCCTATTAATGAGACTATAATCACAAGGATCATGCATTCAGGATTCCATGTCTGAATCTAACACTAATGGTATATGTCTGATTCAGCATTTCATGTCCAATGGTATACATGTAGCATTAAGGATAAAAACTAAAAGGATCATATTTCTTCAAGATACCTCATTGTCTGCTCCATGCCCAAGTTGACCATATTGTGGAAGACCAGCAGTCCTAGAAACCAAGAAACCATGGACATATCAGTAGTAAGCAGAGTAAGAAAACTTCAGAAAAACAACATCAAGAACTCCAAAACATGTGAAGTAAGAAGTAGGAACAGAAATCCACAAACCATACAGTATAGAAGCTCCTTCAACAGAAGTTAACCACACCGAAAAATCAGCCCCACAAGCAGCATTTTTTACTTCAGAAACAATGCAGCGTACAGGAGATGATTCAATTTCTACCAAAAAAAAAGAAGGATACAGTCCAGAATGTCATTTGACGTATAACGCAATTTAATGCATAATACCCATCAAAATAAATAGGTTAAACCAAAAAAGATGAATCTTAGCACAATAGAGTCCCCAAACTTCTATTGCCACCTAAATTCAATATTAAAATGGCTCAGCGTAAATGAATTTTCCTCCCATTTTTGGAGCTCTTTAATAAATTGTTTTTATTTATCCAAAAACAAAAGCAAGATTACAAGATGCAAAACCAGCTGTGAGGGGAAAAATAAATTTGGAATGTTTTCATGAAAAGGAACAAGTTTATCTTTCAACTCTACGTTTAAAATGCTGTTTCAGCTGAGTCCAAGAACTGCAGCACTTCCCCCATCCCCCAACACCCCACCCGCACATGCACAAAAAAAGCCAAAGAGAAAAGGCTACAAACCAGTGGGTACAATTGCAGAATCTCAAGTCTTTCAAAACTCAACTCAGAAGGAATAATACCAACTCCGTATACTTCAAAGCTACTGATAGGACTTTTATTCTCTTGACAAATTCTGTGAACAAAACTTTTGTAGTGTCACTTCAATTGATCTTTCATGTGATTGAGTTTTAAGGGCTTGAGTGATATGCAGTTGATAGGATTGGGTGTTCAATCAAATGCTAAGGAGTGTTTGAACAACCCGCTCAACAGTTTCTGGGCTGAAAATCACATTCCAGCAGCTCTCACTACCCTGGCACTACTTGTCGCCGCAGTGAAAACTGAACCATTTTTTGGTGAAAATTCCAGAGACCCACGTTACCTTGGTGCTACCGTCTCACCGTAGCGAGAATTGACAAGTGGCTCATAAAGATTTCTAGAGAGCCACACTACCTTGAAGCTACCGTCTCGCCGCGGCAAGAAACAGCAAGTGGTTCATAAAGGGTTCCCGAGAGGCTCATTGCCTTGGCGCTGCGGTTTCACCGTGGCGACCATCAACAGATTGATTAGGAAACTTTCTTAATTGGCTACTTTTGCTCTTCAACTTCTATATAAGGCTAAGTCCAATTTGTAAAGGGTTAAGAGAGCTAGAAACATATTATCTACAACGTTGAGAGCTCTAAAGAAACCCTAGCAGCCTATGCTTTCTCCTTAGCAAGACGAAGAACTTCAAACCTTCAATCAAACAAAGATTAGTCTTGGTGAAGGATCATGGTGAAGCATCAAGACGGGGTGATTTGTGACGCGGTGATCCTTGCGGTTCAAGCACAGGAAAACAGTGAGTTGCGATGTATGCAAGCAAGATCAATTCAACTTAGATTCGTGAGTTTCGAATTGGTACAGTTGTAAATTGTTCTTGTGAACTGTTCGATTGATCATAGTGCTTGAAGATTGGGCTAGACAAGGTCCCGTGGTTTTTTCCCGATTTGAATTTCTATGTAAAGATCGTGTATCTATTGTGTGATTGGTTTATTATTCATGCATGCGATTTAGTCTAGTGTGTGATTGATTAGCTTAGTTAATTAGTATTAATCAAGCACATCTCCAAGTGATCATAAATCCATGCAGTTCAAAATTTTCAACCACATGTGGTCTTCATAAAAAAGCAATAATAAACCCATTTGAAATAAATTCTAAATGCCAAAAGCATAAAAGAGTAAGTTCTATAAATGCATGTACGAAGAATAATACAAGGAAGATATTGATCAATCAAGGCTCAAAGCTAGCAGCCTTGTAAAATAGTTCATCAATGTCAGCAACACTTCCATCTAAGTAATAATTATTCCTAGTGCAACCACTCCCTCTAGAGTAACATATTCTTTCATTAATGTCAGCAACACTTCCAATTAAGTAATAATTATTCCAAGTGCAACCACCCCCTCTCGAGTTACATATTCTTTCATCAATGTCAGGAACTATATTGTAAGATGTCTCCCAACCAAACCTTAAAGAAAAAACCCACCATTCTTTAATGAACCTGAGCCTAGCTGCCCATGTTTATTCCAGCCAAAGGAGAAAGAGAGTCTATCTTTAGTTACCACCACAGTATGGCTCCTTCCAGCGCCTGCACTGATGATTGTATGCCTGGAAAGGAACAAAGAATAATAAAAAAGGGAACGAAAAAGCATAACTCATGTCCAAGACCCGTAACAAAGAATCCACTAAAATGTCATGAATACAAGTAATTTCAATACTACCATCAGCCTTATAGGCCAAGTGGTAGCAGGTTAATCTCTCAATCATAATATCAGGGACTCAAATCCCCTTGTCCTGCCTTGCAATAAATGAATACTAATGAATCATGATCCAATCAAAAGACAAAGTCAACGTAGTGATTTCTCTAAGGAGACCAAGAGTCTTTAACATAGATGCATATACACACACATCAATGCTTATGCATACCATAATACTTGGAACAATATGTTTCAGTTCCCAATTCCCTCCTCTCCACTCTCTTAAACCCCAGCAAACTTGCTTTTCCTCTCCTGCACAGACCCAAAACAGGATACCAACAGCATGTTCCAAACAAGATTTTCCTCCGCAAGATTTCCGGTATCTCTAAAATAGATTTTGACATCACCCCAAGTCACAACAAATACAGAGAATAATAGAATCATAACTTCCTCATAGCACCATAATGGAATAACAATTGATTAACCATTTCCGCATATGCCATGCAAGAATCTGATCGTGTGACCTTTGATTTAGCACACTCCTCCCGCCCATTCTAAATGCTTTTTCAAGATCCCTTCTCCATGGAATCTGTGTCTCCTCACCACCACACCTCTGTGGATCTATGTCCCCAATCGCTCATTACAACTGAATGGTCTTGTTCATATGTACAATCCACATTTATCAAGAAAAAATAACTGTCAAAGACTTGAGCTAGATCATTCGACACAAATTCCCATCTATTTTGATCCTAGTTATTAAGTCATACAACCCGCATTCACCATTTTAAACCCCGAAACTCTAGCTGCAGAAGTTAACTATAAATGACCTCTTCCCAGATGAACTGTAGGGCCTATACCGAAAGATGTGAGTCATGTGACCAACCGGAAGATTGGGAACTCAGCTGAACTTTTAATTTGCAATCACTGAATGCAGATTGACGTGAGACCACTTTCTCGTACTAAACCCACCAGATGTGCATGGTGGAGCTTAAACTAAATCCCGGAATACTTTTGCAACGTTAAAAGAGCCTTTTCCCAGACCAAATTAATAGAAGAGCTACTGCAAATGCTATCACAGCACCCACTAAACAAAATTCCTTCAAGAACCTATACCTGTGAGTTCCCTTGAAGGATTATAACAGAAAAACTAAACTTTCACACAAAACACGAAACAGAAAATAGAATCACAATTAAGACGAGAACTTCTCTCACCATTTTCCTAGAAAATGTAAGAGATACAATAAAAATAGAACCATGCTAAGAAAAATTCACTTCCGATGACAGAGAAACGCAACATACTTTGATAGTTCGGAAACAACTGTTGGTCTGTCACGCTGAATTGTATCTCCGTGGCCTAGTTGCCCCCTCTGGACACACCAAAGTTCATAAGCAGAAGATTATAAAGCAGAAAGCAAAAACCTAAGTCTAAGTAATTAGTTTCATAGTTAAAACTAATCATGCCTCGTTGCGCCCCCAAGTATAGCAACGTCCTTCAACATCCAACGCCACACAGTGACAAGACGCTACACAGAACATTAAAACAAAAATAATGAGCCCCACATTTCCTTTAACAGTAAAAATGAACCAGATGCTACATTTCTTTTAATGGTAAACCACCGACTCTATACAAAGAAAAAGAACAACAAAGATTCGAACAGAGAGCAGCGAGAGAGTTACCGCAACCCGACACGACCAAACGAACGTCCACACCAACGAGCGGCCGGAGTCGAGTTGGAGAGACCAAGTTCCCTTCAGTGGATGTCTTGCGGCGGCCAATGGCCTCCCAACAAGTGACGCCACAGAACAACAGCTCTCCACCCTTCACCGCCTCCTCCTGCTCAACCTTTCTCTCCAACTCCAGCTTCGACATCTCCGGCCAACTCCGACAAACCAGCCGTCGAAATATTCAAAAAAAGTAACAAAAACTACCGACAGTAACGGCTAGTTAGCCGGAATCGACGGCAAGGGCTTTTGCCCTAGATCAGAGAACAAAGGCGAAATATTTTACGGAAATAATTGCGGAGTGGAAATGGAGGCAGAGATTTTTTTTGTTGCACATTGCTTTTGTTTCCGTATTTTTTGAATTTCATTTTCTTCTCCATGGTAGGTAGTCGCTATCATTAGATTTTCTTTCTTTTTTGCTAGTAAAGGTTTACTGCTTTCCCGCGGGCTTTTAAGACCAAAATATTTTGTTACAGCATCTCTAACTCAAAATTTTTAAATTTATTTTTATTTTAATATTTTTTTAAATTTAAAGTTTATAAATTCTATTTTTTACATTATTATTCTAATTTTTTTAACCATTATTTTACTATTTATTCTTTAAATTATTATTTTTATATAAAATCACATATTATGCTATTATTTTATTCAAAATATAATTATTTATTACTATATTTTAATTTAAATTAAATAATAAATTGTAAATTAAATTATATTAAAAAAATTTAAAAAATAAAAAAATCATTAAAAACTAATGAAATACATTTAACATAAATTAAAGTACAATAAAAAAATAAGAAAAATACATTAAACAAGACTTGAGAAATTAAAATTATAAGCACTAATAAGGTTATTTTCAATGTAATCGTTTTGTTATTATTGAAGTTGAAATTATTTTATATTTTTAATGGATGTCGAAACTTTAATTGTCATTGGAATATGGTATTGATAGGTTGATTAATTCTTAAATATGCAAAAAAAAAATTCAAAATGAAAAGGTGGAGAAGTAAGATAAAATAAAATAAAAAATTATTGATTTCATATATTAAATTGATTTTAGTATAATTAAATAATCAGAAAAATAAAAATAAATTATTAATTTCATATATAAATAATAATTTCAAGACTAATAAAATAATTAAAATATAAATAATTTATTTATTTCACATATAAAAAATCTCAAATTAAATAAATATTTAATAAAGTAAAAACATCAATGAATTAATTGAAAATTTTAAATTAAATAGTTATTAAAATATTAGTAAATAAAAATAAAGAATCAATAATGCATTATTTATGCCTAAAATAATAATTAGTATAAGGATATCACATAATTAGTGTTTTGGGCTCATGTGAATAGTGAAATGAATTGGGCTTCAAATTTTTTTGAAGACCTTCAAATTTGAAAGCTTCAAATAAAGGCCACCTTTATTTCTTTAAATTTTTTAAGAAATGAATGTGGGTTGGAAGAGCAAATTTGTAACTCACCTACAAATTTAAAGATTTGAAGGTGGGTTAGAGATGCTCTAGCCGGTGAACCTATCAACTTTCACATTTTTTTATTAATTGAGCGCATTACCCTGTTTTATTTGACGTAAATATTTTATAATAAAAAATTATTTTACACAAAAGATTTACTCAAAACAATTTGATTTTATTATTACATTTTGGTGTTTGGTACTATTTGAAAATTATTTTTAAAAATAAGATTTTATATAATACTATTCTATTATGGGGGCAATAATGGCAATGACGACATGCGTTTATAGCAGTGGTGGCGGTGCGTGGTGATGGTTGTTGGAGTGCTACGGAGGTAAGTGTTGGTGACGGAGGGTAACAAGGTGAAAGTGGCGTGCGGCAACGACAGTGCGTGGTGATGGTTGTTAGAGGGCAACGGTGATACGTGTTGGTGACGGAGGGTAACAAGGTAATAGTGGTGTGCAACAGTGGCAACATGTGGTGGTGGTGGTGGTGGTGCATGGTGGTAGGTGGTAGGTGGTAGGTGGTAGGTGGCAGTGTCAGTGATGGTAGTAGGTGGTGGGGATGAGTAGCAGCACCGGTGGTGATGGGTGACGTTAGAGACTGCGAAATAGTTAAAGTAAACCTTTTATACTTTAGGTCAAAGTGTGATAATGTAGATCTTGTATGACTTTGTTTTTTAAACTAACAGATAGTACACATGCTATAGTAACATAGGCTGTCAATTAATTTTTTTGCCACACAAGTGGAAAAATAAAAATTATTACACTTGGCACCATTGAATCTCAATTTGGTTCCACATTGAGCATTTTTTATTAGCTAATTGCCTGTTTAGAACTTGAAAAAATAAAGAAAAGAGAAGGGAAGATAAAATATTGTTTACTATCATTTCCTAGTTTTATTTTCCAAATAAAATTAAAGGAAAGTGTAGGAAAAGAATAGAGAGAAAGAGAGATTGATTTAAAAATTTTATCATTTTTCGCTTCCCTTTTTCTTCATTTTCTCTTTTCTTTCATTTGCCTTCCTTTGTATTTTCTTCCCTCTCCCAAGTTTCAAACAGGCTGTAAATAAACAGTAACTAATGAAAGATCTACATTTTAACTTTTTTTTTTTTTTTTTGTAAGCGATTAGCTTGAGTTATAATTAAAAAATAAGAAACCAAAATGACATTAATTGTAAAATGAAAGGGTGCTAAGTAGGGTTGCACGGAATAACCGAATCAACTCGGCCTCAATAAGTTAGTTGGGTTCAGGTCTTTCATAAGTTCAGTTCAATTCGGTTCTGGATAAAAAAAATATATCAAACCAATAAATTCGGTTTGATTATTAGGTTTGCAATTTATGGACCCGAACTGAACCGACCCAACCCAAAAGTTTTTGCCTAGACCAAATATGTTTTTAAACTCAATTACCAAATCTATGTGATTCCAAACTTATTTACCAAACTCAAATCATTCGAGAAATTGTGTATTGAAAACACAACTTGAGGCTTGAAACTGTGTCTTCAAAACATGACTTCAAGCCTAAAGTCGTATTTTCAAAACACTTCTATTGTTTAAAGTTTGTCCCAAATTTTTATAGAAGTTGTGTCACGTCCACTCCAAAGCAGGTGTCATTAACACTGTCTTATGGTGAATATGATCACACATGTCACTAACCTATAAGTGAAATCTCATGACAATCCCAAAGATATAAATTTTATAGAAATAAACAACATCATTATATATACCATCTCATAATTCACCATACATCATAAAAAGACTACTAAATTAAATCCATAATAATTACAAACCAACAACAAATAAACTCCAAATATCGTCATCTCGTATACAATATAATCAAGTACCATCGACACATCAATAAGAGCTTCTCGAAACTCTCAACTTGACATAAACCATAAGGACAAAAGCCACTACGGTCACAACGACAACTACAGTGAACTGATACTTCATCTCAATCTTACTTGCCAAAACAAACTGTGTGGGTGTGAGTTATATGTCAACGTGCTTACAAAGATAATCAATATTCATAAAGAATAAATGGTAAATGAGCATTGTATAATCCACCAATAGATAAACCACTACCGATGAAATATAATGTCTTGTGTGATGTAATATATATACACCACAAATGTGTGCGCGATTTAGATAATATTGGCCCAATATATCAATGACTTGTTATCAAGAAATATCTACCGTAACACCCTTTAAGTTAGTTTACTGTGATTAAACCTTAAGTTGGTCCCACGTGACCGAACTTTCTTTCATGCAATGCAAGTTATGCACACATTATGTATTGTATGCAATATCACTTCATAAACCACCAATCATCATCAGTATAGATAATAACATATTCTATACAATATGAGAAAGAATATCTTCAACTCCCCACAATTAATACCAATATCCATAATAAGATATTTATTCAATACAAAAAAGAATATCTTATATCTCCACATGTTACCGTCTTACGAATATAGCTAAGTCACTTCTTTGGTTGAATCGAAGTGCTTTGATCCGTTTCTGAACCTATTATCCAAAGCCACCTCAAGCTTGATGAAATAGATGCTATAATTCATAACCAATGTATAATAATAGCTTATATTCCTTAAACATGTGATTTAGAACATCAATGATGCATTAGAACTCAATAGTATATTAAACCTTTCTCTAATGCAATACAATGTCAATTTTAAACTACAATATCTCACAATTTACAAAGAGTTAAAGTACAAAATTTAATCAATAGAAAGGTCTGTGAGTTTATTTTTCAATGTTTCAAACAGTGCGCTATTTCAAGTTTTCTAAAGTGAGATATGACAATTTTACTAAAGTGCATCGAAGTTATGGCCAGAAAACAGGCCACTAGGCGCCCCTTGGAGCCCACTGCACCACTAGGTGCCCTCCAGGTGCGCCAGTGCGCCCCTCTTCCTTCGAGGTCTGAAAATGGAGTTTCAAACATGGTTTTAAGTCTGCTTTACAACCCTAACTCAATTTCTAAGTCTTCTAATGCCTAAAATGAAGTTATAAAGTCTCCAACAAGACTTCAAAACATGAACACAAGCAAAACATGAAAAATTCATGAGGAATCCCAAGTCTTCAAGTTGAATCTCAAGTTTCTTGTATTTAATTCTCACATATAAGGCATAAAAGATCTCCTATGTGCAACAATTCATAGGAATGCATACAAACAAACTTAAGTTTTGAGATTCCTCACCTCAATCAATAGCACGCAACTTTTTCCCTTCAATTCCTTTATTCTTTTATTCTTTCCCTTTCTTTTCCTTTTCTTTTTGCTCTTACTTTCTTTCTCACCAAACATTTTTCTCTGCATAAGCTCCTCTTTCCTTTGCTTTCAAGCCAACAATAGAAAGAAAGTATATCTATAATGTCACATGCCACACACACACACACGCATGCTAGCAAATAATATGAAGCACACAAGTGATGCACACACCTCATTTAAGCTTATGCACAAACCTAGGTGTCATATCTCCACACCTCCTTGTTTCACTAATTCAACCATAATTTACATAATTAACATAATTAAACATGTTTTATGCTAATTAATCATTATTAACCTTAAGCTAAGCATGATGATTAATTAAGCTAATTAATTAATGATTAAGCCCATTAATCATGCTAAAAATATATGATAATCCTCCAATGACATGCTCTCATTAAAACATGCTAATTAGGATCCTCAATTAGTTTAATTACACACTAGAATGTATGAAATTAAGCTAAACATGATATTAAGTAAGTTAGGGTTTTACAAGTTGTGCCTTCAAAACACAATTTCAGACTTGAAGTCGTGTTTTGAAAATACAACTTCAAGCCTAAAGTTGTGTTTTCAAATCACAACTTCTCATGCGACTTTGGTTTGATAAATAAGGTTAGAATTATTTGGACTTGGTAATTAAGTTTAGAAACAACCCTGGTTTAGGCAAAAACTCTCCAAACCAACCCAACCCAACCCGAGAACCGAATCAAGACCTGATCTATTTATGCAATAAAGTATGTATAAATTACATATATGTCTTTAAACTATTGTTATTTGTATTTCATTATTGTTAATATGTGTTTACATAGTGTTATTTAATTATTTTTTAAAAATTTAGGATACAAGGTTATTCTTTTTATTTTTAAATAAAGAAATTAGATTTCACATCAAAAAAATGGAGAATACAATGCTTGTTTGTTTTTAAACTCTTGTTATTTGTACTTAATTATTGCTAATAAGTGTTTACATAATGTTATTTAATTATTTTAAAAAAATGGAGGATACAAGATTATTATTATTATTAAACAAAGAAAATACGTTTCACATTAAAAAAATGGACTCGGCCTGGCCCAACCCGAGTTAGACTCTGAACTTACCTGAGGCATGGAATCGAACCAAACAACCCGAACCAACTCAGGGTCGCTTTAGTTCAGTTCCATGAGAAGACAGGTTCAATTTCGGTCCAAAATTTTAAAACCAATCAAGCTCGAATAGGTTATGGGTTTAGCATATACCCGACTCAACCAAACTTGACCCAACCCGACTCATGCACACCTCTAATGCTAAGTATAATTAGCTTATATATATTTTTAAATGATAGGCATGGGCGCAATGGTAAGTTAGTTGTATTGTATTTTGGAACATGAATATTATCGTTTCAAAACACTAATGAAGACTTGTATTTATGATTGAAAGAGTTTCAAATATTTCCTTTTAACACAATCTATAAAGAAGGTTACCCCTTTGAGTGTTTTTTTGTTGGTTTGTTAGAAGGGATTACAAGAAGGGTTGAAGCTGGGAAAGAAATCTGGGGGGAGGGGGGTTCGAACTCCTGACCTCCTTAACGGAGGCCAAAAATTCCGGCGAACTAAGCTAGCCCCAGCCCCGTTGGTTGTTACCCTATTAAGTTGATTCCTTTGTGTAGATGTGTTTGCGTTTTCCCTTTTCAAACTCACAAGAAATGTGTGTTGGCTTTTGGTTTTTTAGGAGAGAGTGAGAGAGAAACACAAACACATTGGACATATTGCATGAAAAACATAGATTTGAAATATATGTAATAGAAGTGGTGGCACATGTGCACTCATAACTGCCATTAAATTGACTAACTCTGTACAAGGTATGAGTGTTTTGAAAAACTATAATTGTGACAGGCTTAAAAAATATTTAAGTAAATGGGTTTTACCAAACTCTCAAGTATTTCATTTATAATAGTACTAGATTAGATGTCGTGGCGCACACAATGTGTGTGTCCATAACTCCTACTAATCCTATTAACTTAATACATTAACAGGGTGTAAGTATTTTAAAAAATTTCAATTATAACAGACTTCAAAAAAGCTTTAGCAAACCGGCTTCACCATACGAAAGTATTAACTTTATAATAGTATAAGTACTAAAAGTGTTGGCACACATGATGTGTGCACTTATGACTCCCATTAGCTCATCAACTTTCACTAACTCCATACACTAACTTTATTATGATGTACCAAAAAAACAAGAGTCTATACACTAAGAGCCAGGCGTGAGTGTTTTAAGAAACAATAATTGTGACGGACTTCCAAAAATAGTTTAGTAAATAGGTTTCACCAAACTCTTAAGTAGAGCCAACACCGAGTTTGGTGAAGCTAAAGCCTATCACGATCGCGGAGTTAGTGGATTAGGAAAGTTGAGTCAGCGACTATGAAATAGGGGTGACCATGGGCTTGTGAGCTTGATAGGCTCTCCTAAGTCCGTTCATAAATTATAAGGTTTGAAATATTTTTTTAGGTCCAATTAGCTAAATGGACGAACTTAAAATTATTTTTAAAACTTGAACCGGGCAAAAAAAAAAATCTATATAATTTTTATATTTTAATATTATATATATGTAATTAAATTTTATACTATTTAATATTACTTATAAAAATTTTTTATATTAAATAAATTTTATATTAAACGAGCTAGCTTAAAATATAATTTTTTAAATTGAATAAGCTTAAATTTGATTTTGAGGCTGATAAATATTTTTTGTGTAGACGCCCAATGTCCCCCAATCTATAAAACTTGTTTACAGAAGTCTTTTTAAAGCCCGTGACAATTCAGTTTTACCCATGCCTGTTAGAGTAGGGAGTTAGTAGGCGTCGTGGGCGCACAGTGCGACCATTTCTAGGGCTGCATTTAATACGGCTTATGAGTTAGATTTTTTTATAAACTTATAAATAAAAAAGTCAATAAAAATTAATTTTTTTATTTTTATTTTTTTTATTTTTTTATCTAAACTTATATAAAAAAAGTAAAAAAATAAAAAATTTGACTATTTTACTAACAAACTTAAAAAAAATTTAACTTTTAAACTCTATCAAACGAATACTGGATATACAGATTTGAAAATTGAATCTCGCTTGTGATCGCGCTTCCGTCAACAGTCAGTTGCTTTATCACGGTAGCTCTCAACACGAAATCCTGACCGTACGATCAAACTCGCTTTCTCTAATCGTTGATCACAGAACCCTAGCTAAAGAATATAAAGACGATGCATCTGTTAGGCCAAAATGTAAAACCCTAGGGCAAGCTCATGGTTCGCCGTCTTCTTATTCCCTCAATCAACAGGCGAATTCCGAGGCGATGTGAGCATCTCATGTTATTCACCTTTGAAATCTCTACCCTTCTATTTGTTATTTTTCTTTTCTGTTTGTTTCCTGCGGAAACTGGTGGGAAAAAGGGAGCTACTCTCCTTCCTTGGCCTCGAGCCCCAGCATTCTCGCTGAAATGGAAACGATTCGATGTACAATATTTAGTTTCGATTTCATCAATTTTTTGTTACGAACCAATGGAATGGGGGCTTGGATATGTGTATATTTGTGTGCCAAGACATTCAGGAGGCCAAATGATGAGTTTTACTGAGTTGAATACTCATACTTTTTACGTGGGTATTATGATTCTCACTCGAATAGGAAGATCTGATGCCTCAGCTAATGTTGCCTGCTAAGTTTTTATTTTCTCTCTTTCTTTCTTGATTTTTACTTCCTATTTTGCATGTTATGTTTTTTTTTTTTCCTCTGTTTTCTTCTTCAAATTGTTTCTTGTGGCATGTGTATGTGGATGAGGAGAAACTTGAATTCTACAGTTATCCCTGTCTGATTGATTCAGTGCGGTGCTGAAACCTCTGTAGTCTGACACTATTGCATTGCCATTTTGAGATGTTTGACCTCCTCATTCAATGATATGTATACTAGTCTGTTTTTGGGTAGCAAAACATTTATTTTCTCGAGCTAATGTTGAAACAAATCACTGTGGATTTGCTTTGTTCTTGAAGTAGGAACTATGGTGTTGTTATTCTTTTCCTCCTTTTTGTTCCAATTTTCCATGTTATGAACCTGCAGCTAGCCAATGATGACAACTTGTTATGTGACCGAAATGCAAGTTTTTAATATTTGCTATGGTGTTGAAATTCTTGAACTAGGACGGTCTGAGGCTTTGCGGTTTGCTCTTTCTTTGTATCCTGACATATTTCAGATTGAACCAAAACCTGTTATGTTCATTTGTATCTCTGTGTATATTTGTCTTTATTGATTTAATTAAGCAAACATGCAACGTCTGAAATTGACTTTCAAACTTTTGATTTTCTCCTAGAAAAAGCCTCATATTTGTCATTGAAATGAAATATATACTACCATTGGTGCCCCTTTCTTCTCTAAAATCTTTAGTTTCTTATTTTTGTTCCTTATGTATAGTGTAGCAGTGTTTGTGAATGATGAAAGCAAAAAACATCACAGTTATCCCTGTCTGATATATTTGTGCTGACCTTTTGTGATCTGACACCTCTGAAGTCTGACACTATTGCATTGCCATTATTGTTTTTCTTCAATTTTGAGGTGTTTAACCTCATTAAATGATATGTATACTACAGTTAGTTTTTGGGTCAAAAACATTTATTTTTCTTGAGCCAATTTTGAAACAAATGATTCTGGATTTGCTTTGTTTTTTTTTCTTTTCTAGTAAGAACTGAGTGTCATTGTTTTTCATTTTGTTTGTTCCAATTTTGCCATGTTATGAACCTGCAGCTAGCCGATGATGACAACTTGAAAATTGACCGAAATGCAAGTTTTTAATATTTGCATGGTGTTGAAATTCTTGAACTAGGACGGTCTGAGGCTTTGAAGTTTGCACGTACCTTGTATCATGACGTATATCAGATTGAACCAAAACCTGTTATGTTCATTTGTTGTTTGTATCACTATGTATATCTGTGTTTGTTAATATGGGCAAGTAAATATGCAACATCTGAATTTGACTTTCAATTTGTCTTTGTCTCATAGAAAAAGCTTCAAATTTTTCATTGAAATGTAATAGTTCCATGACTCCCATTGGTGTCCTTTCAGTGTTTGTGAATGATGAAATCAAAAACATCACAGTTATCCCTGTCTGATACATTTGTGCTGAACCTTTGTGATCTGACACAAACACTGGGATGTATTAATTTATTTTTGTTAACTGATTGTTTTGTTATTGACTCAGCTTTTCATTTTTCAATAATGTAAGTCTAATTTAAATTTGCATTTAGTTTGTGCTGGATTTTGTCTATGTCAAGGGTCACCTAAGGTTGTTACAAAAACATCTCTATGTAATAGATGTATGGCATATCAGAAAATCTATCAGAAGAAAGTCTATGGCAATGGATGGCTTGCAGCAAACTCTATATCAGAGATTGAATGAAATGATGAACGATCAGACGGGTCCTATGCGGGAGTGAGGATCAGAGCTTTCCGCTAACCAAGCTGCAGCCTGGAATTAGCAAAAGAAAACTTTTCTTTACCGAATGCTTGTAAATATCAGGATATTAAAAATAATAATAATAAATTTAAATCCTCTCCTTTGTGTGTCTTCCTCTGAATTGTTTTCAAGATAGTCGAGTTGTTTTATTTCATGGAATTAAGTACCTGAGAATAAGATATCCTAATATAGAGAAAAAACCCTAAGATATCCATTTGCCAAAAAGAAAAAAGAAAAAACGAACAAGGAACTACAGGATAAGAGAGGGCAAGAATAATCACAATCCTAGTTTAGAATATCTTAAGTCAGTTGCGATGGCAAAGGAGATCCGAAAAGGAAGAAACAAATATACATTATCTATATAAATAAATACAGTGACAAAACAAAAAAGCAAAAATCATCAACATGACCGAAAAAGGTGACACTAGTTCCAAATCATATTGCGAAGTGAGAAACGCAACAAACGATTAATATTCCAGAACATGGCAATAATTTCTCTTAATACAAGTACAAGAAGACTTTGAAATACAAACCCTGATTTACAATTATCTTTAACTACATGGAGGGAGAGAGAGACAGAGAGAGAGAGAGAGAGAGAGACGTGGTCAAAATGTTTGCAGGATAGGGGTAAGTACTTGGCTGGCTATATCTTATGCCATAATTTCTGTTACGTCTATGAAACGGTAGCTTTCCCCATAACCACAGAAGAATTAAGGATCTATACCTGCCCTCTGAAAGCTGTTACCTGAATTTTACGCTTCCTCCATTTACTACTTGATGGTAATGTAGCGATTGGTCCCATGCTTTGCCCAATTGTCCTTGAGATCTACCGGATTCGACAGATCATGGCCTTCAGCTGCCAGCCGGCTAAGCAGCTTGTTGAATGCACTTCCACTCATCTTTCGACCACCAACCCGAGCATGGCGCTTGTTAGGCACTGCCGGCAGCGGATACATTGACAAGGTGGTTGTGCAGCATGAAGACTGCCAACCCCCATTTCCCCATTTGTAGCACGGCCGTAGGACTCCTGTGCATGAGCAAACTGGCACTGGCATGGTAGAATCATCAAATGCAACCTGGTTCAACCCCAGGTCCTGATCCTTCCAGTCAGGCTTTGACATGACCAGCTGTTTGTTAAGATTGTCGACTCCACTACCCATATCCTGGGACTTGCCAAACATCAACTTATTCAGGTCCTCCCCTTCCCTCTTAACCCTTTTTGAAGATTTGGAAGGCTTTTTGTTAGATGCCATCGCCTTGGCCTCCTTTGTTCGTTTAATCTGCCTAGACTTTGCAGGCTCCGAGGCAACTGGTGACATCGGAAGGCCATCACTTATGTGCATATCCCTTGAATTGTATGGTGCTTCACCAATGTGGTGGGGCTGATGATGTACATGCTGCTGTGGGTGGTGCATGTGCTTCACCCCTCGTGAGATTTGGCATCCCGGAGGGCATGGGGACAAATTGCCGCTAGTCATTGCGTTTTCCCGATATTGAAGAGTTGCGAAAGCATTGTCTCGTTCCATAATGGCACTATTTCGTTCTGCGATTGCTGAATCGCGCTGCAGGATAGCCATGTCTCGCTCAGCCAAGGCTGTCTTTTTCTCAGAAACAGCAAGATTTCTTTCTTGAATAGCAGCATCTCTCTCAGCCATAATGGCCATTATTTGCTTCATTGATGGTTGATGCTGCATCAACCACTGAAATAAAACAGTTAGGAAACTATTGATCAGAAGCAGAAATTAGAAAGGAAAATCCTTACACTGCATAGTGATAAATTCTTTCAAATAAGAGAAATTGCTTGCTGCCTGTACCTGCCCCTGTGGTGGTTTGTGTCTTCCATTTTCACGATGACCACTGTCATCCATCTGAGATCCACAGTCAGCAACCTGTAGATACTAGCTTCAACTTTCAAACCTCCACTAGAAGAGCAACATGTAGTCAAATGAACATCAAACAGCTACCCAGACTAGGAACCCTGGAACTCAACAAATAAAATACAAGAGGAAAAACATTTTTTCAAAGCTTGCTGTGAAGCATACTGTTAGAAAATAAAAAAGAGCACAAAATTTAGTCTAACATTAGAAAATAATGTGGATGGAAGAAAATGTGCAACTAGATTACCATCAAAAGGTAGACATCAAAAGTAGAAACCCATTCCTTTGCAGAATATGTGTTCAAAACTCAAGCATAAATCCAGTATCAGGTGGAAAAGAGTCCATCAAAAGAATTCAATCAACCAGTAAGAAGCCACATGCTTCAGTCAAGATAGTGTCTGAGAAAACAGAAAACCAGTAGCAACTGGATTACCTGAAAATAAAATAGAACTTCTCCACAAACAGCCCCCAGCCTGCAGAAATACGGAGTGTCTTGTAATCAAGACTGAATCTGATAAAAACTCATAAATCAAAAGCATCCACCAGAAACAACCAACGAGCAAGAACTTAGAAGTGTTACATGTTACATGTTACTATTAAATCATCAACTAAGGCACACTGGGAAGTACTTGACTTGTGAGACACTACATATTCTACCAACTGCAGTAGTTTGATATGAGCTTTAAGAAATTGAGTTTTAAAATGAAACTCTAAATTCAAAATTGCAGCATTTCCCAAATTTTTAATGCTTTCAATACTAATAAGAGTCTCATGGGGATTATTATCATAGGCCATACCAAGAGATTTCACTTGTTAGGATTTCATAAATCTTAGGGAGGCCCATCACTAAATAATCTAATCTTGGATGGAAGTTCCAGACAATTAAGGTAACATCAAAGCTTGCAGCTTCCCCATGCTAAGCTGCTATCAGTCTCTCCTTTATACTACTATTTCACACTTGATCTGTGACATCTCTCTACCTTCCATGGCATCTCCTTCTCCAGTGGTCACTCTCTAATTACAAAAACGTTATTTTTGATAAGTAATATCTCGTTTTCAAAACATAATTTACGGGAAGAAAGGTAAGTGGTCACTATATTTATGTTTTGTCAAACACTTCTTCGTTGAATGTACTTTATGCCCATATAGCATAATATCTTCAATAATTAATCAAAAAAATCTCCATCATCTCAATAGCTTGCTTCGCAAAACCAAAAACATTTTATTGGAACACACAAAATGGAATAATCCAACAATATTTACATGGGTAGGGATGCTATTCAATGTCACCAGAATGGTCGACATACTCATTTGATCCCAGTCAACCCTGGCTTATCTTCTCAATTTCCTTCAAACTGTGACTTGCGAGCATCACAAGTTTCCAAAATGCACAACCAAAAAACCAAATGCATATCCTATTCATGCATATGCAAATTGGTGTCATGTAATCCATGTAAATAGTTGCTATCAAGAGGAGCAAATCTTAAGTAACATGTATGAAAAACACATGCCAGACAAAGTCAACTTCAATTAGATAAAGCAAACGTATATTAACTTTCTAAAATCTTGAAGATGTATCCAACAGACTGCGACTGAAGTGGCTGATGGTTAAACAGTCAGCCTTTGTCCAGACTCCAGATACTCCTACCAATGTGTCCCCTCCAAATCAACATATTGGTAGTCTTCTTCCATCCTTGGGGTTTAAAACAGGAAGCATTCATTTAAAACTAAGGCTAAACGAAGATTCAATAAGAACACCATTAATACATCAGCAAAATCATATTACCAGAACTTCAAACAAGGATTCCCTGTTTCCACAACTAAATCCGTTTGGTACAGTTTTTTCTAGTTTTTTTCATTTTGCTTTTTTGGCTTATAAGTAAAAGAGGCAAAATTTTTCAGAAAGCCAAAAAAAAAAAAAAAAAGCTAGGGTCCATTTGGTTTCTATTTTTTGTTTTTTTAAAAATAAAGAACATAAAAAAATACTAAAATAGGTGTGTTTTTTTATTCTAAAATATTGGTTTGGTACTATTAACAAAACGGTAACTTATAAATGTCATCATCAAACCATAAAAAACAAAAAACAAAAACACATACCTATGGCACATAACAAAAAATAAAAATTGACAGCACTTCCAAACAGATCCTAATTTTTTTTGACTTTTTTGCTTATCTATTCTAATATATAAAGGCGCACCCTAGAAGCTGCGTATCTCTTTCAAGTGTCAGAAATGCCCTTCAGAAGTTGGAATATTTGTTTTTCTTCATCAGTTGAATAAATTAAGGTTAAGGGTAATTTTGACTATTTAAATTTCCTATTATAACTGAATGTTAGTTTTATTCATTCCTCACGTCTGTATAACTGCTACAAGTAAAAGAGTTTCACATGCATTGTATGTGCCCCACCCTCTACTAAGCAAAATAAGCCAGCCCAAAAAAGTTTAAAAAAGCCCGAACCAAACGGGTTTATGCACAAATCAGCAGTTCAATTATTCAATATTAATTTACAAAAACAAATCTCAAGAAACATTGGAAAAACAGAGCAACAATTGAAATAATTTAGAAGATCAACTGTATACCACAAAACAAATCCATAGACATGCGACCTTGATCAAAATTCAAACTCCACTTTCGTATCAACCTTGCAGATTCGATAGTACTAAGACGAAGCAAAACAGGAACTCAACATAAATAGACCTTAAACACCAAAAGCCCCAAACCAGCCGAAGCAAGCTTCAAATGCAAGCCAAATACATCAACGATAGCCAAAATTAAAGACCAGAGCCAACACAAACAACTCATGAAACTGTAACATGTATTCAGACTCAGCTCTCGCAATGATTTTTAACCAAATTTTGCGGCAAGTGTAAGCAGGCGGTTATCAAAGAAAGAGCAAACGAAAGATAAAAATAACAGACACCGCCATTAAAGAGCTGCAGAGAAACCGAGAACTTACGAGTGAAGTACGAGAGAGATGAATCGTTCGACACAGAGGGAGAGAGTCAAAACCCTAAATCGAAGATGGAGAATCTCTGGAGGAATAGTTGGAAGGGGCGAAGAACACCCACTTTTATTTCTTCGAGTTTTACTAACCATTACCAGTCAACCATTTTTCCTTCTCTATTCTTTTCTTTTATTAGTCTTTTTCTACTGATGCATGTAAAACCAGCCAACTAAGCTAATGCCGCTTGATTAGTGTTTGGTAATTAAAAATTCGTTTGATATCGATATTTTATTGTGCAAATAAGTTAATTTTTTTGTTAATTTTTTTAGATTGAGCTCGAACTTAGTTTGATGAACTTATTTAAACAATTGAATTGTCAAAAAAAAAATTAAATTATTTAATTTTGACTTGTGATAAACTCATTGAAGTCAATTTAAAATATAAACAAAGTAAAGTTTAAATATATTTTAGGACTTATCATTAAATCTCTCTAAACTTTAAAATGTGATACACTAACCCTTTAAATTTTTATTAACACTTTATATTAGAAAAATTCTCCTTGCACATATTTGCAAAAAGTATCTATTTTTATACTTTAATTGACATTATTTATTATATATTTGCAAAAAGTATGTTTATATACTTTAATTGACATTATTTATTATAATAACTATTTAATAACTAAAATGTCCTTAGACAAGCATGTAAATAAAGGGACAATTCAATGGGCATTTTGATTATTAGATAATTAGTATAAAATATAAAATCAATTGGAATATAAAACAATGTTTTTGTGAATACAAGTCACATTATAATTTTTTATTTACTCTCCTAACAAATTACTAACATGCAATTAACAGAAAGTATTGATTTATACAAGTTCATAGTTCAGGGGGTCAACAATTCACATTTAGAATTCAAGTGACTAACTTTCATTAAGCAACAGTTTAAGGGGGTGTTTTTACAATTACCCCTACATTTTAAATCTCATTAAGTTTTACAAACCAAATTTCCCCTTACTCGATTAGATTCAATTTTACACCCTTACTTCAACTATTAATGTTGTTTATACAACTAACTCAGTTTTTCTTCAAAGAAGTGTCTATTGACATAGATACTTGTTACATGAGTTAGGTACCTTATTTTTTACCCTATTTTTTGGACTATTAGACACAAGGTAGAGCTCATATTAGTAAATACATATGTAACCTACTTGCTCATGTTTAAGAAATAAGAAAACAAAATTATCGCACTATTTTTATGATTTAATTCTATAAATGACTGTTTTGGTGTATCATGAAAATCCATAAGAAGAACTTAATCTTCTCGATTGAGTAGGTTGAAGAACTCCTAGTCCATAATGGTTATAGCTTGTTTGTAACTTGGGGAGGGAAATAAAGGAAAATGAAATTATTTTTCGCTTCTCTTGTTTAATTCTACCTAGAAAAGAAAAGAAATGAAAAATGATGATAAAGCAACCAATCACTCTCTCTTTTTTGTCTTATTTTCTTAGAAAACTAAATAAAGAGGAAAAAATATTTGTTTATCATTTGCTCTTTCTTTTTTTTTTCCTTCCCATCCCCTAAGTTCCAAACAAGCTATTAATGTTTACTTATGAAATAAGTAGCTTGGATACCGGATGTAACTCCGGGATTCTGGGGGTGTGCCGAATAATTGAGGAGGTCAATTTGCGCATTGGATTAATTCCACGTTTGGGTCTATGGATTAATTCCACGTTTGGGTCAATCACCCTTTAGGAGGACAAAAAAAGAAAAAAAAAATCCAGTACTACTTAGCATTCATATTTTTATGTACATGTTATGTTGTGGCATTTATCGTTTAGGTATTTGGTGGATTTGACACTGTTACGCTTAAATTTTAGTTGCAGTATTAGGTGTCCACCCGTATAATGCATGGGGGTAATAGTTGTTCAAATCATAAATAGTTAATTTAAAATTTACAGTAATTAATTATACAATCATATTGTATTTTTAAAATATAAATAGATATTGATATATATAGTATTTTATTTAATTATAATTACGTCTTAAGATATTAAGTTCAAAAAAAGTTTGACAATCTGGTATTATATATATATCTTATTTATCTTACAAAACTAATTTTATCTTTTATAAATATATATATATTACAAAATTAATATATTGTATCATATCTCTAAAATGTAAATAGATATTGATATATATATATGATATTTTATTTAATTATAATTAATTTTTTTAATAAATATATTAAGTTCAAAAAGAGTTTTAACAATCTGATATTATATATATATGTATTTTATCTATATAACAAAACTAATCTTATCTTATCTTATATATATATATATATATCTTACAAAACTAATACATCAAGTTTAATAAAAGAATAAATTTAATAGTTATCTAATCAATTGTTCCTGTGACGTGACATTTTACAAATATCTAAACATTTAGAGTGTCACGTAGAAGAGAGACAAAATATAAGGACAAACATAACTTTTATATATATATATATGATTTAGTATTACTTTATTATTGAAAATTTGTCACACTTTAAGAGAATTTTTTTTATATGTAGGCAGCATCAGTGTTTCGAGGGCAGTACTTCCATTATTTTTTTTTGTTAATCCTATATAATAATATTTAAATTTTAGTGTTAGTTGTATGTACCATTTCACCACTGTAATTTTTTCACATTTTCAAATTACATGAAACTATTTCCTGGATCTTTCAAACCTGTGTAGCATCATCGGCCACCCAGATAATGTAAATTTAAATATTACATGAGCGATAATTAGTTACAAGTGGCCATGAGGAGAGATTGATTTTTATATATTCATATAAAAAAATGTATGTTAGCTACTCGAGCCCAATAGTTCACTATTGGAGGTCCATATAATCAAATATAGCGCATGCGAGTATTAGTAATTTAGGACTCAGAAAATAAAGGATTAATTAGGTTAGAATTAAAAAAAAAAGATATAAAGGGAACCAATAGTAATTTTAATTTAGCGGAGGAAACAATAGAAAAGTAGAGCATGCGAGAATGAGTAATTTAGGATTCATAATTGAGAATTGAGAATACATCGCGAAAACCAAGGGATAAAAAAAGAAAAGAAAATAACGGATTGGGTAGGCTAAAAAAAAAATAGAGACAAGAAATGATACAAATGTTTGGATAACTTGGGAAAGAAAACAAAAGTTATTCTCCTCTTTTGTTTGAGAAATATGGAACAGAGAAAGAAATGAAAATGATTTATTATGCAAGTAAGAGGGGTAAAAACAAATTCACTTGTCCTAAGAATTAGAGATAAAATTGGAAATTGATTAGTCCCATTAACTTTTCTATTGTGTTTGAAATTCAAATTTACTAAGAGAAAAAAAAATAAAATAAAAAACGTGAGAGAGATTTCACGTTGTGATCCAAGCACACCTTTATCTTCTCATCTTTTATTTCATCATTAAATTTTTAATTCAAATACAAGATCTTACCACTCTAAAGAGACTTCAAAACTATCCAAAATTCCAACTCGCCCCATCCAAATGGACTTAATATGTTAAGATGTTTGCCTAAAAACGATGAGTGTAAATATTTTATGTCGTCATTTGAACGAAAATCACATAAAATATAAATACATAACCCTTACAATAGTTTGGACTCATGTAAAATGGATGAGACTACGACAAAATATTTGAATTAATAAAAAATATACGTGCAAATGTTAGCTATTTATCTTAACATAAAAAATAAAATTATTTTTTTAATAATTTATTTTAAAAATTAAATGATAAAAATACCCCTATAGCACAACTATAGTTATTTATTATGAATTTATATCTATTTTTCATATAAGTTTAAATTTTGAAGCACATAAGATTATATATTTATTTTTAAACCACATTAGTGATTTTCTGTGTAATTACCCACCCCCAAAAAAAAGTGCGCGAGTGTTGACTCACAAAGTCACAGCGGACTTGAGTCACACGGTGATCACATCGACTCGGCCGAGTTGTTACCAATCACAACTCGTCCAAAATCTAGAGAGAAAAGAAACACAAAGTCTAGAGATCCGCGTCAAATGGAACGAGCCAATAAGGTACTTCGTCGTGTATACATAGACCAATCACTGTCGATCACGCGGATTGATTTCTTTCAAAATACTGTCTTCACAAAGCCGTTGCAGACTTCAAATTCCTCATAAACCGACCTACTGCCTCTATATATAACCGCTGTACCATTCTGTATTTCTGTTACATCTCTGGCTACGCGATTTCGCAGAACCCGAACCCTAGGTCCTCTCTGCGATTGTCTCTCTTTCGGCTCTCCTGGTAACGATCGGCTTCAACTCTAATTATCGCATTGTCTTCTTCGATTCCTTCGACTTGAGGAGTTATAGGTAGTATTGAGGCGTGGTTTACAGATCTGATCGCGTTCTCTTTCGTTTTGTGAATTGCAGTGTTCGTGTTTCTGATTCTTGAGATCAAATGGCTCGTACGAAGCAAACTGCTCGCAAGTCAACCGGTGGAAAGGCGCCGAGGAAGCAACTCGCCACTAAGGTGTGTTCTCTTTGGTTCTTGACTTCAATTCGGTTCGGAATTCAAACGGCTCGTTCTTGTTTCGATTAGGGTCTCGATTTGTTGTTCAGCGATGTGTTGTTTGTTCGCTTCCTTCGAAACTTTGTCTTGTTTTGCAAATTTTTCTTTTATATTTGGCCATCCTCTGTTTGGTTTATGAGAAACTGCGAGAACTAAGAAAGGAAAATAAAATTGAAACGTTTAAATTTGTTTTCGAAAAACATAGTACATTATCTTCCGGTCTCAGATTATTTTAGTTTCTTGAACTTTTCTTTGGAGACGATATTCGTCTCCGAAATAGATTTTTAGGGTTTCAATTTTACCTTGAAATATTTTTCGTCTAAATCAAATTCATCACGAATCTCAGTATCTGAATACTGACTCTGATTTTCTCTTTTCTGTGACAATCTCTGTGTAGGCCGCGAGGAAGTCGGCCCCAACCACTGGCGGAGTCAAGAAACCCCATCGCTACCGCCCTGGAACTGTGGCTCTTCGGTAGTTACTCTTCCCTTAATCTCAACGAACAATTTCCGGTTAACTCTGCGTAACCAAATCCTCCTTGATCCTAATATCTCGTGTTTTGAGCAGTGAAATCCGAAAGTATCAGAAGAGCACTGAACTTCTCATCCGCAAGTTACCCTTCCAACGCCTTGTTCGTGAAATTGCCCAAGACTTCAAGGTATATCTCATTCATACTCATTCTCAGGGATTTCTTGCTATTATTTCCTTTAGGCTCACTTTAAACCTTGGTTTTTTTTTTTTTGGTATCATTGTCTTGGTTTATATCTTTCGTTTGTTTTTGAGCAGACTGACTTGAGGTTCCAGAGTCATGCGGTGCTTGCGCTTCAGGAGGCTGCTGAAGCGTACCTTGTGGGTCTGTTCGAGGACACCAACTTGTGTGCCATCCATGCCAAAAGGGTTACTATCATGCCTAAGGACATTCAACTGGCCAGGCGAATTCGGGGTGAACGTGCTTAAAAGATGACGGATCTACTATTTTGATATTGAAAAGTCTCTTTAACTCTCTTCTTTCTTGTTCTGTGTGCTGCTAGTATTCGTACTCAAATACTTTTGTTAGTGTTCTGAAAGCTTAGCCAATTACTTGAAAGACTTTAGTTTGTCTCTGTATAAAGCTCTTGGGTTTTGTGTTACAAGAACTATCGATTTTTGTTCCTACTTGTTTCATGGTTTGAAATTGGTCCTTCAATTTGTTGTCAAAGTTTAGTGCTTGGTTAATGCGAGTTCTGGTTGAAGCAGGTTTTTTTTTTTTCCCGGTGTTTTTTATGGTGGGATGTGGATTAGGTACGAAACTAACTTCACCTGGCAGTGTTGCTATTCGAATGGAAATCCTGATTCATCATGTCTCTTTGTTTATGTGGCGGATAGTTCAATTCTTGGCATTGACTGCCTCTGGATGGATGGTATGGATGGTATTACTATGTTAACTGCTATTGTAACAGGGCTTGAATCAAGCTGATCTGCAGGTGGTAGGTTAAGTTGTGGGACAAACTTCTTCTGTTCTCCTGTTTTGAAAGGGAAGCAACAGAGTAGCAGCTAGTTGCAAAATAGCAAATTAGAGAGAGAAATAAAAGATAGCAGTGGTTAATTCGAAGAAAATCACAACCTCCGGAGTTCGCCAATGCTAACAGTTTTGAAAAGATAAATATTCTCCCTTTTCTTCATTGCTGCTTTCTTAATTTATTCGGAGACTCTTACTAGAAAATAGTTAAAAACAAGAAAATACTGTCACAAACTTCCTACAAAATAAGAATAACCTTCCACTATCACATAACTCCCTATTAGGAGCCTACCACTACTGACTACTGCGTGATCCCACCACTAAAGCTAAATAACACTAGGCATGCATAACATTCTTTTACCCAAGGAAACACCCTTGTCCTTAAGGGTTGCATCAGAAAATCTCGATTGCAGATCTTTCAAGTTCTCCCAAGTTGCATCTGCTGGTGATAAGCCTTGCTAATGCACGAAAAATCCTTTCATACTCCTCGTGCACTGATCCAAGATAGCTTGAGGCATAGGGATAATTGAATCCTCTTCATTTGGAACGGTGGGTCAAGGATCTTGAACTGTCACATTGGGTCCTAACCTCCTCTTCAGCAAAGAAACATGGACCACACGATGAATTTTAGCGCCCTGAGGTAACTGCAACTTGTAAGCCATAGGTTCCACATTCTGAATGTTCTCAAATGGTCCATTGAATCTTGAAGACAACTTCAAATTTTTCCTTGGAGATATAGATGTTTGTCAATAAGGTTGTTGCTTCAGGAAAATAGAATCTCCAATCTCAAAGCACTGTTCGCTTTGCATCATAAATTTTCTTCATGCGCTCCTGAGCCAACATCAATTGCTCTCTTAATTCCTTGATAACTTGTTCTCTGTTTCTTAGCTCCAAATTAACAGCTTCCACTTGATTTGTCCCAGAAACATAAGATAAAAGTGTTGGTGGTGCCTTGTCATGTACAATTTCAAATGGTGTTTTCTTTGTTGATGCATGAACGTTAGTGTTGTAGCAATATTCAGCCCATGGTATCTAGCGCACCCATTCTTTTGGCCTATGACTTGTGAAACATCTGAGATACATCTCCACAGTTCGGTTCGCCACCTCAGTTTGGGTATCGGTTTGAGGGTGATATGAGGAGGTAAAATGAAAACTTGTTCCTTGTAACTTGAAAAGCTCCTTTCAAAAAATACTTGTGAAAGTAACCTCTCTATCACAAACAATGCTTTGGGGCATACCAGACGACTTGAAAATTTGCTCAAAAAATATTTGAGCTATAGTTGCAGCCGTATACGGATGAGAGACGGGAATAAAGTGAGAAAACTTGGACAATCTGTCTACCACCACAAAAATAACTGACTTCTCTTTAGAAATAGGAAGCCCTTCAATGAATTCCATCGAAATGTCTGTCCATACTTGTAAAGGAATCGAAAGTGGTTGTAGAAGTCCAGCTGGCTTAAGATTCTCCCTTTTGTGCCTCTGACATGTGTTACAACTTCTAATAAATCCTCTAATCATTTTTCTCATCCCCTTCCAATAAAAAACTGATCGAACCCTCTGCAATGTCTTGTGGTAACTTTCATGGGTACTAGAATGCATCTCCTCCACAATGACAGGAATTAAAGGTGAATTAAGTAACAAAGAAATTCGTTGTTTGAAGAAAAGAATACCTTCCTTATATTCCCAAGGGCCCACTTCTTCAACTTGTTGATAGAGTTTCACTATTTGCTGCAAGGTTGAATTGTTTTGTGTATTTTATCTTTGATTGGCTTCAACCAACAAGAAATAGGAGCTGATATAGCTGTAATTTCTCCCTTTTCAGTTCTTCTTGAGAGTGCATCTACAACCAAATTTTCCTGGCCCTTTTTATATTCAATAATAAAATCATACCCAATTAGTTTTGCCAGCCACTTTTCTTGAGCAGCGGTAGTAATTTTCTGCTCCCAAAAGTGCTTCAAACTCCTTTGATTAATCCTCACTATGAATTTATGCCCAAGCACATAAGATCTCCACTTTTGCACTGCAAGGACTAAAGCTAACATTTCTTTCTCATATGCAAATAAAAGTAAATTTTTACCTTGTCATGCATGGCTAAAAAAAGCAATTGGGCGGTTTTCTTTCTTGAGAACGCCACCAATACTAGATCTTGATGCATCGCACTCCACAATAATTGACTTTTCAAAATCCGGTAAGGCCAAAACTAGAGCCTGTGTCATTACTTTCTTTAGCCTCTCAAATGATTCTTTTGCTTGTGGACTCCATTTGAAGCCTCCCTTCTTCAGCATTTGAGTCAAAGGTCCAGCAATTTTTCCATAATCTTGAATGAATTTTCTGCAATACCCTGTTAAGCCTAGAAAACCATGTAAGCTTTTCACTGTAGTTGGTTTAGGCCACTCCCATATTGTCGCAATCTTATCTTGGTCAATAGTAAACACCTTTGCTAGAAATCACATGCCCCAAGTACTTCACCTCTTCCTGCCCAAAAGTACATTTTTCCTTCTTCACAAAAAATTGGTGAGCCCTTATAATTGTAAAAACAATTTTAATGTGCTCCAAGTGCTCCTCCCATGACTTACTATAAATTAAAATATCATCGAAAAAGACCAATAGAAACTTACGTAAATGATCTTTAAAGACTTTATTCATCAGAGACTGAAAGGTTGACAGCGCATTAGTGAGACCGAATGGCATTACTAAGAATTCATAATGCCCTTGATGCATCCTAAATGCCGTTTTGGAGATGTCATTAGGATGCATTCTAATTTGGTGGTAGCCTGACTGTAGATCCAATTTGGTAAAAACTTTTGCTCCATGAAGCTCATCCAGTAACTCATCAATGGTCGGTATTTGAAACTTGTCTTTGATTGTATTTTGGTTTAAAGCTCTGTAATCTAGGCAAAGTCTCCATGAACCATCGTGTTTTTTTTACAAGCAACACTGGAGAAGAATAAGGGCTTTGACTTGGACGAATCACCCCTGAAACCAACATATCAGCCACCAATCTTTCAATTTCATTTTTTTGAAAGTGAGGGTACCTGTATGGCCTTACACAAACTGGTTCACTTCCTTTCTTGAGAGGGATCTCGTGGTCATGGAATCGTGAAGGAGGCAACCGATGTGGCTCTTCAAAAATGTCTTTGAAAGACTACAAAACATGCAACAACTGAGAACCCAAATCAGATTAAGAGGAATGGTTGCCTTGCATGTGTTGCAATAAGAGAGAGAAAATTTACAGAATGACTCCCTCTTTCTTCTTTTTCAACTGCTTGGAAATTTCTCGTTCTCCCACGAGCTTATCTTTAGGGGCTGCCATACCTTTTAACACAACGTCTTGGCCAACTACATTAAACTTCATTTGGAGTTTAGAAAAATCCCAAGTAATTGGTCCTAAAGTGCTTAACCATTGAGCACCCAAAACTGCATCACAACCCACTAGTGGAATCAAATAGAAATCAATTGTAAGTGGGACTCCTTGAATCATCATACATACCCCTTTGCATTGTCCAGAGCTTGGTAGTTTTTCTCCATTTGCTATAGAAACTTCGAAATTACCTTTGGAATTGGGAATGATCCCCATCTTTTAGCAATTTTATTGTTCAAAAAGTTATGGGTACTCCCAGAGTTCACCAAAATTGTGACTTGATGTAGACCCATTTTACCTTGTACCTTCATAGTTTGTGGAGCCCATGCTCCATAAATAGCATGGATGGAAATTTTTGGCAGACCTTCAAAGCTCTCTAGAATTGCTTCAGCAGCACATTCCTTTACCACATTGTTTACATCATCCTCCTCTTCTTCATTTGACCAGCTACCTATAATAAAAAACAATTTTTTGCATCTATTTCTAGGATTGAATTTTTCGTTGCAGCTGAAGCATAATCCCTTGTCCCTCATCTCTTTCAATTCAGCAGGGCTTAATTTCTTAACAGGTAAAGAATAACGAGGAGGCGCCGCCGGTTGGTTAGGCATTGGCCTCTTATCTCCATTTGGATTGCACGCCTCTTGGACTGAATGCGTGACTCATAAAGCCTCACCAAGCCAATTGCAGCTAAAAGTGTTGTTGGTTTGCAAGCTTGCACGTCTGTCTTGATAGTCTCTTTCAAGCCACTCACAAAACAACCAACTTGTTGAGATGGAGTCAATCTTCCTGCTCTTATCAATAATTTCTCAAACTAGATTTGGTGATTCCCTACCGAACCAGTTTGCTGTAACTTTGTTAGATCACCAAAAAAGTCTTGAAATTGAGTGGGACCATACCTATTATGGAGGCCTTGCTTGAAATCCTGCAAAGTAATGATTGGAGTCTCGTCCTTCATTAATTGGAACCATAGCTGGGCATCACCCTCCAAGTTAAAACATGCTAACGACACTCTTTTCTCTTTTAGAATTTGGTGGAAGTCAAAGAACTGATCAGCTCTGCAAATACAACTCGTGGGGTCATCTTCTCCATTAAAACAAGGGAAATCTAGCTTCACCATTTTTGGAAGGTAGGAGTTACTTGAGGAGTCCCAAGATGTCCTTCCGTTGTCATTGGTTCGACCTCTGCCAGGACGATTTTGATTATTAGAATTCTCCCCTTGATCACCAATCCCCTTGTAAGAGAGCTGATCAAAGCAAGTATTCATGGTGGCAAACATCTCCGGCATTTCATTGAGTATTTTTTCCTAACTTGTAGTTAGAAGGCCTACCTCATACTCCGAACGTCCCAACCTTTGCTCTTCCATACTAGACTCTGATACCAAATTGTTACGTGCTAATGTAACAGGCCTTGAATCAAGCTGATCTGCAGGTGGCAGGTTAAGTTGTGGACAAACTTATTCTTCTGTTTCCCTATTTTGAAAGGGAAGCAACAGAGCAGTAACTAATTACAAAATAGAGAAAGAAATAAAAGATAGCAGTTGGTTTACTTCGAGGAAAACCACAACCTCCAAAGTTAGACGAAGCTAACAGTTTTGAAAAGATAAATATTCTCCCTTTTCTTCATTGCTGCTTCCCTAATTTATACAAAGACTCCTATTCCAAAATAGCTCAAAACAAGAAAACACTATGTCACAAACTTCCTACAGAATAGGAACAATCTATCACTATCACCACATGACTAAGACTACCACTACTACATGATAAAGTTAAATAAACCAAGACATACGTAACATACTATCCGATGATCAGCCGCGTGTGCAGGTTCTGGATGGATGGCATTAGCAGTGTAAACGTGAACTGGCTTGTAAGTTAGGCAATAGCACTGCTTTTCCAATACGGCCTGCTCCGCATTTGTGGTTCTAGGTTTGATTGTTTGTGCTTCGCTGGCAATAGAATGAATTGTTGCCAGCCAAGCCTTGGCAGTTAGATGAACTGTTGGGTATCGAACCTAGGGAGGAGGAGGGGGTGTTTTATTTTTTCTGAAAGTCCTCTGATACAATTGTTTCGCAGGGGTTGGGGACAGTGTTGGATAAAGTGGGTTAAGGTTGACAGAAGGTTATATTGTGCTGTTTTGGTCTGGAATACGATATGTTTGGTGTAAGATTGTGGCCGTGCTGCATACTCCAATTTGTGTAGGTAGTTTTGCCTGGAGGCGCCTTTGGTGGCCTTGGATGGTAGACATCTTGGCTAGGCTGGCTGCCATTGGAGATTGTGGGTGTGGTTATAATGATGTTAATGCCGTGCTGGTAGCTTGGTGGCAATGGTGGTCTAGATCGAGAATGTGGGTAAGGTTTCACCGTTTCTCAAAGGTGGAACACCTATTCAACGAGGGTAATGCCATACAACCAGAAAAATTATACAGAATTTATAATCAGAATGATGTAGCTAAATTGTATGCCTATCATTTTAAAATAAAAAGCCGACCTAAATACTTATTATATACAAAACTATCATTGCTACATTATTCTGGTACCAATTTTTGTACACAAATTTTGAAAAAATATCATTTTTCATTCAACAATTACATTTATAATGTAAGGTTGAATTATTTTCAATGAGTGCTTTATGATTATTGTTGGACCATTTGAATTATGTCCCGTTCGCAATACGAAAATTTGTTGTGGGTTAGTGAATAGGCTTTCTCATAATAAAGAGAACATATAATTTTTACTTTTCCCTTTGGTCTTTGTCATCGGCTTTTGATACACATACATTTTGTGTGTGTTCAACTGTATCAAGTTTGTACTTGATTCTTATAGTGTTTATTTAATTTTTAGAATTGAATAAGAAAAACGAATTGGAGAATGAAATCTACACCTATAGGAAATAAAAGCCAGTGCCACCAAGGGGTCTAGCCCAGTGGTTAGTGTACTGGTCCAGGATGCGATCTGTTCTGGGTTCGAGTCCCTCTCACTGCGCCTTAGGTGGTGTTGCCGGTGACGGGTTCTTCCTTTGAAAATAGCTATGGCTCAAACCGAATATACCAGTGGCGGGTGTGGGCTCCGTTAGTCACGCCCATAGGGGGTTGCTAGTGCTGGTCACTCCACCACACCCCTTTTTCTCAGCAAAATAAAAAATAAAAAATAAATACAAGCCAGTAGTTAAGTAGAAATGCATAAATTGGGGCCTCATAACCTCGCATGCATTGCTTTAACACTGCTTTACTAATGCGCATGAATCCAAACTCATCCCCAATCTTGAACAAGTTAATGCTCCGTAGCTAATTCAGACTAGCTTGCTCACTGATTGGTGCAATCCGAGAGACCGTATTATCTGGCTCCTGGTCTTCTTTGGTAATTTGCAGTGTAGGCTTTTAGAGGTTAACACTACAGAGATATCGGCTCAATTGTTCAGCCACACACCCGGGCCAATCAAAGGCCCGGTATTGTTTGGATCGTTCACGGCTCACAAGCTAAATACACGGCTGGGAAAGTTGAAAGCCCAAATGATAACCAACTAGGACTAGCCTATTTCGTCAGGATCTTGACCTGTTCAAGGGTTCGATTACTTCTCCTTTATTTCTCTCACTGGCTTAGGTTTTTTTTAATATAATACTTTTTGATGTACCAAAAAAGAAAGCTCAAATGATCTCTCTTCACTGGAAGATTCCTTTGGATTCCCAATTATGCGGGGGTTGAAAGCTTGAGTACGTTAAAATATATCAGAATATGATATAAGTAATTTGTAAATCTCTATTTTCTTTCTCATAAAACATTGTCAATTCCATGGTATTCTTTCGAAACAAGCCTCTATTTTTTTATTTTTTGTTTTTTCTGTTCGGAAAATTGTAAGAGAAAATCTACTTGGTAGCCTTCTGATGGGCTTTCGTACCAAGTGAGATCCATTTTTACGTGTGAAAGCCTATCCTAAGCCCGACCCAATGTCAAGCCTAATTGCAAGTTTACAAATTGCAACCGACGTACTAAGGAAAAGACAAATGGGATCACGCCCACTGTAATTACCATAGGCAGCCCGAACAACAAACAAAATGAAGATGGCAACTTCAATAAAGTGAATGGATCAATGGAAATTTCATGGAACTTCCATAGTTTCATTACATGAGTGTCCACCCACGTGATTCCACGCCATATCTTGTCAGCCTTCACATTCATTTATGGTCCATCATGATTGTAAATTTCGTAATATCGTACGATTAAAGAGAACAATCAGAATAAACGATGACCAAAGGGCTTAACCTAAAGGACCAATGAAAGCCAGCTTATTGGAGTTTTTTTACTTTCACTAAATTTATAAAATCTTATATTTGTTTATTTTTGAATTTAGTAGTACTTATACTTACCCTCATTGAATGTCATTAAACTTGTAATAAAAAATATATGTATCTCATTAACTCTTTATTATTTAGCTAAATAAATAACACAATTTCAATTAATCTTTCATTATATATATTCATAGACTCTTGATTATTTAAAATTTTAAAATTCTTTCTCGAAATTTTAAACCTCAATCGGTCAAATCTGAATTAAATTTTTTTATAGAATTTTTGTGAACAACTGTTGTACACAGGCGATGCTTTTTTTTTTTTTCAATGTCTTTAATATAATTATCCCTTTATTTACTAAGAAACATATATCGTCAATTAAAATTTTTTTATTTATGATACTATATGAATTTTGCCCCCATCAAATAAAATTTTTAAATCTGCGTACATAACAAAATGTACAAATAAATATATGGTTCTAGATTGGACATATTTAGTTCATCAATACTTGACATTTTTTTCTGTCTGGTCAGTGTGAACTGTGAAAGGTGGTGCATTTTCTGGACATTCTCGCGAGTCTACATGAGGTTTTTTGTGCAAAACGCCAATGGTTAGAGCTTTGTATTTTTGGAAATTCATTTCTTTTGGCAACAACTTAGAACTTAGTTTTTGTTGTGTAAAACATAATTAAAGCTTGGAACCACCAATATTAGTTAACTTATATGGAATACATCCGTTTTAGTCCGTACCCTTGTTAAACCATCTTTATCCTATCGTGTTCAATTGGAGTGTGATATTTGTGATGAGAAAACTAGAACTACATTAGGATTGTAATGAGTTGAGTCGAGTGAAGTAGTAGGTTATTTAAGTTTAATTTAAAAATATTAATGAGTTTAAAATTGTGTTCAACCTTGATTTATTTAACTTTTGAAACTAAATTTGAGTTGAGTTTAAAAAATTAACGAGTTATAAAATGTGTTGAATATTAATTTGTTCATATAATAAGTCAAACACGAGCTGAGCTCAAGTAATTGGATTCGTTTTAAAGCTACATCCCATTATAACAATGAAACTAACACCCTAGATTACAACTTCATCTAGTGCCTATATATATAAATATATATAATTGTATGTAAAATGTACACGTGTATGCAAGTGTTCTCCAAGGCTGTGCACCTAATGCACAGTAATGTCACATAAAAACACAAGAATTATATAAATTTTTTTATTTGCATCCTTTCATTTTAAAACAAACACCCATTAAGATAATTTTTAATTAAAAAAATATAATAGTCACATCATTATAAACCAACTAATAAATAAAAATTATTTAATTGTTTCATTAATTTACTAGATATTGCTAGATAAATGGGGTGAAAAGTAATTAATAATTCCATTAATTTACTTGATATTGTTTGATAAAATGATTTTGCTTCAAAATGGCTATTTTGTTGCATGCAATATTAATTCATCTATTCAATTAAAAACCGAATCTTTTATATTGAAGTCCCTATTCATGCTGTTACATGCTGTTTCAATATGTATATATTCACACGTGTTTAATTAAATAGTGAATAACGTACGTGCATGTTAACAATCATGATGTTAACACGATGCCTGTTTTTTGTATTTTTTATTTATGGAATATGACGTGATTACAAGTAATTTGTGTCGTACTATTTAGCAAAAGCTATCAACCTAACACTATGTTAGGATCTTAGATTTGGAGAGAGAAATAAAAATAAGAGTGAAATGAAATAATTTATATATATATATATATTATGAATAATCCATTAAATAATTTTTTAACAAATACCTGTTTGTTTTTCCTTCTAATTTTTCTAACCTAGGCGAATAGAAAAGAATTCACTTCTTTTATTACATTTTTCTTTTCTTTTCTTTTTCTCTTTGTTTTTTCTTCTCTCATAAATTAAAATTTTAAATATAATATATGTCTCACTAGACGCATCATACGGAAACCATGATAATGATTTTTGTCGTAATATTGACTTTTCATTTCACTAAAGGCCAAAACAGAGTTATGTTTGATACGAAGCTTTCCCAAGTACTTGTAAAATTGGTAGCCTTTATGTTGAATGAAATCGTTGGTAAGCCATTCACGTCAATAATGCCATGGAAGCATTATAATTGTACATCTCTTAGGTGCTATAGGTTATCTTAAAAATATTTGATACGGTAATTATTAGATTTGTGTTAATAATGAGACTATACAAGTTTTAGGATTAACCTTGATGTGTGCAAACTAACTAGAACACATGATCATAAAAAATAAAAGAAAAAATCATTGCAAACAATGGATCATAACCATGAAATAGTAAGCCAAGACAGTTATCTTCTTAGCTTAAGGCCTCTTCTCTAGATAGATATGGTCGGAATTCTGTTTTATAGACCAGCCTGAAAGAATTGGCTCGTGTTTTCTGTGATATCATGTTAGAAAATTATAATAGCTTTAGTATTTTGTTAAAACAAATCATAAAGAGAAGCGCTGAACAAGGACCAGAAAGTAGAAAATTAAACATACTAGAAAATTAACTAATACAATAGTAGTCAAACACCCATGTACGAAAGAAAAAGAAAAGCCAACCACTTTATTCAATCTTGTAAATACAATTTTGATGAAAATAGAACAATCCTTACGAGAAGCAACAAAATCTATGAAAAGACATGAACAACCATTTTTACTATGTATTTATGTCGTGAAAAAGTGAAAGATTACATACCAAATTCTAAAAGGTGTTGTATTTTTTTTTTTTTTGAAAAAAAAATGATTTCACTGAATATGGACCCAAATGCCCTCACTAGGTATCTCTTGATGGACCACAAATAATAGATAGTATCCGGATGGTGCAAGATTACCCGAACCCGGTGTCATCACCCCAACTTCATACGTGGATTTTCCGATGTCTTTAACTTTCTCGCCACTAAGCACCAGCAACCTTTGGTTCATGGAAAAGGAGTGTGTGTTAAATGATGGTGCAACCATTGTTACCTTGATCGAACCTAGTTTGCCTGTGACCGTAAACCGAACCGTTACCCATTGGCCGTACCCAAGCTTAGCTTGAGAAACGGGTGAAATAATCTTTGGACGCAAATTAACGAAACCTGGATCCAAATATGATGGCAAGAAAGCCTCCAAACTTAATTCCGTGGGAAAAAGGGCATTCGTAAATTTGTAAACTATATGAGGGTTGCTACCACCAACAAGAACCCGACCGTCACGCAGCAAAATTGCCGTTGAATGGTACATACGGGGTATGGTGCTTGGGTTTTGTACTTCAAACCGAGACCCAATTGCTTTATCGGGTCGGTAAAGAACTGGCTTGAAAACCGGGTTCCTACCATTTTCCCATCCTGCAGTACCCGCGGACCCTCCATTAATCATCAAAACGTCGCCGTTTGGAAGTAATATCATGTCACCCATGACCCGAGCCAGAGGCATGGTCTCCATAACCCACTGGGGTGACGGGTCGGTAATTCTGATCCTCCCGCACGTGTTCAAGGCTCCGACAAATTTACCACCTTGCGCGGCGGTGTAGGATCCTTTCGGTGCACCGCCGCAAACCAGAACTTCAGCTTGAATTGCTCGTCCTTGCAAGTTCTTCAATGGAAGCAGAACTGCAGAACCAGTGCTCGGATAGCTCCGAGGATGGCCGTCGGGCATTTCCGGGTAAGTCTTCACGACCACACCCTTTAAATAATTGAACAATATCGCTCGATTATTCGCGAAAATAAACAAATTCCCATCAACATTCAGGAACACAAACGGGTAGAGATTGTTTTCTATCTTCGGATCATTGGTTTCCAGTAGAAATGGTAACTTGTAAGATTCTGTAGCCGAGCCACTCTTTGGATAAAACTCGTAGTTGAATTGCCCGCGACCGCCCAAGACAATTTGCCGGCCGTCCGGCAATATATGGTTAGTTGCGTACCATCTTCTCTGAGCTAACCCAATATTGATTTCTTCCCAATCACAGCCACTGCATGGCCGGTAAACTCTAACCGCACGATCACCATCATTGAAACCTCCGGTCTGAATCAGACGGCCGTCCGGCATGAGAGCACCGGAGGAGCACCAAACGTCGGTGAGGACCATGAGAGGACGTATGGTCTTCTTGGCGACGTCGTACTCGACTGAGTGTGCGGTGCAGTCGGTTTTCAATACGGTCTCTTGCGGGTCAACCCGGCATTTGCCGTTGGGCAAAGATATGTTGGATTTTCCGAAATCGGTGCGGTCGAAGATGACTACGCGGTCGTTGTTGAGGAGCTGCATGTGCATGGCCGAAATGCCAATGTTGGGAGTCAGGAACTCCCACCGGCCTCCGGCGGCGTGGGTAAGTGTCCGGCAACATGGGCCGGCGGTGAGCAATGCTAAGTGGAAGAGGAAGAAGGAGAGAATCGAATTAGGAGTCATGCTTTCACTCTGTTTTTTTTTAAAACTTTAAGGTGTCAGGTTTGGGGTTTTGGTCGAGAGTGAATGCTGTATGGCTCCCTCTGGCTGGCTTTAAATCATATTTGAAGATTGTAGGCAGAGCAGAGTGGGAAGAGTTATATTACCACACGCAACAAAAGTGGGACATAATTTCTGGTGAGCGTGATCATAATCATACTTATACAGCTGCACAAGATACTTAGTTAGATATATATATAAAGTTTTTATGTAATTTGTGGTTCATATATAAATAAGTGGGTATAAAAATATAAGACTCGACAGTGCTGTCCTTGTTCAAGACAATGTTTTAACAAAATAACCTATATTTCGGTCTGAATCGCAGCTGATACAGAATTCAAATTCAATATTGCAGAGTTTAATATGTGCATGCATGCATGCAATAAAAACCAAGGTGCGAGCACAGAGTTCCCAAGTAATGAAACAAGAGGCCCATTGAATAAGAAGAAAGGTCTGCCTTATGTTCATTATAGGGTACCCTAATGTTGGGGTAGGCGGTAGTGTTTGGAATAAATTATGACCTGCTTTTCATATATAAATTATGCTAGTGTGTGGAATCTAAATTTATTAAGGAAAAAGTAAAGAAAAAAGAAAAAGTGTGCTTTTTTTTCATTCTTTTCTTTTTTCTTTTTTCTTTTTCTTTTCTTTTGTATTATCAAAATTTTGATACAAACATAGCATAATAGTCTGTATATATTTGGTTCTGAAATTTGAATCGCATCAAATACATAATTCAAATTCAATATTCCACAGTTTAATATGTGCATGCATGCAATAAAAATCAAGATGTGTGCATTAAAAGAGTTCCTAAGTAATGAGAAAATATTCAATGGAAGTGATGCCACGTCATTTTGCTGACGTGGTATCACAACTCAATCTCATTATTTTAAATGCATGCGTTGAAATTTGAATCTCCGTGGGATATAATCAACTAGTGGGGTAGTTAGAGAAAATATCTTCTTAATTTTAGGTGATTGAATTTTGACACAGCGTTTGGCATGATGTGGTTAGATTGTGATATTACATCAGTAAAATGACTTGTAATCACCGTTGCTTTGAATTTTTTTTCGTATAACAAGAGGTCCCATTATTTTATTTTTGGTAAGATTGATTTTCATTTAAGAGAGACTGAGAGAGAATACACAAGAGTTTCACAACAAAAGGGAATTTAAATTCATCCTATCATGTCTACTGGAGAAATATACCCATACCAAACCACCAGCCTATAACAGTAACATATGAAGAAGAGAGAGAGAGGTCCCCATTATTAGCTCTCCTTTGAGGTTTTTTTTTTTTTTGATATTTCAGGATCCGACCTCCTCTCCTAGTTAGATTAAACCCCCTTAAAGTCAGTACTAGTTAAATTAGACACTCAAACCTAGGGTATTGAGTAGCACCACCCCTCAACACGAGGCAAAGAGCAAGAGCCTTAAAAACCGATCATTGTACAAAATGTAAATGCCTTAAACGAAAATGATCTATTTGCAGATGGATATGGCCTGTTGTTTTCTTGTATACATGTAAGTTTTTGTATACGCAAACATTTACATAATACATATCTATATGTATATAATTGGAGCACAGGAATGGAAATCAATAAACAGTGTGTGCACGCGCCTAAATAAAAAGTGAGGGTGTGGAATTTTCTCATGATTGATAACACATGCCACAAAAGGTGTTTGGGCAAAGGCAGCCATTCTCGAACCTTATCTAACTTGGGTTGTCAAATCTCTGTCTCTCTCTCTCCTGTGTGGTTGGTGAAGTTCTTTCCACCATGGCAGGTCCAGGGATACAAGGAAACCGTATTTAAATTGGGCTGTCACCTCTCTCTCTCTCTCTCTCTCTGTGATTCTTCTGTACGGTTGGTAAGTTCTTTGCGCATGAAAGGTCAAACGATACATGCATGCAAGCTAGGAATAATGTTTTAAGCAATAATTTCTATGTGAATGGTGCCAAATGCACTCGCAATAGTTGGACCATCACCCGTTAATGTGCAACACATCAGTTGTTGCACACGGACTAATGTGTTGCTAGCATGTGTGCAACTGTTGGCGGTGATCCAACTATCTCGAGTGCAAATAGTATTTCTGCTAATGTTGGGTTTTTTCTAGTTTGTAGGAATGGATTTTACATCGGAACATTTTGTTTCTGTTTGACATATATCCCTGATAATATCATTAGATTCACTTAAGTGGCTCTTTAATTTCCAATCATTTCATTCCTCAACCTCACACCCAGCCCAAAATTAATAATAACAATATACACCGGAAAGTGCATTCTTCACGATCGTGTGCATATAACATGAATTAGAACAAAAAACTAAAAACCTAGAAAAACCTCTGAAAGAAATCATTACTTAGCTTTAACTACTCGAATAATGAAATACAAAGAGAATTTTCATATATAATGATGAGATTATTTGTGATACTTTCATTTCAACTCAACACATCTCGATTGGCATGGTCTTACCAAAAGAGTTCTAATCATTAATAAAGCGTTATTCTTGCTAGTAGGTTTTTTATATACGAAACTGATTCACACACTACTCTCATGTGTATTTTACATAAAAAATATACAAAAAATTCTACTAAAATGATATTGTAATGATATTTTTGTAATTAAAAATTATCATAATAATTATTTCGTTTGAAAATATTAAGTTTTAATTCAATCACATCTGTACAAAAATCCTGTATGAATTTTCTAATTAAACAAATGTGAGAATTTTTGTGTAATGCACCTCATGTGACTTATTACTAATTTCAGCTGTTCAGCAGTGTGGGGACTTTGTGCGGAGCTTTCACAGAAGAGCTTGTGAAAAAACACATGGAAACTGTTTCGCCAAGAATTGATTTGAGCTTTCTTTACCCCATCATCTTAAATTACTTAATTTTGACGTGTAGCCAAACACGCATTAAAGAGCTTTGAGCCTTTGACAATTCAAAAAATGCTTGTGGGTTTGTGAGCCACTCCACAGCGACACCATGCATTAAAGTTCATGCAGAAGTGGGTACTCTTTCACACAGGACAAAGGAAATTTCGTCTACTACTTCCGGATGGGACAGCTTGCTTCGCTTTGTACCATGAAATTCATTACCCAATTGGCTTCGTTGCTTGGAAGAAAAACTAACAAAATATAAAAAAATAAAGTAATTCTACTTTTTCTTTTTTATTTTTTCCAAACTATATTCATGATAGAAGAATCAAAGTCTCATTTGATCTAATTCCCAAGCCATATTTGAACTCTTTACCTCTGACAATTGAGGTGTCTTAGGGCCAGCTGACAATATACATGAATGATTGGAATAGATTTAACTATTTGGTAAGATAATTTATATTCAAAAGTTGATCTATATATCAAGTCTTGAAAATTCAAAATTGGGCAGCCTTCGTTTTCAAATCTGACAATCAAAGTTTGATCAAACAAACGAATTCGATACCATTAATATCCAAAGGGTGGGTAGGTTATTTACCAGCCAACCCTTGTTTAAGTTAATATCTATCTAGTTTCTGAACACCGACATGCCGGCGAATTACAAACCCTCTTAATTATCTGCAAAATGTGGCCTTTATTTTCACAAAACAGATTAATTGGCCTAGTTAGCATCTCAGAAGCAGACCCATTAGGGTGTAAACCATTGTCTGCTGGGATCCACTTCATTGATTTTCATGTTCTAATGTTGAGCTTACCAATTTTTGTTTTTTGTTTTCATTTTTTGTAATTCACCCAACCCCTTTTTTTGAAATTAGTTTTGGACAAGAAAAAGATGTTCTATGAGCTTCTAGAACCGTTTTATTTGAAATGAAAATAATATTAAAATTATGATATTTTCGATGGTGTGATTTTTTTTTCCCGAGAACACGAAAACGGGAAGGTAATGTAACCAAACAGTCTTGTTTGTTGAGGAATTGAGATATAGTTTGGATGAGGAATATTCCTGTTTGGTGCATTTAGAAAAGGCTGGTTCCAGTCTCTTTCGGTGCCTGCGATGCTTGCAAACTGTAAAGAGAAACTCCAGACCAAATTGCCAATTTTTATAACCAAAAGCAGCTCCCTTTCGAGCTTAGCATCTATGCTTGGCCTTTATAGGCAGATTTAGACTGGAAATTGTGGACACAATCACAAAAATAAGTTACAGAAACAACAAAATACAATCTCACAATACAGATATCAGCTCCCTCAATAGCTAGTCACAGCCCTTTCATCATCATAAATGGTTGGACGGTTTTCATTCATTGGCTGGCTTAAATTCCATCACTTGTGCTGACACGTTGCCATGTTGGAAAACCAACATTTGTTAGTTAGCCATAAGCTTACTAACAAGTAATTGATCTCGGCTGGCCTCAATGTTCGAACGTACGGGCTTAAAATTTAAGTCAAAGTCTTTAATTGTTATTTAGTCATAAGCTTATTATAGCTCTATGACTTATCGTATTTTCATATTTCACATTCATATATAGTTAACTGTTTCAAAGATACTATATAAGTCTTGATTAGATGTATTAGTTCAAAAGCTTATGATTTCTTCTTAGCCCCACAATCCTAAACTTTGAACTTGTGACCTTAATTACTTGAACAAATCGACAAGGTTCTTTGTTTGATTATCCAAACCTTAAAGCACACAGCTCAGCTATTTTGAAAAAAGTGCATTTATATATCCTATCACAATCGATTTCTAAAATTATTGATTGCTTAAATGCATACGGTTTTGGATTTCTTTCTGTTGTGGCCCTCTCACATTGCTATCAAAGCATCAGATTCAAGTGGATGAAGCTAAGATGGTTAGGCCAAAATATTGATCAAATATAATATCCTATAATCTTTGAATAATGGTTTTTTTTTTTTGGGTCATGCAGTGTTTTGCTGAAACTGCGCCATATATCTAACCTAGACTAGACTATTAAGAGCTTATTGCTTCTAGAATTTCTCAGAGAGAAGGTGCCGGTAATGGTACAACCCTTCAAAGGTCTGTAATTTGGGATGAACCAACACCAAAATGTGAGAACCCTGCATCAGGAATCACTTGGAGTTAAGAATAAATTTGAATTTTTCTGAGAAATAACATTAAACACACGCCTCGACAAAATTAAGGAGACATCTAATCATAGAAATGAAACTGTTTATGACAGTATTTGAGGTCCTAAAAGAAAAAATCATAATTTTCAAATTAGAAAGTACATTTAGGCATATTCTTGCGCACATGGCAATGACAAACATCACATCCAGAACTAAGGACCCATTTGGTGCAAATTTTTTTTTTTAATCTTTTTTTTGCTTGTAAACTAAAGAAAAGCTACGTCAAAAAATCCTATCGAACAGGCTCTAAATTATTTAACCGTCCATGCAACTTGGCTGCTATAGAGCAACCAAACAAACCTAAGTGAGAGAGATGTCCCGTTTTTCCTTAGGTCAAGTAAGGGGGTCCCCATTATCTTGTCGTAAAGGGTGAAATAGGGACCCCAAAACCTTCTTGCACGCGTTCATCTAACTCTTCTCAAATTTTGTAAGGTCACGACTCTTGTGCGCTAAGTCACCCTTCTTTAATTAGGGTTCATTCTCATGAAATTGGAAATATTAGGAAAGAAATTAAGTGTATAAACATGCTGCCTAATCTTTAGAACAAGAGCAACCATGACAGTAGAATGAGTTGACAGGGAAGAAAATCTTTAGGATGTTGTCATTAATTAATGTATCCTAATCCAAAGAAATTCTTTAATGGTCACACACCAAAGTCATACAATCGAAAATAGTAAAGAAGTGCACGTTAGATTAACGTAAAAAGGCTGCCTAAAGGTCTTGAAAAACACTCATGACCACATAATATATATCGATATATATATATGTGTGTGTGTATACATGTACATGTATATCAGCAGTAGTCATCCACTCTAAACTGAAAGCCCGTTTTGAACATTCCCATATATCATTGTGAAGGAATGCCCAATGCCTCCAATACATGGTCTTAACCTTTGAAAATGTTCATTGTTGAGAATGGTAAAAATGCAAAAGATTGAAAGGTATAGTATTACTTTTCAATTGGTTTGTTGCCCTACCTACACGCCGCCGGGGGGGGTGGGGTGTTTGTGGTGGCTGAAGATGCCTTCTACTTTTGCTCCAATTATCAATTTTCGGATGTATTAGGGTTTCGTATTATAATAGAAATCTAGTACATTAAGTTTCTGGTCTGGATTAGGACGTGATATGCCTTCACCTTTTTGCGTTTGTATTTTGAACGCTTGTGCTAATGTCTTTGGATTTTGAATTTGTTAATAGAAAAGAAAATAAAACAATGAAATTACTTGTGCATATTTTTTTCTAGGGGTAAACAAATAAAAAACTGAATTTTTTTAGGATTTTTTTTTCTCTTTATTTTTCCAAACCAACCAGATAAAAGAAAGAAATTTAGTTCTTTCACTTCATTTTTTCCCCCTACTTTTACCTTTTCTTTTTCTTTTTCTCGATGCACAAATAGTTTGAGGTTGTGTTTAGAACCCAAAATTATTGAGGGAATTAAAAAAAAAAATGATGTGAGATTCCAAATTCTATGCTCTTATTTGATTATATTAAAAAATTGAGAAAGAATTAAAATGAATAAGCATTTGACAATAATGATATAAAAGTAAATGAGAGAATATTGTTTCTTCACTTATTTCTATTTTATTTTCTTTTACCCATATCTTTTATTTAACAATCAAATAATAAAAGTTCTTTATAAATCCGAAATTTAAACACAGCGTTTGTGTCTCATTGAGGGAATTATCTTCAACATTTCCGAGTTGCAACTATAAAGTAATACAAGAAAAAGAAAAAAAAGTAACTTTAATAAGAGTCAATTTAGACGCCTCGGTCAATTTTGAAAGGTGAGTCAATTACTACTTATTACTACTCGACCAAATCAGTGACCTTAGAAAACCACAGCAAATGACATATTCTACACACATTTCTGTGGTGTGTATGAGAGAGAGAGAGCGAGAGAGAGAGAGTTCTTTTGGTTTTCTTGGGAAAGGTCAGATATTTTCTGTGGGCACATTATGGTCAAGAAAATTGAATGGAAAAAAAATTAACAAGACAGTGATGTTGAGTACATCAACCAGCTAAGCTAAGATTGGACTCAATCAACAAATTAGATTTATCCTAACATCACTATCCCCAAGACAAGTCACCGTTTAAGCATTACTAACACTCCACGTCGTTTAATCAGCAAAAATAAATAAAAAAACACTTCACGTCGTCGTTTTCACTGCCAAAACTTTTAATGAAAATTATGTGTTTTTCTACACAAAAAAAAAAAAAAAAGAAATAAACACAAGTACGTCTGGAGGGGAAAAGATTTCTTGCAGCCGGGCAGCAAGAACGTATTGTTAATTAGATATGTGTCGTATCTGTGTTCGTCTATGCGTTGCAAAAGGTTCCTGCAGCTTGGTTTGCAAGAAAATTTTCAATTTGGGAGTAGTTGGGACTATTAAGTCCAATAAAAAATAAATTAGAAAAATTATTATTTAGTGAAAATTAAGACATAATCACACAATATATATATATATATATATAAATGAATAATTTTGCTTGTTTTTTTGGCTGAGTATGAATAATGTTTTTTCAACAACGGATTAGTATATGACTTAAGGAAGGAATTGCTATAGGCCGAAGAGAATGGGAGATTGCATCAGCTTTCAATCATGGATTTGGGCTTTCTTCGCCAATTATGAGGTGGTATGTTTTTATCTTTATTTTAAGGAAAAAAACACCCCCAATAATGCCACTTATGCTTACCTCGTAGCTCATTGTAGAATGAACACCCGGAACTCTTTTTCTTCGAATCCCTAACTTAATACCCATCTCAAACCTTAAATTAGATGGATTTAGGTTTGATTACAAGAGTTTCAGTCAATACCAAGAGAGTTTGGAGTATATGTATCTTGCCAATCATATAACCCACCTAGCCTTGTTCTTTTTGTTATTATTTTTAATTATGCGGTTAGAGGTATTTATGTCAACTTATGCGTATTTTGATTAATCCTCTCTCTAATTTGGTTAAAGTCAAATCATCTATTCTCTCGGATTATCCCAATTCTTCGAAGCGATAGCAACAAGTTGCTATTGAAAAGAGAGGCCTTCATTGGACCGTACCAAGCCTCATAGAAAGTGATTAGACTCTGCACAACCAATACAATTAAGAGAGGACAGCTGCCGCCTAATAGTAAACAATCCAGTGGATACCTATCATCAGCTGGTGAGTCTTAGCTGACTTGTCCACCATCAACCAAACAAACAATTGCTGCTGCTGATGATAGTATTTCTCTGCAATTAAAATGATATTAATAGGTTGATCCCCTTTGGCCCTGTCAAGCGTCAAATTCATAGCATAATCTGAGTATGGTCGGTTACGGTTTCATTTGTGAAGAACACCGAAGGATTTCATGCACTTGGCCCATCTGACAAGTGAATATGTGAACCATGTGGTCCAATGGTTTCCCTATCAATACCCATTTTCATCAATTCAACGTGGAGTGTGCACTGCACCCAGAACCCAAACCCTACCCAAGACACAAACGGTAATTATACTTAATCCCTTTGTCCTTTGAGCAAAAATATAACCATATGATTCAAAATTAAAAACATAACCTCCTTAAGTTGGCCTTACTTGCAAAATTAACAGAAATCATTAAAATTAACTATGATTGTTAGATGAGCATTTTGGACATTTTATCTCTCTAAAATAGACAATTAAAAAGATGATTTTGTTATTTTATGTCAAAATAAAGAGTTGAGATTTTACCTTATTTATCATATTCCAATCTATTTTGTAGATAAATCTAAATAATATGATATATATATTCACTTTTAAACCATATAAAATAATGTGATTTTTGCGGCATCAATCAACGGTGAAGTTTTGGCAATTGGTTAAATAAAGGAGGACAAATAGAGTTAAACAATGCATGTTCAATGGTGAAGTGGCAGAGAGAGGATAAATTAAAAGCAGATCATAAACTGTAAATACCAGTTACCAATGGTGACTATTTACAACATGAGCTCATTGAGCTGCAGGCTAGAGAAACTGATCAAAACATTGAAAGTTTCATTAGAAAGATGAGGAATATAAAATTTAGAACCTCGTGTTATTCATGAGTCCTTGGCCTTCAATAATCACCTCAACATTGTTAGAAGTTAAAATATGGAATATATACCAACCGGTGATCCCAGCCAGCAGTTGCAACAATTTTGCTATCTGGTCGAATTGAGGTCCCTGCTATACCAGGTCGCTCCAAACTAATTAATTTCTCTCTTGACCAAACAATGACATGGAACAATGACAAATGACAATCCAGAATTTGAACAAATAAAATCTGAAATATTAGGCATGAAACCAGGCAACGAGATGGGTCAAGTTAAAAATGGTTTCATTAAGGAGACGTCTAATCATACAAATGAAACTGATGATGACGAGAAATTATCCACTAAGTTCGGAATACCACGCCAATATGATGATATGGTGTGTTTGGCTTATTAAAAGTAAACACATTGTGTATATTTTGTCACCTTAACTACTAGAGTAATAAATATAAACATGCTAGAAAAGTTATTTCCATTATCTTAAAAATTAAGTCAATTATAGATACATGTGTACTCACTTTTAGTAAGTCGGATATATCACATCATTATGCTTAAGTAATATTCTGAACTCATAAGATAATTTCTCGTTTATGACATCACCCGGTCCCAAAAAGAACAATCATCATTCTCAAATTAGAAAGTACATTTAGGCATTGCATTCTTGCGCACATGGCATTGACAAGCATTACATCCAAAACTAAATTATTTAACCGTTAATGCAGCCTGACTGATGTAAAGCAACCAAACAAACCTAAGAGAAAGAGACCCCAAAACCTTCTTGTGCGCGTCCCTTCTTTAAGTAGTGTTAATTTTTACGAAATTGGAATATTAGGAAAGAGATTAGGTATATAAACGTGCTGCCTAATCTTTAGAACGAGAGCAACCATGACAGTACAATGAGTTGACAGGGAAGAAAATCTTTAGGACGTTGTTTCACTTGTCATTAATTAATGTATCCTAATCCAAAGAAACTCTTTAATGGGTTACACACCAAAGTCATATAATCCGAAATTGTTGACAAGTGCACGTTAGATTAAAGTAAGCAAGCTGCCTTTTCCGCTTGAAAAACACCCATGACCACAAAAGATTAGCAGTGCTTCAATTATCAATTTCTGAATGTATTAGGGTTTGGTAGGATAATTAGTGTAATCTTAAGATTGTTGCCTAGATTATGACATGATGTGCCTTCACTTGAGGTTTCTTGCATTTTTGTTTTAAACGCTTGGATTTTAGATTTGTTAATATAAAGAAAAATAAAAGAGAAATAGAATTCCTTATATATATATATATATTTATATAAACAAATAAAAAAATTAAATTTTTCTGAAGAATACCTATACATTTTCTTATCATTTTACTTACCGAGACAAAATATATATATATATATATATATATTGTCCTTTCTTTTCCCTTCGCAAATCTAAGAGTATGTTTCGAACTTGGGAAAGAGAAGGGAATAGAGAATGAAAGTTTTAAATCACTCTTTCTCTTTGTTATACTTATTTTCTTTCACTTTCTTTTTATTTTTTTTTATAAAACCAAACAGATAAAGAAAAATATTTTTCCCTCATTTCTTTTTTTTTTTTTCCCTTCGCTCCACCCAAGTTCCAAACAAGCTCTAAGATTTAGCATGTTGTTGGTGTCTCACTTATTCAAGGACTTATCTTCAACATTTCCCAGTTCCAACTTCAACTACGAAGTAAAACAATTAAAAGTAAAGATAACTCTCAACTACGAAGTAAAACAATTAAAAGTAAAGATAACTCTAGTAAGGGTCAATTTAGACGCCTCAGTCAATTTTTGAAAAGTATATTACTAGTAAGCAATCCAATCATCAGTGCCTCTAGAAAATCACAGCAAAGGACATTTTCTTCAAAGGTTGTGTGTGTAATGTGTATGTGAGAGAGAGAGAGAGAGAGAGTTCCATGGTGTTTGTATTTTGTTCCCATTGGAGGAGAGAAGTTGGAACAAATGACATCCAAACACGAGTTAGGTATGTGGTCTCCACCTAAGCCAAATTTAAAATCTCGATAATGAAGGCCTTATGTACTTGGGGGTTTCTTAGGAAAGGTCAGACGTTTTCTGTGGGCGCAAAGCATTACAAGTCAAGAAAATTGAATTGGAAAAATTAACAAGACATTGATGTTGGGTACACATCAAACAGCTAAGCTTAGATTGGACTATAGCATAAAGATTTATCCTAACAAGTAGCCATGAAAATCATTGTCACTCAACTACTCATGTCTGCATAGCAGTATCCCAAGACAAGGCACTGTTCGTGTCCCCGGTCGTTTTCTTCACTGCCATGAAAATTTTAACGAGAATTGTGTTTTTCTCAAAAAAAAAAAAATAGAAAAAGTAAGTGCTGAGAGAAAAAGATTTCTTACAGGCCGAGCAGCAAGAACATCTTCTTACTTGCGTATATGTTGTTCATTTATACGTTGGATAACTCACGGGCCACGGCTCATATGGTGAATCTCCAAATATACAGCTTAGGGGTAGCAAAAAGGTTCAGGCTACTTGGTTTACATGAAAATTTTGTCCATTTGCAGTAGTTTGGAGTCTTTGGACTATTAAATCCAGTAAAAAAAAAAAAAAAGATTTAGTAAAACTATTATAAAGTGAGAGTTGGGACTTTAAATCTGCAATGTATATATATTTGTATGACCAAAAGGGCCCGATATGGCCCTAAAGAAAGGAATGATTATGGGCCCAAATGGATGGGGGGATTGCATCAGCTTCAATCTTGGTTTTGGGCTTTCTTCCCCAATCGTGAGGTGGTACGTTTTTGTCTTTATTTTAACCAAACCTTATACGGATGCAGGATTGATTGCAAGAGTTTTAATCAAGAAAAATGTTAGCATCAGCCAACGCCCAAAGCTAGCAGGTCTCCTCAATCAAATACATGGAACATATGCATCTTGCTGCAAGAATACCCAATCATATGACCCAGTTAGTAGGTTCAGACGATGAGTTTAACAGGTATATTCAGGATCTAGACCCACAATATTTATGAAAGATAGAGCAAAAGTCAAATGGTGCTTGAAGAATGCTCAATAATTTTTTGCTACTGAGAGTGCAAAAAAAAAGGAAAGATAGTCACTGTCATGTTGGAAAAAATATTCACTGGAGCACTGAATAATTACTCTGTCATGCTGCCAAAAGTCCCGATAGGCCTATCAAAGAGACGGCCTTCATTGGACCGTACCAAGCCCATAAGACTGGGGACCAATAACAAGATGGACAATTAAAGATGATATCAATAGGTTCAGCTCTTTGGGTCCTCAAGCATCATATTCACATTTATCCATTGCCAGGTGTGAAGAGCTGTATTTAAAAGCTAGGCCATAGCTCATTTTTAAATCTCGAGCTATTCTAAACGTGGCCGTATATATTATATAGAGTTTAAAAATAAGAATTTAATGTCGAATGCACTCATAAATTTTTTTTTGATAATAGGTGCGGCATTCAAGTTGATCGTATTCTAGCTCTATCAAAAAGAGGTTAAAATTTTTTCGAAAGCTAGAAAATTAGTTTAAGTTCTCATATAGATGTTGTAATTTTTCTTGATTGCAAGAGTTTTAATCAATAAAATTGTTAGTATCAGTCGCTAACTGATGCATTACCTCAATTGATCCCATCAGCTAAGGTGTAATGTATTAGTTAGTGTCTGTTGGACAAGCATAACTTATGCTAGCCAGGTCTCCTTAATTAAACACTAAGGGAGGGTGAAACATATGAATCTTGCTACAAGAATAACCGATTATATGACCCAATTAGTAGGTCGAGAGGGTTTAGTGGGTTTATTCATAACCCATTTACCAAGTTCCTACAATGTTTGTGAAAGATGAGCAAAATTGAACTGGTGCTAGAGGAACCGTCAATAATTTTTTGCTATTGAGAGTGCAAAATAAGTCAAGATAGTCATTGTCATGATGGAAAAATTATTCGAATAATTTATCGTCATGCTGACAAAGGTCCTTGATGGGCCTATTAAAGAGAGGGCCTTCATTGGACCGTACCAAGCCCATAGGACTGGGGACCAGGAGCGAGATGGACAATTAAAGATGATATCAATAAGTTGAAGTTCAAGTATCAGATTCATGTTTACCCATTATTGCTAGGCCACTCCTTCCATATTTGAAGGTCTTAGCATAATCCCAATACAGTGGGGTTATGGTTTGTGAAGACTCACCAAAGGAAGTCATGAATTAGGCCTATCTGACAAGTGAATATGTGAACCATTGGACCCATAAAATAATTAGAAAAAATTTAATTACTATTTATATATAATTTGAGCAAAAATTACATGATCCTTGTGATATAAAATTGAACATATAACCTCTACGTGTTTCACTTGACTGTGATTCTATTGCAGGGGACATGTATGTCATTTCATCTTTGAAATGAACAATAAAAAAAAAAACAGGATTTTGCTCTTTTATGTTAAAATAAAGAGCTGACATTTGTAGGAACATTTTTGTCATTTCACATAATCTATTATGGTTTAATTTATTTTGTAGATAAATTCAAACAACAACTATAAAAGTTATGTGTTCACTTTTAAATCAAAGAAAAATAATTTGATTTTGGCAAACTTACTAGGAGGTAAAACATAATTATCTCTTGAAAAAATCACATAACTTCTTTGCCAGAATGAAAGGTGTACCTTTGGCAATTGGTAAAACATTAATAGCATGTTTAGAACTTGGGGGAGGGGAGGGAATAGAATCTTTTCCTTTCCTGTGTTTGATGCTATCTAAGAGAGAAAGGAGCGGAAAAAAAAAGAAAAAACTTTGGGTCTGTTTAGAAGTGCTGTCAGTTTTTATTTTTTATTGTATGTTTCTGTTTTTTGTTTTTGTTTTTTATTTTTTATGGTCTAATAATAAGATTTATAGGTTACCGTTCTACTAAAAATACTATATCAATGTTATAGAATCAGAAAATACATTTATTTTCGTATTTTTTTGTTATGTTTTAATTTTTGAAAAAACAAAAAACAAAAAACAAAAACAAAAAACACTTTCCAAACAAACCCAAATCACTATTTCTCTTTCTCTTTCTCTATCTTCTTTCCTTCCACTTTTTTTTTTTAACAAAATCAAACATGAAAGAAAAATCACTTTTCTTTCATTTTTATTTTTCTTCCCTTCCCTCCTAAGTTTCAAACAGACTCTAAACTTTTGTTTTCATATTTTTTTTCTTCTTCACTCTTATTTTTTCTCCAGAACCAAACAAAGTGTAAATAGAAAACATGAAGTTAATGAATATTCCCCAGCATAATCTAGAAGCTGAAGTGTGAAAATAGTGAGAAGAAAACAGAAAAAATACACCACTTATAGATCTGTACGGTAACCTTGTCCCTCGAGTCATTGACTCCCGAGTCCCGAGTCCCGAGTCCTGACTCGAGACGCACCTTCTTTTTTTGAGTGAACCCGGTCCCCGCCAAGCTCCCCTTTCTTGGCGTCGGTCAAATAGGCGGTCATATATTACATACGTTCGTTAATTTCAATTCACTGTTCATTCTCCCTCTCCAGTAGGCGAAGTCTTTAGGGCCAAGGCCGACCTTCTCATTAATAGAAGGTACCTCACTGTCATCGACGAATCCATTAGCGCCACTAGACAAGGGCTTCGACACGCAGGTCTGATTTTTCTGATACTTTCTTTGATCGTCATTGATACTGCTAGCTAACCCTAGTGTTTTTTTTTTCCTGCGTCCGTAGAAGAAATTCATTGTCGTAAGTAAAGAGAAATATTGACAAAACTTGCCTGGAACTCGCTGATTGAGACGTGATATAATTGATTTTATACACGGGTATCTGAATTTTAGGGCTTCGATTGGATATACTATTTTTGGGCTAGCTATAATTTTCTTGTGTATGGCTTTGGACGGTTGAAGAGAAGAATGTGTATGAGAGTATGAGATTTGAGTGTTATTCTATTGTCAATGGACTGATAGAATTTGATGGGTCGGATTCAAGATCTGTTCAGGAGGGGTTGCTTGTTGGCTCTGACAAGAAACCTGGCCTAGGGTTAGGCGTGGAGTGTGTCTCTCCAAAACCTAGGGTTAAGAAGATGGAGTGGGAGGAGAAGAAGTCTGGTTGTAAGAAAAGGTCGAGGCCAATTCGGGCTGGGTTTGATTCTGATGATTTGCCTATTGGGTCTTTGTTTAAGTTAAAAAGCAAAAGAAACCCTAAGAAGGTTAAGGATGAGGTTGCCGAGAAAGGAAACGATATTGAGGTTTGGGCAGAGAAATTGGTCACTGTAAACGAGGATATGGGGGGCATGGATGATACATTGGCTAGTTTTAGGAAGAAGCTGAAGGGTCCAAAGAAAGACTGTGGATCTGGGATAACAGTGGGAAGGAGTTTTGGTATTGATGTGGCAGAACCATCGGGCCAATCATTGAATGGGCCTGTGATGGTTGGAGGTTTGGCAATGGAAACAAAAGTTATGGGTAAAGGTCAAATTGGTGAGGATGGATATGATGGGAGCATTGATAAAGAATCAAAAAATAGGGATAAAGATAAAGTTAAAAGATCCAAACGTGCTTTGAAGCAAAAGAAAACTGGAGGTTATACTGGGTCTCATGATGCTTTGGATAGCCAGGGACTGTCGGTTTGTTCAGTACATAATCAGAAAGAAAGTATTTTAGGGCATGGGAAAGGCTCCAATCCCTATCTGGATGATAATTTAGAAGATTCATTGTCTGCTTTTTTCCAGAAGGCACAATCAGGGTCTGTTGGGAAATCTGGGGGTTATTTGAGATCGACACAGAGAAGGGCAACTGAAGCTAGTCAGAAAAAGATTGGGATGCATCAGATATCTGATGAGAAGACACAAGAGAATCCATTATCCAGTGATGCACCGCAAGATCTTTCTTCCACTCCAGTAATTGCAGATGCTAATTCAATATATGATAACATGCATGGGGGGTATCCTGAAGCAATTTTAAAGGATTCAGTTCCAAATTCCATTCTTCAAAGGCCTCTATCCTGCTTAAGTGCATGTTCTAGTAAGATTATAAGAACTAAAGAAGGTGAAGTTGACAGACAGACAGGTGGGATTCAAGAAGGACTCCCACTGGACCTCTATGGCTCAGACCATCTTCATGATGGAGATTCTGAGGAGCTTTGTTCTATTAATATGAAAGATGATTCGAGTCAGGAGCCCAGATCAAAAGTAGGTTTCAATAATGCGGTGGATCAACAGCCTAAAGGCCTTTGTACAATCCACCTTTCAAGTAGGGACCAGAAAATTTGTTGTTCTTCTGGAAATGGTCAGGAGGCTTGTTTTGATGATGAGTCTTACAACAGGCTTTGTGAAGATACATCTCAGGAGACCCTTAAACGGCTTATTGGCATAAATTTGGAGGTTTCAGCAAAACCCCCTTTGCAGTATTCCTCACCATGTAATGAGAAGATGGAGGAGAAGTCCCTGGAAACTGGTGATAACTCTAATCATCTTTCTGCAGAACTATGCCTCAATGAGTCTGTTACCTCAATTCAGATGTGCTGCTGCAGTGGCCATGAGAATCAACCTTCAGATGATGTGCTCAAGGGAACATGTATTCCAAACCATCAATGTCTTTCAAGCAGTGGAGAAGCCAATGGAGCCTCTTCTTCATCCATCACCCCAGATCGAAATGAAAGTTATGCAGAAGATAAACGAAATCTGCCTGGTCCTAAATTTGAAGATAAGAAGAAATCAGCCGTTCAGCGTGCTGTGCGGAAGGCTAACAAGCGCAGGCATGGGGACATGGCTTATGAGGGGGATGCTGATTGGGAGATTCTGAGTCATGAACAAGGTTTTCTCGAAAGCCATCTCGTTGAGGATGGTGATCAGTCCTCAAGAGCAAGAGAAAAGTTGAACTCCTCTTCAAATACAGTCATGGAGGCTGAAAATGGAGGGGCAGCAGCAGTATCAGCCGGACTGAAAGCTCATGCAGCTGGTCCAGTTGAAAAGATTAAGTTTAAGGAGTTATTGAAGCGTAAAGGTGGGCTTCACGAATATTTAAAATGCAGGTTAGTTTTCTAGTCCTAGCAATATATTTCCTTGAGGTGTTGTGCTTTCAGGTGTTCAGCATAGTTGTCAAATCATGAGAAAAAAATGACAGTTTTCTAGTTAAGATTTCAGTTGTGAATTTGAGATATGTAGAAAATGCTAAATATCACTGTAACAAAAAGATGTATTGTAAATATGTATGAGTTGTTTAGTGACAATGATTGCACCATCTTGTTGGTAAGGCACTTGACATTGTCATGGGGAGGAAGTTACTTATGATTTGAAGTTTTCTGTTGTAGCAGCATTCTCTTGGATTCTTTTTCTGTAGTTGTTCTATAGTTTCATTGAAATTGTAATTTCTTTGTCACTTTCTTGACCCTTGTAGTATGACAGGAATGGAATTAGAATTCTTGCCAATTTGCCAAGCAATTCCATCATCATAGCAAAAATATTGCTTCTAATCAAATTAAAAGCAAGGCCATAGAGGACTAACTAAGTATTTTGAATACACACTTCTAGAATTTACATATTATAGTTTCCATTTTTACACCAAGGATTTGATCTTCCACTCGTGTTCTTTCCATTTTTTTTTCATTTAAACTTTTTTGAAGACCTTTTCTATGTCTTCTAGAATTGCAGAGAGTCAGAAATAGCAATTTTGGCTAGTTCCAAAAGCCTTACTATATACATAGATTCTGCTAAGTGAAGAAAATTTGGTTAAAGAAGGTGCCCGCAAAGGTATTGTGTTGCAAAGAATGTTACTGAATCTGCGGGAAGCTTATTTTCGAGAGTGCCCTCTTTTTTAATAATTTTTTTCCAAAAAGGAATTTTTATGGTGCCCAAACTTGAAATACTCTTGAATAACACATCATCTTTGAAGGTGAATCATGATTTGCGTCGATTCATTGAGATTCTTTGTAACATGTGGTTTGACCTAGTAATTTTATTGGAAATGGGTGGAATTTAATAGAACCGTACGATTCATAGTGGCAATCATAACATATTCAGAACTATGTTGTCTAGTACTAATGTATTTTGGCTGGTCAGGGATTCGTCAATTTTAGTGATCCGCATTTGGTTTTTGACGTGCTATCCATACTTTTTTGGTAATTTATCTGTGATACTTGGCTCGTTTGTATTTCAAGTGCCATGGGTTCTGACTCTGTTATTGTTGTATATCCAAAAGGAACCTTTATCGTGTACAAATTAAGGTGAGCCAAGGCTTCTTACTATAATAATTTTAGTAAGGAAAAGAATGCTTGCGATATGTTAGTTTTAGGATGGAGAATATCAGTTACCAAGATTGGACATATGCTGATCCACTTTCATAGTTTGACCATTCCTTACCAATAAAGGAAATGTTGGTATTCAGACTTGCATAAGAAAAAACGTCTATCTGACAATAGGAAAAACCCCGTAAGTAAACTCCACAATTTATACGCCTGGTTTGCTGGTGCTTGCATGTATCTGACGTTCACTCATTGACCTTGTACTAGATGAGATAAAGGGGGGAAAAAGAAAACCTCTAAGATGACTACCTTTACCCCCCTGAATCTCTTACATTGAATGCTTGAAATCATAGTCATAAACATGTGCTGGCATGAAGTAAAATGTATGTTCTTTTGGAATTTATTTTTATGAGTACATGGTTTTAAATGTGCCAGCGTGATAGTGGTGTAAATGGGATGGTACATATAATTCCTTTAGAGGAGATATCCAAGATGTTCAAAAGTTCTTTTTTACTGTGTCTTTTATTTGCTATTCTTGGAATCATTCCCTACCGTACACTTCTCACCGCGGCATTTAGTAGAATGAGGCATTGGAATTAGTCAACAGAGTTGGATGCATTGACCAAGGGGATTTGTATGAACTAGGGCCTATGATTCTGTTTGTTGTCACTAGGATTGTTCAAGATGCTTTACTAGGTATAAAATAATGAAATCCTTCCTCGTTTTCTTTCCTTTAAGAATATGGAATTAAGAGGATCTTTTCCAGTGGAGGCTTCTTTGGTCCCTGATGCTTTTATTTCTGGTTTCTTTATAACAAAATTTCTATTTTTACCGTCCACCATTTGAGTTGGGAAGATTTTTATGCTTTTCATTTTCATATCCCGTTTATTCGCCCAAGATAGTAAAAACGGGTGGTCCTTTGGTTTATGCACTATTTTGAAATTGCAATTAAGTGCTTAATTTAAAGGCAGCATTATCATGTTCAGACGAGACTGCTCCTTATGACGATGACGCCTTGTGTATTTTTTTCAGCCACTAAATTTCTTTCTTCAAAGAGTTCAAGAGTTTTGGAGCATAAAAATGGTTTTTAGCTGAGCCTCTTTTAATCGGCTGAAATATGTAATCAGTCTCTGACCACTTTAACCTGATAGGATAAGGCACATATCAATTCTTGGGTCATGCTGCAAGAGATTTATCCCTCATGAACAACTCTACTCGTCACTGTCAATATAACTTGAATATCAAGGCTGCAGTAGTGAGAAAATGCATGCTTAATGTGTGGCCTAAGGTCATACGTTAGCATTTGTCTTTTTTGAAAACATAACTAGTGAGGTCCCCTTATTTGTGCATCACACCTGTGACTCAGTTGTTCAGTGACATTACAGTTAGTGCTGCATTTAGGTACTTGCATACCATTTAGACTCCAGATTTGGTATTATTTCCTTGTGGAAAGAATTGGATAGGGAAGCTTGCGGATAGTTGTATTGTGGCCCTCTTTATAGCGTTTTAGGTGCTTTAGTTCTTGCATCTTAACTTCTGAGACCTTTTGAAGCACTTACCTTCAGGCCCTCTCTTATTGTTACTTCTTGTAGTTTTTTGAATTTGATGCTATCATAATGTTTGCTCTTTGAAATTCTTCATTTTTTTTTTTTGAACTTTAAGTGCATGTCAGAGAAAATTTTTGGCCTGTACAAAGAACTATAGTAGGACCTTTTTGTTTGATGTTTCTGTTTATGAAAGGGTGTTTGGTTGTATGCTTGATAATTGCTCCGTGCTGTGCAGGAATCATATATTGGGTCTTTGGAGTAAAGATGTTACTCGTATTTTGCCCCTCACAGAGTGTGGAGTCAGCAATAGTCCCCCAGTGGATGAACCACCACACGCTTCTCTAGTTAGGGAGGTATATGCATTTCTTGACCAAAGTGTAAGTTGGTAAACTCGTTTACTTTTATGTTGGAACTTCTTCCCATTTTTACTTGTCAAAGTTGATGTGTTACATGTTTCTTGCTCATATTGTTTCAGTTTCTTGGAGGTTTATGTTGGCTTCCTCCTCTTAGGGAATTGAACTCTTTTGTATTGTTTATTCCTACTTCTGACAAGTTTTCAACAGGGTTAT